>OX415249.1:130950933-132160926 GCA_948329865.1 Linaria vulgaris
ATATTCGCAAAAAACAAATATTTATTCCGGTATTTTACCGGAATATTTTTTTTATTTCGTTTAATGTCATTCGTGACCGTCGGACGGTCACGGATGACTTGAATATTATCCGTGACCGCCCGGCGGTCACGGATGGTTTAAATATTATCCGTGACCGCCGAGCCGTCGCGGATGACCCCGGGGTCATCCGTGACCGCTCGGCGGTCGCGGTGTTGCCCGCGACCGCCGAGCCGTCGCGGATGACACCGGGGTCATCCGTGACCGCCAGGCGGTCGCGGTGTTGCCCGCGACCGCCGAGCCGTCGCGGATGACCTCGGGGGTCATCCGCGACCGCCGAGCGGTCACGGTGTTGCCCGCGACCGCCTGGCGGTCGCGGATGAGCCCGGGGTCATCCGCGACCGCCCAGCGGTCACGGATGACTTCCGTGACCGCTGGGCGGTTCGCGGATGACTACCGTGACCGCTCGGCGGTCGCGGATGACTGTCGTGACCGCCGAGCGGTCACGGATGACGTCCACGACCGAGGGCATCCGCGACCGGGCATCCGCGACCGCCCAGCGGTCGCGGATGACCATCCGCGACCGAAAATGGGTCATTCGCGACCGCCCGGGCGGTCACGAATGACCCTTTTTTCTTGTAGTGGTATACAATAATCAATTTAAATTGTTAAAAATCGGTCAAAAGTCGATTTAATCGATGAACCAAACCGTTATACTATCCGATGGTACACCAACATTTGAAATTCCAAGACTTCATTAAAAAGCAAAAAAATGTTACGTACTCAATTCTATTCTTAACGAAAAGATAAGCAATTCAGTAACACTTCAATTTTGGTAGGGGGGTGTACAAGAAAAACACCATCAATACAAAACTTTATTTCTATTTAATTATTCATTTGGTAGGTTAAAGCAAGATTTTTAAACTTTGGGCTTAGACTTTTTGCATAAAAAATACTGTTTGGGCTATTGAGTTGGAAACGAACGAACCTTACAATATTAGAATGTGTCCGTAACTTTCCAAAATTGGCCCCTCTAAAGCGCGAACAAGGTGGACAAACAAGAGAGATGAGACGATACACATTGCCCAAATGTTCAAACATTCAACTCGCTTGAAGACATATTCTTTACACCCGAACAAATAACAATTTACGTGGTGCCACAACACTCCCACAAGCTTTTACACCCCCACATTTTAATCAATATTCAAAAGTTGTTTTTTTAGCTATTGCAAACACCACAAAATTATTTTAACTGTTTTAAGTAACTTATTTTGGTCTTATTTCGTCACGGTAATAGAACACAGTAATACAGTACAATGGGAATATAAATAACCAAAATAATGTTAATGCAATTGAAATAACCGGACTAACTTTGTCCGAACACCTAATATCTATTACAGATCTTACACTGATTTAAATACAAATATAACACTAAATATGTAACGCATCGAATCGTGGTTGTTCGATATGCGCCTCGAATGGTCCCGGTTCGATGCCGAGTCAAGTCGATATAGTCTTGATAACACGTTGGAACGTGTCGAATATTGGCGTGTATCGAATCGAGGGACGTATCGAGTAGAGGTACGTATCGAATAGCGGGATTCGATGTGGTCGAGTTGGGACTCAAGTTCGATATGTCTTCTGAATGCTCAAAACCGCCCTATATATAGCAACTCGCTTTGTGGGACCCGAGGACAGCTGTAAAATACGCATCGAATCATACATATTCGATGCGCGCATCGAATTATGTACATTCGATGCGCTGAAGGTATCGAATCAGCCTGATTCGATACGTTAATGGGCCGGCCCAACTCTATTGCTGGCCCAGTCTTAAAATACCCCCATCATATAGTCCCCCCAATTTGGGAGACGTTAATAGAATAATGACGACTTCCAAATTCAAAACATATTCGTCACAAGATATTGTGGGCATCGAATTGTAACAATTCGATGCGTGAAATTATAGACATCGAATTTTGATGCGTTCGATGCGCGCATCGAATTACGAGAATTCGATGCGTTAAAAACAGTTACGGCCCATGGGCCTATATATAAGGGACCACACGTCTGACATTTCTTGTTTTTATCCGGAGAAAGATTTTTGTTCGCTTCTGGACCGCATCGAACGTAGTCTGTTCGACACGGAGCGCATCGAATCGCCAATATTCGACACGTTACTGATTACTCATTTTTATAGAAAAATTATTAAAATTATTATTAGGCTAATATGGCTCGTATAAAATCTCGAAGTCGCAGCAAAATTGTTCTATCTCCTGAGAATATTCACGATGCTCAGGGAATGGGCGAACGAAACGAGCAAAATGAGCCCTCAGTTGCGGGCCCATCTAATCTATCTCCGCCAAACCCTTCTACCATAAGGCTTGGAGGTATCAGTGCATGCACTCGGGTGCCACTAGTGAGTGACTTTGAATGTCAAGAGAACTTTGCTACGAGGAGATTGGTGATGACCCCAACCGATACCGGTGGACGCATTAAAGTTGGCACCAACCGGCAAATTCAGATAATGGAGGATATCGATGCCGAAGACGATAAAATTGCTGCCAACTTGGCCAAGTTTAACGCAGCTCATCCCAATTTCAGGGAAAAAAATAATGTAGAAACAACGAGTTCTTCCCGCTTAACCGATGAGACCTGGTATGAAGCCGCTAAACGAAAATCAGAAGAGAATATATCCGCTCGCGAGGCTCAAAGCATACCTCTACCCAAGAGGCCT
Organism: Linaria vulgaris; assembly: GCA_948329865.1. Taxonomy (NCBI): domain Eukaryota; kingdom Viridiplantae; phylum Streptophyta; class Magnoliopsida; order Lamiales; family Plantaginaceae; genus Linaria; species Linaria vulgaris. Next base: position 130,953,665 of record OX415249.1, read on the forward strand.
CGGCCTTCAGGGAATCCGAGACCTGCTCCACCTGGAAGCCTTAGCAATTATGACTTTCTCAATGATGAAAACTCAGAATCATTGAGTGCCATATTGGGCGGATACCGATTAAGAGAGGAGCAGGCTGGAGAGATTATGCGAAGTTTGTGGCCGCAGTTAGACCGTCAAACCACAATTAACCGATTGGGGTATCAAGGTTTGGCTCGCTTCGGGCGCCTTTTCTTTGCTGCTGTTATCTTAGCCGTTTATCGGCTATGCAGAGATTATAGTGGGCTAGCTGCGGTGCAAAATCAACACAACGCTGTTGTCGACAATCTACGTACTGCTATCAATAATGGAAAACACAGTCGCCAAAGTGCCCTGAAACGCGCCAGGGAATCAGAATTGAAGGCATCTAAGGCCACCCGCGACAAACATGATGCCGAAGTGAAGGCCAGGAAAACGGAAGAGGACGCAAAAGCTTTGCGTGCTGAAATTGATGCGTTGAAAAAGGATAACGAATCCCTAAAACGCATGAATCCCTAAAATGCCATTTCCAACTTGCGTCGTCGAATTCAGTATTTTGAATCTGAAGAATATAGATGTGCTATTGTTGAAGAATTTATGCAGAGTAATGCATATAAATTTCTGGAATTATTACGCGGTGCTGCTGACATGCAGTATGGAATGGACGTATGCGTTGGCTAGGTTGGGCATCTTGGATATCTTGGGGAAGGTTTTCGCAATGACATGCTTGATGTAAGGCGTAACGCAAAGATGGAAACACCCGAGGCTAACAGTGATGATGACGATGATGAGTTACACACACCTCGTTCTGGCGATCCATTCTATACCGTGTGGCGGGACCGTAAAAAACCAAAGAAGTCCCATTCAAGCCCCTTAAAGTCCAAATCACCTCGCGCTTCTAAGGGTAAAGAGAAGATTCCTCCCAGCACTATTCCGGGCGATTTGGAAAATGTTAAAAGGGTTCTTCATGATGTTTTTGGTTCGAGCGATAATGAGTCAGAATTGCCATCGAGAATTTCCAGATCTACAATTCTTCTTCGAAGTCCTCCGAAAACAACTGGTTTCAAAAATATTCACCCTACAAACCCGGCTAAAAGAAAGAAGGTGACCAATGCATCTAAGGCCTCAGGTCCCTCAACAGTTTACCAAGTAGAAAATGTCCTGCTCAAGGTGACTTGACCCCTGTGCTGGCCAGTAAAAGCGGTGAACCAGGATTATCAATTAATGCACAGTGTATAATTTCTCCCAGTAGGTATCAACTCGAAGATCCTGCTGATAGAGCAGAAATTGTCTTGCCCGACAATTGGGCACAAACTAACGAATTAATCCTGATAGAGGATCAAATTCAGGGCAATTGCGCCAATTTTGCACGTTCAATGGGATTGGTTCTTCGTGAGGAGTCCCCCCATTCATCGGAAGAGTAGCGATAGTTAGGCTACACTATTTTGTGATTATCAGGTCCGTATTTTGTACAAAACCTTGTAATTCATACGCGGTTGCTTTTTCAATGAAAATGACTCACCCGTTTGATATTATTTGCTCTTTGGTGCGCATTCATTCGTTTGCAGCAAGATTATGAGCATTTTGAGATGTGACCGTTTTTTGTTAGGGTATTATTGTTTTATCTAAAATGACATGTCAACTGGGTTGTCCCTGCATATAGGATATGAATTGCATCGGGTCTTCTTCCTCCTCTGTCATGTTTTTCTTACGGCATGCGGGAATGGACCACTTCGGGCCTTCTTATCCCTCCGTCACGATCTTCTTTCTAGCATGCGGGGGTGGACCACTTTGGGCCTTCTTATCCCTCTGTCATGTTCTTCCTTCTGGCATGCGGGGGTGGACCACTTCGGGCCTTCTTATCCCTCCGTCATGTTTTTCTTACGACATGCGGGAATGGACCACTTCGGGCCTTCTTATCCCTCCGTCACGATCTTCTTTCTAGCATGCGGGGGTGGACCACTTCGGGCCTTCTTATCCCTCTGTCATGTTCTTCCTTCTGGCATGCGGGGGTGGACCACTTCGGGCCTTCTTATCCCTCCGCCATGATCTTCTTTCTGGCATGCAGGGGTGGACCACTTCGGGCCTTCTTATCCCTCCGTCATGTTCTTCCTTCTGGCATGCGGGGGTGGACCACTTCGGGCCTTCTTATCCCTCCGTCATGTTCTTCCTTCTGTATCATTCAACGAATGAAGATTTCCAGTTAATATTTTTTTTAAAAAGTATGTGTAAGAAACATATATTCAATGAAATTTCTTCAATTTCCATGGGCGTTTCTGTTGAACTCCTCTTAGAGTCTCCAAATAATAATATCCTCGTGAACTTGCTCGTGTGACTCTAAAAGGCCCTTCCCATTTTGGTTCAAGCTTCCCGATATGCTGTTTAGCTGCAAGGCTCCTAAGAACCAAATCTCCTACTTCAAAACTTCTGAATTGAACTTTCTTATCATAGCTTTTGGCCATTACAGCTTTATAAGCCACAGTACGTTGATAAGCATCCTCTCTTGTGGATCCTATCATATCTAGATCCATCTGTCGCAATCGGGCTGATTGTTCTGGATCGTAATCAGTAATTCTTCGCGTTGGCATACCTATTTCCGCAGGCAACACAGCTTCAGTGCCATAGACAAGAACGAAAGGGGTTTCCCCTGTCGATGTCCTCGGGGTCATCCTATACGCCCATAGTATTCCTTGAAGCTCTGTTGGCCACGTTTTTTCTGTGGCTCTGACTCTCCTTTCAAGATAATCCTTCAATGTTTTGTTAGTGGATTATGTTTGGCCATTGGATTGTGGGTGATATACTGACGTGAGATTGTGTGATATCTTTAATTCCCCAAACCACGATTTAATCTGCTTCCTAGTAAATTGCGTACCGTTGTCACATACAATGGACCTCGGTATACCGAATCGGCATATAATGTATTTCCAAATGAACTCGATCATATTGTTCTCCGTGATGGACGTTATAGGTTCTGCCTCAACCCATTTTGTATAATACTCCACTGCGACTATTAAATATCGTTTTTGACCTTTGCCCGGTGGAAACGGACCAACAATATCAATTCCCCATTGATCAAACGGACATGCCACATCGATTGGTTGCAGTTGACGTGCCGGTCTGTGAATGAGGTGAGCATGGTATTGGCAACTGTCACATTTTCTTGAATAAGCTGTTGCATCTTTACGTAGAGTTGGCCAATAATATCCTTGACGCAATATTCGTTGAGCTAATGCTCGGCCCCAGAATGATTTCCGCAGCTACCTGCGTGGATTTCTTCCATGACATATTCAGCTTGCGTAGGGGTCAAACATCTTAACAACGGTCCTTCGAAAGATCTTTTATACAACTCTCTATTACTGATAGTGAACCTGTAAGCCTTGTAACGCATCCTGCGTTGAGCATTCGGATCCGCTGGTAAAATGCCCTGTTGAAGATAAATCATAATTTCATCCTTCCAAGACGGGTCCTCTTGTATTGTCATTATGAATTCCACTCTGATTTCTGTGGTAATATATTTTGATTTCCCAATCGAAGGTTTATCAGCAACCATAAGTGTGATTCTTTTCTCTGCCAAAATTTTTGAAGAACTTGCAAATTTAGAAAGTGCATCTGCTTTGGCATTGTCGTCCCTGGGGATTTGAGTTATATCAAAAAATTTAAATCTCTTTGCCAACTCTTTAACTTTTGCAGCATATAGCTTCATAGTTTCCTCACGTGTTTCATATCTTCCGGAGAAATGATTTGCCACCAAGAGCAAATCGGTGAACACATCTAGATGTTCGATGTTGAGTCCGAGTGCCATTTTGATCCCTGCAATTATTGTTTCATATTCAGCTTCGTTATTTGTTACCATGTAATTTAAGCTGATAACAAATTCAATTTCCCTCCGCTCTGGGGATAAAAAATGTATTCCAATTCCCCCCCCCCCCCGTGAGTTGTGGCAGATCCATCAATATGCAATATCCATGTCGTCGTTGCTCTACTAGTTCCCTCTTGGTTTGATATAGAAAATATACAGCATGCGATTTCCACTACATTGTTCCCCAAGGTTTCGGCCATGAAATCTGCTAGAGCTTGCGCTTTGACTGCGACTCGCGGCTTAAATTCCAACCCAAACTCACTGAGTTCAATTGCCCATTTCACCAGTTTACCAGAGGTTTCTGGTTTCGCCAATACTTGCTTCAATGGTTTATCAGTCACCACAGTAATCGGATGAGATTGAAAATACGGTTTCAACTTTCGAGCTGTAACAACAATCGCCAATGCAAATAGTTCTATCTCCAAATAATTTCTCTCTGCCCCCTGCAGTACTCTGCTCACATAGTGTATTGGTAGCTGTTGAGCTCCTCTCTGTTTGAGTAGTACTGTACTGATTGCATTTGCAGATACTGCCAGATAGAGATACAACATTTCATTCTCCTCCGGTTTTGCTAACAACGGTGGGCTTACTAGATATTTCTTCATTTGCCTAAAAGCCTCTTCACATTCCGGAGTCCAGATAAAATTTTTGTTCCGTTTCATCACTTTAAAGAAAGGGAGGTTCTTTTCGGCAGATGTTGATATAAATCTCCCCAAGGCCGTCAAATGGCCCACCAAGCATTGTACGTCCCTCACCGTCCTAGGCGAAGGCAAATCCAGTACTGCTTTTATTTTATCCGGATTGGCTTCAATTCCTCTCTCATTTACCACATATCCTAAAAACTTTCCAGCCGTCACTCCAAAAGTGCATTTTTTAGGGTTTAGTTTCATTCCATATGTCCTCATTATGGTGAATGCCTCATCCAAATGTCGCACATGTTCATCAGCTTTTAAGCTTTTTACAAGCATATCGTCAATATATACTTCCATCGATTTCCCAATCTGACGGTAAAACATTTTGGCCACCAACCTCTGAAATGTTGCTCCCGCATTCTTTAATCCGAAAGGCATTACCCTATAGCAGTACACTCCGATATCAGTTACAAATGCCGTTTTACTCTGATCTTGCACTGCCATGAAAATCTGATGAAAACCACTTTTTGCATCCATCATACTCAATAATGCACATCCTGCTGTAGAATCCACAAGTAGATCTATTCGTGGCAAAGGAAAAGGATCTCTCGGACAATGCTTGTTTAAGTCAGTATAATCCACACACATTCTCCATGTAGCTTCTTTCTTTAATACCAACACAATATTGCTCAACCATTTTGAGAATCTTATAGCGTAAATATGTCGAGCTGCTAAGAATTCTAGCACCTCTTTTTCGACTGCTTCATTCTTTTCCTTGCTGAAATTTCGCTTCTTCTGCCGTATCGGTTTTGCACTCTTGTCTACATTCAGATGATGTACAATGATTCTTGAGTTTATCCCTTGAAGGTCTGAATCGGACCACGCAAATTTATCTGAATTACGGCGAAGACAATCTACCAATGCTGCTTCTATCATCCAGTCCATTTATGCCTCAATCTTGATTACTTTTTCAGAACTTTCTTTGAAAAGCTGTACGATTTTGAATCCTCCTAAAAGTTCCATCTTACATTCTTGCCATTGCTTCAACAACTGACTCTCTATTTTATCTTGTCCCTTTTTTTAGGCTCAATCCTACCTTGTCTCATATCTGACTTTGTTTTGATCTTTTTCTCTGTTTGCTGTTTCTCAACCACATTCACGCGCCTTTTATTTGTCATCCTAGCTACTCTTATCTAAAAACAGTGTTTACGGTGTTCCCACAGACGGCGCCAATATTTTGGTCTTATTTCGTCACGGTAATAGAACACAGTAATACAGTACAATGGGAATATAAATAACCAAAATAATGTTAATCCAATTGAAATAACCGGACTAACTTTGTCCGAACACCTACTATCTATTACAGATCTTACACTAATTTAAATACAAATATAACACTAAATATGTAACGCATCGAATCGTGGTTGTTCGATATGCGCCTCGAATGGTCCCGGTTCGATGCCGAGTCAAGTCGATATAGTCTTGATAACACGTTGGAACGTGTCGAATATTGGAGTGTATCGAATCGAGGGACGTATCGAATAGAGGTACGTATCGAATAGCGGGATTCGATGTGGTCGAGTTGGGACTCAAGTTCGATCTGTCTTCTGAATGCTTAAAACCGCCCTATATATAGCAACTCGCTTTGTGGGACCCGAGGTCAGCTGTAAAATACGCATCGAATCATACCTATTCGATGCGCGCATCGAATTATGTACATTCGATGCGCTGAAGGTATCGAATCAACCTGATTCGATACGTTAATGGGCCGGCCCAACTCTATTGCTGGCCCAGTCCTAAAATACCCCCATCATAACTTTTAAAAACACGTTTGCAAACACTCACTGTTTTAAGTCAAACGCAGCTTTGAATAACTTTAAGTAAAAGTTAAGAAGAATTAGTTTTCATAAGCTCTTGCAAACACCTTCTATATGTTTTAGCTTAGAGGTTTTCCAAATGAGGATAGGAAAAGAAGAAACTCGTTGGAGAATTTGGCAGACTTGGTATCATATTAGACTTAGTTTTAAGAGTGAATGAATATAATAATACCAATAATGAAGAGAGTAGGTTTCAACTGATTACTAAAGATATTCGCCTACACAATTATACATTATTCTGTTCTTGCATCTGAATAAAAAATTTATTCCACGGGCATCCTCTTTAATATTACTAATTTTTTTGTGAGTCTCTATAAACTTCTTTCCAATATATTGATTACACCCCACTACACAATCTTTTTTTTCCAGTTCACAGAAATCAAACAAGGACAACAGTGTACTCACTTCAACCCAAATAGATTCTAGTAACTGCCAATTCCGGTAAATATAACAATCATAAACAAGATGGTCGTTTAATTTGCTATCCAAAAACAATAAAGTAAAATACGTCAGTTGCAAAATAGAGCACCAATGTTCCACAAATCTTTCGTCAGTTAATGCATAACAAATGCTAAACAATCCAAATTTTTGACGGTATTTGTGGTAGCTTAGAGGAAGAGATGGTTGAACCAACCAAGAAAACTGAGAGAGACTGAAGGCACCAAACGATCAAGGAAGTACTATGAATACCACCTTCAGAAAGGACACGAGACTAAGGATTTCATAGATCTCAAGGATGAAATCGAGCGCCTCATTCGGGATAGCAAGCTGATCGAATATGTGCGAAACTATAGAGATTCTAAGGATCAAGAGGATCGATCGCGCTCTCCTAAATGGGATAAGGTGAAGGCCATAGAGAGCCCAGGTGGGCAAGGAAATGAAATTGTCAATGCACCTTCTAGAATAGTGATCAACATGATCAGTGGAGGACCGACAGGAGCAGGCTCCACCAATGGGAGGAAAAAGATTACAAGATGACTCCATGAGAACCACTACATTGGATTCACGCCACTAATGGATGAGTTGCCAGACGAGAACATTACTTTCTCAAACATGGACCTGACAGAGCTATCTTCCGAGGCCACACAGGCAGGTAAACTTGATTTTCCTTTAGTTATTAAACTTGACATTTCCAATTATGTTGTTCGCAAGGTGTTGATAGACAACGGAAGTTCCACGAACATCATATTCGTACATGCTTTAGAGAAAATGGCGTTAGGCCACCATGTAGTGGAGTAGATCCGCACCCCTTTGATTGGCTTTGGGGGTGCCGAGGTGATACCGTTGGGATAGGTGAACCTGCCAACGTCATTTGGGGAAGAGCCACACAGGAGGGCCATCAACGTCCAATACACCATTGTGGATCGCTTTTTCGCCTGCAACATCATAATAGGCAGACTTGCCTTCAACGCCATCCGTGCAGTGGTATCCACATACCACCAAAAAATAAATTTCCTAGTAGTTGAAGGCGTAGGAGAAGTCATCGCCAATCATGAGGAAGGATGGCTTTGCTATATAACTTCCCTCACACTCCCAAGAACCAGAGATGATGCGGGGCAGGTGGCGGACCTGATTGGCAACCATCAAGCGGTGGAGTGACCGAATTTGGAGGATCAATTGAACTTTTTTCATTTTCAGTAATGTTGAGCAATTTATAATCTCCCTAAATTGCCCCATCGTTGGGCTGGACTGTAACTAAAATAGGGGGAACTACCCGGTCTGATTCCCATACAACGGGATACGTAGGCGGGTTAGGATTTACATAGCCCTCGATTTACATAACCCGGTCTGATTCCCTCGATTGACATGGAACGATTATGTTATCTCGAAAGGAACATCCACTACCTAGAAAGGATAAAGATCTACAAATTCCATGGGATAACTCCAATATCCATCGAGGTAGGGAGAGAGAACCCGACATACAAAATATCTACAAATGTCATGAGATATCTCCCTTATCTATCGAGATAGGGAGGATAAAACCCGACATACAAAAGAAATACAAATGCCATTGGATAACTCTCATATCCACCGAGATAGGGAAGAGAGAACCCGACATACAAAAGATCGACAAATGCCATGGGATAACTCCCATATCCATCGCGATAGGAAGGATAGAACCCGACATACAGGACAATTATGAATGTCATGGGATAACTCTCATTTCCATCGTGATAGGGAGGAGAGAACCGGCACACAGAACAACCACAAATGTAGCACAATAGTTCCACCATCCATCCAGATAGGGGACAAGCACCCGGCAAAAAGAAAGTTGTCCCCAACCCGCAAGATAATAACAGTTATACCGATGCCGATCAAAAGGGTGAGACTCTAAACTACCAACCTATCAACATTTTTTCAAAACAAGAATGACGCAAGTCAGCAAAATGCACAAGTAAGTGATTAATCCCCTAGAAATAGAGGAGGAAATTACCATTTCAAATAAGCTCGTCAAGTACAAAAATCCCAAGGGCAATATACACAACCACAACGGAAGGAAATTATAACAACAAGCGACACACCCCTCAACCGGGGTACTTAGGAGCACCCTTTGTATGGATTAGCACAAGGCTCTTCTGATTTAAAATTTCCCCGTAGACATCTTCTACCAAATCCTCATCAACCTCAGCGTCAAAGTCTTCCGGAAATTTCCCATCCGGGCCCAATAAGGGGTTCAGCCTAGGGTCGAAATCATCCTTAAAACTGCCGAGGCGACGGGTCTGACCAATGATGGAGGCCTTGGATTTTTCCCTCTCATGCACTCCACGTTCGGAGTATATCTCCTTGAAGGTCTCACTCAATAGGAAGGCCTTGGCATTACCAACCTTTTACACTCGAGTGAGCTCCCTGCATCAATTAGCCCTCTTAGCAAGGGCCAACTATTCTCGCACCTGACGGAGCTCTGCCTCGGCACTCTCACGTAACGTTGGTTTCCTCAAAGGCAGTCTCCCATTCCCAATTTCGATTAAAGACGACATTCACGTTCGCTTCACCGGAGCTAAAAATACTCATAGCCTCATCCCGCTCAGCCGCTAATTTGGCAGTCACGGTAGGATAATAATTCGCCAGGCTTTCAAGCGCAGCGATAGCCCGAAAGATAGACTCCACCTGAGCAACATTATTGTCACTCGCCGTCCTCAAGAAGCTGGCGAGAAACTTTCCAACCTATAGTTCAGAAACAACTCAGTAATTTCACAAATATCGAGGAAGTGCCTTCAAAAATATCATCCCTACAACTAAATAAAATGGGATTACAACACTTACCGACTGGAACATAGAGTTCTGTCCAGCAGCAGACCTACTGTCCTTAGTCCGTTTCCTCTTATGGGGGAGGGATTAGCTCCCGATACCCACGGAGCTTGGCTCCTACTAGACCTCGCACCAGTCCCACCTTGAGTAGGCGCGGTGCCTCTCGGTATCACATCCTATGGGTGTTCCTCGCCCTGCGTAGATCCACCCAACCTTTCCTTAAGGCAATGACCCTCACGCCCGCGTATTTTGTGAATCGCAGGAAGTATTGTATTACCCCCATCCTCCGCCCTTTGAACAGTGTCAAGTTGCGCGATCATACCCAATCTCCGATGCATCACAAGAGCTGCTACAAACAGCTATAAAGAGTGTCATCAAAACAGGACATAAACATGAGACCGTCCAACTAGGACGTATATAATATATATTTAAATATTAAATTATGTAACTCGCGAGGCTTATGCCTCAAGGCTTACGCCTTGCCTTTATGGATGCAAAATGCTTCACCTACGCTTTCGCTTTTTGAAACACTGATACCATGAAAAGAGGAGTATGCTTCAACTGATTACTAAAGATTCACCTACACAATTATACATTTTTCTGTTCTTGCATCTAAATAAAAAAATTATTCCACGGGCATCCTCTTTAATATTACTATTATTTTTATGACTCTCTATAAACTTCTTTCCAATATATTGATTACACCCCACTACATAATCTTTTTTCCAGTTCACAGAAATTAAACAAGGACAACACTGTACTCACTTCAATCCAAATAGATTATTGTAACTGCCAATTCCGGTAAATAGAACAATCATAAACAAGATGGTCGTTTAATTTGCTATCCAAAAACAATAAAGTAGAGTACGTCAATTGCAAAATAGAGCACCAAAGTTCCGCAAATCTTTCGTCTAATGCATAACAACTACAAGATTTGGGGGGTTTTCGCGACCCCCGCCTGGTGACCGTCGGGCGGTCCCCAGCTTTTTGGTGACCGCCCAGAGCAACGGGGACCGCTGGGCGGTCGCCATCCTAAACGGGGACCGTTGGGCGGTCACCAGCCCAAAAGGGGGCCGCTTGGCGGTCCCCATCCCAAACGGGGACCGCTGGGCGGTCACCAGCCCAGAATGGGGACCGCTGGGCGGTCACCAGCCCAAAAGGGGGACCGCTGGGCGGTCCCTAATAAAAAACGGGTCCATAAAATTGGCTTTAGGGACCGTCGGACGGTCCCTAATAATATTCATACTTTTTTTTATGAAACAATTAAGGTGCCGCGTTGTTTGTTTAGTTGATAAATATCATAATTTTAGTTCAAAGAACAAAATTAGAAAGTTTCATACAAATTGAAACATCATACGATGATTAAGTGTACGTATAACGTAGAATAGGTTCAACGTTAAAATTTTTCTCAATCTCATTCAATCTACAATTAAATAACTAAATTAGTGGTTTTAAGATCGTTTGTTACTTCAATTGACATGTTATAATGAATTTTGTTGCTAAACATCAAAAATACATGGGAATCGTTTCATAAAATTAAAAAAAAAAAAGAGTATGAATATTATTAGGGACCGTCTGGCGGTCCCTAAAACCACTTTTGGGGACCGCTGGGCGGTCACCAATTGTCTTTAGGGACCGCCCGGCGGTCCCTAAAGGTGGCTTTGGGGACCGCCCAACGGTCCCTAATAATATTCATACTTTTTTTTTTGATTTTATGGAACAATTAAGGTGCCGCGTTGTTTGTTTAGTTGATAAATATCCTAATAATAGTTAAAAGAACAAAATTACAAAGTTTCATACAAATTGAAACAACATACGATGATTAATTGTACGTATAACATAGAATAGTTTTAACGTTAAAAACCTTCTCAATCTCATTCAATCTACAATTAAATAACTAAATTAGTAGTTTTATGATCGTTTGTTACTTCAATTGACATGTTATAATGAATTTTGTTGTTAAATATCAAAAACACATTGAAATCGTTTCAAAAAATCAAAAAACAAGAGTATGAATATTATTAGGGACCGTCTGGCGGTCCCTAATACCACCTTTCGGGACCGCTGGGCGGTCACCAATTATCTTTAGGGACCGCCCGACGGTCCCTAAAGGTGGCTTTGGGGACCGCCCGGCGGTCCCTAATAATATTCATACTTTTTTTTTTGATTTTATGGAACAATTAAGGTGCCGCGTTATTTGTTTAGTTGATAAATATCCTAATAATAGTTAAAAGAACAAAATTACAAAGTTTCATACAAATTGAAACAACATACGATGATTAATTGTACGTATAACATAGAATAGTTTTAACGTTAAAAACTTTCTCAATCTCATTCAATCTACAATTAAATAACTACATTAGTGGTTTTATGATCGTTTGTTACTTCAATTGACATGTTATAATGAATTTTGTTGTTAAATATCAAAAACACATGGAAATCGTTTCATAAAATCGAAAAAAAAGAGTATGAATATTATTAGGGACCGTCGGGCGGTCCCAAAAAATATATTTAGTGACCGCCGGGCGGTCACCACAGGTCATTAGGGACACATCCTTTCTTCTCTTTTCTTTTAACAAATGTCAAGAAAACACCAACAATATGTTCTTCATTTATTTTGCTTCATTTCTTTTTCATTGTTTTTGGTTTATTTTAATAACTATCATTTGTTTTTACTTTTATTTCATTATTTTCGTTGTTTTATTTTGTTAACTTTCATTTCATTTTACTTTTTTATCATTATTTTGTTTGTTTTTGTTCTTGTAAATGTTTGTTGCACATATTTACACGCAATTTATACAAAAAACCCAATAATATTCCGGTAAATTTCCGGAATATTATTGGGTTTTTTTTTATTCTGCCGCATGCTTTTAGGGACCGCTGGGCGGTCCCCCAATAATATTCATAGCCCTGGTGACCGCCCAGCGGTCCCTAAAAGTCTGAATATTATTGGGGACCGCTGGGCGGTCCCTAAATGTCTTAATATTATTGGGGACCGCTCGGCGGTCCCCATAAGTCATTAAGGACCGCCCGGCGGTCCCCGTAAGTCATTAGGGACCGCCCGGCGGTCCCTAAATTTGCGGTCGCGAAAAATGGTCCCCGCGACCGCCAAGCGGTCGCCAAAGGGTAGGGGACCAAGGGCAACCGCGACCGTCTTTTGGTGACCGCTGGGCGGTCCCTAAAGGTCTTTAGGGACCGCCCGGGCGGTCCCTAAAGACCCCCAAATCTTGTAGTGAACAAATGCTAAACAATCTGAACCTTTAGGAAAGATCTGTAGTAGCTCCAGAATTTTTAGCATTGCCTTTTTGTTATTACCCCGCAGATGGAAGGCCTTCAGTCTTAATCCGTTCTTCAACAAAAACTGTTCCAACTGAAGTTGATCCATCCGAGTTGACGAAGGGAACCGGTAGTCTAAAAATTCTACTTCCTCAAGCTGATTTAAAAGACAATATATATGGCAAAGATCCCACCACCTCATAATTGTATGGGGTAGACTGAGAATACTGAAAATAGTGCTATATTTAATTGGATGTAATGTAAAGATAAATTTATAGGAATGGGAAAGGAAAAAGAAAAGGTGATGACTTACCCTACTTAAAGATAAAGATTTTAGATATGGAGCCCTTGAAGCAACTATAGTAGTACTTCAATATCTATACCACGATCAAGATTTAGAGTTAGTCGTCGTTGCTTATTATACCTTGGAAGACCAAGTCCTTGTCCTGATCTGGCAATAGCCTTCAAGATGTAAATTTCGAATTGAAGGGTGTCAGTTTTCAGGAATTTAATGAAACAGAAACACAAACACCTGAGTAACATGGAAACTTCGATATTACTCGAAATCCAATTTGTTATACTGTTTCAATTCGTCTGAAATCAAAAGAAACTTTAAAGTTTTTTCAAAGACTTCATACTTAAACTGAAAGCGCGGTATTTGTGATTCTCAATTTTTAGTTTATCTTTTGTAAGCTAAATTATGTAACAAAAATAATTAAGAAACAAATATAAACAGAACGTATAATCAAAATAGAAGATCCAGAATTCCCAAACTTATTAACTTTATTTATCTTCAACAAAATCCAACAAAATATCAACATTTTCTTAATCACAACTCAAGAGTAAAATCAAGAGCGCAAAACATAAGGTGGAAAATGAAATTAGAAGAAAAAAGGGAGTTTAGTAATAATACATGCACCAAAAACCAAGCTTTATTTTAAGGGTACGATAAGTCAGACTAATGCAAGAAAATTCTAAAGCACTGGAGCACCACAACTTAGTAGATTTAATTTGTTTTTTAGGGGAAGATGAATCAATTGTATCTGATAACATTCATGAATAATGCCATGATCTTACAAGACAAAAGATGAATCTTACAAAACAAATAATGTGTGAAGTTAGATCTAGGGTTTACAAGATTTACATATATATGCAAGACAAGTAAATGACTAAACTACCCTTGACAATTAATATACAAATATAATATAATATGCTAACAGTATCGACGTATATAAATGTAAGATGTGAGTATGCATTAACCTTCTCAACCCAACCAGAGAGCTCCAAATTCTCTAGACTTTTGAACCCGTTCAACCACTTTCGGACATGTAATCCACTTTCAAGTAGATGTAAGTCGCAGAATGTCAAATCAAGGATTAAAGTAGCACGTGCGACTGAAGATCCGGTGAAAAAACAGATTTTATGGTAACGAACCAGAAGATTCAAAATCAGTAAGCCTGCTTCCAACAATATTTATCGAATAACCATCTACTTCAGCATAGTCTGAGGTATCAGAGACGAATTTAGTCAGTGAAGGAGCATTTATTTCCACAAGCGTCACATTCACCCATGTGCATTCTATGAGTTCCATCGTTTCCAAGACTGGGAAACTGAATCTGAGTGTATCGGTATTAGAGAGTGTATTTTGTATGTCAACTTGATAAAAGTATAAGTTTATAAGGTTGGCAAAACAGTTCTCAGAAGGAACTTTGAATAAGGAAGGCAAATGAAGTGATAAACTTCTTAAGGAAGTGTTATTAAGAAGGTTGCGGGCCAAAAGTATGCCTTGGGGAGTAACATAACTTAATTCAAGATTCTCGACATTTATTCTCAGTACAGCAGATATCCATGCAATCACACGACTTGGGTCGCGTTCTTCACAACATTGAAGACGAAAACTCTTTATATTACTTGTTGAAAGAAAAAGTATCCTTTCCACAAAGTTAACAAAAAGAGGCCTTCTTACGCGCACGCCGGGATGAATTTTTAGTTTTAATGTGATAAATGGAGGTCCACTTGAACTCCCAATTTTTAGACAAAACTGATGTCCGAACGGCGTCTTTAGTTGGTAGGCAGGACAGAATGTGGCTAATAATACTTTCCGGTAAATTGCTGATGCAATCTTCACCAATGGCAAAGCCACTCTTTCGAGATTCCATAACTACACCTGCAGTATTCACACTCATATCACCAACCAACCTGAAATTTTACGAGGCACGTCAAAACTTATATATGAAATGGAAATCAAGAACACGATATCAAAAAACAAAAGAACTATATATTTAAAAAGTTAAGATAAAATCAAGTAATTTGGAAGAAGCTTCTGAACGGAGTAAAGTCAAACACACCAGTATTTCATAAAGACATCTATAACTGAAATTTTATAATCGAGCAGGATTCCTAAATTTCTAAGAAATGTAAATTTCAAAGTAAAGGTACGTGGTAATAAATAATTGTCGCTTGAAATGTATTTTACACCAAAAGACTAACCTCTTCATCTTCCCAGAACACTAGGGTTTTGCAATGCTGAAAATCGGGCGACACAAACTAAGAAGACGAAGGTGCGGGAAAGGGATATTAAATATTCTAAAAATGTTGTGTACACAATAGGTATTTTACTAATATATTGAATAATTACTTGTATATGAGTTTTTTTTTCTGACTCATAAATATGATGCATTAGAAATATTAAGGTTCATAATTTTTATTTGCATAAAAACGTGCCAAGACTTGTAATTAACGTGCCGGCATAGATCAAAATTTCCGTGCGTTTCCTTGAAAAGTACCGAAAAATTTCCGTTTTTGACTTCACCGATACGAAATATACATGTAGTTTCCATGGTAGTTATAACTACAATTTTACGAATTCTTCGAAACATGCCGAAAAGTTCTCGAAATATTACGAAACGTTTCTAATTTTTACCTAACCGAAACGTACTACCGTACCGAAATTTTCATCCATGCGTGCCGGTACTTTTATGTTATTGGAATTACCAGTGCTTATAAACAAAAGCGAATTATATATCTCGACTGATATTTCACATTTTACGATTGTTTTTCACTTATTCATTCAGACAATAGTCTTATTCTTATGAGATAAATTAAAGATGAGTTTGGCGTCATAAAGAGTGAAATAATCTTTTGTTGTAAGCACTAAAAAACATAAAGAGAACTTACCACGAGAGGCGTTTTTTTTCCAATTCCATCCATTCCAACTATCTTTTGTGAATCCATTGTCACCCTTATCATCAGCCAGTATCTCGGGGCAACCTCAACCTCTCCGTTTTAACAGAATTGTTTTGTACTCAATAAAATATACCTTATCACCATTTATCGGATGGATCCATCCAGCAATGTGAGAGATTTACCAACTATCTCACTAAAAAAAATTCCTCCGCACACAAATTTGATAGAGATTCAAACAGTAAGTCGAGATCTGTGAATAACTTTAGGTTTACAACTTGTAACTAGCCAAAATGACGACGGATAACGTCATTGAGATTAAGATCAAGATTTGAAATAAACGTTTCTTTAGATGCAACAGAGAAAAAGACTTAGACGAGTTTCACATGAAAAAAAAAATTGGTGATGATTGACAAGATTTGACAATGATGTTGAAGCAAATGAGATTGATTCACTATAAGTGACGATAGAAAGTGACCTTCAAATGATGGCGGCGTAACCTAGACCTAAATGGATTAGGGTTTACAGGACAAGAGATAATACCTATTAAAAACAATAGAGACGCAAAATAATGTTCTATTACCTTGAGTGATTGCACCTTAATATATACTAGCACAAAGTGAAGAAATCACAAAATTGCCCTCACTACTTTTGACTATTGTACCCCTAACCTACCCATAACCTACCAAACCTTTCTCCGCCTCTTAATTTTACTTATGCGTCAAGTCAGGGCAATTGCCTAGAGGTGATTATCAGATAAGGGAGACACGCATTCATCCATATCCGGACACAAGAAAGAGTGATACTAACAATCGAAAGTATAACAAAATTCCTAATTTATAATGTGATCTATAAAATGAAAATTTAGCATACAATATCATAGACTTGTTTGATTCATGCGAGGTCGTTAAAGGTTTTTTAAACAACAGAGATCACACTTGATATTTTACCTTTTATAATAAAATAAAAAAATTACTTTTAGTTAAATATATTGCGTCAGGCACAAATCGTGGTCGTGGACGTTTATGACATTATCCAACACATGATAACACATGTCATTTTTAACAAAAAAAAAAACTAGATCTACAATATAATGTAAACATGACAGAATTAGAGATGTTAATTTGGTATTTTACCATTTACAATTGTTCTTCAATTATAAGCTTTATAAGTTAAAATCAATATACTAAATGTAGTTCATTTTTCCTCGTATTTCAAGTAATTTTAGTGTGACAAACTTTTTCTCTAGCACTTTTCTACATTAGATTGACATAGTATGATATGGGTATTCCCATATTGGGCTGACTCATGCTTTTACCTATGTCGGGGATCATCCCCGACATGCATATCGAATATGACCTTCGATATAGTATAGCTCATGTGTTTATCACGTGAGTGATCGCCGCATTCCGAGGCCTATAAATATTTGCATCCCGGTAATCAAGGTAAGGTTTAATTATCCGTAATTATTGTACATCTATATCGAACATAACCGATACAGAGCTCGACATAACATTCGATATATACATCACTGACCTACTATCTGACATCATACTCGACGTCACCCTCGAGGTCAACAGGAGATCGTCCTCGACATAGAAGGCATCTGATATCATCCCCGATATAGCCTTCGACGTCATCTCCGATATATCACCGACATCCACCATTGTATCTAACGTCAGTTCGAGGTGTTCCGGACCAAGCCTACTCGACACTAGTATAGTTCAAGTAGGCCTAGTTTAGTGATAGACTCGTAGTACCACACTTGTAACCAACCTTATTCTATATATACGATCTATTATTAAACTAGTGGCGTCGTCTGTGGGAACACCAAGTTCCCGAACGAAGACGTCAAGATGTAGCGAAGGATGACCCGCTCGCAGTCTACTGGGCCAGTGGTTGACAATTCAGAAGCAGAAAGCGCGCGCTCACCGCCTGTTCTGGCCCCAGAACCAGTGGTGGGTCAGAATGAACCCGTGCAACCTCAACCACCGAGGGAGCCAACACCCGCGCATGTGGTCCTCATTACTTTGGCGCCTGAGATCGTGGAATATATCAACGCCACATTCCAGACCACATTGAAGGTAGTCTTAGAGACCATATTGTCGCGTCTAAACGGTAGAGGAGCAGGCGACGCGCTGCCGCGACCTAGAAGTCCAAAACTAGAGGTCTTGGATTCAGAATTAGAGGTAGAGATCGCGATGACACGAGTGATAGCATGATGGACCGCCCTCAGTCTAGAAATCACGGGGAGGAGGTTCCTGACCCAATAAGAGATAGGAGAAACATCGCGAGAATGATGGAGCAATTGGACTGCGAGAGGACATAAGTCTGTCGGAAACTAGCATTGGCAGAGGGCCATAAGACTTTAACCTCATTTTGTGAAGAAATCGAGGCAGAAGTGTTGGACAAGGGCGATAAGATCCCAACCATCAAGGCATATGATGGAAAGAGCGATCCAATGGACCACCTCCACAGTGTCGATAGTGTCTTGAACCTACATAGGTTCTCACGCAACATCAAGGTAAAGATTTTGGCCACGACCCTAACTAAAGCAGCCCTTGATTGGTTTAACATGATAGAAACAGGATCTATCACCAGTTATAAACAGTTATGACAGAAGTTGGAAAGTCAGTTCTCCAGTCATAAAAGGATGAGGACTATGATGCACCATCTAAACGCTATGAAGCAAAAAGAGAAAGAGAGCTTAGAAGAGTTTATGAAGAGATTCAATGTTGAACTGATGAAGGTGGATGAACAACAGGGCGACTAGGTGGTGCTCATTTTGTTCAATGCGACAACGTATAGGAGGTTCGCAGGGGAGGTAATCAAGCTCAAGTCACCAACTATTGATCAAATCAACGATATGGCTTATAATACCATTTACCAAGACAATATGATAGCAACAAAGCAAACTCCCCCGCAGGCTAATCGCCCCAGAGGCAAAAAGGTTGGAACAAGGACAGGAATGGCAGGGATAGGTCACCGAGAAGATACACTCAACTCAATTAGGATATCTTGACCGTATTTGCGGTAGCTCAAAGGAAGAGATGGTTGAACCAACCAAGAAAACTGAGAGAGACTGAAGGCACCAAACGATCAAGGAAGTACTATGAATACCACCTTCATAAAGGACACGAGACTAAGGATTGCATAGATCTCAAGGATGAAATCGAGCGCCTCATTCGGGATAGCAAGCTGATCGAATATGTGCAAAACCATAGAGATTCTGAGGATCAAGAGGATCGATTGCGCTCTCCTAAATGGGATAAGGTGAAGGCCGTAGAGAGCCCAGGTGGGCGTGGAAATGAAATTGTCAATGCACCTTCTAGAGGAGTGATCAACATGATCAGCGGAGGATGGACAGGAGCACGCTCCACCAATGGGAGGAAAAAGATTACAAGATGACTCCATGAGGACCACTACATTGGATTCACGTCACTGATGGATGAGTTGCCAGACGAGAACATTACTTTCTCAAACATGGACTTGACAGAGCTATCTCCCGAGGCCATACAAGCAGGTAAACTTGATTTTCCTTTAGTTGGTAAACTTGACATTGCCAATTATGTTGTTCGCAAGGTGTTGATAGACAACAGAAGTTCCACGAACATCATACACGCACATGCTTTGGAGAAAATGGCGTTAGGCCACCATGTAGTGGAGCAGATCTGCACCCCTTTGATTGGCTTTGGGGTTGCCGAGGTGATACCATTGGGACAGGTGAACCTGCCAACGTCATTTGGGAAGAGCCACACAGGAGGACCATCAACGTCCAATACACCATTGTGGATCACCTTTTCGCCTGCAACATCATAATAAGCAAGCCTGCCTTCAACGCCATCCGTGAAGTGGTATCCACATACCACCAAAAAATAAATTTCCTAGTAGTTGGAGGCGTAGGAGAAGTCATCGCCAATCATGAGAAAGGATGGCTTTGCTATATGACTTCCCTCACACTCCCAAGAACCAGAGATGATGCGGGGCAGGTGGCAGACCTGATTGGCAACCATCAAGCGGTGGAGTGACCGACTTTGGAGGATCACTTGAACTTTTTTCATTTTCAGTAATGTTGAACAATTTATAATTTCCCTAAATTACCCCATCGTTAGGCTGGACTGTAACTAAAATATGAGGAACTACCCGGTCAGATTCCCATACAACGGGATACGTAGGCGGGTTAGGATTTACATAGCCCTCGATTGTTATCCATCATTAACTCATTTTGTTCCAATCGATACATTCGATTGCAATACGCACTCGTAACTTGTTGCAGGTACATACCCTTTTGAGGGATTAGACGAAATGTGCAGATGAGCACACATTTATTCGAAGATATTTTTTCATCCTCTTGCTTGCGAATATACATGTGTCACCTATATAAGGCATATACAAATAGGTCCTTGATTATAACAAGGAAAGATATTCTCTCCCTACGAGAATAAAATACGAAGTGTGGATCTCACCTTCCCACTATCTCTGACATGGAACCATTATGTTATCTCGAAAGGAACATCCACTACCTAGAAAGGATAAAGATCTAAAAATTCCATGGGATAACTCCCATATCCATCGAGGTAGGGAGAGAGAACCTGGCATACAAAAGATCTACACATGTCATGAGATAACTCCCTTATCCATCGAGATATGGAGGATAAAACCCGACATACAAAAGAAATACAAATGCCATTGGATAACTCTCATATCCAACGAGATAGGGAGGAGAAAACCCGGCATACAAAAGATCTACAAATGCCATGGGATAACTCCCATATCCATCGCGATTGGAAGGATAGAACCCGGCATACAGGACAACTACGAATGGTATGGGATAACTCTCATTTCCATCGTGATAGGGAGGAGAGAACCGGCACACAGAACAGCCACAAATGTAGCTCCCTACATCAATTAGCCCTCTCAGCAAGGGCCAACTATTCCCGCACCTGACGGAGCTCTGCCTCGGCACTCTCACGTCTCTCCCTCTAAATGGTAAGAGAAACGTTGGTTTCCTCAAGGGCAGTCTCCCATTCCCGATTTCGATTAAAGACGACATTCACGTTCGTTTCACCGAAGCTAAAAATACTCATAGCCTCATCCCGCTCAGCCGCTAATTTGGCAGTCACGGCAGGATCGTAATTTGTCAGGCTTTCAAGCGCGGCGATAGCCCGAGAGATAGACTCCACCTGAGCAACATTATTGTCACTCGACGTCCTCAAGAAGATGGCAAGAAACTTTCCAACCTAAAGTTCAGAAACAACTCAGTAATTTCACAAATAACGAGGAAGTGCCTTCAAAAATATCATCCCTGCAACTAAATAAAATGGGATTACAACACTTACAGACTGGAACATAGAGTTCCGATCAGCAACAGACCTATTGTCCTCAGTCCGTTTCCTCTTATGGGGGTGGGATTAGCTCCCGATACCCCCAGAGCTTGGCTCCTACTGGACCTCGCACCAGTCCCACCTTGAGTAGGCGCGGTGCCTCCCGATATCACATCTTATGGGTGTTCCTCGCCCTGCGTAGATCCACCCAACCTTTCCTTAAGGAAATGGCCCTCACACCCGCGTATTTTGTGAATCGCAGGAAGTATTGTATTACCCCCATCCTCCGCCCTTTGAACAGTGTCACGTTGCGCAATCATACCCAATCTCCGATGCATCACAAGAGCTGCTACAAACAGCTATGAAGAGTGTCATCAAAACAGGACATAAACATGAGACCGTCCAACTAGGACGTTTATAATATATATTTAAATATTAAATTATGTAACTCGCGAGGCTTACGCCTCATGCCTCAAGGCTTACGCCTTGCCTTTATGGATGCAAATCGCTTCACATACGCTTTCGCTTTTTGAAACACTGATACCATGAAAAGAGGAGTATGTTTCAACTGATTACTAAAGATATTCGCCTACACAATTATACATTTTTCTGTTCTTGCATCTAAACAAAAAAAATTATTCCACGGGCATCCTCTTTAATATTACTATTTTTTTATGACTCTCTATGAACTTCTTTCCAATATATTGATTACACCCCACTACACAATCTTTTTTTTCCAGTTCACAGAAATTAAACAAGGACAACAGTGTACTCACTTCAATCCAAATAGATTATTGTAACTGCCAATTCCGATAAATAGAACAATCATAAACAAGATGGTCGTTTAATTTGCTATCAAAAAAAAAATAAAGTAAAGTACGTCAATTGCAAAATAGAGCACCAAAGTTCCGCAAAGCTTTCGTCTAATGCATAACAAATGCTAAACAATCTGAACCTTTAGGAAAGGTCTGTAGTAGCTCCAGAATTTTTAGCATTGCCTTTTGTTATTACCCCGCAGATGGAAGGCCTTCAGTCTTAATCCGTTCTTCAACAAAAACTGTTCCAACTGAAGTTTACCCATCCGAGTTGACGAAGGGAACCGGTAGTCTAAAAATTCTACTTCCTCAAGCTGATTTAAAAGACAATATGGCGAAGATCCCACTGCCTCATAAATGTATGGGGTAGACTGAGAATACTTAAAATAGTGCTATATTTAATTGGATGTAATGTACTTAAGCAAATAAAGATAGATAAATTCATAGGAATGGGAAAGGAAAAAGAAAAGGTGATGACTTACCCCACTTAAAGATAAAGATTTTAGATATGGAGCCCCTTGAAGCAACTGTAGTAGTACTTCAATATCTATACCACGATCAAGATTTAGAGTTAGTCGTCGTAGCTTATTATACCTTGGAAGACCAAGTCCTTGTCCTGATCTGGCAATAGCCTTCAAGATGTAAATTTCGAATTGAAGGGTGTCAGTTTTCAGGAATTTAATGAAACAGAAACACAAACACCTGAGTAACATGGAAACATCGATATTACTCGAAATCCAATTTGTTCTACTGTTTCAATTCGTCTGAAATCAAAAGAAACTTTAAAGTTTTTTCAAACACTTCATACTTCAACTGAAAGCGCGGTATTTGTGATTCTCAATTTTTAGTTTATCTTCTGTAAGCAAAATTATATAACAAAAATAATTAGGAAACAAATATAAACAGAACGTATAATCAAAATAGAAGATCCATAAGAGGAATGGAAGAAGCTGGAGAAATGACAAACAATAGCAGGAAGCAGGTAGCTGATCCTCTACCCTTGATCTCTTTCCCATCTCTAAAAGAGAGTTGGATTAATGCTGAAGCATCTATCAAAACACAGCAGCCTAGGACTACTGAATGGTGCCTGAAGAGTACAGTCACGGTTATTGTTACCGGAGCTGGAAAGGAGTGGGGAACCATAAGAGTGTAGTGAAAGGCAGAGGCTTAATAAATAGGAATAGCCCTAGGCTAGAGCTATTTATTTTCCTCAGCTAGATAGAGCATTAATTCTTGAACAATTGTAGCTTCGACTTGGGGTATGCCCCTCGTATTTCTTGTAATAACTCTCTTTTAGCAATCTATTTACCTTTCGTGCGGAAAAAAAATAGAAGATCCAGAATTCTCAAAGCTATTAACTTTATTTATCTTCAACAAAATCCAACAAAATATCAACATTTTCTTAATCACAACTCACGAGAAAAATCAAGAGCGCAAAACATAAGGTGGAAAATGAAATTGGAAGAAAAAAGGGAGCACACTACATATGTTAGACTCGTCAACATATTATTCAGCATATGTTAGACGCGTCATGAGGTGACTCATAAAGTTAAAAACAAGTTTGAACGAAATATATTTATGTTAGGCACAAATTTTGGAGGTGTTTGATAGTTGCCTGCACATGGTAAACATATGTAGTTTTTAACGATAAGAAATGAGAGCTACAAAAAATTATAAACAAAAGCCAATTAGATATCTCAATTGAGATCTCACCTTTTACGATTGCTTTTCACTTATTCATTCATACAATAGTCTTATTCATATGAGATAAATTAAAGATGAGTTCCGCGTCATAAGGAGTGGAATAATCTTTTATTGTAAACACTAAAAATGTAAAGTGAAAGCTGTTGTAATCGTGGTTAGGTTTAGGGTTTGTGTGAGAGGGAGAGAGAGCGGCGGAGTTGTGGCGGAGATGAAATCGCCAGAGAGAGATGAGGCAAATTAGGGTTTGTGATAAAAACATAATGAATTTCATTAATCAAAAATATTACAAAACGACTATTTATATTTACAGTAAAAGAATCGGGTCGCAGCCCATTATAGAATAAAGACGGAAATAATAGAGGGCCATGTGGCCCAATAGACTAATCTATGATATTTGAGATAAAGAGAACTTACCATAAGAAGCGCTTTTTTCCAATTCCATCCATTTCAACTATCTTCTGTGAATCCATTGTCACTCTTATCATCACCCAGTATCTCGGTGCAACCTCAACCTCTCCATTTTTACAGAATTGCTTTGTTCTTAATAAAATATATGTTATCACCATTTACCAGATAGATCCTCCATCCAGCAATGTGAGAGGATTTATCAACTATCTCACTAAAAACAAAATCTCCGCAGACAAATTTGATAGAGATTCAAATGGTAAGTCGAGATTTGTGAATAACTTAGGATTTACAACTTGTAACTAGCCAAAATGACGGCGGATAACGTCGTTGAGGTTGAGATCAAGATTTGAAATAAAGGTTTCTTTAGATGCAACAGAGAAAAATACTTAGACGAGTTGCACATGAAAGATATCGCTGATGATTGACAAGATTTGACAATGATGTTGATGCAAATGAGATTGATTCACTATAAGTGAATGTATAAAGTGACCTTCAATTGACGGCGGCGTAACCTAGACCTAAAATGGATTAGGGTTTACAGGACAATAGATAATACCTATTAAAAACACTGGAGAAGAAAAATAATGTTCTATTACCTTGAGTGATTGCACCTTAATATATACTAGCACATAGTGAAGAAATCACAAAATTGCCCTTACTACTTTTGACTATTGTACCCCTAACCTACCAAACCTTTCTCCGCCTCTTAATTATATTTACGTGTAAAGTCAGGGCAAATACTTGGAGGTGATTATCAGATAAGGGAGACACGCATTCCTCCATATCCGGACACAAGAAATAGTGATACTAGCACTCGAAAGTAGAACAAAATTCCTAATTTATAATGTGATCTATAAAATGAAAATTTAGCATACAATATCATAGACTTGTTTGATTCATGCGAGGTTGTTAAAGGGTTTTTAAATAGCAAAGATCTCACTTGATATTTTACCTTTTATAAAGAAAAAATCACGTTTGGTTAAATATATTGCGTCAAGCACAAATTGTGGTCGTGGATGTGTTTGACATTATCCAACTCATGATAACAAATGTCATTTTTAACAAAAAAAAAACACTAGAACTACAATAAAATGTAAACATGCGCGAATTTGAGATGTTAATTGGTATTTTACCTTTTACAATTGTTCTTCAATTATAAGCTTTATAAGTTAAAATCAATATACTAAATATAGTTCATTCTTCCTTGTGTTTCAAGTAATTTTAGCGTGACAACCTTTTTCTCTAGCACTTTTCTACCTTAGATTGTCATAGTATATGAGATTCTTTGTCGAATAAGCCAGCTACTTTGAAAACTATACTGAGAGAATTTAGGAAATTTTGCATTTGACGTTCTTTATGTTAATCAGATTTCAAATAAGGTCCTCTATGTTGACATCTATCACTGGACGTTCTATATGTTGGCATAATTTTCATTTTTCGTCCTTCTTCGCCGGAATCCGGTGGACTTAATGAAAATCTATCACTGGACGTCCTATATGTTGGTATAATTTTCATTTTTCGTCCTTCTCCGCTAGAGCCCGGTGGACACTTGACGTCCTACATGTTGGCATAATTTTCATTTCTCGTTATTTTCACCGAACTCCGACGGAGATCACGTCTTTTTATTGAATTTCAACTCCTTTGTATCAACTGAATATGGGTGTGCTTGTTAGATTCAAACTCATTCTCAAGATATTTCGCATAAACTCTACTTCTTCTTTCATAATCCTAATCAACTCAAATTAAAGCCTAAAATGCTTACAAATACAAAGTAAAAATGGAACAGAATTAATTTAGAAAAAAAAAAAGCAAAACATAAAATAATTAAATAAATTCCTAGATTTCTAAGAGCAAAAAACCATTGTTGTAACAACACCAAACGGTGTTGCCTCAACACCTACACTAACAAAGTCAAACATCTATGTGAAAATTTGGACTTATGTAACTTGTGATCGACCTCCCTCTTTGTGCAAGGTTTTAGGATAATTAGCGAGGAGTTAGGTGTGCTATATTTGTTGGGCTTTGACCCATGGTTCGAGGATTATCGCATTTGACATCCTCTATAGTAACCACTTATCACAACAGGTCCCCTATAGCGCTTATCGCTCATTTTTAAAGTCCCATATGTTGAAGCTTTTTTCATTTCTGGTCTTCCAACGAGGGAATATTCTAATATTCCCCGGAAAGTAGCATGTGTAGTACATGACTTCCGGTTTAAGTTTTTCTTTTGCATTTTCTTTCCAACTTTTCAATATAATTACACGCTCACCTCATCATGTTTTAAAGTAATTACACTTACACCTCAAATAATATTTTTCAAATATATATATATATATATATATATATATCTTTAAATTAAAAAATATAAATTAGTATATATTCTTAATGAATAAATATATAAAATTTTTTATATGGTTAGTTTTTAACATTAGTAATAAATAAAAAAATCATCTTCTTCATCGCACAACCCCTCCTCCCTCCTACCCCCACCATGTCCCCCGCCCCACCGACCAAACCACCACCACCCAATGAATCACTCTCCTCCTCCTACTCCTCTATAACTCCAACACTCTCCTCATTTGTTCAGACCTGCAACTATGGGTGTATGGTGTATGGTGGTAGTTTTTGAAACTCCGACCTCATTCACCGAATAGCCCTTATAATAAAAAATTCACGTCGTGGAGGTGGACCGGTGATGAAACTAGGTCGATCGGAGGTGGATCAAAAGTTAGCCTTATCGGATCATATTCGAAAAATGCTATGTTTGATGAATTTAATGCTCTTATTAATGATGGTTCTTTTGAGCGATACAAGGCTCGCCTTCTTAGTGATGGCAAGTCTCAGCAGGTTGGCGTCGATTGTCTTGAAACGTTCAGTCTGATTGTCAAACCAGCGACTATTAGCAACGTTCTTAGCAGTGCTCTTGCTCAGTCTTGAAAATTCACCAATTGGATGTTAAGAATGCTTTTTTGCATGACGCTCTTCAGGAAACCGTGTATATGCATCGACCGATGTGTTTTCGGGATTCCGCTTATCCAAATTATGTTTGTTTATTAAAGATGTCTCTCTATTGAAATAGGTATTGCGGGCTTGGTACCAACGTTTTGTGGATTTTATTTCTACCATACGCCTCACACATAGCCGATCGGATCACTCCCTCTTCATCTACAAGCATGACGCCCATATTGTTTATTTATTGCTTTATGCCGATGATATTACTCGCACTGCTAATGATCTTTGGGTTTCTATTACATCTCGACTTGCTTCTAAGTTTACTATGATTGATTTGGGTCCTCTTAGCTATATCTTTATATTCCCGTTACTCGTCATTCAGGGGGTCTATTTCTTTCTCAAAACAAAGTATGACCTTGATATTATTGAACGTGCAGGGATGTCCTCTTACAAGCCGGTCTCTATTCTAGTCGACACCAAATCCAAACTCAGCGCGTTGGGGTCTCATTTTCTCGACCCAACCCTTTCTTCGGAGTTTAGCCGGAGCCTTGCAATATCTCACTTTCACCCATCTCGATATATCTTATGTGGTTCATCAAGTTTTCTTGCACGTGCATGATCGGAAAGATGAACACATGGCTTCTTGGAAGCTTATTATTTGGTATATTCAGAGGACTACTACTTTCGATCTTTATTTTTACAAGTCGAGTCTTGGCAGTCTTTGTTCCTTTATCGACGTTGATTGGGGTGGTTGTCTGGATACTCAACGCTCGACTTTAGGTTATTGCATATTCTTGGGTGACAATCTTATTCCATGGTCTTCCAAATGACAAGCCACGCTCTCACGCTTCAGTGTCGAGGCTGAATACCGCAGGGTAGCTAACGTTGTTTCGAAATCTTGTTGGCTACATAACCTGTTACTCGAACTTCACTTTTCCATCTCTAAGGCTACATTGGTTCACTATGACAACATCAGCATCATCTATTTGTCTAGTAATCACGTCCAGCACCAACAGACTAAGCACATTAAGATGGACATCCACTTTGTTCGAAAAAGGTTGCTCGTGGCCAAGTCCACGTGTCCATTTAGATGGGTTTTGTTCCAGTCTTAGCGTTTGTGAGCCTCCCGCTTCAACTGCGGGGGTGTGTTAGTATTATCTTATTTATGGAAAGATATGAATTTCCTTTACTGTATATCTTGAGGATCTTTCCTTAGTTAGGTTTGTTGCATCCTATATACTTTACACAGTGAAATGAAAATCATCATGGAATTATTTCCTACAGTAACAACTAATCACAGTTCGAAAAGAGGTCATCTTATTAATACATACACGAGATCATAATACATAAGTGAAAGATCTTAGTATCTGTGATACTCGTAAATGTGTCCAGTTGCACTTAGCAATAGTTGCAACTGTACACTTAAGTATAACAGAAGATAGTTCTTTGACGTTTGAAAACAGTTTTGCTGTTGCAACTGTGAAAAATAGTAAAACATAAACAGTAAAGAACACAAAAGGTTTTTAACGTGGTTCGGTCCAAATGGTCCTAGTCCACGGGGTTTTCACCCAAGGTTTGACTCAAGTTGTTTCCTACTTAAGAATTACAATGAAGGATTTAAATCAACTCATATACTAGACTCTCTCTAACATATGCAGTTGCAACACCTAACCCTTAACTTATTTTCAGAAACACGTTTGAATCGAAGACACACTAAGCTACTCCAGAGACTCTCTGACTTAATGCTCTTCTCAAATGACTCGATACAAGACAGACTGCTTAATATCTTTTTCAAAGTGCCTTGTGCATGTCTCGAGTCTTCTCCTTATATAGGCGTGGCAGAATCTTGCTCGTATCTTCCGTCACAATCCTTTGAATATCATCCTTCCTTATTGATAAGGTCGTCTGATATGCAGGTTGCAACCCGATTATATTTACTTGCCTTATTCCGAGAGATCCTGTCATATCTTGTTAGATAACGGCCGTATATATGTTCACATTCATAATAAGGAGATAATTAAGAGATGGAAATAGTATCAGCAAGAATATCATCAAGATAATTACCATCTAAGTCTATCCTAATGATTAAACAAAACATTATCAATACGCGGGTTGGGCCGAACGTCATTAAGCCCATGAGACTTTAGTAATCGGCCCTAACAATAAGAACCTCAAACTGCGACAAAGGTAGCTAAATAAACCATGCATCTATCATGTTTGATGTTGTTCTTCAAGGGTTGCTCTTCATCACCACTGGTTGCTTTCTTTTAGGGTAACAGGTGATGAGATCTTATCTCTTCTCCAACAAAGTTTTCACAATTTTATGTATCTTGATTACCCATCATGGATGTTGTAAAGCTATACTCACTTTCCAAACTGGATGAAATTAGTGTTGGACACAAGATAGAGAGGATGAATATTACTAATAGAAGGGCTTTAGGCACATCATCCCCAGAAATGTACAAAAGAGGTATATTACCCCCTGTAAAAAATAAATAGGCATATTACCCCCTGATAATTTGAAAATGATGCAATATACCTCCTTGTATAAGGAGGTGTAATTCACTTGTCAAAAAGTGAAAGTGGTATTAATTCCTTCTTATCTTAGAAGTCTTTTTTTTTTTACTTTAAATTACAAAAAGATGATATAATATTTCACTAACTTACTAAATATTCAAAAAATAGATATTTGAATGATAGAATTTCACAAAGTACAATTACAAATATATAAAAAAATTCGATAGGGAGGCGGTGTGCACCAATTATAGGATTATAGAAGGATAATTCACATATATATTTTAAGATTACAGGGGGTGATATGCGTATTTGATATATTACAAGGGGGCAATTTGTCATTTGCTCATCATTTTATAACACTCAATTTCATTAGTCACGAAAGATATAATCAAAATTGGTTATTTATCCTGTATTAGGTATGATTTTGATCCTTTATTGTGATAAGGACCGATATAAGATCTTAATTCGCCAATGTCTAACTTAATAAGCAATATAAATGAATTTTACAAACAAAAACATATAAAGATTTGCTTATTGTACACAAATTATACGTACAGACGTACAGTACATATTTAGACACTTATTAATTAACAATAGTAGCATAGTTTCATTTTCTTGTTTTCTTGATTTCTTATTATCAAATGCAAAAACATATTGACATCAGTATTATGTACAAATATTGTAGTATACAAGAAGCACAATATAGTACAAAAAAATCACCCGAGCTTTTGATTCCAAACACGTAGCAGAATTTCAACTTGTTCTACAACCTCATTTTTTATTTTACTACGAATAGAGAATCAAAAACTTAACAAACCAACAAGGATATTTTTCTTTCCCACTGATCTTGCAAGCAAAGGAAAATGATATAAAAAATTATGGGTTTTGTGTTGTGAGTCCAAATATTTGTCATGACACTGCAAATATTATCAAGAAAAAAATCAAACAAAGACCAATGACGAAGTAATCTGAGAAACGACCTTAACTATCAGCGCATTAACTATGCACAAAGTGAAGATAAGTCCAAGAGAACAAATTGAAATGCATATTGTGCTAAGAGTGTGCCAACTGCTCCTTGAGAGTGTCATGAATACTCTCCACAAAGTCGAGTAAAAATCCATCCGAACCGTGTTTTGCCAGCAAAGAAACTGCAACGGGAAGATTATCGTGCGTGCCTAGTGGTATGCTCACCTGTTCGTAACCAAGAATACTAATGCATAAGAAAATAAAAGAGAACGCACGACAAAGATTGAAATCGAGAGAGCAGGGCAGGGACAAGGCCTGGCAAAATCCAGATACACCAGCTACAGATAACAAACCAAAAGCCTTGGCACGAAAACTTTCCAGTGTGGTTGGGTCCGTTTGTAGCTTCGGTGGAGGTCCAGGAACTGTAGGCCGTGCAAGGATGCCATAATCCTACAAATATTTTCAGTTTTAGGAAACACAGTCATAATGTAGCACTTGAAATAATTCACTAACAATTAATGACCATGTTACTTTTCTGGAAAAATTATATCTGCACCCTATGAGATTTTGCATAATAATAAGAACCTCGTTTGCTGTTTGAATAACTATGAAGTAAGTAAGTGACCCCATGAAACTTACAAAACATGAAAAAATGGAACTTTGATCCAAGTTTTTTAATTTATACAAGACTATTCATTTCATGTTCCAATCATGTGATTTTTACAATTGTCATCATGCAAATATATTTCAGAATTAAGCTAAGACACCAGTGAATTTTGGCAACATGAGAATCTAATTACAAGAGCAGATTAGGTGCGAAGCAGAGGACACGACTTACCCCAAGTAGATCCGTAAGAGCTGCACGTAGTTCAGTCTGCAAGGAATAGCAAATCCCCAAATTTTCATCAGTCGACCTGATAGCTTCCCATACTCTTTCTGATATTCCAGGGCCAAGGATGGGCTTAATCGAACTTACCCATTCACCGTGATTTTTCTTAAATTTACACCTGAAGTTTTCATGGTAAAGTTACCAAAGTAATGTATATGAGTAGTTAGGATAAACTAAGCTAAAGATTGAATGATCGGTAAATTAATGTATGAGGGTAGATGCAACGGTGTACGAAATGCCAAAGAAAACTGCAAAGATTCTAGTTAATGATAGTACTGAAGAGGGTCATATGATATTAGTGTAGTTTTGCACTGTTTTGTAATGCTTTGTCCTGTTTTGCCCTGTTTTGTTGTACTTTTCAAATGAGCAACGAAACCAGCATCAAATATAAGTTAACAATAAAACATAAGCAAATCCCAACAAATAAGTTACATGATAAACAAAACAGGTCTGACCTCACACTGTTAGCAATAGAATTATATGATCATTCCAAAAACACAAAAATATGATCAAATCAGGCTATATTAACAGCAAAATACACCATAAAATTAAAGTTCACAACTCATTAAGCTAGATTAAGAGATTGCGCCTTAGTGATCACTCTACCATGGCAGATTGTTAGTTCCTTGACTAATTCTTTTTTGGTGTGTGGTGGGATCCCCCTACATCATACGACGGAGTAGTCGAATCAGAAAACGCAAAGATTTTCTCCTCAGGCAATGCGGCGGCCTTAAACCGAAGGAAAAAAAATAGTCTGGTGTTCGAAACATGAGTAACCATGAGCACTATAGTGGGATAAGTTGGCGAAAAACTGCGACAAATTAGGGAATACAATGACTATTAGTTTCTGGATACTAATAATTGGTTAAACTATTATCAGCTACTTGCTTTAGTAGATAAATCACTAACCGCTGGAGATTCATGTTTATCAGCCTCGACGAAATCAAACTTCCCCGTGTCCAACGTCGGCGTGCGACCAGTTTTATGTAGGTGAACGAAGAGTCGCATAAAAGGGCGCCTACAAGTCCTCACTAGTCTCCGGATACTATCTTCAAATTTTCCAACCTCATTGCTTGCTGCACTAATGGCCTGAAACATCCCATCCTTCGTGGAAGGCTGGTAAACCATGGCTGAAGAAAAGTCTTTCCAAATCACTCTCCTACAGAAATACAATCAGTAAATATACTATGAGTACAACAGAATAGGAATAGGTAATAAGAAAGAAGAATGTCATTACATTCTGATGTAGTGCATTGTACGAATCATTCCTTGTAATTTTCCTAGTCGTTATATCTAGTGGCAGTTGGAAATTGATTACAAAGTTATAGAATGTGTAGAACAGAGCGCGCATTTTGATGACCTTCTCAAACACATGGACCTTTTCGATGAATCTTTTTCCTGGGATAGATGACAGGATTGTTGCCGCATGTGCTACTGCATCTAGTACTCCATCCTATGTTCGTACTTTCCTCACCGTAGAAAAATCACATAAGACATCACACAGCCTTCTCTCAAATTCATCATCCCAAAAAGCACCTTTCAGTTCAGTGCTCAATGCTTTCACCCTCGTACCATGCTGCGCAATGCAACAGGTACATCATCAAAATAAGGTATTTCCAAAAACCCTAAACCCATCAAAATATAAACTGGTTTCATCTTTACCCTCAATGATAATACAAGGCTATGTTATTAGGAATATGTGATTCATGATAATTATTGATTTTGGAGGATACAGGTATGCACGTGCCGTCGGCGATGGTTCCAGAAGGTTCTCCCGGCGCACAATGGGGTTTGATGATTGAGCGCCAACATACAACAATTCTTGTAGCGACGCACTCATAGGGTTGCTCCTTCTAAGCTTCGCGACGATTTTCGCGATTGTGGAAAGTTGGGCATCCATTGTCGCACTGGTTAGGGTTCGTATTCTTCAAGAATTTGGGCATTTAGGGACGAATTGAGGAAGTAGGGTCTTCAAGAATTTGGGGATTTGAGGTTAGGGTTCTTTAATAATTTTCTGATTTTGGCCAAATGTGTTGGGTTGGATTGACCATCACTTATAAGTTAGTCAAAAACGTTATGTAATTGACTTTGGCCGCAGGGTTTTTTTGCAAATAGCCCATCCCCGAAATTAATGTTAAAAAAAGTAAAAAAAAATTAAAATTAAAATTAAGGCGTGGCGGTGACGTGGAGGTACTGTAGCAGCACAGTCAGTGTCCACGTCATCATTGGCAGACATCGGGCCTGAGAAAAGCCTGCTGGGCATATTTTGTAAAACAATTGAAAGATAACGGGCATCTAATTAATTTTGAGAGTTATCGGGCACAAGTGAAGAATAAGAAAAGATAACGGGCAGAAAATTGAATTTGCCCTAATTCTAAATTTTTTTTTAAAAAAGATTTCAATTAATAAACTTTTGAATTGAGTAAAACCAAACATAGTTGTATTAAGGTGAAATTTACATAACGCATCTGCAATGTTTAAAAAATATTAAAAAAAATATTAAAAAATTGCAGATGTTTTAAATATATTTGCGGTAAAAATCACAGATCTAGAACATTGAGGGGCCGAAGGATAAAAATTGTTAAGAAATACATCGTTCGAGGACTAAAATTAATAACTCAATCAGTAAGAGACTAAAATAGATGACGGTTTGTGATTTTTTTCCACACATTGTGCACACTACCCCTTCAACATTTATTCAACATATATTAGAGGCGTCACGAGGTGAGTCATAAAGGTAAAAACAAGTTTGAACGAAATTTGTTTATGCTAGGCATAAATTTTGGAGGTGTTCGATAGTCTTCTGCTCATGGTAAACATATATAGTTTTTAACTATAAGAAACTAGAACTACAAAAAATTATAAACAAAAGCCAATAATTAGATATCTCAATTGATATTTGAGCTTTTACGATTGCATTTCACTTATTCATTCAGACAATAGTCTTATTCTTATGAGATAAATTAAAGATGAGTTAGGTGTCAGAAGGAGTGAAATAATCTTTTTTTGTAAGCACTAAAAAATTAAAGAGAACTTACCATATATAGGAGGCGTTTTTTCCAATTCCATCCATTCCAACTATCTTCTGTGAATCCATTGTCACCCTTATTATCAGCCAGTATTTTGGTGCAACCTCAACCTCTCCATTTATACAGAATTGCTTTGTACTCGATCAAATATATGTTATCACCATTTACCGGATAGATCCTCCATCTAGCAATGTGAGAGGATTTACCATCTATCTCACTTAAAAAAATTCCTCCACAGACAAATTTGATAGAGATTCAAACGGTAAGTCGAGATCTGTGAATAACTTTAGGTTTACAACTTGTAACTAGCCAAAATGATGACGAATAGCGTCGTTGAGATTGAGATCAAGGTTTGAAATAAATGCTTCTTTAGATACAAAGGAGAAAAAGACTTAGACGAGTTGCACATGAAAAAAATCGGTGATGATTGACAGATTTGACAATGATGTTGAAGCAAATGAGATTGGGTCACTATAAGTGATGGTAGGAAGTAACCTTCAATTAATGGTGGCGTAACCTAGAGCTAAAATGGATTAGGGTTTATAGGACAAGAACAACCAGTCCATGCTTTTTAAGAAGTATTTCTAAAAATTTCAGTTTTCTCGTCTATAACCACCCTCCTCCTATTTTTCTTTTTTTCATTCATATACTTCTTCTTGGTCAACTTCTCGAACAAATTATAGCTAATTCCCAAAATGCTTTCTCCCAAGTCACACATATATATCTTTATCATTCGGACTTCTCCTGAGTTAGGCGTTTGGTTTTTGCAAGAGGTCCGCTCCCCTTACCCAACTTCGGATTGTTGAGGTTATAAAATGGAAAATCAATGTCCCATTTTTTTAACTCTTCTTCCCATGTGAGAAGCATACTGGCAGGAGTAATAATCATCGACCAGCAATTTGGAAATAGCTTGAAATAAGTCTCAATGAAAACCCTCATAAGACGAGTTTTTCCAGTCCCTGGAGCATGAGAAATGATGCATCCTCCCACTTTAGAAGAGTCAGGGCTTTTCACATCCAAAATATTAATACTACCTGCTAAATTCATCCACAGAAATTCAAACCCTTCTTGTTGGTGCTTGTACATACTTTCTCTTACACCAGGCTTAATATTCCAAACACTTCCTTCATTACTGTCAAAAGCGGAACATTTCTTCATCGTAGATGCTAGATTAAGGTCGTCAAACTGTGAAAGATCTTCGATTCTTGAAGATCTTACCCTCCTTGAATCACGATGAGTCTTTTCCACCTACACAAGGCAAAGGAAACCATCAACAAATAAAACTGCAGATACTCAAATCACGCATGAAAACAAACTAACACCACTTATATAAGGCTCTCTTTACACTCAGGAGGTGAAAACAAACTAACACCTACACAAGGCACACTACCCCTTCAACATTTATTCAACATATGCTAGACGCGTCAGGAGGTGAGTCATAAAGTTAAAAACAAGTTTGAACGAAATTTATTTATGTTAGGCACAAATTTTTGAGGTGTTCAATAGTCTCCTACACATAGTAAAATAAGTAGTTTTTAACGTTAAGAAAGTAGAACTACAAAAAATTATAAACAAAAGCCAATTACATATCTCAATTGATATTTCATCTTTTACGATTACTTTTCACTTATTCATTCCGACAATAGTTTTATACATATGAGATAAATTAAAAATGAGTTCGGCATCATAAGGAGTGAAATAATCTTTTATTCTAAGCACTAAAAAGGTAAAGAGAACTTACCATAAGAGGCGTTTTTCCAATTCCTACCATTCCAACTATCTTTTGTGAATCCATTGTCACCCTTATCATCAGCCAATATCTCGGTGCAACCTCAACCTCTCCATTTATATAGAATTTCTTTGTACTCAATAAAATATATATTATCATCATTTACCGGATAGATCCTCCATCCAGCAATGTGAGGATTTACCAACTATCTCACTTAAAAAAATTCCTTCGCAAACAAATTTGATAGAGATTCAAATGGTAAGTCGAGATCTGTGAATAACTTTAGGTTTACAACTTGTAACTAGCCAAAATGACGACGAATAACGTTGTTGCGATTGAGATCGAGATTTGAAATAAAGTTTTCTTTAGATGCAACAGAGAAAAAGACTTAGACGTGTTGCACATGAAAAAAATTGGTGATGATTGACAAGATTTGACAATGATGTTGAAGAAAATGAGGTTGATTCACTATAAGTGACGGTAGGAAGTGACCATCAATTAATGGTGGCGAAACCCATAGCTAAAATGGATTAGGGTTTACAGGACAAGAGATAATACCTATTAAAAACACTAGAGACGCAAAATAATGTTCTATTACCTTGAGTGATTGCACCTTAATATATACTAGCACAAAGTGAAGAAATCACAAAATTGCCCTCACTACTTTTGACTATTGTACCCCTAACCTACCCATAACCTACCAAACCTTTCTCCGCCTCTTAATTTTACTTATGCGTCAAGTCAGGGCAATTGCCTAGAGGTGATTATCGGATAAGGGAGACACGCATTCATCCATATCCGGACACAAGAAAGAGTGATACTAACAATCGAAAGTATAACAAAATTCCTAATTTATAATGTGATCTATAAAATGAAAATTTAGCATACAATATCATAGACTTGTTTGATTCATGCGAGGTCGTTAAAGATTTTTTAAACAGCAGAGATCTCACTTGATATTTTACCTTTTATAATAAAATAAAATAATTACTTTTAGTTAAATATATTGCGTCAGGCACAAATCGTGGTCGTGGACGTTTATGACATTATCCAACACATGATAACACCTGTCATTTTTAACAAAAAAAAAAAAAACTAGAACTACAATATAATGTAAACATGACAGAATTAGAGATGTTAATTTGGTATTTTACCATGTACAATTGTTCTTCAATTATAAGCTTTATAAATTAAAATCAATATACTAAATATAGTTCATTTTTCCTCGTGTTTCAAGTAATTTTAGTGTGACAAGCTTTTTCTCTAGCACTTTTCTACCTTAGATTGACATAGTATGATATGGGTATTCCCATATTGGGCCGGCTCATGCTTTTACCTATGTCGGGGATCATCCCCGACATGCATATCGAATATGACCTTCGATATAGTATAGCTCATGTATTTATCACGTGAATGATCGCCGCATTCCGAGGCCTATAAATATTTGCATCCCGATAATCAAGGTAAGCTTTAATTATCCGCAATTATTGTACATCTATATCGAACATACCCGATATAGAGCTCGACATAACATTCGATATATATATCACCGACCTACTATCTGACATCATACTCGACGTCACCCTCATGGTCAGCAGGAGATCGTCCTCGACACCAAGTTCCTGAACGAAGACGTCAAGATGTAGCGAAGGATGACCCGATCGCAGTCTACTGGGCCAGTGGTTGACAATTCAGAGGCAGAAAGCGCGCGCTCGCCGCCTATTCTGGCCCCAGAACCAGTGGTGGGCCAGAATGAACCCGTGCAACCTCAACCAACGAGGGATCCAACACCCGCACATGTGGTCCCTATTGCTTTGGTGCTTGAGATCGTGGCACATATCAACACCACGTTCCAGACCACATTGAAGACAGCCTTAGAGACCATATTGTCGCGTCTAAATGGTAGAGGAGCAGGCGACGCGCTGTTGCGACCCAGAAGTCCAAAACTAGAGGTCTTGGATCCAGAATTAGAGGTAGAGATCGTGATGACACGAGTGATAGCATGATGGACCGCCCTCAGTCTAGAATTCACGGGGAGGAGGGTCCTGACCCAATAAAAGATAGGAGAAACATCGCGAGAATGATGGAGCAATTGGACTGCGAGAGGACAGAAGTCTGTCAAAAACTAGCATTGGCAGAGGGCCATAAGACTTTAACCTCATTTTGTGAAGAAATCGAGGCAGAAGTGTTGGACAAGGGCGATAAGATCCCAACCATCAAGGCATATGATGGAAAGAGCGATCCAATGGACCACCTCCACAGTGTCGATAGTGTCTTGAACCTACATAGGTTCTCACGCAACATCAAGGTAAAGATTTTGGCCACGACCCTAACCAGAGCAGCCCTTGATTGGTTTAACAGGATAGAAACGGGATCTATCACCAGTTATAAACAGTTAAGACAGAAGTTGGAGAGTCAGTTCTCCAGTCATAAAAGGATGAGGACTATGATGCACCATCTGAACGCTATGAAGCAAAAAGAGAAAGAGAGCTTAGAAGAGTTTATGAAGATATTCAATGATGAACTGATGAAGGTGGATGAATAACAGGGCGACTAGGTGGTGCTTATTTTGTTCAATGCGACAGCGTATAGGAGGTTCGCAGGGGAGGTAATCAAGCTCAAGTCACCAACTATTGATCAAATCAACGATATGGCTTATAATACCATTTACCAAGACAATATGATGGCAACAAAGCAAACTCCCCCGCAGGCTAATCGCCCCAGAGGCAAAATGGTTGGAACAGAGATAGGAATGGCAGGGATAGGTCACCGAGAAGATACACTCAACTCAATTAGGATATCTTGACCGTATTTGCGGTAGCTCAGAGGAAGAGATGGTTAAACCAACCAAGAAAATGAGAGAGACTGAAGGCACCAAACGATCAAGGAAGTACTATGAATACCACTTTCATAAAGGACACGAGACTAAGGATTACATAGATCTCAAGGATGAAATCGAGCGCCTCATTCGGGATAGCAAGCTGATCAAATATGTGCGAAACTATAGAGATTCTGAGGATCAAGAGGATCGATCGCGCTCTCCTAAATGGGATAAGGTGAAGGCCGTAGAGAGCCTAGGTGGGCGTGGAAATGAAATTGTCAATGCACCTTCTAGAGGAGTGATCAACATGATCAGCGGAGGACGGACAGGAGCACGCTCCACCAATGGGAGGAAAAAGATTACAAGATGACTCCATGAGGACCACTACATTGGATTCACGTCACTGATGGATGAGTTGCCAGACGAGAACATTACTTTCTCAAACATGGACCTGACAGGACTATCTCCCGAGGCCATACAGGCAGGTAAACTTGATTTTCCTTTAGTTGGTAAACTTGACATTGCCAATTATGTTGTTCGCAAGGTGTTGATAGACAACGGAAGTTCCACGAACATCATACACGCACATGCTTTGGAGAAAATGGCGTTAGGCCACCATGTAGTGGAGCAGATCTGCACCCCTTTGATTGGCTTTGGGGGTGCCGAGGTGATACCGTTGGGACAGGTGAACCTGCCAACGTCATTTGGGAAGAGCCACACATGAGGACCATCAACGTCCAATACACCATTGTGGATCACCTTTTCGCCTGCAACATCATAATAGGCAGGCCTGCCTTCAACGCCATCCGTGCAGTGGTATCCACATACCACCAAAAAATAAATTTCCTAGTAGTTGGAGGCGTAGGAGAAGTCATCGCCAATCATGAGAAAGGATGGCTTTGCTATATGACTTCCCTCACACTCCCAAGAACCAGAGATGATGCGGGGCAGGTGGCAGACCTGATTGGCAACCATCAAGCGGTGGAGTGACCGACTTTGGAGGATCACTTGAACTTTTTTCATTTTCAGTAATGTTGAACAATTTATAATTTCCCTAAATTACCCCATCGTTGGGTTGGACTGTAACTAAAATATGAGGAACTACCCGGTCAGATTCCCATACAACGGGATACGTAGGCGGGTTAGGATTTACATAGCCCTCGATTGTTATCCATCATTAACTCATTTTGTTCCAATCGATACATTCGATTGCAATACGCACTCGTAACTTGTTGCAGGTACATACCCTTTTGAGGGATTAGACGAAATGTGCAGGTGAGCACACATTTATTCGAAGATATTTTGTCATCCTCTTGCTTGCGAATATACATGTGTCACCTATATAAGGCATATACAAATAGGTCCTTGATTATAACAAGGAAAGATATTCTCTCCCTACGAGAATAAAATACGAAGTGTGGATCTCACCTTCCCACTATCTCTGACATGGAACCATTATGTTATCTCGAAAGGAACATCCACTACCTAGAAAGGATAAAGATCTACAAATTCCATGGGATAACTCCCATATCCATCGAGGTAGGGAGAGAGAACCCGGCATACAAAAGATCTACAAATGTCATGAGATAACTCCCTTATCCATCGAGATATGGAGGATAAAACCCGACATACAAAAGAAATACAAATGCCATTGGATAACTCTCATATCCAACGAGATAGGGAGGAGAAAATTCGGCATACAAAAGATCTACAAATGCCATGGGATAACTCCCATATCCATCGCGATAGGAAGGATAGAACCCGGCATACAGGACAACTACGAATGTCATGGGATAACTCTCATTTCCATCGTGATAGGGAGGAGAGAACCGGCACACAGAACAGCCACAAATGTAGCTCCATGCATCAATTAGCCCTCTTAGCAAGGGCCAACTATTCTCGCACCTGACGGAGCTCTGCCTCGGCACTCTCACGTCTCTCCCTCTAAATGGTAAGAGAAACGTTGGTTTCCTCAAGGGCAGTCTCCCATTCCCGATTTCGATTAAAGACGACATTCACGTTCGCTTCACCGGAGCTAAAAATACTCATAGCCTCATCCCGCTCAGCCGCTAATTTGGCAGTCACGGCAGGATCGTAATTTGCCAGGCTTTTAAGCGCGGCGATAGCCCGAGAGATAGACTCCACCTGAGCAACATTATTGTCACTCGACGTCCTCAAGAAGCTGGCAAGAAACTTTCCAACCTAAAGTTCAGAAACAACTCAGTAATTTCACAAATAACGAGGAAGTGCCTTCAAAAATATCATCCCTGCAACTAAATAAAATGGGATTACAACACTTACAGACTGGAACATAGAGTTCCGGTCAGCAACAGACCTATTGTCCTCAGTCCGTTTCCTCGTATGGGGGTGGGATTAGCTCCCGATACCCCCAGAGCTTGGCTCCTACTGGACCTCGCACCAGTCCCACCTTGAGTAGGCGCGGTGCCTCCCGGTATCACATCTTATGGGTGTTCCTCGCCCTGCGTAGATCCACCCAACCTTTCCTTAAGGCAATGGCCCTCACACCCACGTATTTTGTGAATCGCAGGAAGTATTGTATTACCCCCATCCTCCGCCCTTTGAACAGTGTCACGTTGCGCAATCATACCCAATCTCCGATGCATCACAAGAGCTGCTACAAACAGCTATGAAGAGTGTCATCAAAACAGGACATAAACATGAGACCGTCCAACTACGACGTTTATAATATATATTTAAATATTAAATTATGTAACTCGCGAGGCTTACGCCTCATGCCTCAAGGCTTACGCCTTGCCTTTATGGATGCAAATCGCTTCACATACGCTTTCGCTTTTTGAAACACTTATACCATGAAAAGAGGAGTATGTTTCAACTGATTACTAAAGATATTCGCCTACACAATTATACATTTTTCTGTTCTTGCATCTGAACAAAAAAAATTATTCCACGGGCATCCTCTTTAATATTACTAATTTTTTTATGATTCTCTATGAACTTCTTTCCAATATATTGATTACACCCCACTACACAATCTTTTTTTTCCAGTTCACAGAAATTAAACAAGGACAACAGTGTACTCACTTCAATCCAAATAGATTATTGTAACTGCCAATTCCGATAAATAGAACAATCATAAACAAGATGGTCGTTTAATTTGCTATCAAAAAAAAATAAAGTAAAGTACGTCAATTGCAAAATAGAGCACCAAAGTTCCGCAAAGCTTTCGTCTAATGCATAACAAATGCTAAACAATC
Organism: Linaria vulgaris; assembly: GCA_948329865.1. Classification (NCBI taxonomy): domain Eukaryota; kingdom Viridiplantae; phylum Streptophyta; class Magnoliopsida; order Lamiales; family Plantaginaceae; genus Linaria; species Linaria vulgaris. The sequence continues at coordinate 130,996,137 of OX415249.1, forward strand.
TGAACCTTTAGGAAAGGTCTGTAGTAGCTCCAGAATTTTTAGCATTGCCTTTTGTTATTACCCCGCAGATGGAAGGCCTTCAGTCTTAATCCGTTCTTCAACAAAAACTGTTCCAACTAAAGTTTACCCATCCGAGTTGACGAAGGGAACCGGTAGTCTAAAAATTCTACTTCCTCAAGCTGATTTAAAAGACAATATGGCGAAGATCCCACCGCCTCATAAATGTATGGGGTAGACTGAGAATACTGAAAATAGTGCTATATTTAATTGGATGTAATGTACTTAAGCAAATAAAGATAGATAAAATCATAGGAATGGGAAAGGAAAAAGAAAAGGTGATGACTTACCCTACTTAAAGATAAAGATTTTAGATATGGAGCCCCTTGAAGCAACTGTAGTAGTACTTCAATATCTATACCACGATCAAGATTTAGAGTTAGTCGTCGTAGCTTATTATACCTTGGAAGACCAAGTCCTTGTCATGATCTGGCAATAGCCTTCAAGATGTAAATTTCGAATTGAAGGGTGTCAGTTTTCAGGAATTTAATGAAACAGAAACACAAACACCTGAGTAACATGGAAACATCGATATTACTCGAAATCCAATTTGTTCTACTGTTTCAATTCATCTGAAATCAAAAGAAACTTTAAAGTTTTTTCAAAGACTTCATACTTCAACTGAAAGCGCGGTATTTGTGATTCTCAATTTTTAGTTTATCTTCTGTAAGCAAAATTATGTAACAAAAATAATTAGGAAACAAATATAAACAGAACGTATAATCAAAATAGAAGATCCATAAGAGGAATGGAAGAAGCTGGAGAAATGACAAACAATAGCAGGAAGCAGGTAGCTGATCCTCTACCCTTGATCTCTCTCCCATCTCTAAAAGAGAGTTGGATTAATGCTGAAGCATCTATCAAAACACAGCAGCCTAGGACTACTGAATGGTGCCTGAAGAGTATAGTCACGGTTATTGTTACCGGAGTTGGAAATGAGTGGGGAACCATAAGACTGTAGTGAAAGGCAGGGGCTTAATAAATAGGAATAGCCCTAGGCTAGAGCTATTTATTTTCCTCAGCTAGATAGAGCATTAATTCTTGAACAATTGTAGCTTCGACTTGGGGTATGCCCCTCGTATTTCTTGTAATAACTCTCTTTTAGCAATCTATTTACCTTTCGTGCGAAAAAAAAATAGAAGATCCAGAATTCTCAAAGCTATTAACTTTATTTATCTTCAACAAAATCCAACAAAATATCAACATTTTCTTAATCACAACTCACGAGAAAAATCAAGAGCGCAAAACATAAGGTGGAAAATGAAATTGGAAGAAAAAAGGGAGCACACTACATATGTTAGACTCGTCAACATATTATTCAGCATATGTTAGACGCGTCATGAGGTGACTCATAAAGTTAAAAACAAGTTTGAACGAAATATATTTATGTTAGGCACAAATTTTGGAGGTGTTTGATAGTTGCCTGCACATGGTAAACATATGTAGTTTTTAACGATAAGAAATGAGAGCTACAAAAAATTATAAACAAAAGCCAATTAGATATCTCAATTGAGATCTCACCTTTTACGATTGCTTTTCACTTATTCATTCATACAATAGTCTTATGCATATGAGATAAATTAAAGATGAGTTCCGCGTCATAAGGAGTGGAATAATCTTTTATTGTAAACACTAAAAATGTAAAGTGAAAGTTGTTGTAATCGTGGTTAGGTTTAGGGTTTGTGTGAGAGGGAGAGAGAGCGGCGGAGTTGTGGCGGAGATGAAATCGCCAGAGAGAGATGAGGCAAATTAGGGTTTGTGATAAAAACATAATGAATTTCATTAATCAAAAATATTACAAAACGACTATTTATATTTTACAGTAAAAGAATCGGGTCGCAGCCCATTATAGAATAAAGACGGAAATAATAGAGGGCCATGTGGCCCAATAGACTAATCTACGGCCCAATAGACTAATCTATGATATTTGAGATAAAGAGAACTTACCATAAGAAACGCTTTTTTCCAATTCCATCCATTCCAACTATCTTCTGTGAATCCATTGTCACTCTTATCATCACCCAGTATCTCGGTGCAACCTCAACCTCTCCATTTTTACAGAATTGCTTTGTTCTTAATAAAATATATGTTATCACCATTTACCAGATAGATCCTCCATCCAGCAATGTGAGAGGATTTATCAACTATCTCACTAAAAACAAAATCTCCGCAGACAAATTTGATAGAGATTCAAATGGTAAGTCGAGATTTGTGAATAACTTAGGATTTACAACTTGTAACTAGCCAAAATGACGACGAATAACGTCGTTGAGGTTGAGATCAAGATTTGAAATAAAGGTTTCTTTAGATGCAACAGAGAAAAAGACTTAGACGAGTTGCACATGAAAGATATCGGTGATGATTGACAAGATTTGACAATGATGTTGATGCAAATGAGATTGATTTACTATAAGTGAATGTATAAAGTGACCTTCAATTGACGGCGGCGTAACCTAGACCTAAAATGGATTAGGGTTTACAGGACAAGAGATAATACCTATTAAAAACACTAGAGAAGCAAAATAATGTTCTATTACCTTGAGTGATTGCACCTTAATATATACTAGCACATAGTGAAGAAATCACAAAATTGCCCTTACTACTTTTGACTATTGTACCCCTAACCTACCAAACCTTTCTCCGCCTCTTAATTATATTTACGTGTAAAGTCAGGGCAAATACTTGGAGGTGATTATCAGATAAGGGAGACACGCATTCCTCCATATCCGGACACAAGAAATAGTGATACTAGCACTCGAAAGTAGAACAAAATTCCTAATTTATAATGTGATCTATAAAATGAAAATTTAGCATACAATATCATAGACTTGTTTGATTCATGCGAGGTTGTTAAAGGGTTTTTAAATAGCAAATATCTCACTTGATATTTTACCTTTTATAAAGAAAAAATCACTTTTGGTTAAATATATTGCGTCAAGCACAAATTGTGGTCGTGGACGTGTTTGACATTATCCAACTCATGATAACAAATGTCATTTTTAACAAAAAAAAACACTAGAACTACAATAAAATGTAAACATGCGCGAATTTGAGATGTTAATTGGTATTTTACCTTTTACAATTGTTCTTCAATTATAAGCTTTATAAGTTAAAATCAATATACTAAATATAGTTCATTCTTCCTTGTGTTTCAAGTAATTTTAGCGTGACAACCTTTTTCTCTAGCACTTTTCTACCTTAGATTGTCATAGTATATGAGATTCTTTGTCGAATAAGCCAGCTACTTTGAAAACTATACTGAGAGAATTTAGGAAATTTTGCATTTGACGTTCTTTATGTTAATCAGTCTTCAAATAAGGTCCTCTATGTTGACATCTATCACTGGACGTTCTATATGTTGGCATAATTTTCATTTTTCGTCCTTCTTCGCCGGAATCCGGTGGACTTAATGAAAATCTATCACTGGACGTCCTATATGTTGGTATAATTTTCATTTTTCATCCTTCTCCGCTAGAGCCCGGTGGACACTTGACGTCCTACATGTTGGCATAATTTTCATTTCTCGTTATTTTCACCGAACTCCGACGGAGATCACGTCTTTTTATTGAATTTCAACTCCTTTGTATCAACTGAATATGGGTGTGCTTGTTAGATTCAAACTCATTCTCAAGATATTTCGCATAAACTCTACTTCTTCTTTCATAATCCTAATCAACTCAAATTAAAGCCTAAAATGCTTACAAATACAAAGTAAAAATGGAACAGAATTAGTTTAGAAAAAAAAAAAGCAAAACATAAAATAATTAAATAAATTCCTAGATTTCTAAGAGCAAAAAACCATTGTTGTAACAACACCAAACGGTGTTGCCTCAACACCTACACTAACAAAGTCAAACATCTATGTGAAAATTTGGACTTATGTAACTTGTGATCGACCTCCCTCTTTGTGCAAGGTTTTAGGATAATTAGCGAGGAGTTAGGTGTGCTATATTTGTTGGGCTTTGACCCATGGTTCGAGGATTATCGCATTTGACATCCTCTATAGTACCCACTTATCACAACAGGTCCCTATAGCGCTTATCGCTCATTTTTAAAGTCCCATATGTTGAGGCTTTTTTCATTTCTGGTCTTCCAACGAGGGAATATTCCAATATTCCCCGGAAAGTAGCATGTGTAGTACATGACTTCCGGTTTAAGTTTTTCTTTTGCATTTTCTTTCCAACTTTTCAATATAATTACACGCTCACCTCATCATGTTTTAAAGTAATTACACTTACACCTCAAATAATATTTTTCAAATATATATATATATATATATATATATATATATCTTTAAATTAAAAAATATAAATTAGTATATATTCTTAATGAATAAATATATAAATTTTTTTATATGGTTAGTTTTTAACATTAGTAATAAATAAAAAAATCATCTTCTTCATCGCACAACCCCTCCTCCCTCCTACCCCCACCATGTCCCCGCCCCACCGACCAAACCACCACCACCCAATGAATCACTCTCCTCCTCCTACTCCTCTATAACTCCAACACTCTCGTCATTTGTTCAAACCTGCAACTATGGGTGTATGGTGTACGGTGGTAGTTTTCGAAACTCCGACCTCATTCACCGAATAGCCCTTATAATAAAAAATTCACGTCGTGGAGGTGGACCGGTGATGAAACTAGGTCGATCGGAGGTGGATCAGAAGTTAGCCTTATCGGATCCTATTCGAAAAATGCTATGTTTGATGAATTTAATGCTCTTATTAATGATGGTTCTTTTGAGCGATACAAGGCTCGCCTTCTTAGTGATGGCAAGTCTCAGCAGGTTGGCGTCGATTGTCTTGAAACGTTCAGTCTGATTGTCAAACCAGCGACTATTAGCAACGTTCTTAGCAGTGCTCTTGCTCAGTCTTGAAAATTCACCAATTGGATGTTAAGAATGCTTTTTTGCATGATGCTCTTCAGGAAACCGTGTATATGCATCGACCGGTGTGTTTTCGGGATTCCGCTTATCCAAATTATGTTTCTTTATTAAAGATGTCTCTCTATTGAAATAGGTATTGCGGGCTTGGTACCAACGTTTTGTGGATTTTATTTCTACCATACGCTTCACACATAGCCGCTCGGATCACTCCCTCTTCATCTACAAGCATGGCGCCCATATTGTTTATTTATTGCTTTATGCCGATGATATTACTCGCACTGCTTCATATAATGATCTTTGGGTTTCTATTACATCTCGACTTGCTTCTAAGTTTACTATGATTGATTTGGGTCCTCTTAGCTATTTCTTTATATTCCCGTTACTCGTCATTCAGGGGGTCTATTTCTTTCTCAAAACAAAGTATGCCCTTGATATTATTGAACGTGCAGGGATGTCCTCTTACAAGCCGGTCTCTATTCTAGTCGACACCAAATCCAAACTCAGCGCATTGGGGTCTCATTTTCTCGACCCAACCCTTTCTTCGGAGTTTAGACGGAGCCTTGCAATATCTCACTTTCACCCATCTCGATATATCTTATGTGGTTCATCAAGTTTTCTTGCACGTGCATGATCGAAAAGATGAACACATGGCTTCTTGGAAGCTTATTATTTGGTATATTCAGAGGACTACTACTTTCGATCTTCATTTTTACAAGTCGAGTCTTGGCAATCTTTGGTCCTTTACCGACGTTGATTGGGGTGGTTTTCTGGATACTCAACGCTCGACTTTAGGGTATTGCATGTTCTTGGGTGACAATCTTATTTGATGGTCTTCCAAATGACAAGCCACGCTCTCACGCTTCAGTGTCGAGGCTGAATACCGTAGGGTAGCTAACGTTGTTTCGAAATCTTGTTGGCTACATAACCTGTTACTCGAACTTCACTTTTCCATCTCTAAGGCTACATTGGTTCACTATGACAACATCAGCATCATCTATTTGTCCAGTAATCCCGTCCAGCACCAACAGACTAAGCACATTAAGATGGACATCCACTTTGTTCGAAAAAGGTTGTTCGTGGCCAAGTCCACGTGTCCATTTAGATGGTTTTTGTTCCAGTCTTAGCGTTTATGAGCCTCCCGCTTCAACTACGGGGGTGTGTTAGTATTATCTTATTTATGGAAAGATATGAATCTCCTTTACTGTATGTCTTGAGGATCTTTCCTTAGTTAGGTTTGTTGTATCCTATATACTTTACACAGTGAAATGAAAATCATCATGGAATTATTTCCTACAGTAACAACTAATCACAGTTCGAAAAGAGGTCATCTTATTAATACATACACGAGATCATAATACATAAGTGAAAGATCTTAGTATCTGTGATACTCGTAAATGTGTCCAGTTGCACTTAGCAATAGTTGCAACTGTACACTTAAGTATAACAGAAGATAGTTCTTTGACGTTTGAAAACAGTTTTGCTGTTGCAACTGTGAAAAACAGTAAAACATAAACAGTAAAGAACACAAAAGGTTTTTAACGTGGTTCGGTCCAAATGGTCCTAGTCCACGGGGTTTTCACCCAAGGTTTGACTCAAGCTGTTTCCTACTTAAGAATTACAATGAAGGATTTAAATCAACTCATATACTAGACTCCCTCTAACATATGCAGTTGCAACACCTAACCCTTAACTTATTTTCAGAAACACATTTGAATCGAAGACACACTAAGCTACTCCAGAGACTCTCTGACTTAATGCTCTTCTCAAATGACTCGATACAAGACAGACTGCCTAATAACTTTTTCAAAGTGCCTTGTGCATGTCTCGAGTCTTCTCCTTATATAGGCGTGGCAGAATCGTGCTCGTATCTTCCGTCGCGATCCTTTGAATATCTTCATTCCTTATTGATAAGGTCGTCTGATATGCAGGTTGCAACCCGATTATATTTACTTGCCTTATTCCGAGAGATCCTGTCATATCTTGTTAGATAACGGCCGTATATATGTTCACATTCATAATAAGGAGATAAGTAAGAGATGGAAATAGTATCAGCAAGAATATCATCAAGATAATTACCATCTAAGTCTATCCTAATGATTAAACAAAACATTATCAATACGCGGGTTGGGCCGAATGTCATTAAGCCCATGAGACTTTAGTAATCGGCCCTACCAATAAGAACCTCAAATTGCGACAAAGGTAGCTAAATAAACCATGCATCTATCATGTTTGATGTTGTTCTTCAAGGGTTGCTCTTCATCACCACTGGTTGCTTTCTTTTAGGGTAACAGGTGATGAGATCTTATCTCTTCTCCAACAGAGTTTTCACCATTTTATGTATCTTGATTACCCATCATGGATGTTGTAAAGCTATACTCACTTTCCAAACTGGATGAAATTAGTGTTGGACACAAGATAGAGAGGAGGAATATTACTAATAGAAGGGCTTTAGGCACATCATCCCCAGAAATGTACAAAAGAGGTATATTACCCCTGTAAGAAATAAATAGGCATATTACCCCCTGGTAATTTGAAAATGATGCAATATACCTCCTTATATAAGGAGGTGTAATTCACTTGTCAAAAAGTGAAAGTGGTATTAATTCCTTCTTATCATTTTTTCTTAGAAGTCTTTTTTTTTTTACTTTAAATTACAAAAAGATGATATAATATTTCACTAACTTACTAAATATTCAAAAAATAGATATTTGAATGATAGAATTTCACAAAGTACAATTACAAATATATAAAAAAATTCGATAGGGAGGCGGTGTGCACCAATTATAGGATTATAGAAGGATAATTCACATATATATTTTAAGATTACATGGGGTGATATGCGTATTTGATATATTACAAGGGGGCAATTTGTCATTTGCTCATCATTTTATAACACTCAATTTCATTAGTCACGAAAGATATAATCAAAATTGGTTATTTATCCTGTATTAGGTATGATTTTGATCCTTTATTGTGAGAAGGACCGATATAAGATCTTAATTCGCCAATGTCTAACTTAATAAGCAATATAAATGAATTTTACAAACAAAAACATATAAAGATTTGCTTATTGTACACAAATTATACGTACAGACGTACAGTACATATTTAGACACTTATTAATTAACAATAGTAGCATAGTTTCATTTTCTTGTTTTCTTGATTTCTTATTATCAAATGCAAAAACATATTGACATCAGTATTATGTACAAATATTGTAGTATACAAGAAGCACAATATAGTACAAAAAAATCACCCGAGCTTTTGATTCCAAACACGTAGCAGAATTTCAACTTGTTCTACAACCTCATTTTTTATTTTACTACGAATAGAGAATCAAAAACTTAACAAACCAACAAGGATATTTTTCTTTCCCACTGATCTTGCAAGCAAAGGAAAATGATATAAAAAATTATGGGTTTTGTGTTGTGAGTCCAAATATTTGTCATGACACTGCAAATATTATCAAGAAAAAAATCAAACAAAGACCAATGACGAAGTAATCTGAGAAACGACCTTAACTATCAGCGCATTAACTATGCACAAAGTGAAGATAAGTCCAAGAGAACAAATTGAAATGCATATTGTGCTAAGAGTGTGCCAACTGCTCCTTGAGAGTGTCATGAATACTCTCCACAAAGTCGAGTAAAAATCCATCCGAACCGTGTTTTGCCAGCAAAGAAACTGCAACGGGAAGATTATCGTACGTGCCTAGTGGTATGCTCACCTGTTCGTAACCAAGAATACTAATGCATAAGAAAATAAAAGAGAACGCACGACAAAGATTGAAATCGAGAGAGCAGGGCAGGGACAAGGCCTGGCAAAATCCAGATACACCAGCTGTCAAAATCATGTAACTGATAAGAAAAGAATGTCATTGATAGAACTTTAAGAATGAAGATTATGTGTAATAATTCGAATTTTCGAACAATGTTTCGGGTTTCAATGTTGTGATAATGTTGGCACAACATCCATCCAACATTTATATCCGAACATCTTACACTTTCAATATGTATATACAAAAGGTAATGATGGACATAATACTATAAAAACATTCCACTTGTTCCTTAAGATTCTTCCAGCCTTGTTCTTCTTTCTTCTCCTAAGTTAGTGGCACCCTATTGCAGATCTTGGCATCCATGTGATCTTCTTTATTGGCTACTTTATTCTACACTTTATCAGCTCACTTTCTGCCATTGTCTGCCAGTTGTCTTCTGCAATGTTGCAGACTTCCATTTGCTTCATTCTTGTAATGTAGCTTCATGTAATGCCTTCTGATCTTTATTGTTTCTTTCATACTCCCCCTCAAGATGAGAATATATGTTATATATTCCCATCTTGTCCAGCAGCTCATGAAATCTCTTCATTCCCAATGCCTTAGTAAATATGTCTGCCAGTTGAGTTCCTGTTGATACATGAATCAACTTTATTATTCCTTGCTGTAACCTCTCTCTCACTACATGGCAATCTATTTCTATATGCTTTGTTCTCTCATGATAAACAGGATTGTTAGCTATATGAATAGCTGCCTGATTATCACAGAAAAGAAGCATATGATTACTGTGATCATATCCAAGGTCTGCCATTAAATTTTTCATCCATACTAACTCACACACAGTTGTGGCCATGGCTCTATACTCAGCTTCTGCTGAGGATCTTGACACTGTTGCCTGTTTCTTGGACTTCCATGACATTAAGGCTTCCCCAATGAATACACAATATCCAGTTATTGACTTCCTGCTATCAATACAAGCTCCCCAATCTGCATCACAGTATGCTTTGATTGTTAGATTGTTGTTGCTTGGAAACAGCAGTCCTTGTGCTGGTGCTCTCTTGAGATACTTCACAATTCTTAATGCTCCCTTCATGTGTTCTTCTTTGGGATTACTCATAAACTGGCTCAAGGTCTGGACTGCATAAGATATATCAGGCCTTGTTACTCCTAAATAAAGAAGCCTACCAATCAATCTTCTAAAAGCTGTAGGATCCTTCATGTGTTCTCCTTCTTGTGTGAATTTGATATCTTGCTCTTGTGGAAAACCAGTTGGTTTGGTTCCTATGAGTCCACTGTCATGTATGATCTCCAAAGCATATTGTCTTTGACATAGGTATATTCCTTTATTACTTCTTGCAACTTCAATCCCCAAGAAGAATTTTAAAGGACCTAAGTCTTTTAGCTTGAACTGTTGATTTAAGAACAATTTCAGAGAGCTAATTTCTTGATCATTGTTTCCTCCAATAATTATGTCATCAACATATATCAGAATGACAGTAGTGCCTGACTTTGAATGCTTTGTGAAGAGAGAGTGATCACATGAAGATTGTTTAAAACCTTGAGTGAGAATGACAGATGTTAACTTTTGATTCCACTGTCGAGATGCCTGTTTGAGTCCATATAAAGACTTGTGCAGCTTGCAGACTGTGTTCTCCCCCTCAGTAGCAAGACCGGGAGGTGGTGTCATGTATACCTCTTCTTGGAGATCACCATATAGAAAGGCATTGTTGACATCCAACTGGGACAATGACCATTGATTGGATGCTGCATAAGCAAGAAGACATCTGATAGTGGTCATTTTTGCTACTGGAGAAAAGGTCTCAAAGTAATCCAAACCTTCTTGTTGATTGTAACCTTTTGCAACCAAACGAGCCTTGTATCTCTCAACATCACCTGTAGAAGTAAACTTAACTTTGTACACCCATCTACATCCTATAGGCTTAATACCAGGAGGTAAAGGTTGCAAAGTCCAGGTTTTGTTGTCTTGAAGAGCCTGTAATTCAGTTTTCATGGCTTCTTTCCAAACAGGATTAGTAATGGCATGATCAAAACATGTAGGCTCAGGATTAGAGGCAGTTGACAAGACATATGAGAGATAAGCAGGAGATAAGGCAGCAAAAGAGAAATCAGTGAGACTATCAATACCTGTCATCTGAACTTTAGAACCAGGAGAATGATGAGATGCAGTGGCTTGAGCTATCCTGTATTGGTAATCCTGAAGATGAATAGGAGTTCTTTTCGGTCGAACAGACCTTCTAAGAATAGGACTAGTTGGTACACCGATGGGAAGTGAAGAGGGAAGGTCCTCATCAGAATGTTGAGGTGAAGCAGGAGGATGAGGATTTGTACTGTCATCTGGGAGTGGGACAGAAGATGATGAAGGAGCTATTTGTGGGGATAAAGATGTGTCAGTGGTGATGTGAGGAATGGGAGTAGAGACAACAAATTCATCCATGTCAAAATTGTCAGTGTTATCAACAATAGGGAACATAGAATCATGTTCTGAATTTTTGCTGTAAGGAAAAGAATCTTCATAGAATACAACATCTCTTGATGTAAAAACATGCTTTGTGTGGAGATCATACAGTGTGTATCCCTTAATATTGGCTGGATAGCCTATGAATATGCATTTAGAGGCTCTGGGATGAAATTTATTGTGAGGTTTGGGAAGTTTTGTTGCATAACACAGGCAACCATAGGCCTTTAAGTGGGAGTAATTTGGAGCTTTGGAATACAGTAAGTGAAAAGCAGTAAGATTATGCAGCAAAGGTGTTGGTGTTCTGTTAATTAAGTAAGCAGCAGTGGTAACACAATGTCCCCAGAATTTGTAGGACAATTTTGCTTGTAATCTTAAGGATCTTGCCACATTAAGGAGATGTCTATGTTTTCTTTCAACAACTGAGTTTTGTTGAGGTGTATAGACACAAGATTTCTGGTGAATGATACCCTTGTCAGCATAATATTCTGGCATGTCAAACTCCAATCCTTGATCAGACCTTATGATTTTTAAAGAAGTGTTAAACTGATTGGTGATCAACTGTATGAAATTTTTGAGAAGTGTTCTGGCTTGTCCTTTGTTATGCAATAGGAACACCCAAGTGAATCTACTGTGGTCATCAACAATTGTAAGAAAGTAATTTGAGCCATTAAGAGATTGTACACTGTATGGTCCCCATATGTCAACATGAATCAAATCAAAGCATGCATTGGCTCTATGAGAATTAATAACAAAGGGAGTTCTGTGTTGTTTTGCCAAATGACATGTGTCACAGGCCACATTTTCAAACTTCTTAGGAAATTGAATTTCTTTAGAATCTATTAAAGACAGTAAATCAATAGAAGGATGGCCTAATCTGAGATGCCATAGCATGGAAGGATTGATCACAGATGAAACCAAAACAGAAGCTTGTGAATCTTCGTTCATGGACATCCAATACAGGTTCTGCTCTTCCTTAGCAATCCCAATCACCTCCTTGGTGCTGAGGTCCTGGATAAAACAGATATTGGATTGAAAAGTGAGGAAGCTGTTGGAATCAGATATCAATTTTCTAACTGATATCAGATTGAAATGAAAATCAGGAACACATAGAACATTGCTCAAAGTTATCTTTTCATTTATCTTTACTGATCCCATATGAGATGCAATGACATTAGTTCCATTTGGTAATTGGACCTGACTGTCTTGCAGGACATATTTATGAGTGAGGAGATGAGGTGAGCATACTACATGATTAGTAGCCCCAGAGTCTAATATCCATATAGATCTTAGCTTGCTGTGTTTATTTGAAAGAACAGAATTGAAAAGAATTGAGCTGGAAACAAAATATCTACCTGAGTTTTCACTAAGATGAGAAGTAGTGGATTTTGAAACCTGATTGATCATACCATCACCATTACCAGTTTGAAGTAAGTTGCAGAGGTACTGAAATTGTTCTTGTGAGATTTGAGCATTCTTGCTTGCCTCTTGATCAACAGCATGTGTGGTCTGATTTACATGCATTCTGGGGTTGGAAATATTAGGTTTAAATTTTGAGTACCTGTGACCAGGAGGATAACCATAGATCTCAAAACAAGAGTCAATTGTATGGTTGTTCTTTCCACACTTAGCACAGATAGGTTTCTGTTTTCCTGCTCCTTGTTTGTTCCAAGGCTTGTATCCTTGTTTCTGTGGATAGCTTTGTATAGCAGCAGCCTTTGGAGCTCCATATAACCCTTGTTGTCCCTGTGTAAATCTATTTATATTCATAGCAGCCATATCAGTGTTCATAGATTTATTTGACAACTCAAAATTTGCCTCCTCTTGTAGAACCAAGTTGAAAACATCATCTAACTCAGGCATAGGGTCTCTGAGCAGTGTTTGGTTTCTAACTTGTCCAAAAGGCTCATCTAACCCCATAAGGAATTGCATGATCTTCTTACTTTCTGACTTCTTTCTCATTCCAATCAGCACACCACATTCAGAATTTGCACAGATCAAATGTTCATCATAATTGCTTATTTCATCCCATATGGCTTTGAGATTAGCAAAATAAAGACTGACAGCTTTACCTTCCTGTTTGGTGTTGATGAGTTGTTGTTCCAGCATGTAGATCCTGTTGTTGCTTGTTTTTGCAAATTTGCGCTTGATATCATTCCACACTTTGAAAGCTGAGTCTCCAAAGAGTGTGAAGTCTGAAAGATCAGATGAAAGGGATGCTGTAATCCATCCAAGGACAGTGTAATTGCATCTGATCCATTTTCCATATGATGGATCTGTGATTGGTGGTTCTGGGATGGTTCCATTGATGAATCCCAACTTGTTTTTGGTTAACAAGGCTACATACATAGCTCTGCTCCACTTATGGTAATTCTGTGTTGTCAATTTTTGACTAACCAGACAATGAGATGGATTCTCACCATGATGCAGGTAGAGAGGATCAGATGGATCCTCATGGTGACTATTGTTATGATAAGATGTGTTTGTTCTTTGTGAGTCTCCTGATTGTGTTTGTTCTGACACAACAGGAGCTAATGTATTTTCAGACATGATAATAGATAGAAAAGAGAATGAAAAGAAAAAGGGGTGAGGAGTAATGAAATCAAATGATTTCAGAAGCTTTACTGCTGCGGAATTGCAGTACAATTTTGCTCTGATACCATGTCAAAATCATGTAACTGATAAGAAAAGAATGCCATTGATAGAACTTTAAGAATGAAGATTATGTGTAATAATTCGAATTTTCGAACAATGTTTCGGGTTTCAATGTTGTGATAATGTTGGCACAACATCCATCCAACATTTATATCCGAACATCTTACACTTTCAATATGTATATACAAAAGGTAATGATGGACATAATACTATAAAAACATTCCACTTGTTCCTTAAGATTCTTCCAGCCTTGTTCTTCTTTCTTCTCCTAAGTTAGTGGCACCCTATTGCAGATCTTGGCATCCATGTGATCTTCTTTATTGGCTACTTTATTCTACACTTTATCAGCTCACTTTCTGCCATTGTCTGCCAGTTGTCTTCTGCAATGTTGCAGACTTCCATTTGCTTCATTCTTGTAATGTAGCTTCATGTAATGCCTTCTGATCTTTATTGTTTCTTTCATACCAGCTACAGATAACAAACCAAAAGCCTTGGCACGAAAACTTTCCAGTGTGGTTGGGTCCGTTTGTAGCTTCGGTGGAGGTCCAGGAACTGTAGGCCGTGCAAGGATGCCATAATCCTACAAATATTTTCAGTTTTAGGAAACACAGTCATAATGTAGCACTTGAAATAATTCACTAACAATTAATGACCATGTTACTTTTCTGGAAAAATTATATCTGCACCCTATGAGATTTTGCATAATAATAAGAACCTCGTTTGCTGTTTGAATAACTATGAAGTAAGTAAGTGACCCCATGAAACTTACAAAACATGAAAAAATGGAACTTTGATCCAAGTTTTTTAATTTATACAAGACTATTCATTTCATGTTCCAATCATGTGATTTTTACAATTGTCATCATGCAAATATATTTCAGAATTAAGCTAAGACACCAGTGAATTTTGGCAACATGAGAATCTAATTACAAGAGCAGATTAGGTGCGAAGCAGAGGACACGACTTACCCCAAGTAGATCCGTAAGAGCTGCACGTAGTTCAGTCTGCAAGGAATAGCAAATCCCCAAATTTTCATCAGTCGACCTGATAGCTTCCCATACTCTTTCTGATATTCCAGGGCCAAGGATGGGCTTAATCGAACTTACCCATTCACCGTGATTTTTCTTAAATTTACACCTGAAGTTTTCATGGTAAAGTTACCAAAGTAATGTATATGAGTAGTTAGGATAAACTAAGCTAAAGATTGAATGATCGGTAAATTAATGTATGAGGGTAGATGCAACGGTGTACGAAATGCCAAAGAAAACTGCAAAGATTCTAGTTAATGATAGTACTGAAGAGGGTCATATGATATTAGTGTAGTTTTGCACTGTTTTGTAATGCTTTGTCCTGTTTTGCCCTGTTTTGTTGTACTTTTCAAATGAGCAATGAAACCAGCATCAAATATAAGTTAACAATAAAACATAAGCAAATCCCAACAAATAAGTTACATGATGAACAAAACAGGTCTGACCTCACACTGTTAGCAATAGAATTATATGATCATTCCAAAAACACAAAAATATGATCAAATCAGGCTATATTAACAGCAAAATACACCATAAAATTAAAGTTCACAACGCAGTAAGCTAGATTAAGAGATTGCGCCTTAGTGATCACTCTACCATGGCAGATTGTTAGTTCCTTGACTAATTCTTTTTTGGTGTGTGGTGGGATCCCCCTACATCATACGACGGAGTAGTCGGATCAGAAAACGCAAAGATTTTCTCCTCAGGCAATGCGGCGGCCTTAAACCGAAGGAAAAAAAATAGTCTGGTGTTGGAAACATGAGTAACCATGAGCACTATAGTGGGATAAGTTGGCGAAAAACTGCGACAAATTAGGGAATACAATGACTATTAGTTTCTGGATACTAATAATTGGTTAAACTATTATCAGCTACTTGCTTTAGTAGATAAATCACTAACCGCTGGAGATTCATGTTTATCAGCCTCGACCAAATCAAACTTCCCCGTGTCCAACGCCAGCGTGCGACCAGTTTTATGTAGGTGAACGAAGAGTCGCATAAAAGGGCGCCTACAAGTCCTCACTAGTCTCCGGATACTATCTTCAAATTTTCCAACCTCATTGCTTGCTGCACTAATGGCCTGAAACATCCCATCCTTCGTGGTTACGTCCATTTCACTTGCAAGCTGAGCTAAGACTTTGAAGCAATGTACATCCTTATCTTGACACTGGATGACACCATCCATCAAGTGTAGTGCCTTGTCTCCCTGTTCATAGTAATACAAATGTTCTTCTTTGAAAAATGTAGCGTCTACTTCGATGAAGAATTTGTGTTTAAGGTGGAAGGCTGGTAAACCATGGCTGAAATTCTTCCAAATCACTCTCCTACAGAAATACAATCAGTAAATATACTATGAGTACAACAGAATAGGAATAGGTAATAAGAAAGAAGAATGTCATTACATTCTGATGTAGTGCATTGTACGAATCATTCCTTGTAATTTTCCTAGTCGTTATATCTAGTGGCAGTTGGAAATTGATTACAAAGTTATAGAATGTGTAGAACAGAGCGCGCATTTTGATGACCTTCTCAAACACATGGACCTTTTCGATGAATCTTTTTCCTGGGATAGATGACAGGACTATTGCCGCATGTGCTACTGCATCTAGTACTCCATCCTCTGTTCGTACTTTCCTCACCGTAGAAAAATCACATAAGACATCACACAGCCTTCTCTCAAATTCATCATCCCAAAAAGCACCTTTCAGTTCAATGCTCAATGCTTTCACCCTCGTACCATGTTGTGCAATGCAACAGGTACATCATCAAAATAAGGTATTTCCAAAAACCCTAAACCCATCAAAATATAAACTGGTTTCATCTTTACCCTCAATGACAAACAGAAGAGACTCATCAATGACTACAAACAAAAGCACATATTTTAACCTCATGCCTACATCTTGCAACGCACACATGGATCAATACAAGGCTATGTTATTAGGAATATGTGATTCATGATAATTATCGATTTTGGAGGATACAGGTATGCACGTGCCGTCGGCGATGGTTCCAGAAGGTTCTCCCGGCGCACAATGGGGTTTGATGATGGAGCGCCAACATACAACAATTCTTGCAGTGATGCACTCATAGGGTTGCTCCTTCTAAGCTTTGCGATGATTTTCGCGATTGTGGAAAGTTGGGCATCCATTGTCGCACTGGTTAGGGTTCGTATTCTTCAAGAATTTGGGCATTTAGGGACGAATTGAGAAAGTAGGGTCTTCAAGAATTTGGGGATTTGAGGTTAGGGTTCTTTAATAATTTTCTGATTTTGGCCAAATGTGTTGGGTTGGATTGATCATCACTTATAAGTTAGTCAAAAACGTTATGTAATTGACTTTGGCCGCATGGTTTTTTTGCAAGTAGCCCATCCCCGAAATTAATGTTAAAAAAAGTAAAAAAAATAAAAATAAAAATTAAGGCGTGGCGGTGACGTGGAGGTACTGTAGCAGCACAGTCAGTGTCCACGTCATCATTGGTGGACACCGGGCCTGAGAAAAGCCTGCTGGGCATATTTTGTAAAAAAATTGAAAGATAACGGGCATCTAATTAATTTCGAGAGTTATCGGGCACAAGTGAAGAATAAGAAAAGATAATGGGCAGAAAATTGAATTCGCCCTAATTCTAATTTTTTTTTAAAAAAGATTTCAATTAATAAACTTTTGAATTGAGTAAAACCAAACATAGTTGTATTAAGGTGAAATTTACATAACGCATCTGCAATGTTTAAAAAATATTAAAAAATTGCAGATGTTTTAAATATATTTGCGGTAAAAATCACAGATCTAGAACATTGAGGGGCCGAAGGATAAAAATTGTTAAGAAATACATCGTTCGAGGACTAAAATTAATAACTCAATCAGTAAGAGACTAAAATAGATGACGGTTTGGGATTTTTTTTCCACACATTGTGCACACTACCCCTTCAACATTTATTCAACATATATTAGAGGCGTCACGAGGTGAGTCATAAAGGTAAAAACAAGTTTGAACGAAATATGTTTATGCTACGCATAAATTTTGGAGGTGTTCGAAAGTCTCCTGCTCATGGTAAACATATATAGTTTTTAACTATAAGAAACTAGAACTACAAAAAAATTATAAACAAAAGCCAATAATTAGATATCTCAATTGATATTTGAGCTTTTACGATTGCTTTTCACTTGTTCATTCAGACAATAGTTTTATTCTTATGAGATAAATTAAAGATGAGTTAGGTGTCAGAAGGAGTGAAATAATCTTTTTTTGTAAGCACTAAAAATTAAAGAGAACTTACCATATATAAGAGGCGTTTTTTCCAATTCCATCCATTCCAACTATCTTCTGTGAATCCATTGTCACCCTTATTATCAGCCAGTATTTTGGTGCAACCTCAACCTCTCCATTTATACAGAATTGCTTTGTACTCAATAAAATATATGTTATCACCATTTACCGGATAGATCCTCCATCCAGCAATGTGAGAGGATTTACCATCTATCTCACTTAAAAAAATTCCTCCGCAGACAAATTTGATAGAGATTCAAACGGTAAGTCGAGATCTGTGAATAACTTTAGGTTTACAACTTGTAACTAGCCAAAATGATGACGAATAGCATCGTTGAGATTGAGATCAAGGTTTGAAATAAATGCTTCTTTAGATACAAAGGAGAAAAAGACTTAGACGAGTTGCACATGAAAAAAATCGGTGATGATTGACAGATTTGACAATGATGTTGAAGCAAATGAGATTGGGTCACTATAAGTGATGGTAGGAAGTAACCTTCAATTAATGGTGGCGTAACCTAGAGCTAAAATGGATTAGGGTTTATAGGACAAGAACAACCAGTCCATGCTTTTTAAGAAGTATTTCTAAAAATTTCAGTTTTCTCG
The DNA here is from genome assembly GCA_948329865.1 of Linaria vulgaris. NCBI lineage: Eukaryota > Viridiplantae > Streptophyta > Magnoliopsida > Lamiales > Plantaginaceae > Linaria > Linaria vulgaris. The sequence continues at coordinate 131,014,885 of OX415249.1, forward strand.
TCTATAACCACCCTCCTCCTATTTTTCTTTTTTTCATTCATATACTTCTTCTTGGTCAACTTCTCGAACAAATTATAGCTAATTCCCAAAATGCTTTCTCCCAAGTCACACATATATATCTTTATCATTCGGACTTCTCCTGAGTTAGGCGTTTGGTTTTTGCAAGAGGTCCGCTCCCCTTACCCAACTTCGGATTGTTGAGGTTATAAAATGGAAAATCAATGTCCCATTTTTTTAACTCTTCTTCCCATGTGAGAAGCATACTGGCAGGAGTAATAATCATCGACCAGCAATTTGGAAATAGCTTGAAATAAGTCTCAATGAAAACCCTCATAAGACGAGTTTTTCCAGTCCCTGGAGCATGAGAAATGATGCATCCTCCCACTTTAGAAGAGTCAGGGCTTTTCACATCCAAAATATTAATACTACCTGCTAAATTCATCCACAGAAATTCAAACCCTTCTTGTTGGTGCTTGTACATAGTTTCTCTTACACCAGGCTTAATATTCCAAACACTTCCTTCATTACTGTCAAAAGCGGAACATTTCTTCATCGTAGATGCTAGATTAAGGTCGTCAAACTGTGAAAGATCTTCGATTCTTGAAGATCTTACCCTCCTTGAATCACGATGAGTCTTTTCCACCTACACAAGGCAAAGGAAACCATCAACAAATAAAACTGCAGATACTCAAATCACGCATGAAAACAAACTAACACCACTTATATAAGGCTCTCTTTACACTCTTAACGAACTAAGTTTGATTTCCTATTGATTATGGTTCTCGTGACAAACCCGCCATACCAAATTACTTACCAACTCAGGCATTATGTCTTTTGGGTTAAGCTCAAGGTGCTGACGGCACGTACATATCAACCCTGCATCCTCTCGGACAACCAACTCGTGATCTCCATTAGCACATCGCGCATCTTGGGTTTCTCGAATAGGACTATCTTCGAGGTTAGGATCAACCTGCAAGCCATTAACATGGTATAAGTCGTCACACCAATTTCTGAACCATATCGTTTATCGAAAGTCAAGTTTTCTGACTCCTGTATTTTAGAAACCTGGCCAGTTTACCACATACATACATCTACATGAGAAAATTAGGGAATGTGCACGAGAGTAAACAGGTAAATGTGGAATGCAACGTTTTTTCAGGTACTAACGTAGATTCTCCTCCGCGTTGTTGAAATAATATTATGTTGTTGTAAGGGTTTGGAGTACCCCTTGTACTCCCGATTTTTAATTATGTTTATCTTGGTCTGATCAAAAAAATTATTATGCTCAAATATTGATTTAAAAAAAGGATATCGTTCCCATCAAAATAATTTATGGTACCGTCTAGATGTTATTATGTACTGAATATACCTTTTTTACCTTGGCAACTATGTAATGTTACTGAAAATTGCTTAGTTATTCAGTTAATATCACGAAAGATAAATAACCTTTTGTTATCCTAATTAGTCCCCACAATTAAGTAGTTTTGTAGTAAATAAATATTTAAATAGAGTAGATAATTTAAAAAATGATAAGAATATTAGATTATAAATATAATTAAAAAATTACAGATGCATCTGCAAAATTTTAAATATATTTGTTGTAAAAATGATAGGGGCCGAAGGTTAAAAATTGTTAAGAGATACATCGAGGACTAAAATTAATAACTCAATCAGTAAGAGACTAAAATATTGATGACGGTTTGTGATTTTTTCCCAGACACTTGTGCACACTACCCCTTCAACATTTATTCAACATATGCTAGACGCGTCAGGAGGTGAGTCGTAAAGTTAAAAACAAGTTTGAACGAAATTTATTTATGTTAGGCACAAATTTTTGAGGTGTTCAATAGTCTCCTACACATAGTAAAATAAGTAGTTTTTAACGTTAAGAAAGTAGAACTACAAAAAATTATAAACAAAAGCCAATTACATATCTCAATTGATATTTCATCTTTTACGATTACTTTTCACTTATTCATTCCGACAATAGTTTTATACATATGAGATAAATTAAAAATGAGTTCGGCATCATAAGGAGTGAAATAATTTTTTATTGTAAGCACTAAAAAGGTAAAGAGAACTTACCATAAGAGGCGTTTTTCCAATTCCATCCATTCCAACTATATTTTGTGAATCCATTGTCACCCTTATCATCAGCCAATATCTCGGTGCAACCTCAACCTCTCCATTTATATAGAATTTCTTTGTACTCAATAAAATATATATTATCACCATTTACCGGATAGATCCTCCATCCAGCAATGTGAGAGGATTTACCAACTATCTTACTTAAAAAAATTCCTTCGCAAACAAATTTGATAGAGATTCAAATGGTAAGTCGAGATCTGTGAATAACTTTAGGTTTACAACTTGTAACTAGCCAAAATGACGACGAATAACGTTGTTGCGATTGAGATCGAGATTTGAAATAAAGTTTTCTTTAGATGCAACAGAGAAAAAGACTTAGACGTGTTGCACATGAAAAAAAATTGGTGATGATTGACAAGATTTGACAATGATGTTGAAGAAAATGAGGTTGATTCACTATAAGTGACGGTAGGAAGTGACCATCAATTAATGGCGGCGAAACCCATAGCTAAAATGGATTAGGGTTTATAGAACAAGAGATAATGCCTATTAAAAACACTAGAGAAGCAAAATAATGTTTCATTACCTTGAGTGATTGCACCTTAATATATACTAGCACATAGTGAAAAATCACAAAAATGCCCTAACTACTTTTGACGATTGTACCCCTAACCTACCCTTAACCTACCAAATTTTTCTCCGCCTCTTAATTATACTTATGTGTAAAGTAAGGGCATTTACCGGGAGGTGGGCGTTAGATAAGGGAGACACGCATTAATCCATATCTGGACACAAGATAGATACTAGCACTCAAAAGTAGAACAAAATTTCTAATTTTGTAATGTGATGTATAAAATGAAAATTTAGCATACGATGTCATAGACTTGTATGATTCATGCGAGGTCATTAAACGTTTTTTAAATAACAGAGATCTCACTTGATATTTTACCTTTTATAAAAAAAATCACTTTGAGTTAAATATCTCGCATCAGGCACAAATAGTGGTCGTGGACATGTTTGACATTATCCAACACATGATAACGCATGTCATTTTTAACAAAAAGCACTAGAACTACAAGAAAATGTAAATATGAACGAATTAGAGATGTCAATTGGTATTTTACCTTTTACAGTTGTTCTACAATTATAAGCTTTATAAATTAAAATCAATATACTAAATATAGTTCATTTTTCCTCGCGTTTCAAGTAATTTTAGTGTGACAAACTTTTTCTCTAGCACTTTTCTACCTTAGATTGACATATAGTATATGAGATTATTGGTCAAATAAGCGAGCTATTTTGGAAACTATACTGAAAGAATTTAGGAAATTTTGCATTTGACGTTCTTTATGTTAATTAGTTTTCAAAAATGGTCATCTATGTTGACATCTATCACTGGACGTCTTATATGTTGGCATAATTTTTATTTTTCGTCCTTCTCCGACGGAATCCGGTGGACTTAATGAAAATCTATCATTGGACTACATATATGTTAGTATAATTTTTATTTTTTGTCCTTTTCCAATGGACTCTGGTGGAGAATGACGAAAAATGAAAATTATGCCAACATATAGGACGTCCATTGATAGGTGTCAACATAGAGAGCATTCTTTGAAAAGTGGTTATCATAAAGGACGTCAAATGTGAAACTTTCGAGAATTTAGATGGGTCTAAGACTCACCAAATTTAGAGTCAAAATAATCGGTCTATAATTTAGATTCTTCATATGATGATCTTCGGGTTTCTATTATATCTCGAATTGCTTCTAAGTTTACTATGACTGATTTGGGTCCTCTTAGCTATTTTCTTTGTATTCCCGTTACTCATCATTCAGGGGGTCCATTTCTTTCTCAAAAGAAGTATGCCCTTGATATTATTGAACGTGTAGGGACGTCCTCTTGCAAGTCGGTCTCTACTCTAGTCGACACCAAATCCAAACTCAGCGTGTGGGGGTCTCATTTTTCTGGACCCAACTCTTTTTTTGGAGTTTAGCCAGAGCCTTGCAATAACTCACTTTCGCCCATCCCAATATATCTTATGCAGTTCATCAAGTTTTCTTGCACGTGCACAATCGGAAAGACGAACACATGTGTGCCTGGAAGCTTATTATTTGATATATTCAGGCGACTACTACTTTCGATCTTCATTTTTACAAGTTGAGTCTTGGCAGTCTTTGGTCCTTTACCGACGTTCATCGGGGTGGTTGTCCGGATACTCGGTGCTCGACTTCAAGTTATTGCATGTTCTTGAGTGACAATCTTATTTCATGGTCTTACAAATGACAAGCTACGCTCTCACGCTTCAGTGTCGAGGCTGAATACTGCAGCATAGCTAACGTTGTTTCAAAATCTTGTTGGCTACATAACTTGTTACTCGAACTTCACTTTTCCATCTCTAAGGCTACATTGGTTCGCTATGACAACATCAGTGTCATGTATTTGTCTAATAATCTCGTCCAGCACCAACGAACTAAGCACATTGAGATGGATATCTACTTTGTTCGAAAAAGGTTGCTTGTGGCCAAGTTCGCGTTTCTCACGCTCATTCTCGCCATGAGATTGCGGTTATCTTCACAAAGGGTCTTCCACATGTCCTTTTTGATGATTTTCAGTCCAGTCTTAGCGTTCTTGAGCCTCTCGCTTCGATTGCGAGGGTGTATTAGTATTATCTTATTTATGAAAAGATATGAATCTTCTTTAGTGTATATCTTGAGGATATTTCCTTAGTTAGGTTTGTTATATCCTATATATACTTTACACAGTGGAATAAAAATCACCACGGAATTATTTCCTACAGTAACAATTAATCACAGTTCTAGAAGAGATCATCTTATTAATACATACACGAGATCCTAATACATAAGGGTTGCCTTTAAATAAACCATGCATCTATCTTTGATGTTGTTCTTCAAGGGTTGCTCTTCATCACCATTGGTTGCTTTCTTTTAGGTAACAAGTGATGAGATCTTATCTCTTCTCCAACAGAGTTTTCACCATTTTCTGTATCTTGATTACCAACCAACGATGTTGTGAAGCTATACTCACTTTCCAAACTGGATGAAATTAGTGTTAGACACAAGATAGGGAGGAGGAATATGACTAATAGAAGGTTTTTGGCACAACACCTCCCAGAATGTGCAAAAGAGGCGCATTATCCCTGTGAAAAATAAATAGGCATATTACCCATCTGTAATCTTAAAATGGTGCAATATACCTCCTTATATACGGAGGTGTAATCCACTTGCCAAAAAGTGAGAGTAGTATTAATTTCTTCTTATCATTTCTTCTTAAAAGTCTAATTCTTTTCAATTCTTTTTTACTTTAAATTACAAAATGATGATATAATATTTCACTAGCTTACTTACTAAATATACAAAAAAAAACAGATATTTGAATGATAGAATTTGACAAAGTACAAGCATGTATATATAAAAAGTTCGACAGGGAGGCGGTGTGCACCAATTTTAGGATTACGTAGTGGTAATATTCGCCTAAGATTACATGGTGTAATGCGCCTATTTCATATATTACAAATGGGTCATTTGTCATTTTCTCTTCATTTTATAACACTCAATTTCATTAGTCATAAAAGATATAATCAAGATTGGTTATTTATAGTGTATTAGATATGATTTTGATCCTTTATTGTGACAAGGATCAATCTAAGATCTTAATTCGCCAATGTCAAACTTAATAAGCAATATAAATGAATTTTTCAAACAAAAACATATAAGGATTTGTTTATAGTACACGAATTATAAATACAGACGTACAGTACATACTTACACTCTTATTGAACAAAAGTAGCATAGTTTCCTTTTCTTGTTTTCTTGAGTTCTTATTATCAAATGCAAAAACATACTGACATCAGTATTATGTACAAATATTGTAGTATAAAAGAAGCACAATGTTTGCTATGAGTTGCTTCCGTTTACCCGACACGCTGATTAGGGAGATTGAATCGGTGATTAGTAATTTTGGTGGGGTAGTGGAAATCAAAATAAGATCCATTGGCTAGCATGGAGGAAATTAAACGCGAGCAAAGGGATGGCGGAGTTGGTTTCAGAGATCTAAAGGCGTTTAATATGGCGTTGTTAGCAGGCTTGGAGGATGTTTGATAAATCGGATAGTTTGACGGCGCAAATTTTCAAAGCTAAATATTTTTCTACATCAACTATCTTGGATGCAAAGATTGGCTCTACCCCGTCCTTCTCGTGGCGATGTATCCATGAGAGTATTGCAATTGTGAAGGCAGGCTTACGGTGGAGGATTGGTAGTGGGAATAATATTCGGGTTTGGGGGGATGCTTGGATCCCACGACCGACGTCCTTTCGCATTATTTCACCCCCAATTGACGGTTATTTGAACTACGGGGTTTTGGGACTTCGGGACAATGAGTCGGGGGAGTGGAACGCTGCTGTCATTCGACATATTTTTTGGTCAGAGGATGCCGAGGCGATTCTTGCATTGTCTTTGGGAGAACGGGCCACCCTTAATAAACAAAAATGGCATTATTCGAGCTTGGGATTATTCACGGTGAAGAGTGCTTACCACCTAACGGTGGAAAGGGGTTTACACAAAGGAAACTCAGATTCGGGGAGTGGAAGTAGCATGACGATGGATTGGAATTTCTTTTGGAAGCCGAAGTATCCGACAAAAATTAATCTCTTTAGTTGGCAGATGTGTCACAATATCCTTCCTTCTCGTTCTGCATTGGTTAAAAGGCGCGTTGATGTGGCGGTGGACTGCCCGATTTGTGGAGGAGAAATAGAGGATATTCGACATTGTGTTGTGACATGTCATGTGGCTCGCCAAGTTTGGGCATTGCTGTTTGTTGGGGATCCTGCATTGTGGCGCGAGGGGGAGGACTGTTTTACGTGCTTGCAACAGATTTTTGTGGACTACAGAGTCGATACAATGGCCAAGATTGTGACTACGTGTTGGGCATTATGGGGGAATCGCAACAGCATTGTAGCTGGGAAAACGCAGCGCAACCGCTATCCATTGCGACTTTCGTGTGTGCAAGTCTTGATTTTTGGCAAGTCACGATCGAGAGACGAGGGGAATCCCCGAATCTGCTGGGTTCGTCGCGGGTGATCATGATAACCCCGTGGTTTCGAGTTTGAGTGGATGCTGCTATTAATTGTGCGACAACAACAACAAGGCTGGGGATAATTGTGCATAATCACCTGGAGGAATTTGTAAGGAGTGAACAACGGTGTCTCACAGGGTGTATGGATTCTCGTAATGCTGAAACGCATGCGTTATGGGTTGCGGTTCGTATGGCAGAGGAACAACAATGGGAGAGAGTCATTTTTTAGGGCGATTGTCTTGGCGTTATGAACGACGTTTGGTTTCCGGAGAATGTGAATGGAGACCATGCCAATTTTATTGGGAATATTGTAAGGACGTGGAAACGTGTTGGGCCGCTTAGATGGAGTTTCTTTTGGATTCCAAGAGAAAGTAATGTGGACGCTCATACGCTAGCTCGAGAAGCGACATTGATTAATCCAGGGGATATCCGTTTGCACGAGGAAGATAATCCATAGTTGTTGAAATTGAGTTTCTAGTTGCTATGTTTTTTGAAGCTCTGGTATCTTAGTCTGTGTCATATCCTTGTATGAATTGGTGATTCTTGTTTTTGCAATAATAATATGGGAATTTGGATGTCAAAAAATAAAAATACAAAAAAAGCACCCGTGCTCCTAATTCCAAACCTTTCACTTAGCAATATTTCAACTTATTCTACAACCTCATTTTAATAGGAACACAGAATCAATAATTTTTATTTTTTTTTAGAGCAAGAATAAATTTTCATTCCAATACACAATATCAGTACATAAGTCGATCAAAACGATCCAGACTAACCAGCTGACTACACTAAACACATGCAGTTCTAATTAACAATTCATCACCCATGCACATTACAGTTTGGAGCAGTACAAGTTGAGCCCCTCTTGCAGTTGAGCTCTTCCTCTAATAACTTGAATTACATGATCTGCCAACTCTTTACTTACTGTTTTTTGATCAAACACAACTGCATTCCTGCAACACCACATTTCATAAAGAGTTTCAGCACTTGCAATCTTCAGCATTTTAGTCTTCATGTTGTTCCTCTTGCAGTTCTGTATAAGCCATTTCATTTCTTCTTCCCATCCCCCTGGTGTGTGCTGTATTTTTTGCCACTTTAAGACCTCTCTCCAGACTTTGTTGGTCTCTTTACATCTGTAAAACAAGTGTTCCATGCTCTCTTGGTCCCCACACAGACTGCACTTCCCATCTGTATTAATTCCAAACTTCATCAGTCTGTCTTTAGTTGCCAGTCTTTGCAGACATCCCATCCATAAAGTGAATAAGGCTCTAGGCCTGGCAAAGTTCCCATAGAACAGCTTCCTCCAAGCTATTATCTGTTTGGATTCTCTAAATCCCATGTAGACTCTGCCAGTGTTGTACTTCCCTTTCTTACAGGCCTCTTCCCATCCCTTGTTGTTGCCTAGCTGATCTCTTCTCTTAAAGATTGATTTAATAAGCCAAGAGCATGACTGTCTAGGCTGATATTGCTCCACTGACTGTCCTTTGATGTAGCAGGTGTGTATCCAGCGCGCCCAAAGCTTATCAGCTTTATTAGTGATGTTCCGTAACAGCTTAGCAATAGTAGCATAATTCTATTCTACCAATGATATCAGATTCAGTCCTCCTTCTTTCTTTGAATCACACAGGTGGTCCCATGCTACATGAGCTTTTTTACTTTCACTCTCCTTCCCAGTCCATAGAAATGTTCTGCATATTGCTTCCACATGCTTTAGCACCTTTTTTGGCAAAGGCAGGACTTGTAACCAGTAGTTTTCCATGGCAAAAATGACACTTCTAATGAGTTGCACCCTGCCTGCATAGCTTAGAAGTTTAGAGCTCGAGTGCCTCACTTTCTCTAGAATTCTTTCTATGAGTGCATTGCAGTTTGTCACTGTCAATTTTTTGTTGTCCAGTGGCACCCCCAGGTACTTCACTGGAAGTTCTCCTCTTTCAAACCCAGTTAATCTTATTATGCTTTCCTGAACAATCATGTTTATGCCCCCAAAATAAATCCTACACTTGGTAGGACTAGCTTTCAGTCCTGTTGCATTGGATAACTTCTGGAATTGTTGCATTAGTAGCTTCACAGACTCTTCATCACCTCTACATAGCATTATTAGGTCATCAGCAAAGCAGATGTTAGTTATCCCAAGCTTTTCACATTTAGGGTGAAAATTGAAGTTTGGCATCTCCTTTAAATTCTGTAAGACTCTATGGAGATATTCCATGATGAGTACAAACAGCAAGGGTGATATAGGGTCTCCCTGTCTCAAACCTCTCTTGGCCTTAAGCAATTCTGAAGGCTTCCCATTCACTGCATATCTGTATGTCACAGTAGTCACCAGCATCATGATCCACTTCACAAATTTAGCTGGGAATCCTAACTCCTTCATGATGTTTTCCAAAGCTGACCATTCCACTGTGCCATATGCCTTTTGGATATCCATCTGAATCATACATCTTGGTGATGTATTTTGTCTTCCATATCCCCTCACCAGCTTCTGAGCTAGGAGGATATTGTCATGTATTACTTTGCCTGGGAGGAAAGTTGATTGGCTGTCATCTACCACATTATTGATAACACTGCCCAGTCTCTTGGTTAAGATCTTTGAGATAATCTTGAGTAATGTGCTGCAGCAGGATATGGGCCTCATTTCCTTCATTGTTTGTGCAGTTGATGTCTTTGGGATGAGGGTTACTAGAGTGCAGTTAATAGCTTCGTAAATTCTCTCCTCCTGAAAAAATTCCCTCACAACAGCATTTACATCATTCTTTATAATCCTCCATGTAGCTTTGTAGAAGAGGGCATTATAGCCATCTAATCCAGGAGCCTTTGTATCCCCAATCCCTTTCACAGCTTCCCAGATTTCTTTATTAGTTATTGGCCTGTCAGGTGGAGAGCTTGTTCTCTTGTTATGGTACTGCCTCTTCTTATGGCTGTTATATCAATGCCAGTTAGTTTAGCATTACTAGTCCCCACCAGTTTATCATAGGAGTTCAAGATTTCCTTTTCAATATCTGCAGGGGTAGTAAGGATAGCTCTATCTTCTCCTCTTAGTTTGTATATGCCCTTTTGTTGATTCTTTCTTCTAATTGTTGCATGAAAATAGGCATTATTGCCATCTCCTAACTTCAGCCAGTCCATTTTTGCCTTTTGGCTTAGAATCTCCTCTTCCATGGTGTGAACCCTCATAAGTTCTGCAGTAGCTTTTTTCACTTCCTCTGCCAGCTGGTTATTGTACATGTCCTTGCTCAAAGCCTGTTGGCTTTTCTCCAACTCTTCTCTACTCTTCATGACTTGTTGAGATATTTTGCTATATTTCCTAGCCATCTCCTTCATTGGCTGTTGGGGTCTTTTCAATTTTTCCCACGGACAGTACATAGGTGTTCCATTCACCTCTTTCTCCCAGTTTCTTTTAACTACCTCTGTGAAGTCTTGGTCCTTACTCACACAATTCAGAAATTTGAAGGGCTATTTCTGGATCTTGACTGGAGTTTTGTGTTGCAATCTGAGGGCACTATGATCTGATATTGTGGCCTGCATTACCCTCATCTTTATTTCCTGAAATTTAATGAACCAATCAATGTTGGCAATGGCTCTGTCAATCCTGGAGTATATCAGGCCTCCCTTAGGATCATGTTTATTAGACCATGTATAGTATGGTCCTTCAGTAGGAATTTCTGACATCCCAGTAGAGTTCATCATGTTCTCCAACTCCCTATATTCACTGTAATGAACTGTATTCCCTCCTTCTCTATCTTCCACTTTGAGGACATTATTATAGTCCCCTATAACTATCCAAGGTCCCACAACATTAGCAGCTATCCTCTCTATATCCTTCCACAATTCCCTCCTCTGACTGATTTGGTTGTGGGCATATACATCAGTAAGCCAGTACATGAGGTCTCCCTTTCCATCATGCATTCTCATGTGCACAAACTGGTCTGATCTTTCCATAACATCTCCACTGATTTTGCTTCTGTCACACATCACCCATATTCTGCCATTTCTGTGTTTACTATAATTATCATGATACACCCATTTATTCCCCATCTTATTTCTGATGTTATCAGCCTTATGCTCTCTAACCCTTGTTTCTACTAACACGGCTATAGCACATTTCTGTGTTGAGAGATAGGAGCTAATCTCTCTGTGCCTAGCTCTTTTATTCATGCCCCTAACATTCCATGCAACCATCATGGGACATCTCTGTCCTCTCCCCCCTGCCAATCTCCAAGTCTTAGAGGGGCGAAACTGTTGCCTGTATCACATATTATTCCATTCTTTTCTTCTGCCCACAGGCTTCTCCCACTTGTCTTTTTTCCTCTGTTAACTTCTGCCCATGTCCCCTCTCCTTGTGATGTCTCCTTCTCCCTCCCAGGGCTGTTTGTTGTGGTTATTTGATCCTTTCTACCACTATCTCTAATTGTTCCTTCCACTTTTCCTTCTCCCTTTCCTTCTGCCTCTTGTTCTTTTCTTTTTGTGTCTATGACCACATATAGTGTTTTCTTCTTTATAGGTTTTTGATTGTGTTTTGCATTCTTGTTACAGTCATGACCTATCTTGAGGCACTTGGTGCAGTACAGTGGCATACTTTCATACTTGACTTCTTGCACTATTTTCTTCCCCATGTGATCTTTTATGGTGACTGTCTCTCTCGGCTTCTGTGATACATCCACTTCAACCATAACTCTAGCAAATGGGACTCTTAATTTCTTTGCAGTGCATTCATCTGTCACTATAGGTTTCCCAACAGCATTGGCAATTTTACCTATGCTTTTCTCTCCCCACAGATGTAGAGGCAGTTGTGGGAAAGTTACCCACAATGGTACCACTCTTAGATCTTCCTCCAATTCAAACCCTAGCTCCCATTTCTTTATGAACATATGCTTCCCATATATGGAATAAGGACCTTTTTTCAGCACTTCATCTCTATCCTCTCCATTTCTAAATCTAAGAATGAAATATCCTTTTTCATTGTAATGAATGTCAGGCATTGTGACATAGTTCCACGCCTTTTCTATAAAAACCTTCACATCATTCATGGTCAGATCATCTTGTAAGACATACATTATCAGGGCATTCTTCCAGAACTCCAGCTCAGTTCCTACATCTTCTTCCCCAATTTCAACTTCATATTCTCCATTCACTACATTTGGCGGGAAAAATTCAACTGTATGTCCATGATTTGGGATTCGATTACCTGTAATTACGTCGACCCAAGGTTTTGGAGCTGATTTCTCAGATTACTGATTTCCTCTGTCACCTTGAATTGCGGCATTACCTCCACTGTCACCATGTTATCCGGTGGTGGCGATCGGTTGTGCCGTGGTAATTCACTCTTCTCTTTCTGCCTCATTTCCTCTACCTCATTTCCTCTTCTGATTCCTTTTTTCCCTCTTTCTGGTTTTGTTTTTCCGAGCTATGATTTGCTTTCGGTCTCGCTGGTGTGGCTACTAGCGTCGCCACCTTCTTCGACGGCCGGCCGACGCGGCACGTGTGCATTGATTCCGATTCGCACCGTCACTGTGTGTAAATCGCCCACAGTGTCTATCTTAGCTCAAAATTTTATTGTGTTTTTCTTGTGTTACTGTACATACAGAATCAATAATTTAACAAACCAACAAGGATATTTTTCTTTCCACTGATCTTGCAAGCAAAGGAAAATGATATAAAAAATGATGGGCTTTGTGTTGTGAGTCCAAATATTTGTCATGACACTGCAAATATTATCAAGAAAAAAATCAAACAAAGACCAATGACGAAGTAATCTGAGAAACGACCTTAACTATCAGCACATTAACTATGCACAAAGTGAAGATAAGTCCAAGAGAACAAATTGAAATGCATATTGTGCTAAGAGTGTGCCAACTGCTCCTTGAGAGTGTCATGAATACTCTCCACAAAGTCGAGTAAAAATCCATCCGAACCGTGTTTTGCCAGCAAAGAAACTGCAACGGGAAGATTATCGTATGTGCCTAGTGGTATGCTCACCTGTTTGTAACCAAGAATACTAATGCATAAGAAAATAAAAAAGAACGCACGACAAAGATTGAAATCGAAAGAGCAGGGCAGGGACAAGACCTGGCAAAATCCAGATACACCAGCTACAGATAATAAACCAAAAGCCTTGGCACGAAAACTTTCCAGTGTGGTTGGGTCCGTTTGTAGCTGCGGTGGAGGTCCAGGAACTGTAGGCAGTGCAAGGATGCCATAATCCTACAAATATTTTCAGTTTTAGTAAACACAGTCATATTGTAGCACTTGAAATAATTCACTAACAATTAATGACCATGTTACTTTTCTGGAAAAAATATATGTGCACCCTATGAGATTTTGCATAATAATAAGAACCTCGTTTGCCGTTTGAATAACTACGAAGTAAGTAAATAACCCCATGAAACTTACAAAACATGTAAGAAATGGAACTTTGATCCAAGTTTTTTAATTTATATAAGACTATTCATTTCATATTTCAATCACGTGGTTTTTACAACTGTCATCATGCAAATATATTTCAGAATTAAGCTAAGACACCAGTGAATTTTGGCAACATGAGCATTTAATTACAAGAGCAGATTAGTTGGGAAGCAGAGCAAACGAGAGTCACCCCAAGTAGATCAGTAAGAGCTACGCGTAGTTCCGTCTGCAAGGAATAGCAGATCCTCAAATTTTCATCAGTCGACCTAACAGCTTCCCATACTCTTTCTGATATTCCAGGGCCAAGGATGGGCTTAACCGAACTCACCCATTCACCGTGATTTTTCTTAAATTCATACCTGAGATTTTCATGATAAAGTTACCAAAGGAATAGATGTAAGAGTAGTTAAGATAAATTAAGCTAAACAACGAATGATCGGTAAATTAATAAACAAGGATAGATTTTGTAGAACGTTTGAACCTTTGGAGCGATCGCATGGCACTTGAAAGAGCTACTAATGACGGTATATTTTGATCATGGATTTTAGCATCCTTCTCCAAAAAATGTTTCAAACTTGGAACTTTTTCCTCAACAAAGTTTCCGAGACTTTGATATTCTACCATCTGACCTACAAAACATCAGGCACACTTACAACAAATAGACATCATAGATCGCGTGGCACGCTTACAAGATCAGACTTTTATATTCTACCATCTCAGTTTTAACATGTTTAAGACTTGTTTTTCTAGTATTTTCTGTTTCATATACATCATGAGACATAATAAAAATTAAAACTATGAGGTGAACTCATATCAAGAGCATTCAGAAAGTTAACTTCGGAGTTGCTGTAATAAAACTTAGAAACAGAATGACATACTTCCGTATAACTTCTCAACTGCGTGAATTAGAACTTTCGTGAGTCTTTCTGAGGGGATGGTTAAGAGTTTGAAAAAATCTTCTGCAATAATAAGTTTGCTGGGTTTCCCAATATTATCATCTTGCAGTGGCAATAAGATCTTCCCCACTCGGTTCAAGATCACAGGATCTCTTGCAAACCATCCTGCATTCAGAATTTATTAAGAACAAGAAGTAGTCAGATTAATGATCATGGGTTTGGGACAGAATCAAGAAGAAGTAAGCAAATGAAAAATGAGAACTTACCTACGGTATCAAAACTCTGTGCCATTGGTATAACTCCAGATGTCGATACAATTCCATGAGATGGACGCAAGCCAAAAATTCCACAATAGGATGAAGGAACTCTAACGCTTCCACCAGTGTCGGTCCCTGCATCAATATGGAACTTCGACCCAATTAAACAGAGTTTATTGCACTAATAAAATGAATTTAAAGAGGAAGGTTTACCTAAAGAGAAATCTACAAGGTTGGCGCCAACCGCAACAGCTGATCCACTAGAAGATCCTCCAGGAACTCGATCTGCTGCACATGGATTGATTGGTGTCCCGTAATGTACATTTTCTCCATTTATGCTGCAAAATGAAACCTTTTAGGTATCCAGAGTACAAAACTTCAGGACAAATCAAATCACTCCTCGGAATCACAAGAAACGGATGGCATAAATTAAAGCTAAGGATGCAACTTGCAAGCAACTTTTTCTAGCCAAATGAGCATAATAACAATTTTTTTTCATATGGCAGTTTAGGTATTCTCCAAGAAGTTAATCCACTAAAATTTGATCCAACCAAATTCAAGAAAATGGCGACAAAATACTACAACGGGTGCGTATGTTTCAAAACCTGTAAGCCATTTCATCCGATATAGTTTTACCGACACAAGTGGCACCGGCCTTCAACACAGCCAACACGGCTGGTGCAGTAGATGTTGCAGCAGAATGCGTCCTCTTCCAATCGGGATTCCCGAACCCCGTCACATATCCCTCCACATCAAATCTGTACACAAGTGCAAGTCAATCACTTTGAAGAGATTATAGTCAAAAAATCAACTAGTTAGTCCTAAATAGACATACTTAAGGAACAACAAACAATGTGGTATGATATTACATATAATGATCAACTAATTTGCTTAGCATTTGTTAAGAGATTATAACAAGCATTAACTAGAATCATATTTCACAATCAACTAGTAGTTACAAGTAGAAATACATAAGTAATGTAATTATCATCAACTAATGTGCTTAGCATTATTCCATAACGATTACAATTCACTCCCTCAAGTTTAGTCAAATTACAGAAACATCTCCTAATTATATTGAATATTAACAAAAACATCCATATAAATAAATAAATAATAAAAAACCACACTGTTAATGAGCTCCCATAAATTTGGTGTAATAACAAACGTTAGAACTAGAAAAATAATCTTTAAAATTATTAATTATCTGAGTAATTGGAATAGAAAAATAAAATAAGGGGAGGAAGGGAAGAGAAGAGAAAGGAAATAATACATGTCTTTAACAGCAAAGGTGAGGCCACTTAAGGGAAGTTGATGAGATGAAGGGTCTGGCAGCTGCAGAGTGAATTTGTCCATGAAAGCTCCATAATCTGATACAGATAAGCTGCTGCTTTTCGCCATTGTTGTTCTGCTTAATTAATTGCTTTTTGGAACAAGCCAGTGACAATTAAATTAAATATCTTTTTCTTTTTTTGATGAAAAAATAAATATCTTTATCCAATAAAAGAACGGGACAAAAATGGGTTAGTAGTTGGCTGTAATTTGGCTGTGTATTTTTAGTCAATATTAATTACACTACTGGAAATTTTAGATAATTAGAAAAGCATATGCTAAACTTTCTAATTTTCTAATGGTTCCATTAGAAAGTCTTAAGGAAACTAAATGTCTTTTTTCTTTCTTTTTTTTCTTCTTGGTGAGTGGTGACTAGTAAATGTAGTGTTATTATATTTACACAAAGCTAGTTTTAAAATGTAAGTATAATGTAATATTAAACTAGTTCTCTTAAATAAATGAAACAACTTACATCAAAGCAATGTTATTTAATTCTCACCTTTAATAGTTTTTACTATTTAAAATTTTAAAGCTTTAAAACCTTAAAGGTTCACAAAGCCAAGTATTCAAGAATCTTCATCAAAAAAAGTATTCAAGAATCAAGAGTACATTTTTATTTAATCGTAATTTTCTTTAATTTTTATTGAGAGTTAAAGTATCTAACGATTTAAAGTTTTAAATAAAATCCAGATACAACGCTATTTTCTTTTCTTTGGTACTAATACAACAATATTTTCTATTTAAAAAAACAAAAAAAAATACATTACTCACATATATTTTACCTATGTTTTTTTCTTCTTTTTTTTTGTAGAAAGGCGAAAACAAGCCATTAGGCTATATCATTCCGCAAAACTGAAACAACTTCTGTGGGAGGGGGTTTGCATAGTCCTCCATCCGCTCTGAGTTTAGCAATAGCATCGGCCAATCACTTCGTCGATCTAGAAATCCATTTGAATTCTTGGGTCCACGGCATATGTAATAATGTGCGGCACTCCGTGATTTTTCCTTGTAGATGGTCGTCGTGTCTTGTCAAGTTCGTGATCAGATCATATGCTTCGCGTCTCAATACACAATTTCGGAATTCTTTTTTCCCAAGCGAGCGTGCGACCACGTCTAATAGCTTCGATCTCTGTTTGGAGAACCGTGGGACACGCCCAATCCTCCCTAAATTCCCATATCCAGCCTATGTTCTCGTCTCTAAGGACCCCGCCAATAGATCCAGAATTAGTGCGACTATAAACATGATGGAGATAAAAAATATGAGTATCTCTTGATCGAAAATAACCAACCCGAGGTTCAAGCGAGTCAAGGTTTGACCAGAAAGTCAATGGAGCATGTTTTTGACAGAAGATACCACTTTTCCAAGTAGAACCGATCTCATGAGCAATTGACTATAGTTTTTATGCCCACGTGATTTTAGACAAATTTGAAGGTTTAGAGGGTCAAAATTGCAGTTTATTATTTTTAGTGGGATTTTTATGTTTTATTTAGTTATTTTTAAGAGTCTTTTGTAATTTTGGTATTTTTCTTAATTAGGGTTTTTACTTTATAAGTTAGTCGTATTTGAGTTATTGTAGTCAGTTGTTGATTGAATAAAAAAAAACCTAACTTGAGAGTTTTCTCAGTTCTTGTCAATTTCTCGGTATTTTGCGGAATCAACGAGCTTTTGATTTCTTGTGTTATCAGAGACAGGTTCGTTCCTTCACTATGGCGGCAAGGAGAAACTTTGCAGTCCATCATGTTCCAGTAGAAGAAGATAGATGTGATGAATACACAATGTTACGTCGACAAATTAACTTGTTGACGCAACAAATAGCGGTGATGGTTGATCGACAGCCTGAACTCGCATTGA
This sequence comes from Linaria vulgaris, assembly GCA_948329865.1. Classification (NCBI taxonomy): domain Eukaryota; kingdom Viridiplantae; phylum Streptophyta; class Magnoliopsida; order Lamiales; family Plantaginaceae; genus Linaria; species Linaria vulgaris. Next base: position 131,032,803 of record OX415249.1, read on the forward strand.
CACCTGAAACCCCATTGCTTACGGATGAGGAGAATATGTTTGTACCACTAGAACAACCATTGAATCCGCCTATTCACCGGAGACAGGATGATCTAAAAGAAAAACATTGTAAATCAAAGTTTCAAGGTGATATTCTAAATTCACATGGTGATTATGAAGAGGATTGTGAACCTTCATATGATGTTGTTTATGATAGCGATGGTGATGATATTGTGGATGAGTTTGAGATTTCTAGATTAAAAGCTTTCATGGAGGGTGTGGACGAGAAGATCACAGTGGAGAATCCAATAAAAGAGACGAAGATGTTGGAAAGTACAAGGTTGCCAAGAAAAGCGATAGATTTGAAAGTTTTGTAATAAAAACGAAGAATCTAAGTATGAAAGTGGTCGATGACGAGAAGAAGCACGCTCATATTGTTGTTGCCACAATTGAAGATGTTCATTCTCAGGGTTTTGATATTTTTTATGTAACTAGTCATATTTTGTCTTATGGTAATAAGTTCTTAGTTACAAAACACGATTCAGATTCGAGGTCGAATCTTTTTCAACCAGGGGAGAATGATGGAGATCAAAAATATGAGTATCTCTTGATCGAAAATAACCAACCCGAGGTTCAAGCGAGTCAAAGTTTGACCAGAAAGTCAACGGAGCCCGTTTTTTTACAAAAGATACCCATTTTCCAAGTGGAAACGACCTCTTGAGCAAAACATAAAGGCTAAAGTTTTTACGCCCACGTAATTTTAGGCAAATTCGAAGGTTTAGAGGGTCAAAATTACAGTTTATTATTTTTAGCGGGATTTTTATGTTTTATTTAGTTATTTTAAGAGTCTTTTGTAATTTTGGGATTTTTCTTAATTAGGGTTTTCACTTTATAAGTTAGTAGTCTTTGAGTCATTGTAGTTAGTTGTTGATTGAATAAAAAAAAAACCTAACTTGAGAGTTTTCTTTGTTTTTGTCAATTTCTCGGTATTCTGCGGAATCAACGAGCTTTTTATTTCTTGTGTTATTTCATCTTTTCTTATGTCTTCACCTCGCTACATCAAAACACTTCCATCAACGTTCAATTTCATCAATTAAATCTAGCAACTTACTTCCTGTCTTCAAATCTCTGAAAGCTCACAATCTCATTCACTCTCATCTCTCCCCTCCCATTGGAATTTCAGGTGGCATCTGTATAGCCTGGAAATCCAATGTTTCTCTCTCTCTTCTCTCTTCATCTCCTTGGTTCATTCACTGCAATATTCTCTTCCCTCTCCGTAATCATCCTTTGTCTTAGTACTTCACAGGGATTTACTGCCCTTGTGAAGAGAATCTCAAATCTGATTTTTGGAGTTCTATCAAAGAACTGAATGTGACTGTTAACTCTCCATGGATAGTAATGGGAGATTTCAACTCCATTTTGACTCAAGAGGAGAAAAAAAGAGGCAACCTCTTTAATCCTTCTTCCAATAATATCTTCCAATCTTCTATTGATACTCTTAATCTTTCTGATATTGGTTTTAAGGGTAAGATCTTTACCTGGAGCAACAACAGACCAGATGAGGGTAACATCAAATTGAGATTGGATAGAGGTGTGGCAAATCAACCATGGCTCACTTCCTTTCCCAAATCCTCCCTCCACCACCTCTCAGCCATTGGATCAGACCACAAGCCTCTCCTCCTGATGACAGATTCTCAAAGCTCCACAGGCCATAAACCCTTCAGATTTGAGGCCATGTGGTCTCTGGACCCCTCTTGTCATGACACTATTCAAAAAGCCTGGAACAATACCTTATCTCTCACCCCTCCTTTCAAACTTGTGGCAAACTTTAAGGCTGTTAAAAAGGCTTTAACTACGTAGAATAAAGTTCAATTTGGCAACTGCTTTACTATCTTGAAAGATATTATCAAAGATATTGATGCTTTGCAGGACCAAGTACCATCAGCTGCCAACCTTCAAAAAGAAAAAATTCTGCAGCAGAAACTGAATGCCACAAGAAAAATGATCAAAATTCAATGGAGCCAAAAGGCAAAAGTCAAATGGATTGAAGAAGGTGATGCAAATTCCAGATTTTTCCATCTCTCCACAATCTTCAGGGGTAAGGTTAACAAAATCCATTTCATAAACACTGAATCAGGTAACTCTGCTACCTCCTGGACTGATATTGGTTGCTCTTTTCAAAATTACTTTGTGAACCTGTTTAACACTGACTACAACCAATCCACTTACCCCTTCTCTCCTGATTTAGAGAATTTATTTAACTCTGTGATATCATCTGATGATAACAATTATCTATGCACCATTCCCTCCCCCTCTCTCATCAAGAAAACTTTTTTCAACATGGATTCTAACTCTAGCCCAGGACCAGATGGTCTTAATCCTCACTTCTTCAAAAAGTACTACTGGTCAATCATTGGCTCTGATGTTATAAAAACAGTTAGAGACTTCTTCTCTAACAAACCCATGCCCAGAGCCTTGAACCACACTTTCATAGCTCTCATTCCTAAGAATGAAAATGCTTCCAGGAATGACTAGTACAGACCCATCAGTCTTTGTAATGTTATTTACAAAGGAATCTCTAAAATTCTTGCTGAAAGACTTAAAGTTCATCTGAACCTCTTTGTCTCCCCCCTTCAGTCTACTTTCATAGCAGGCAGAAACATCCATGATAACATTATTATTGCTCATGAGTTGATGCACTTCTTAAACTGTAAGAGAGGGCCTAATCCATTCATGGCCATCAAAATTGACCTTGTCAAAGCCTTTGACAGAGTTGAATGGCCTTTTCTCTTCTCTATCCTCCATCAACTAGGATTCTACAATACTTTTATCAACTGGATCAAAATCTGCATCTCTTCTACTTCATTCAACACTCTCATAAATGGAGCCCAGTATGGTTTCTTTAAACCTACTAGAGGAATTAGATAGGGAGACCCTCTATCCCCTATCTTTTTATCATATATGCTGAGTTGATTACCAGAATCCTTTCAAAAGTTGAGAATGATGGTCTCATCTCTGGTATCAAAATATCCAGACAAAGCCCCCCCCCCCCCCCCCCCCCCCATTACCCACCTCTTGTATGCTGATGATTTGACTGTTTACTGCAAGGCTAACACTGATAATGCTCACTCCATTAAACTTTGTTTTGATAAAATTGCTCTATGGAGTAGTCAAAAAATGAATACCAATAAATCCTTTGTTCATTTTAGCCTTAACAGTTCCCCTTCTACTAAACTGGATATCCTCAACACCCTTAACCTTAAGGAATGTTCCCACTCTGATAAGCATCTTGGAGTCCACTTCTGTAGAACAGCTTTCAAAAAACCAGCCCTCTCCCCTCTATTAGACACTCTGAACAATAGACTCTCTGTGTGGAAAGGTAACCTTTCCTTGGCTGGCAAAACCATTCTCCTGAAATCTACAGCTCAATCTCTTGCTACTTTCATCATGTCTTCTTTCTCCCTCCCTATATCTATCTGCTCTAAAATGGAGAGCTTGATGATGAGATTTTTTTGGGGTGAAAATGATAATAAAAACATTCTTCCTCTCAAAAATTGGGATGCAATTTGTAGACCAAAAGCTCAAAGCATCCCAGTTTTTGAGAGGAGAGGGCTTCCTTATGGCAAAGCTTGCCTGGCAAATTGCATCCAATTCTGATAAAATGTGGGTCCAAGTCCTTAGAAATAAATATGTCAAAGACAATAACTTTCTGACTATGGAGCCAATTAAATCCAGAACTTCCTGGATCTGGAAAGATCTCTTCAATCTTAGAAGTTTGATTTCTTCTGGAGCTTGTTATAACACCAACTCTCTTTCTTCCATCTCTCCTTGGGCTGATCCCTGGATTCCATCTCTTCCAAACTTCTCTCCCCCAATCCTGGACAACCCTCTCATTCCTCCTGCCAATATCACTAAGGTCTCTGATCTTATTTCACAGAAAACTGGTATATGGGATATTGACACTCTACAAAAGTTATTCGCTCAGAATACTATTAAAGAGATAATAAAAATTCCCATTGCTCAATCTCATGTCAACCACTGTCTCATTTGGACTCCCTCTAAGTCAGGGGTCTTCACTTCTAAGAGTGCGTTTCTTACTCTTACCAGCTCTGTCACTAACCCCAACCCCCTCCCTATCTGGAATCTCATTTGGAAGGCTCAAATTCACAATAGACTGAAAATGTTTTCTGTGGAGATGCATAGCTGATATTGTCCCTACTAGAACTAGACTTAACAGAATTTTTCCAATCTTGGATTTATCTTGCCCCCTATGCAATTTAGAAGAGGAAAACTTAGAACACCTTTTTCTTAAATGCTCATTTGTCAAATTTGTTATGTTTGGTTCTAAATGGGCTTTCAACTTATCTGGTTTTGCTGCTTACTCTATCTCTGAATTACTTTTCTTTTAAATTGCAGACTACCTGATCCTCTTAATGCTAAATTTTCTCTGGAGTTCTCCCACTTCTGTGTCATTGCAATGGACAGAATCTGGACCAACAGAAACAATATCCTTCACAACAAAGAGAAAATCCTGGCTTGCAATCTGTCAACAATCATTGAAAAGGAAGCCTACCTACAAGCTAAGGTCAGAACCAACATGCAAATGTGCAAAGGGGCAGCTTCTGTCACCTCCTGGAGAAAGCCTCCTGAATCTTGGATCAAAATCAATACATATGCAGCCCACTCACATCATGAGACATCTATTGTCTCCATTTGGAGAGATCACAATGGTTCTATTACCTTGGCAATGGCAAATCCTGCCCCATGTTTGGATCCCTGTGCTGCAGAAACCAGAGCTCTTCTTGAAGCATGCACAATGGCAAACACAAAAAATCTGGATAAAGTCCTCTTTGAATCAGATTGCCAGAAGCTCATTGAGATGATCAATGCCCCATGTTCTATCCCTGACTGGACTGCAAAAGTCTATATTGATGATATCCTGAAGTTAAAACTTAACTGACCTACTTGGTTTTTCAAATTTATTTCCCGTTCTATTAATTTTGTTGCTCACAATTTAGCCCAATGGGCCAAAGTCTGTAATTGGGATGGAGTGGTTCCTAAATCCCTCCTCCCAAATTCTATATTTTGTGATGGGGGATACCCCATTTTGAACTACTATTTTTAATTATTTATGCAATTCTTAATTTATCAAAAAAAAAAAACGTTCAATTTCATCCAACCGGCACATGGTTTTTGCCAGCTCTCTTTTCTACTTCCCCTTGTTCCGGTTGATCTTCAAAAGGTCGACACATAATTGTTTGATTTGGCATACTATCCCAATCGTTGTGTTCCTTTTTCCTTTGAAGATTCTTGTATTCCTCATCTTCCAAAATCCAAATAACCCAAATCCCAGCTGCAAATATCATATTCCACGACGCGCTTGCAGTACGTGACTCCATGTAGCAGTGTTTGTCACATTTCTCTTTAGCCAGATTTCGTCGTCCAAGTCGCCAAATTGCAGCAGATTCGACCCCTCAATAATTCTCTCCAATTTTTTGTGGCATGGCTACAGTGTCGCAGTATGTGCACAACCGTTTCATCCGGGTTCGGGCAGCAGTCGCACACGGTCGAGTCTCTTATTTTTCAAACTTTTCGAAGCACGTTCGACGCTATTTTACCTATTTTTTATTTAAATAAAAACTTAAAGATGCTTTAGGTTTTAAGAACTCAAAGAAGTTTGTAATAATTATTTTAATTTAATCAATATATGTATATATATTGTGTACCTTGGTATAGCATTTTCTACACTACTTGATAATCAATAAATATATTAAAAGAAGAAGAAGAAGAAGAAGAATTATTTTAATTTAATCAATATATGTATATATATTGTGTACCTTGGTATAGCATTTTCTACACTACTTGATAATCAATAAATATATCAAAAGAAGTCTGTAATAATTATTTTAATTTAGTCAATATATGTATATATATATATTGTGTACCTTGGTATAGCATTTTCTACACTACTTGATAATCAATAAATATATCAAATTCACTTCTTGCTAAGTAACTTTACGCTTACGTCATTTTAAATAATGGATGGTAAAGTTAAACTTTCGTCATATTGTAACTTTGATGACATAAGCTAGTTTTATCCAAACCTCGAGTAAGATTACTTTAAAGTTTAAACTTAAGAGGTACATCTAGAATTATCTTATTCTTTATGACAATGAATTTAGTATTAGATAAATGTGACTAGCAAAATTCTTGCACACGATTCCATGATGTCAGCCATTCCCGATTGCGTGGTTAGGCGGCTCTATTGATTAAGATGGCCATGGATCAAAATTTCCGTGCGTTTCCTCGAAAAGTACCGAAAAGTTTCCGTTTTTGACTTCACCGATACGAAATATACATGTAGTTTCCATGGTAGTTATAACTACAATTTTACGAATTTCTCGAAACATTCCGAAAAGTTCTCGAAATATTACGAAACGTTTCTAATTTTTAGCTAACCGAAACGGAATCCCGTACCGAAATTTTCATCCATGAAGATGGCATGGTTTTGGCCTCTTGATTTTATTTCTAGTTGCCTAATGTCATGTTTTCCTTAATTAACATTACACTAAAGTCCTTTTATATTGGCAAATAGTATAGGATAGCAAAATTCTATTTACATTTTACACCAGTATGTTTTTTGAATACCTCCTTTTCCCTAATGTGAAAATACAAGCAAAGCTCTGAAGTAATTAGGAATTGTACTTCTAGTTAGTTACTCTATCTCCAGCATTTTTTTTTTTGCATGTTTGCTGCTTAATATGTAAATTTAAGATTTTCTAAAATTAATGAGTGCCACTTGTCTTGATTTCTTTTTGTGGGATTTTTAACGTTTTGGTCCCTTAAGTTGGCTCATCCGCGATTTTGGTCCCATAACTTGGAGGGCCGCGATTTTGGTCCCATAACTTGGCTTAAGACTCGATTTTGGTCCCTCGGTCAACATTTTTGAAAATCTATCCGTTAATCACCTATGTGGCATCAATTGACCGATTACGTGGCAATTTTGACCTGAATTTAGGACCCACCTACACACATGGCAAACACGTGGCAAAAATTGTTTCTCTCTTGGTCAATTGAATAATTAATTATCAGAATAATTAATTTCATAATAATTAAGTTCAAAATAATTAAATTAGAATAATTAATTATCTAATAATTATTTAAAAAATTAATCTTACAACTACCCCCCCCCCCAACCAACTCCCCGCCCCCACCCCAGCACCACCACCACTACCACCACCCCCACACAGACCACCAGCCCCAACCCGCGCACACACCCCACCACCCCCACGCACACACCCAGCCCCACCCCACCCACGCACCACCCTCCACCCCACGCACCACCACCACCACCCCCACACCACCGATGTCTTCCCATGCCGCCGCCGCCCGTCCAAAACCCCAAATTGGTAACACAATCGCCGCCCTTCCGCCGCCGCCCTCCAAAATCCTAAATCGAAACCCTCAACAACTTCCGCCGCCTCTGCCGCCGTGATGGTGGACGAAACCCTCGATGGTGAGCTCCACCAGCCGTCGTGATGAATTCGAAGCCATTGGTGGCGTTGAACACTTTCTGCCATTGATGAAGCTTAAACCCAAGAGGAGAAACCGATGCGGTGGGGGTGGTGGGAGTAAGGTAGGGTGGTGGTGGTGCTGGGTGGTGTACGTGGGGTGGGGGTGATGGGTGCGGTGGGGCGGGGAGTATGGTGGGGGGTGGGGGGGTGTAAGGTAGGGTGGGGGTGGTGGTGCTGGGTGGTGTGCGTGGGGTGGGGGTGGTGGGTGCGGCTGTGGCGGGGGGGTGGGGGTGGGGGGGGGGTTGTAAGGGTGGGGGGTATAAGATTAAATTTTTAAAAAATTATTAGATAATTAATTATTCTGATTAAAATTATAAGATTAAATTACAAGAAATAAGCAATTTTTGCCCTAATCATATTAAGATAATTAATTATAAGATTAAATTAAAAGATAGAAGCAATTTTTGCCACATGTGTGTCATGTGTGTAGGTGAGTCCTAAATTCAGGTCAAAATTGCCACGCATGCGGTCAATTAATGCCACGTAAGCTTTTAACGGATAGATTTTCAAAAATGTTGACCGAGGGACCAAAATCGAGTCTTAAGCCAAGTTATGGGACCAAAATCACGGCCCTCCAAGTTATGGGACCAAAATCGCGAATGAGCCAACTTAAAGGACCAAAACGTTAAAAATCCCTCTTTTTGTCAAATGAATTGCTACTCTATTAAAAATGTCCCAAAAATAGTCTAAAATTTTGTGTTTTACTTTTACGCGACACCATCCAAAACTGAAAAATGAAATAAATATAACTTCCTAGAGTATGGTGAATCATTTATTATAATTTTTTATTTTTGTCTAGAAATTATAGTAAGAACCTCAAAGAAAAATTTAATGCAGTTATTAAATAAGAAAATGTTTAGGTAGCTAAAATAAAAACTATAAACTATAATAATGAAATAAAATATACTCTAGTTTTGTTCATTTAAAGGATACACCTTAATAATTAGAGAAATTATTTCATGCAACCGTTGTATTGCTTAGAGTTGTGCCGGTTGGGATGGGATAATGGGAGCGATTATTTTCTATATTTTAGAAAAAAATTAAACTTGTATTATATTTGGATTTACACCACGTCAAAAATAACGGTTGTAAAAAATATTTTTTACGGGGTGCCAAAAATGTGCATATGTACGCCATAATGAGACTTACACGTCTTGAGGTTAAATTTGTCCATACACAATTTTATTCGCAGAGTTTTAAAACATTTTTATAAAAAAATATGGACTTTTCTTCAAATAATGTTATATTTTTTTATAGATTGGAATTTGGATAATGTCATTGAATCAGGACAAAAATGTCCTAAATTTTTCTTAATTCACCATGTACATAAATAAATAAAATTTTTTAAAAAAAAGGCTCATCTTGCAGCCAGCCGGCCTCACCCACCTCTGCAACTCCAAATTATGAAATCACTATATTACTTCAATATTCACGTCACTTAATCAATTATCGTCGTCACCATTTCCCCCAATCTCACCAAAACAAAAATCCAAAACAAAAAGAAAAAAAACCCCTCAAATTTCAAACAAACACAGTGAACAAACTATCTCTTCTTTCTCTCTTAAAATAAAAATAAATATAAAAACAAAATAAAGGTTCATCATTTTGTCCATACCCTGATCCTCCTCTCCCATTATCTATATCTACTTTTCTCTTTAACCCATTAATCAAACCTCCCTTAAAACGGGTCGGGTTTTGTTCAATAACCCGAATTCCTTTTTACCCAGTCAAAATCGATGGCGGGTAGTTCGAAGGAGGCGGAGCTACTGGGTCAACTCAGCGACACGATCACTGCGATTTCCGGCCTACCCGACTGCCCGACGGTCAGCAGGAAGATGTACGGCAATTTGGTGAGGAGGGTCAAGCTTTTGAGCCCTTTAATTGAGGAGCTGAAGGACGGTAGAGGAGAAGGGGCGGAGGAGCTGCGAGACGACGTCGTTAAGGGGCTCGACTCGCTGCGTATCGCTCTCGACTCCGCTCTTCTGTTGCTCAAATCGGTACTTGAAAGCAGCAAGATTTTTCAGGTATAAAAAAGAAAAATTGTATTTTTGTTACTTAATGATGATTTTGTCGTGTTGATTATTGTGTGGATTGTTGAATTAGAGCTTCGATGTTCAAATTAGTACTGTTATTAGATTATATCGATATTTAGACTCGATTGCCTGATCGTAGTTTTCTGAGTATTGCACGAATATGCAATTATTGGCTTTGAAGCAAAATGTGTTGGTTTATGTTAAAGACAAATGCTGGTGTAAATCATCTTTGGATAGCTATGCGTTTTTGTATATCTGTACGACTGTACGTGTGTGTGATTGTGCACGCGTGTGCCTTTGCTTTTTGAGGAAACAATGGTATCATAATGAAATTCCGGGTACTGAAGAAACACTGCGTTTTTTTAGATGCTAGTTGAACTGTGTGTGTCCGATCCGATAGTAAGATGGCAATATACACATACGTAAAAGATGAGTTCAAGTTATAGTAGGTGAACCTAGCAGCTTTTGTATCACGGCTGTTTGTGCAGTTTTTTTAAGATCAATGTTCTCATTTTTATGCAGGCTCTGCAATTAGACAAGATTGCTGCTAGATTTGATCATGCGACTGAACAGATCGAAGCAGCATTAACACAGATTCCTTATAATGAACTCGATATACCTGAGGAAGTTCGAGAACAGGTGCTTTAAACTTTAATGAGATTTATTTTTTTTGCAAAGATTTGTATTCCCCTGAATGATGAATGTGTTTGCTAACGTTTTTCTTTTTTCAGATTGAATTGGTACATGCACAATTTAAAAGAGCGATAGGGCGAATGGAGTCGCCAGATTTGCAACTGGTGATGGACATGGCTGCAGCCCAAATGGAAGATGACCCTGATCCCATTGTTTTTGTAAGGCTTGCAGAGAAATTGCATTTCAAGACTATAAACGACATAAAAAAGGAGTCGCTTGCAATCCATGAAATGGTCATTTCGTCTGGTGGGGTCCCTGAAGGAGTTTCAGAGGAGTACTTTGAGACTATGTCTTATCTTCTCCGGAGGCTTAAGAACTGTGTGATGACGGGAAATCCGGATATCGATACATCTGAAGCTGATAGGAGTTCGGTTAAACATAGATCGCCGATCATTCCTGATGATTTCCGTTGCCCCATATCTTTAGAGTTGATGAAAGACCCTGTAATTGTGTCTACTGGGCAGGTTTGATATTTTAACCCCACGTTGCCTCCGTCACGTTTATTTATTTATCTATATATTTATTACTTAGTCTTGGGTTCATTTGCAGACTTATGAGAGGTCTTGCATACAAAAATGGCTGGACGCAGGCCACAAGACATGCCCCAAGACTCAGCAGACATTAGTTCACACAGCCTTAACCCCAAATTACGTATTGAAAAGTCTTATTGCTTTGTGGTGCGAGAGCAACGGTGTCGAGCTACCTAAAACACAAGGGAAAGGCGGAAATAGAAGGTCGGGTACTGGCGGTTCAGATTGTGACCGCACTGCTATTAAAGCCCTGTTGCAAAAACTCGCAAATGGTGATCCCGAACAACAAAGAGCCGCAGCTGGTGAGCTTCGTCTACTGGCAAAAAGAAATGCCGACAACAGAGTGTGTATTGCCGAGGCAGGCGCCATCCCTCTTCTAGTTGAATTACTATCATCACCTGATCTTAGGACTCAAGAGCACTCGGTTACCGCCCTTCTTAACCTCTCTATTAATGAGTCCAACAAGGGCATGATCGTTAATGCTGGTGCAATACCCGACATTGTCGACGTGCTGAAAAATGGAAGCATGGAAGCTAGAGAAAATGCTGCCGCCACCCTTTTTAGCTTGTCGGTCGTCGACGAGAACAAAGTGGCAATAGGTGCCGCTGGGGCCATACCGCCTCTAATCGACTTGCTATGCCGGGGCACCCCAAGGGGGAAGAAAGACGCTGCCACGGCTATATTTAACCTCTCAATCTACCAAGGGAACAAAGTTAGAGCCGTCAGAGCCGGGATCGTACCGCCACTTATGCGCCTTCTGAAGGATCCAGGAGGCGGAATGGTGGACGAGTCTTTAGCAATACTAGCCATACTCGCCAGCCATCAAGAAGGGAAATCGGCTATTGGTCAAGCGGATCCAACCCCGATCTTGGTCGAGGTTATAAGAACGGGGTCGCCTCGCAATCGAGAGAACGCAGCTGCAGTAATGTGGTCGTTGTGCACCGGAAATCCGCAGTACTTGAAAATGGCTAAGGAGCTTGGGGCTGAAGAGGCGTTGAAGGAGTTATCGGATAGTGGCACTGACAGGGCGAAACGGAAAGCGGCAAGTGTTTTGGAGCTTTTTCAGAGAGTTGAAGAGATGGCTGTTGTTTCATGACAGTTCTTTTTTCTCTATTTCATGAGGATATCATCAGCATTATTGGAGCAGTTTGCCAGGTGAAGCATTAGTTTTGGCATTTGTTATGCTATTTTTTAGCATTCAGTACGATATATATGTAAAGCTATAGAAACACGCTATTATTTATTGTGATATATTATGCGCTTACGTTGGGAGTGGAAAGAGTGTGGAAGGTTGTCAATTGGGAAACATTTTTTGAGTGTATATGTTGTAAAACATTCTATGGTTTATCTGCCATATTTACTGTACTGTTGATCATGTTCTTGCATTAGTTCATGGGTTATTTTTAGAAGATTTGTAGTTTATTTGGTAAAATCTTCTTTGTTGTTTGAAAATCCAATTACTCCATATGATTTCAGTCTATGGATCTTTATCTTTGAAATGAATTAATTGGTAATTATCAAATATGTTATACCAAATTATGCACAACCAATAATTTCTTGACACGTGGCGCCTTGACAACGAGAGAACACATTAATTTTTTTGCAAAATTTAGCAATTAAGTCAAAATTGGGCCTTAATCCAACACTTGGGCTCAATTTGACTTATAAGCCCCAGTTAAAGGTGTTGTTAGAGTTGAAATGTTTATTCGTGTTGAAAAGCACATTCAAGTTGAATTGAAGAAGTTGTTAGGATTAAAAGGCCCATTCATGTTGAAAAGCACATTCAAGTTGAAAGACAAATTAGAATTGAAGCAATATGTTAGAGTTGAAGACCTATTCGAGTTGAAACATCATATTCGAGCTGAAAGCCCATTCGAGTTGAAGTGCTATTCGAGTTGAAAGGATAATTAGAGCTGAATGAATCTGTTAAGAGTTGAAGACCTATTCGAGTCAAAACATCTCATTCGAGTTGAAAGATATCATTCGAGTTGAAGGCCGATTCGAGTTGAAAGGCTAATTAGAGTTGAAGACATATTCGAGTTGAATACACAATCAAATAGAAAGTGATATTCGAGTTAAAGGCATAATTCGAGGTATTTTCACTATTATAGTTGAACAACCAATCAACCCATAAACGTCGGGGCCCAGCGTGGCACACACCGGTAATTAAGGAAAGGTTAAACCTATAAATACCCGACTAATTATCATTATTGAGGTACGTTTTTCTGAGGGAGCTCCAGTTATTCGAGTTATTGTTAGTCGAGTTATTGTTATTCGAGTTATAGTTATTTGAGTTATAACTATTCGAGTTATTACTATTCAAGTTGCAGCAAGTCATTCAAGATATAGCAATAAGTCTGTTGTTTAAAGCAGTTTAGCCCATTTTCACTGTTTTCTAGCATATTTTGACATTTCGAGGTCTATAATTGGCGTTATAGGCCCAACCCTTCGCGGGGTCAGTTCCCGCCTAGTTCACGTGTCGTGTTTTCCGAACTCAAAGAAAAATTGGGACCAATCGAAAGTTCGGGCTAGTCTGACGTGGAGTGACTAGTCACAAGACAAAATTATCCCGCATCAAAATATTTAATTTTAGTTTTTATATTAAAAGCTTAAATAATGCCGAGGAAGAGTTGCTCTACGAAATAGGGTTAGGGGAAGGAGGGATTGGTCCCAACTCCCAACCTAAGCCCCTGTTTGGCATTCATTTCACAAAGATTTGAGAATTTTCAGAAACCCAAAAAAATGTTTGGTTTAGAACTTCTGAAACAGCCCAACAAGCATTAAAATGGCCCATTTGTGGTCTCAAAAATCAGGATTAAAATTAAGTAGAAATAGGCTACAATGTAGGTTCAACTTTTTGCAGTTGTGTCAGTTTTGACAGCTTCTAAAAGCTGTTGTACCCGAAAAGAAGGCCACTGTTCATCCAAAATTGCGCCAACGATTCCCTCCAAAATTCCTCAGCTCAAGAATAACAACATTGAACATCTAATCCAAAAAAAATTAAGTCCAAATCTCTAAAATTCAAAATTTTTGAACATGTAATCGAAAAACAATTCAGCCGAAATATCCAACATTCGAATTTTTTGGTTTCCCCCTTATAATCTCCTATATATTACAACCACCACTCTTATTATTTCCATTGCATCCTCTATTTTTAGTGAAGGTCAGTGAAATTGTCCCAGTTCTTACACATGATACTCTCATATATTGCTTTTCTTGTTCGTTAGTTGTTATTAATTTTTGTGTTTTTTCGGGTGCAGTTACCAGCAAATCCGTTCTTTACCTGCAAATTCGAAGTGAAGCTAGAATTTTAACAACTCCGTTCTTTGCCTGCAAATTCCAAGGAAAGGTTAACTTTTGACCTCATCTCCTGCTGGTTTATGTTGATCTGTCAAATATGTTTGCTGCTATTACCTCATTTAGTGTGCGCATTCTCTCCTTGTATTCACATGAAGATATATATGTTCTGTTTGTTACAGTCATTACACGCACAGAACATGTTCCATGAATCCTTCATGTCTAACTTTGAAACTTTTCTAAAACTGTTGGTTTCCAATGTATGTTGTTTACTGTATCACCTATTATTCAGTTGGATTATGCCACCATTGTTATGTTAACTTGTGTTTTCTTTCCATGATTTCAATTTGTTCACTAACTTGATGAAAGCCAACTAAAGATCTATACTTTTATGCGGTGTGAATAACTGAATATATAAGTGCAGTGTAGCTTACAATAGTTTGGCTGAATGGGTTCTGATATAAATGTTGGATCGATGTTGGTTTAACATCTGTATAACATTTAAACCAGAACACTTTTCCTCTTTCATATATTATATTTAGAGTTAGAACATATCACCGATGTCGTGTTTGTGGTTACGTACGTATGTTGCGTATTAATAATTGGCCAAGTTATTTGAGGTTTAGATGAGTAGTCGCCGCGGCGCTAGAGTCGACATTCCCACAAACCGTCCGAAGCGCTCTAAGAAAGACGATGCGTACTGGGGTGACGTAAACGAGCGTTTTTTCATCCGGCTTATATACCAGGAATTTGTGGCCGGTAAGTTACTTGGGAGCACTTTCACCACCAGCACATGGAACGATCTGGTGAACGCCATGAGAGCGAATTGTCCGGTGAGGTTTGATTACACGGTTGACCAGCTGAAGGGTAAGTACAATCGGCTGAAGGTCCTATGGAGGCACATTAAGATAGGCAGGTCAAAGACTGGTGTTGGTGTTGATCCAGCGACAGGCAAGCTGGAATTTGACGACGAGCGTTGGGCGCAGTTCCAGAAGGTAAAATGTCAATCCTCCTTTCCTTCAGCATATATTTATAATGTCGGGAGTTATGAATGCAACCTAATCCGTATATCGGTTGACAAATTGCAGGAAGATCCCGCAGCCGTCGTAAGCTGCAGGCGTGGCTGTCCAGATTGGGAGCTGTTGGAGGAAATGTGGCACAACCGTGTTGCCACCGGCGACATGGCCCGTTATTCTGGGCAGGGCGGGTCTGATTCAGAGGACGAGATCACGCAACTCGGTGATCCCGAGCCGGTATCTGGCGGTAGTTCTGTGTTTGATCAGGATAGCCACCCTGAAAGTGGTGACCCTACTGGGTTCACACAAGACGCTTCCCAATATGCGTCAAGTAGCTTGAATCCCCCTAATCCCACTGTGTCTACGCCCCCTGTGCTTAATATGACTCCTTCTCAGATGGGTCTTGCAACCAGGCGCGCCCCAAGGAAACGTTCCGACAACCCTACGTCCAGAGGTGCTATGCTAGACACAACTCTCAAGTGTTGGAATATGTTGAACGAGACCAAAGCGGCCAACATCACGCAGTCAACTTCCAAATAGATTGGTGAATGCATGGAAGCACTGTACAAACTGGAAATCGTGCCGAAATCGTTGTTCTTCGAAGCCATCAACCAATTGAAGGACAAAGAGACAAGGATGTTTTTCCTCAGGATGAAGGAAGACGATCGTCGCGAATGGGTGATGCGTCTGCCAGTTGTGATAACACCCTCCAACATGGACACTGGTCCCTAGAGCAGTGTTGGCTTTTTGTGCTTTCGAGTTCTAATCTACTGTAGTAGACTTTATGTCTACGTAGGTCCTCCCCGTTGACATATTGGAATAATATTTTGTTGTTTACCTTTGTGTTCATTTTGGCTCTTTTGAAAACCGTAAATGCGCTTTGGTCGTGGCCTTTTCAATGAATGCATTGTGTTTGTTATGATCAATTATCTATTTTATCGATTTCTGAGCACTAGCACAGTAACGAACGTCCCACTCGTACGGTTATCTTGATTGGACGATGTTTATAATTTGCAGAAATGGAGTCCTGCAGCGATAACACTGTTTCGACCTCGACTGGCCTAAGCAAGGACGAGAGCGACGATGGTCTTTCTGAGTTCATGTTCATTGGTTTGTTAATGGCCCCCGATTGGTTTTACCCAAAGCGCCCTAGGAATAACTCTGAACTGACGGGTTCGCGGTGGCTCCTGGAACTATTGCTTGGACACGATGATCGGTTCTACGATGCTTTGCGGATGAACCGAGATACATTTTACACACTGCACGACACACTTAGGAACCATTACGGCCTCACTGATTCGAGGAACTCACAGGTACAGTCCATGGAAGCACTTGCGATATTTATGTGGACTGTTGGGCTAAATCACAGATTTCGCGATTCGTGCGAGCGGTTCCAACACTCAACGGAAACCATTCACCGCCACGTGAGTAGGGTGATGAAGGCCATTTTAAACATGGCTACTGACATGATTGTACCACCAGACTTCAATGCTGTTCCTGATCGCATTGCCAGCGATGCCCGCTTTTATCCTTACTTTAAGGTACTTTTTAACCAATTAGTAGTTGTGTCCTTATTCGTAACACAATCTGCTGTCAAAAAAATTTTGTGGACCCTTGATACCAGAACACTTTGCAATTTCCCCCCTATATATGGACGCTGGCGCATGTTAAGAATGTTTCTGCTTTAAATGTTGGACGCTTGTTGCTTCAACAGCTAGCCAACATTTTTTCCAGAACCTCTTTCGTCATTCGCGGCCAACATTTCGTGGCACAGTTTATTTCCGTTTTACCAATTTGACAATAGCCTCAATTGATTCACGGCAGGACTGCGTCGGTGCAATCGATGGTACACATATTTCTGCCCACGTGCCCATGCACCTTCACACGGCGTACATAAATCGGAAAAACAGCTTGAGCCAGAACGTTGTTGCTATATGCGATTTCGACATGAACTTCACTTACGTCGGTGCCGGGTACGAAGGTTCTATGAACGACTGCAGGGCATTGCAAATGTCTATCGCCAGGGACCCCTCCTGGAGAAATCCACCTGCCGACAAGTATTACTTGGTTGATTCGGGGTTCTCTTTGTACACTTGTTACGTGACTCCGTTTGCGTCCGGGCGGTACCACCTACGCGAGTACCAAAATAATCAGCCGAATGGGATGGTGGAGTTGTTTAACTACAGGCATTCGAGTCTCCGCAACGTTATTGAGCGTACTTTTGGTGTGTTGAAGATGCGTTTCCCCATTCTGAAGATGATGCCCAACTACAGTTTAAAACATCAGTCTAAGATTGTCATGGCGTGCTGTACCCTGCACAACTTCATTCGGAAGAATGGAGTCGATGGTGATTTCTTGTTTGATTTTCACCCAGACGACGTGTACCGCGCTAGTAGCCTAATATCCCGTAGCCGGATTAACACCGTTCCCGCAGAAGCAAGAGCAATGGATCGCAGGAGGGGTGAAATTGCACGGGCAATGTGGGACGACTATCGCAATCAAAACGGAGTCATGTGATTTTTAAATATAACATAATATATCTCCAGTATTCGACATGCTACATCTTTTTCATCTGGTGTAAAGCCACTCCGTCCTTGTTGTGGTCTTTATTTTTGAATATTGTGTCTTATTGTATTTTGCTGTGACTCGACGTTCTCAAATATGTGGATGTTATTATTATTTGCCTTTTTTTTGTATTTTAGTCGAGTATACTTTGAGGCTAGCCCTTTGTAATCGGCTTTCCTCAGCACAGTTGCTTCAGTACTGGTTTCAGTGTGTAATAGATGTTAATCAAACATCGAGATAACATTAGAAAACAGTATTTTCATATAGCCCCTTACACTTTGATTGCAGCGTATATCTTCCCCGCCACTCTGAACCCACAATTATATAGATAATAACACGCTTTAAAGTTCCAAATTTTATTATTTGGTGTTTATGCCCTCTAATTAAGTATATCTTAATCGTATATAAATAAGTTACTGTTGGTCATGTATAGACTCGCAGACGAGTTAGCTTAATCGTATATAAATAAGTTTTGAAGTTATTTTGATGAGGTATTCAATGTGTCCGATTAATTACATATAAATACTACTTCTTAATTATAATATCATGCCGCTAGCTTGTTGACCTTATAATTCGATATTGGTGTAAAGTAATTGATTTCCTTCTGAAATTTTTTTAAGGAACCACTAATGTCTTTTTAATGACCATATATTTTAGGCCACCGTAGTTAGAAAATATAAGTTTCATTGGTCAATGGAACAACAATATATGTCATATTGGCACTTGGCTTCTAATATCTCCAATTACAAAAATCATTGGGACTTAATTCAAATAAAGGGCAAAGAACTTGGGGTTTCTAATTAAATTGAAATTTAAACATAAAGGGTGATACTGCCGCCATAAATTCGCCCATTCTCTCTCTCTCTCTCTCTCTCCACCTGCGACTCCACTGTTTCTGCCCTAATTTATCCCCAATTACCAACTACTCTTTATTTCTCAATTTTCTCCTGAAATTGAACTCTCAATTCAACATCTTTGTAATGGCAAGCAAAAATCCACTAGACACACTTGCGGAGGCAGCGTTGGACAAGGGTAAACGGAGCAGAGCCGTGGGTACTACTATCGCGCGCAGAACTAGGTCTCGAACAGCAGGCACGGGAGCTGTTGCGCCGTCGGTTCCTGGAAAAACCGATCCTCATTGCCCAGCCCAAGTGCTTAAGGTACACAAAGGAGAAGTGATTCCAGAAAAGGTAAACAAAGCAGATGTGACAGCGGAGAAAGCAGCTGTTGGGGTGACTACGGGTGAAGCCGATGCGAGCACAGCACCAAAATCGGGTGAGCCTAGCGGTGAGATTCCACGCCCTAAACGCTACAAGATTTGTAGGCGTAGGCCCAAACGCAGTAAGAAAGGGAAAAGAGTGGTTGATGAGGATGTTGAAGCCACGGATGATGAACCGACTGAAATTGATGATGCCGTAGAAACCATTGAGGTCGATTTGGCGGAAAGAAAACGCGAATTGCCGAAATCTGCTTCGAAAAAAGGTACGGGTAGGATGTCCAAGCGATTAGTTCGTAATAAGAAAGATTCCGTTGCTGGGGGGAAAGGTAAAAATGTTGTGGTTGACGAGGCAGAATTGGGCTCTGATGTCGAGGGTGATAACACATGCGACGGTTTAAATGACGTGGAAACTGTGGCGGTGGATGATGATGTTCAGGTGAATGACGATAAACCGGATGATATTGACGAGGCCGAAGAAACCATTGCTGCCGATTTGGCGACAAGATTACGCAAAGTGTCGAAATCGCCTGGAAAAAAATGTAAAGGTAAGAGATCTAAGCTATTGGGTCGTAAAAAGAAAGATTACGTTTCTGGTGGAAAAGGCAAAAATGTTGTGGTTGACGAGGATGAAGTGAGATCAGATGACGAGGGTGATAATGCAGGGGATGGTTTCAATGAAGAGGAAACTGTGGCGGCTGATGAGGAGGCTCAGGTGGGAGAAGAGATTGAAACCGCTGCGGCAGCCGAGGTGGAGTCGGATTTGGAGGCAGATGTGGATGCCGGATCAAGCTCATTGCCTAAAGCGGATGCGAAACGAAAAGCAGCTGGGAGTTCTAAACGACTGAGGCGTAATAAGAAGAAGGGAGATGTCAGAAAGAAAAGTAAACGGGTAGTTGAGGAGGAGGATGTTGAGATGGCTGATGAAATGGCGGACAAGGGTGAGGAAGATCAAGATGTTGATGGAACTGTTCCGGTCGGAGAAGAAGAAGAAGAGTTGGAGTACCAGGACAACCTTTCGGAGTTCTACCGGAAGGACACAAACTGCTCTAGATTCTATCTCACTAAGGGGATAGAAGCCAAGGCTAACGATTTTAATAAGAGGGCAATCCATAAAGAGAGAGTTATGGATAAGGTGAGCTCCAAAGAATACCGGATGACCGAATTCCTTGAATCCAGACGAGTTCTTAACTGTATGAGGGAGCACGGTGCGTATTCGCCCAGCCTCGTCCAGGAATTCTACATGAATCTCTCAAAATGGGTCACATGCCAGGTGTCGTCCAAATATGGCAAGGCATGGGTGAGGGGTGAAGTGTATGACATAAGCCCACAGAAGATCAATCAGGTATGGGGACTGGAAAACGTCAGGGAATGTGACGATCCTAGGCTGGATGAGGTGATAGAGGATCTAACAGGAGGATTGGTCAGGGTTTGGGAAGGACAACTAGCAAGCACTCGACTGACTGCATTAAGTGCTGTTTTGCACAAGCTTGCTAGTTACAATTGGCTGCCCACCGTGAATAACACCGTTTTGACCAAGGAGGCTGCTTTCTTGATATATAAACTGAAGAACGGGTTACCTGTTAACATCGGTGAAAGAGTCTTGCGGTGTATGGAAGACGTTTCGAGAAGGAACTCAGGGGTTCTGCCATTTCCTTCCTTGATCACCACCCTTCTTCTCAAACAGGGGATGCCACAGGCAGAGTTTGATGGGATGCTGCCGAACCAGGACAAGTTCACCATCACGACAACTTACTTGACAAGCGGGAGAGTTAAGGACCTGACGTGGTCGCCGGAGGATGGATCACAACCTGGGGGTAACAGGGAGAGGAGGGCCCACTTATTTGCAGGACAGTCTGTGCCCCGTTCTGATGATGTTGAGACCAGGGTCACCACAAAGGACTTTGTGGATCAGTCGATCGCTTGGTACAGAAATGCAATTGCTGATCTTCAGCGGGAGATTGCTGCCAAGCAAGTTCAGTTGCAGGAACTAGATGTTCTGGCTAAGAACATGGAGGAGCTTGCAGCACAAAATGGTATGGATTGATCCTTGGTCGGTTATGTTGTATGGGCGGTGACTGTGTTTGTCGTGATATGGTTTATTTTAACTGTTTTGTTGGGTTTTGGATGTTGAACAATTTGGTTTGAAATATAAGTTGTGTTGCCTATATTTGAGTACAGATTGTTCTGTTTTTAATGTTGGGACAATGTCGGGGCAACATCAGGCCAACATTGATTCCCGAACGCGTCCCAAGCTTTATTTTACCTGCTACGTTTTTGCCTATAATTGAGTACAAATTGTTCTGTTTTTAATGTTGTGACGATGTCGGGGCAACATCAGGTCAACATTGATTCCCGAACGCGTCCCAAGCTTTATTTTACCTGCTGCGTTTTTGCCTACAATTGAGTACAACTAGTTCTGTTTTTAATGTTGTGACGATGTCGGGGCAACATCATGCCAACATTGATTCCCGAACGCGTCCCAAGCTTTATTTTACCTGCTGCGTTTTTGCCTATATTTGAGTACAAATTGTTCTGTTTTTAATGTTGGGACGATGTCGGGGCAACATCAGGCCAACATCGATTCCAGAACACCAGTTTCGTAACCTGGAAATGTGTACTTTGTTCTTACTGCATTGCATGGGCGATGATGTTTCCATTAAGATGTTTGGGTGGTAATGCAACACTAATCATGTTCGAATGCCCAACATTTTTCTTTAAAATTCTTGTTGTGTTGTCGGTAAAAAGGCACGCTCCGTACATGTATAAAAATATGAATTCCATGGATTAAAGAATATATAAAATATAAGTGCTAGCGTTTGGCAAGGTCTTCAAATGCATTTAAAATATCATATGACAATGACTGAGCGTTACAAAAGCCAACATCTACATGACATAAGTTATAAGAAGGGGGAAAATAGTTGAATATCCACGTCGGGGATATTCAACTTATGCCGTTGAACTTCAACTCTGGATTCACTTTCTAGGTATAAATACTTGTGCAGTGTGACGTTTAAGCTCGTGGTACCTACGGACCATATGATATTGTTAGCTTTCATATACAGTAGCATAATTCTCACATATACTGCGATCAGAAAGAGGTGCTTACGTTTGATGATGCCTTATTCCGGAAAATTTCGCACAATTCGCTCCATGCTGGTTCTCCATTTATCATATAGACCTCCGCAAATTGGTTATTCTGTAAAAAACATAATCGATTGTCGAATACAGTTTAATCAACTTCAGAGGTATTAATCACAATTAATAACGACCATGGTTACCTTCAATACATCATCAAATGCGTCTTCGGCTGTATAGACTATTTCGTTATTTTCTTCGTCCCAGAAAAATCCATCTCGGCCCAGCAAATCACTGAAAGTATCGTATCGTAATTTCAGTAAATGAAATTGCCACACACAGTCAATATACGACAAACTGGTTCCAAACGCGATGTTCGTCTCTACTTCGGCTGCTGATATGGCATCGAAGTTACACAATGATAAAGTTGTGTGGTTCGTGCGTGCAATGTCAGACAGGACGACAATGAATTTCGTGTCCATTTCCTTGGTCCAATCTTTGCTATACAACAGTTCTTCTTGTGGCACTGGAACTATTGGTGCCATTTTGTAAGTGTTTGATGAATATTCGTTTGGTGGATGGTTTTGTAATTTTATTTTGACCGGAGATGTGTTCATCTGCTTTTAATGTGTATTGGGGACTGCACATGATAGGCATTTCGTGCTCGTACGTTGCTACCAAGCTTTTACTGCATATAATAGAAGAGTCTTATCCCGTAAATCCTTCCAAAAGGTGATTGACGCGACATGGTTCTGTACAAGTAATCATTCCCATGCGTAATTTTAAATTTTGTATATATATATTAAGTGACAACTGAGGCATCCGTGTAATAGTTTATTTAGTGCGTACTTGGCAATTATAAGAAGGATTCCCACTTTTTTTTTTTGGCAGCTTGAAATCTTTGCTGTTATTATTTGATTTTCAATTAATAAGACAAAGATCAGCAGCTACATTCGTCTCGCTCAGCGAGGATATATTACTAATAATATATATTCATGATTTTTTTGATCCAAAAAAACCTGACCAAACAATGTTGTATATAACGGTACAAAATCATGACTAATAATTCATATTACAAACATGACACCGTTATTATAATCGACATCTTGTGCTAGTTGAACATGTGCGTGACAACGCTGAAGTCTAATACATTATTTAGTCAGGAATTTAATTCAACTTGGTACGTGGATATACAACAAAAATCAAGACTTGATTTCATATAGGACAATGGCCACATGATAATATTACAAACTACCAATGAGCTTTAACAAAGTACACTTATACTGATAGAAAATCATTGCATTATTACTATCTTTGCAACCACTGCCACCACCACGAGCAATGCTCCCATCGCCAAGCGCATTCCAATTCTCTCGCGTTTTTGATAATGCACAATTGAGGCCTCTTGTTTCTCTAGATTATTGATGAGCCCTGGAATTACAGCCTTACATCTGTGACAAGGTTCGGGATCAATCCATGACACCATCTTGCACCGCAATGCCTGCAAAAAATGTGGTTAATTATTGTTATTCAAATTATGTACTAGAATCAATTTCACTAGGTGCAATACACATAACATATTTCATAGTCTTTGTATGCCCACCGGACATCTCCAATAACGGCGACCTGGGTTCGGAATTCTCCATGTTGTCTGCATCACCGCCTCTCGCCCACAATGGCACAATACCAGCCCATTTATAACCCCGGTTGTTCGACGCTCTGTGATACCTGACCTTTGCTCATACTCCATGGTGAATTTGAAGTGGTTTATTAGTGTGATTTAATTTTCTTCAATTATTAAAATGGATGAGTGATCTCTGGGGTAGGAATGTTTATATAGAAAACCCGCGCTCATCATTTTTTAAATTTGAAACTATCCAACCAAATATACATAATCTATTTTAATGCTCAACGGTAATTTATGAAATGACATATCCCAGCGTGTCCAGGAAGACAATTCATGTTATTGTACATTTTATATAGTAGCCTAGAAAGATACAACTTGTCGTCTTCATCCTCTTATCACCAGTTGGCTCTATTTAATTGATACATATATATATATGTATTATATTAATATATTTATTATTAAATACCCGTTGCTTTTTATTATAGTAACTATGGCTTTTTGCAACAAATGTATAGCAAAAAATACGAGGGAATGCATATTGAGTCTCTATTCATTTTGATTTTTCAAAATATATTCTTTATGGTACCAATTCGTTATACTAAAAAGTTCGTATTGAGGTTCTATTCAATTCTTATATCGATGTTTAATAGATAAACTATAATCCACATTGTCATAACAATAGTATATTAACTATGTCACCAGGTTAACACGACACTTTTTGTTAGATTATCTATCTCTAATTATAATCTCTTGAGAAAATGGTTGAATATAAATACCGGTTGGTATTTATAATTATGAACAATAACGTAAACAGATATCCTATATGTTTGTCCTACCAATAAGCGAAATATTGCACCACCAATGGTTTATTTAATTAGATACATACAAATTTATATTTCCTTGATGTGCAAAGTTCACCAGATCGTATCTAACTTTCGGCCGCATTCATTTGTCACAAGAGATCACAGAGTCAGCTAAGTCAGATACCGTACAGCATAGATGACCCCTATGACAATCTATCACACAATTTGTTTCGACGTCGTATAGTAAATATCAAACAAACCCCATTACTTGTGTAAATCCTGTCCACGAAATGTTTGTATATACCGAGATACAATACTAAGAATATTGATTAATCATTCAAATTTTCCAGCTACACCGTAGGCAATATTTATAGTCATATCTCCTACGTAAATAATTATTAATGAAACCAGTAAATATATAGGCATAAATACGCTTAGCCACAATTGAAGAAAGTGCACATGGTACTTTTTGGGTTTGCCTCCCAAAAGTAATCTACCCCATCCAATTTGTATTGGTTGTCAGATAAGTTTCATAATATTACTACATTGCCCTTAGACATTTGAAATGTTTGGTGAATGGTAATTATGACAATTTGAGTACAAAGGGATTGTTATTTTTTTTAATTTTTTGCTAAAACAAATGGATTGTTACTGGGCAAAGCAAATGTCCTACAAATTATACAAGGTACATCTATTGAACAAATGTAGTTCACACCAAAGCTACTAACTCATTAATTTAATGTAAAAATAGTCTTCGTGCAGAATTTAAAATTAAATGTTGTAAAATATGTAATCCCAGTGTGTATCCATCACCACTTCATTGCACGTGTAAAAGCATCACACATGTTTGTTGCAATTAAACTATACTAAGTGTCAAACTTCGTAGAACGGATGTTGAGTTTTAGTTGGTCCAACATCAGTACAACATTCTACTCCTCACTTATCACACAGGTCCTAACATATATTAACATTAATTTTTTTTTCCATATAAAGCAGCAACAATTAAGTCTACTGTTTTTATCAAGCGTGTATGTCCCTTGAAATCAAATAGGAACATACGTTACTTATTCCTGACTGTTTGTTCTTACAATAAATTAGGTTTTAGCAGGCATATTAAAAAGTGGTAGTTGGGGTAGAAACCGAGGTTTGCACTTTTATTACGTTGCCATAAAATGAGAAAACCTTCTAATAAAAATTTATAAAAAACCACTCTGTTGTCGGATGCGTGTATGGCCATACAGGCATGCCATTGAACATGAGTAGACACGTGTTTGTATTGGACCGTTCACTTGACCAAATTATGGATGTACGTCATTATGTACGTGTTATAACACTATATATAATACATTGACCTTACACACACTCTCACTTCAAAAGCAACATTTTTTCACTCAGTCCTTACAACAACAAAAATTACTTTTCTCCACTGCAATGGCGGGAACAAATGGCAAATTGAAGGAAGTGTACGATTCGACAAAGGTCAGCTTTACATACTAATACTATAATTCTTATTTTGTTCATGTGGGTAGTGTTGACTTGTTCCTTTGATACTAAATTAATAGGAGGACATTAGCAATGTGTTCATGAGTTTCAGAGAGTTCACACAAACAGACGAGGATTACCTACTACGCAAGCTCCGCAAGAGAGCGGATCGTTGGATTTGGTTCACGACGGAGATGATGCAGCCGATATACGAGGAATTGGCCGAAAAACTAACGGCGTTCAAGGGGACGGATATATCCCCTGTGATGATCAGGGAACGCCTCATGATCATGCAAACTCGTTTCCATTTGTTCAATCGATATTATAAAGTACCCGGGGTGACTCTTATCAAGAAGAAAGGCAAAGTGAAAATTAATCGAAACCTTCATGATCTGCATGTGAAACAAGTGAGTTTAACTTGAACACTGATGCATGTTAATTTACCGTAACCAAAATTTGAATATTTCATTTGATAATTGCAGCCCACGAGGATTGATTTGTGGTTCAAGGAAAAAGGGTTCAAGAACTACAACAAGATGCAGTATCTGTTTGCAGTGAAAGAACTTCCCATCCCTCAAATTAAGGTCCTGTCTAAGATGGATGTATTGTTTGGTGACACATGAAGGATATTCGAATGTTTTTAATATGTCCTATGCAATGGCAACAACATATTTCATATGGTAATTTTGTTGGGTTAATGTTTTGGTGATTTAGTTGAACGTCCAAATTTCGTTAGCTGTTGGTTTGGTACGTTGTAATTACGCGTATCACGTTCGACTATAAAATCGAGATTAAAATAACTATATTTATGTACGTAAATTCAATTGTTTAATAGATGACCATTGCTGAACAGTATACCAAAACTCATATAATTGACATACAAGTCAAAAATTACATTGGTCAACTATATTAGAAGAAGTCATGAAGGCCTAAAGTATATAGCTTATCAATGAAACACGCCCAAATGGGGAAATCTTTTCTATTTTATTTATTAAGAAATATAGGCACATATGACATTGGCCGTCACGTCGTATACAAATGACAGCTCGTAATCATTACATCGGGAAGTCCCATGTGAATGATTCAAGTAGCATTTATCAAATAAAGATTTGCAAGCCAAAAGATTGTATGGGTAGGGTGACTCCCCAATGTGAAACAAAACAGGAATATATATGGCAAATGGGTTGACATGTGTTACTTGACATTAGCATATTTGCCCCTGGTTGGATGTAAGACTTATGTTAATAGTACGTGTGATCTGCATAACAATAATCATTGCCATTTTCTAAAATAACACATATACTGAATATGAAATAATATTTTTTATTTTTTTAAAATAACTCAACAACTCAAGGGGACATGAAATCAAACTTAAATGTCAGCCACCATTAACCACGACACATGCACAACCGACTAGGATACTTCATTAAATAAATTAATATTAATTAATAAAATCATCTATTACATTGTTCACAAAAATTATGAATGGACATACCCGTGTAATGATTTTGGACTTGGTAGAAACTGAACAGTGACATAATACAAAAGCGTTGGTCTTCCTTATTTTCTTGACTATTTCACCTGATAATAATTAAAACGAGGAAAAAGCCAACTATATGCCTCGCCTCATATAATAACTCAAGTTTCATATGGTATCCATAAGTTGTGTTATTAATGGTACGGCACAAGTAGTTGAACAGTGCAGTCAATTTTGTGATATTGTAAGCAGGTAATTTATGAATGTCATGGGGATGTTGAGGTAACACCTGACCAACATTGAAACCAGTAGCACGCCAGAGTATTCACTTAACACGGATGGTTATAATATCAAAGCCCAACAGATTAAATAATATAAAACAGCGATGCAATTACGATGCATTAAATTAACAATCCAAAACATAAATCATTTCAATATCCATTGTCATAGTAAATTACACAAAACGTCATTAATAAGTGTTTAGTCTGAATCGTCGTAAAAGTCCGAGGGGAGACCACTCGACCCATCGGACGATAAACATACACACATGTCATAGTATTCCCCACATTTCTCACACCCCGTACTTACATTATTGGGGGGCGACTGCATATTTGTACTATCGAAAGAGCACCCGTCGTCGTCGTGATATATCTCGGCTTCGATCGACTCCGACCCTATGTCGTCTCCCGATCCGTCTGTGGTGGAATGCTCGTCCTCATGTTCTTCACTTGATTCATTATCTGTATTAGGAAATGCATCCTCCGTTGGGACAAACACGGCAAACATTTCCTCGCGGTTCGGTAGGCCGTTTAGACGGAAGTACCTATATATCGCAGCCTCGACCTCCTAAGGAGCGCGTATAAAAGGATCATTCAAACAACAACAAATCACCCAATTTAAATATGTAAATAAGATACTGTCAGTGTTAAATTATAGTTGTTGACGTGGTACAAATGGGCAAAGCATAAAAATTGGGTACCCCGTCTCGTGACAAAGCCTCGAAGTAAGAATCCTCTTGCACAGTATGAAGATGCGTGGCCTTGTCGTAAACTACACCTTCCCTATTAATGAAGGAAAGGTAACAAGACATACGTCGCGCCAAAAGCTGCGTCCGTTCATCCAGGCTTACTACACTTAGTGGTGGACCACCGTGTGTTTGTAGTTCGATAGCGAGTTGTTCAAGTGTGCTCCTTGTTGTGTCTCCAACCAACCGGAGATATTTGAGTAACAAGGATTCTCTCGCGTCGTCCCACTCGTGGTTGTATTGCATTGGTTGGAACACCGATTCAGCATGCGGTTCCTGTTGCATGCAGAAACATTATTAGTGTTTAAGTTGTAGGGAATGGATATAAAAAGTACACGAAACAAAGAACGGTGCAATAACACGAGAACCGATTGAAAGGAAAGTAAGCTTACAATGATTCTCTCCACCGGCGTCGCCCCAAGGCGCTTTATCTCCGTGATCAGTTGTTCCATGGCCCTTTGTTATTTTGTGATGGTAAGTTTTACAACTTAAGGTGACCAATATAAATTTGCGGGCCGGATGTGGAATGTGTTATGGGTTTATAATTAATTTTATTTTCCATTGGCGTGGTTATATAACAATGTTAAAATAATGTACCGTTGTAACTCCACAAGAGTGGGTTAGAACTTTAACCCTAGAATGTCGTGACCAATTAAGGAGGGGCGGGTAGGGGAAAAGCTTGTAATGCTAGAGAAAACGATTCAAAAGGGGGATTAACAAGACATTTAACTTTGTGCGGGTTGGGATTCTGTCGAAGGTGCAACACGTTTTTCAAAATAAGGATCTAAATATGAGAGGGTGGTCAACAATTACTTTGTCAGTGTTGGGCCAACACCCAGCCAACATGGGCACCTCCTCATGTTCCACTTGTATGTTAAGTTAAATTCACTGTTAATTAAACAAACAGGAGCTTGATTTAGTGTTTAACCTTTAATTATAAGTTAAGACGTCGTCAAAATTAAGCTAAATATTAAAGTAAAATGTATTGATTCCAAGTGTAATGATAAAAAATAAACCAAAACAAAGGCAATGTGTAGTTGCGAGAAATAAAATTAAGATAACAATTTTAGGCTAAAATTTTATTGGATTACAGGTGTTTACGATATGTCAGGAAATGGTAAATATTTGACAACTTAAGATCAGTATTAGAAAAATGAAATCTATAATTAAATTATTTTTTTTAAGTACCCCTAATTTATTGATCGACTTGGCAAAATGATAATCTCAAAGTGACTAGTGTGAATTTGTTATTTTTTGAATTCTGACCCTAAACATATTAAACTATAAAAAACAGTGACCCACTATACAAGCGGTGTGCAGTCTTACTTGCAAATGACCCTAAACATACTATTCAATGTTGGACAGTTGTTGGAGGAATATCATATCAACATTATATCCAGACGCATTTGAACTTGACATTAAGAGATCATCAAAGCAAGCAAAAGAGGTTTGTGACCTCCCAAATGAAATCAAACACAAAATAATCCAAACATAGGTATGGCCAACTTCCAAAATACATCGATTTTATATATAAAACCGAAATTTAGACATGGCCAACTAACAAAATCAGCGGACCGTATGGAAGCATCATCAACACAACAACAAAACATTCAACATCTACCACGCTCCAAAATAAGCCCTTACAAAAGAGAATTGACTGTCTACTACTATTACACAGTCAAGGGCTATTCAGTAGATAGTGAGCAATTAAGAAGTGATGCATCTGTGCATCACTTCTTGGTAATGGGGGTTTCTGGACTTGAGTCGATGTTCACAACGTTTGTGGGCTTCGATTCCGGGGTCTTCTTCTCTTGCTTCACAGGGAACAGGCACTTTGCCGTTGCTACCCTCTTCCTTTTGGGGTTAAGATCCTCTACAGGAGGGTCCTTTGAGGGGTGCGACCACTCAAGAAGGTCATCGATTGTGATTTGAGGGCGCTTCTGAGTTCGGGGAGGGAGTACGGTGTCTGGACTGGG
The DNA here is from genome assembly GCA_948329865.1 of Linaria vulgaris. Taxonomy (NCBI): domain Eukaryota; kingdom Viridiplantae; phylum Streptophyta; class Magnoliopsida; order Lamiales; family Plantaginaceae; genus Linaria; species Linaria vulgaris. The sequence goes on from OX415249.1 coordinate 131,063,173, forward strand.
GAATTCAACGAAATTATCGGATGTGGTCCCTGAATCCCACTTGTCCAAGGCATCCAAATCGTCAAACTCATAAGGATCGACAGTGAGATCGACAACTGGAAAACTGCGCAAGCTTCCGGCCGGGTCTAGTCTTCCAAAGATGGACACGAGCTCGTTCCACAAGAGTTCACCCTCTTCATGATATGCTACGGCAAAGGCGTTTCTCTGCAGTACGACAAATTAGAATCATAAATCTTTGGACATATATATGAATAAAGTTTACTAATTCTTGCACATATGTTTAGGGTTTCTGCAAATAACTGATGAAATCATGTTCGTAGTTATACATAGAATTTACCTGCACGAAGAAGTCCCAAACAAATGGGTAGTCAGCGATTACCTTGCAAGTGACTGGGTTAAATTTCATACAAGGGTTGTCTATGATACTTGAAAAACATATAAACCTAGCATGCAAGTGCGCAAAACGAAGACGTAGGGCTTTCATAGTGAAAGTTGTGCCGTGTTTCGCGTTCAGTTTTTCCATGCAATCGGTAAAAACAAAATTATCACTCTTTTGTATATTACGCTCGAGACACTCTCCATGTTTAGCCAAGAGTCCGATGAAAGTGCCATCAACTTCGACACTCCACGGGGGCTCATAGAACAACACCATTTTTGCATCCATTTTTTTTGGCAAAGTTTTTTTTTTAGGGTGATAAATTACATACAAAAAGCTTTAAATACTGATACTTGACTTTGACAAACACAAAGAAACCGAAATCTATTTATTAAAGAAGTATTGCATGGAAAACGCTAAAATTGTATAACGAGAAAAGATGACATTTTTTTTTGTTGTTGGAAATATTTATTGCCAGGAGGCAGTTATTTATAGACAATGCAAAAGGGGGAAAAAAAGGCTCTTGGGATTATGGCGGGTGTTTTTACCGCCAAGTTTGAGATATTGCTAATCATGACATGTTTAGGTGCATTTAATGCTTTCTCTTCCCCATGTATGTCCGATTTGACAATTAGCTTGAACTATGGGATGTTTGTGGTTGTACTTGTACGTAATAGCCTCCACACAAGTATGTATATAAAAGTATGAACATATAAATTAATGGTACCAAACTTTAGGTAAGTCCATAGTAGAGTATCGACTGGTACAGACAAACATGTTACATTGTAGATGTTTGCCGGACTTAGTACAAAAATGTTGGCTAAAATATCCATGGAAAATAAATTTGTGAACCGAATCGACATAAATCACTCTAAGTAGAGCTAAGTTGAAGGGTTGTTGATGCTTCTTCATAAATTTCGTAAGGGGTGTCTGAAGAGCCAATCTCCTCAACACGTGTTAGCGGAGCTCGCTTCACGTTGAAGAAATAATCAAGCTCGAAATAATTGGGCATTCTGTAGACCTTAAAGTAGAAGTCGAGCATTGTCTCCTGCATTTTGTTTACAACTGAATTAGATGGACAAATATCGATTCGAGAAATGTGGAAAGAGTCTCGATCGGCAGAAAACACACGCAATCAATAATAACGTCCGACATCACTTAATAGAAATATGACGGATTCGGTATTTCAACGGAAGAATCGGCATGGCTGATACGAGAACATATAAGAGAGTGGCTTAACGTGATTAATCTTAATCATGTGCTAGTAGAGCATGTACGAATAGACAATTGCAACGATAATTACAGAAACAGTATATAATGTCATCGTATTTAAATTGAAAAAATTATACATATTGTTAGGGGATATTCTATCTATCACTAATTGCCACGGCATTAATGGTATTTGCTTTTATCAGAATCGTTATTGTTTAATCGATGAAACGCGTAAAATATGTACCTTATGCTCGTAGTCAGCGTATAACTCGTCGGTTCGGACGCAATCACTTAACGGATCGAAAATCACTCCCGGGATTGACATATAACGCCGAAACTTGATAAACCTTTCGCGCATAACGCCAACGCGAGCTCGTACCATGCCGGGAGTAACATCGTTTGAGAACGTGTTGGACATGAAAATGGCCGCCTGTTTAATAACCTTCCACATGTGCGTGCAATCCAAAATCGGGTGAGGTTTGGAGAACTCGCGTAGTGCAAAAGCAAGTTGTGCCTCAGTTTCGGCACACCAAAATTTGTTGTAGTGAAATGGATGTCCCGAGTGGCGGTAAGTTTCCTAACAATATGAATTGAATATCTGTGGATTAGAACATAATCCAAACAAAATCATAAATTGTGATGTTTGGCATTTGTTGCGTAAGTTATTATGCCTATTGAACACAATAGAGTACCTCGATGGAAGGGCTGCGTCCGGTGCTATCCATGGTGGAACAAGTGGAGAATTCAGAAGACATGATAGAATGGCACAAGATGCGTTTGGATTTCTTCGGGTATTGAAACGTGAGGAGTATTTGTTTTTCAGAATATAAGACAAGAGAAATATAAAACAAAGCGATTTTGTAATAGGTAGCGGAAATTTGTATTTAAGTCGTATTGCATGGCATTGATCATTGGTGGTTGGGGTTGTTGTAGGTCATGTCCGGTAATTAAATGCCACGATGAAATATATCTGCTTACATAGCCCATGCACATGCAAGTGGTAGTCAATAGCATTTGCCAATTTTTATCCCCGGTTTAAAAAAAATATGTTATAACTGGGCCAGGGATGGGTTACATATATATTATATGCCAAAATTGCAGTGATGCATATCAACTTGTGCATATTGTAACCGATTTGTCGATTAAACCATAACCAAATAGTATGATACGCTGGACAAGGATTTAAGTATATGTTTTAAAAGGATATGTTTGAGGCCAGCAAAATTCAGCAAACTATATGACCAACAATTTAAATCTGTATTTAATAGAAGAAGATACACACAATCGACCTATAAGAATTGCAATACAATTAATGCAAATTTAGAGTGGGAATAAACGAAGCTTAATAACGAACATGTATTTGTGTTGCCCTGCTTACCTAACTTTGTCGATGTGAACATCACTATGTACTTTTAATTCAATGCACCTCAGTATCATTGTAGTAACGGATTAAACTTCAACCACAAGAAAGGAGGTTCCTGGTTTCAATGTTGGATAGATGTCGGGACAACATCCATACAACATTTTGAAAACCACACGTTCGCTTTCTAAAAATTTTGTGTAATACAAATGACTCGCGGCACTACGAGATGAAGTTATCGAGTTACAGCTATTCGACGTAACGAGTAATACGCATCAACGTCCCACCCGCCTACAGAAATGAGATAGTTGCATATAGAGTGTAGACGAAAGTTCGTTATTACAGTGGTGCAATAAAGTAAGTTGATATAATTAAGCATATTATCAAGGGAAAATCAACGAAAAATTTGTTTTAGTTAGTCATTTACCGTAAGACTAACAACAGGTGCATCACATACACAAAAATTGGAGGGTTGTAATTTTGATGTGGCGATAACAATCAATTTAGGTGAACTGTGTACTTAATTAGGTGGGAATCATGCTAACACAGCACAGGTTGTACGCTACTAACAGAGTTCATAGATGGACTAGGGGATTCTCAATTATGGAGTATCCATAGCAATCACGTCAATAGAGTAACAGGAGTACATTAAATAAATTACAGGAAGAGTTGTATTCTACGTAATTAATGTTTCCCACATTGTTTATGTATCATATATGTAGTGGCAGTTGTGTGTAGTAATGGCAACACAACAGTCTTATCATCAAAGTATACTTTTGGTTTAAACGTTATATAACGCATTCAACAGAGGCACTATATGCACAGTGGTTAGCACCCTTCGCTTCTCAGCGTTTTTTCTTGAAGAGCTTCAATGGAAACTAGGTGTGGCGAGGAGCAGCAGCAGGACAACTACGAGTACGGACAATGCAGCTGCTACACTCGACTCGACGTATTCCAAAAAAAGGTACACGAATATGTCAAAAACGCTGACGTATGTTTTTATAAGAATTGAAATCTTCTTTAATTCAATGAACGAACCTGATCGCGAGAATCGAGAATTAGAATAGTGTACCAAAACTCTTATGAAATGAATATATACAAGAGGCAACTGATGGGCTGCCCATATTTAATGTGTTTCGCATGAGTGGAAGTGTCCATCGCAAAAACATGCATGTTATGCTCTTCGTTATGTGATATGATCATGTTCAAAGATGCATGAAACAGTCAGAATTAGCGGGAAAGGAAAAAGGGAAAACGTTCAACATTCAGTTACAAAAAAATATCCAGAACTCTCTGTTTTCAATGTTTCTGAGATGTTGGCCAAACATCGAGATAACATTTTTTCCAGTAAAGTTCTAATCGATAAAAATTTTAACTAACGCTAGTTGAATTATAGTTATATATATATTTCCCTCGATTTCAAATATTAAACGTGATGGGGATAACGTTGAAAATTCGGACATTGACTTCTTTATGCTGGTGATTAACAAAGCCCCTAACAATATGGCTTGACCTTTTTAATGTGATAACCACAACAACAAATTCAGACGGCCTCTCAACTTAAATGGGAAGACCGTCAATCTATATACAAAGGTTTTTGGAACCGTTCGTTGGACGAGAGCTACATAACGACCTTACAAAGCGTATCTAAAGAGATCGACATATCAACCCGTGACGGACTGGAAAGCGCTCTAGATCGCATCCACTTCATTCTATGCGAGATTCATCCACGCACTGGAATAAACTATGTGAAAGTTTACAGACAGTACCAGACTGTTTGGATGCGATACCAGGCTTTTATGGAGTTCATAAACTTGCCGGGGGTAAGTTTCAACCGCCAAACAAAGCGGGTCAGCACAACAAAAGAATACGAAATGACGCACGGGTTGAAGGTGCGTAATGGCGCACAGTATACTCATTTTATTAAGTAAATTTTGTTGTACATGATAGCGATGTCTGCTAATGATTTGAAATAAACTTGCAGGAATACGCTGATAGGAAATTCTTCCGCAAATACGGGTTGCCGCAATACGAGTTGATGGAATCCATATTCGGCGATAAATGCGCGTACATTGCCCTAGAGAAAATGGTAAGGCAGAGGCACAAATGGTACCAGGATATGGAATTTGAAGAGGTCAAGACTGAATATGGCGTGTATTTCTCAGAATAGTTAATTTCGTATTGTGATTAACGTAAACTCAATGTATGAGTAATGGGGAACTACAAAATATGTCTGTTTTGTAACGTATGGGGATATTGATGCATCTATAAAACATTGGTTGCTTGTAACATATATAATATTATGTTCACGGATAAATTTGATACATTTTAAACTTGGAGACAAGTTTACTATGTCACAGAATCATTAAATTTCATATAAGGATACGAGAGCACAAGATCTCTGAAATTTTATATTTATAAAAAAGGGATTTTTATTATGTAATATTTTAATATCCAAGTAAAATCACAAGGACATATAATTCAAAAATGATGCACATAATGGGCCATTTAAAGGGTATTGAGGCTAATATAAACAAAATAAGCCTAAAAGAAATGAATTACCAAATACATATATACCGTTAGTTTTTAAAATATGAAGCAACAGATTTTTGAAAAAAATTCATTTCAGTTATATAATAATTACCCTAAAAAAGCAACAGCTTTTTCAGCAACTTTATGTCAAAATCACACCTCGTTTTTGGCGAAATGCTACATTTAGCCCCAAATTTCACATTTTTTATATTGCAGAATTTCAGTGTTCATCCAGAAATTAGTCTTAATGGGCCAAATTCACTTTTTCTGAGAAGCCCAATATCTCTAAAAAGGATTTATTTTCTGAAAAATAACTCTGAGGGGAGCGCCAAACGGGGGCTAAGTGTGTTCGTTGGCGGTTTTTAGCAAATGGTCTCAAGAAAATTACCCGTCGCAAAGCGGTAACAAAATTCCAAATTGTGAGGGTGTTATTTATTTTATTATACGAGTTTGGATTGGATTGGTGGTGGATGGGACCGGGTGACATGTTTTAATGTAATTATAAAAGAACAAAAATATAGTTAGGAAATAAAATCATATGACTTATATTTACCAAATAACGGTTTGATGTAATTATAAAAGAACAAAAATATAGTTAGGAAATAAAATCATATGACTTATATTTACCAAATAACAACCGTTTTAACCTAAAAAGAAAGTACACAAAGTGTATAAATTAAGTGTATTTATGTATATATAACTTATTAATAAACATTAATACATATTTTGTGTTATTATGAAATTTCCTTATTTTATTTATTTTCTAAATTTGCTTCAGCTATGTCTTGAACAACACTCCATTATGTTCACTTTTAGGACAAATCAACAACCATGTTGTCATTTGGGCCGACAAAGTTTGGAAAATACCTCTTGTGGTTCAGATTTTTGGCATATATCCACTTTTGTCTTTTAACAATTAGTCAAGGGTCAAATATGATTTTATTTTGTGTCACAAAAGTATACACGCATACTTAACTTAAGCAATGTATTAACAGATCCATTGGTGCGGGCCCTTGAGATTAGTTCAAGCGACATTACATAATCTACTGACAAAGTTATGATTTGCTCCCTAGTGATGTCAACTTTTAATTGTTATTTGAATAATATGGCCGTCTTAAAGCACGAATTTAAAGCAGAGTGTTTTTGAATACAAAATATACAAACTAAAAGAACTACTTAGAATTGTAAGAGTGGTGTTTTTAAATAAATTCCCAAATAAATGATATTATTTAGGTGTTCAAACTCCAAACCACCTTTCTTCATCCAAATCAAATTAAAATAAGAGCGAGTAGAAAGAAAAGAGAAATACGAGAAAAAATATATATATACTCAACGGCATGAATAGATATGCAAAAACAAACATCCGTGAATTCTTAAAAAGGCAAAAATGACCTCGTGTGAATTCTTAGAAAGGCAAAATATATCTCAGTTATTTTGTAAAGACTCAAGACTTTTTTTTGGCCTATTTATGCCTAGTGTACGATTTGTTTTTCGCAACTTACCCAAATCACAAGGAAGTTTTTAAATAACACGCATTTTCCTTCCTCATTACTCCTTAGAATGGCAAAAAGAGGACGACTTACCAAGCATGGGTTTTGCAGCTCTTTCAAAATTATAATGCAATTAATAAATTGAGTACAGAAAAGGTATAAGAGAACTTATTGTTACAAGATCCATTAGCCCCTACAATTAGAGTTTAATTAAGGTAGAGTCGTAAAATTATTGCGAGGGCTTAATTACATGCTACAACAGTACACTTTATAAGAGCTACAAAATTACCAGATACCATTATAAGAAAATAGTACATTACGACCCTTACTACTGTAAGAAAACAATGTATTATCTATATACATATACACACATAAGAACGTTATTTAGTCGAATATTTTAATTGATTTACGTTTCATGTATAAAATGCTAAGCAGTCAAAAATAATGAGAATAGTTTCTTTTGTCACTCCAAACAATTTTCAATTTGTAAGACTCAAAGAAAAAGACACAAAACTTAAAGATGTTATAAGTTGAGATGTTTCTAGCACAATTTATTATCCGCTATCGTTAAACCTCAAGAATTCATCAAATTATGACAAAAGAATATCCTCGTTTTTCAACTTCATATAGGTGTTGATCTGGATTCATTTCCCATGCTAAAAACAACCCAACCGACTTAGTGCTCCATTTTAAAACAATCTAATAGATTCGACTTGTTTTGCACAAACCCTACCAAGATTGCATTCAACCTGAACCCATGCGGTATCTTTAAAAGTACAAGGACCTTTCCGTGAAGTGATTGGGTACTTTAAGAGATTTGAGCAAAGTTAAAGGACCATTTCAACAATTACTTACTAATAGAGGTTGTATTTAATAATTCCACGCCCAAACCGATTCCCAACGCAGCATAATATATAATATAATAATATTTAAATAAATAAAAAAATTGAGCAGAGAAGAAGAAGACTCCACTGAGCACTCCCATAACAGAATCTATCTCTAATTCCCTTTTTCCCATACACACACACATTGCTCCGCAAAATCTGACCGTTACCGCCACCTCATGGCCGCCTCCATACGCCTCCGCCGCATCGGCGCCGTCGCCGCTTTAGCCGGAGGCGCGTATTTCACCATCCTCGGTAACAACAACAATACATCAATCGCTGCCAGCGACCGCGGCGGCGGAAACAGTCACCTCGCCGCGCTCCGGCAGCGAATTGCGGATCCTTTTGCCTCGCTTCCGTCTCGAGCGGTGCAGGAGTCGGTGCTGATCGGCTCTAGCGCTTCGAATCCGCTCGACGTGCTCGTAATCGGCGGCGGAGCGACGGGATGCGGCGTCGCGCTCGACGCCGCCACGCGAGGGCTCCGGATCGGGCTGGTGGAGCGCGACGATTTCTCGTCGGGGACGTCGTCGAGGTCGACGAAGCTCATCCATGGAGGTCTGCATTTTTTTTCTATTTTTTAATTTTATTAATTAATTGCTGTGTGAAGTTGTTGGCGGTGTTGTACGGTGAGTTTTGGTGGTTGTACTCTGTGGCGGTGGCTTCATGTAGTGCCTGTGACTGTGTGTAAAGTTGTGTTGACTCTGTTTCACTCACGTGAATAGTTGAAATTATTAATGTACATATATTTGAGAATGCACGGGAATCTGAAGACATGAATGCCCTAAAAATTTTAGGGAAAAATCGAAAAGGATGATGCATTGCCTGGCAAGTGATTTAGTACTATTTCTTGTTAATGCATTCCGCTTCTTCTTGCGGTAGGAGAGTTATTCGATGTTGATCATTAATAGCAAAGGAAAAACCCCGGCAAACATGAATCGAATTGTGGGTTATATGTTAAGGTTTACGAGAATGAACATGAGCTTAATGTCGATTGAGTGTACAAGGTTATACTAGTTATGCTCAAAGATTTTCAGTATTAAAAGATACTGAGTTTTTCATTCAAAGTTTTAGGGTAGAAAAATTATAATCAGTCCTCAAATGTTTTAATAAAGTTCTTGACTGTTACGTTGTTGTACGTATAAACTTTTTGTGTTTAAGATGGGAGCTGGTATGGAACACGTCAGCTTGATTACTTAGTAAATTTCTCCTATCTTGTGTGAGGCCATGGGATCTATTATTGTGAGCCAGTTGGGTAGGCTTTGCCTGAAATATGGTTTTGGAACACCTTCATTAAACGACAGCCTTTTGATGATTGAATATTAATTGCTAGACCAGATAAGCCAAATATATTTTCCTTTCACTAGTTTCTAAGCATCGTATTGGTTTATTTGTCTACTGTACACATTTAATTTATCCATATAAAGTGATCAAAGAACGGTCGCTGCAAAGCAAGTATAATTATGACGTTGTCGTGGTCGTTGTCGTTACTTGCAGCGTTAGTTACTTTCACGTTACTGTGGTCAAACTTGATGCGGTCATTTATCTTTTTCTTGTCTGCAACTGTAGTGCTTTTTCTGTCGTCATCTTGATTTTTATGCTTGCCTTTATATTGTCCTAATTATATTTGTTCGGGAGACAGACATTATATGTCGGCTTCAATAATCTAGCACCAAAGATACTGCGTCATTCCTTGAATTGAATCATAATAGATTTTAAGCTATTTATTTCAGGAGTTCGCTATCTGGAAAAGGCTGTTTTTAACTTAGATTATGGGCAGTTAAAGCTGGTTTTTCATGCCCTTGAAGAGCGTAAACAAGTTATAGAAAATGCTCCGCACCTTTGCAATGCACTTCCATGCATGACACCGTGTTTTAGCTGGTTTGAAGTCATTTATTTCTGGATGGGTTTGAAAATGTATGATCTGGTAGCTGGTAGACACTTGCTTCACCTGTCCAGATATTATTCGGCACAGGAGTCAGTTGAACTCTTTCCTACTCTGGCAACAAAAGGAAAAGATCGGAGCTTGAAAGGAACTGTGGTTTATTACGATGGACAAATGAACGATTCCCGTCTAAATGTTTCATTAGCATGTACTGCTGCTTTAGCTGGTGCAGCTGTACTTAACCATGCAGAGGTGATATCCTTTCTCAGGGATGAGGATACTGGACGAATAATTGGTGCTAGAATAAGAAATAATTTATCAGGTAAAACATTGTTCACGTGCTCCTTTAGTGCATAATGAAGACACTTTTTCTATCGACTGTTCTCTTTCTTTATTCCAAGATTTAGTTATTATATTGTTTCAACTATCTTTTCGGTCACTTGGCATCCGCTGCACTCTATCGCCGTTTCATACGTCATATCGCATCTTTAATAATGAGTTAGCTTGCTCTTTCATTTCATCCTCGTGGGCAAATTAAATACTTCTTATGCAAGCTATATGAAAGTATGACATTGTGGGCTATCTGCTTTTGTTGTCATTAGATTATGCTTTGTTGTCGGTGTTGAGAGTTGTTCCACGTGCCTTGGCAAAAAAATATATGTTGTATAAGGACGTAAGAATCACAGCCGTTGACTTAATCAACAAAACATAGAACTTGTTGCAATAGAAAATGGATATTAGTTGTTACTTAGCACGTTTATAAAATTCAAAGGGAGACACAGTTTTTGTAAAGTGACATGAGAGAGTATCTGTCAACTAGATCACACAGTCACACTCACACTCACACTCACACACTCGCACACACACACACACACACACACACACACACACACACACACACACATATATATATATATATGATAGAAACATCAGATAGGTGGCTTTTACCCTTTCTATACTTTCAGATTAGCATAACTGCAATAGCATTTCTTGGTGGGCATCTAATATGTTAAATTTGCTCTTTGAAATCTTACTTTGTCATAGTGTGCAGGCAAGGAATTTGATACATATGCAAAGGTTGTTGTAAATGCGGGTGGTCCGTTCTGTGATTGTGTGAGAAAGATGGTTGATAAAGAAGCAAAACCAATGATTAGCCCTAGCAGCGGTGTCCATGTTGTGCTTCCTGATTATTATTCTCCAGAAGGAATGGGACTGATTGTTCCCAAGACAAAGGATGGTCGTGTCGTCTTCATGCTTCCTTGGTTAGGGAGAACAGTTGCTGGTACCACTGATTCAAATACCAGTATTACAATGTTACCTGAGCCTCATGAGGATGAGATTGGATTCATACTAGATGCGATCTCTGATTATCTAAATGTTAAGGTAAATTTCCACAAGCGTGATCTTTATATTCCTAAGCATAATGTAGTTTTTATCTTCTCATGTTTCTTTTAACATTTCTACTGTTCGTCAGTATTCAATCTCACTGGTCAGTCCTTCATTGAGGTATCTGAAATGTCATTAACTTATGTGTTTCAGCATAATTAAGCGCCTTGATTTATTGACATATCCCAAAGCAAGTGCCAGGTCGATCGGTGAATTTGAAGAGCTGCGTCGCGTATAAGATTAATTGATAACCCATTGTTTTAATAGAGCTTATTTAAAGATAATTTAGATCAAATTGTCACTTGGTAGTTGATTAGTACGTTTTTATTGCATGATAACCAGTTGACTGCTGATTGCAAGAGTATGTTAGGCTGATGTGTATATATCATAATGAATATTGCTCGTCATCTAAATATACCATTCGTTATTTGCATAGTCCTTACACCTCTTTAGTGAATGTTTTATGGAAAGGACCATTATTATTTTGGTTATACAAGGTAGCATTACTTCCTCAGACATTATTCTTTGTTCAACAATTCAATGTTTTCTTTGTCTGTGGATATCATTTTTTATTGATGATTACTTAGGTGCGGCGCATGGACGTTTTATCCGCGTGGAGTGGCATTCGACCATTGGCTATGGATCCTACAGCTAAAAACACGGAGAGCATCTCCAGAGATCACGTTGTATGTGAAGATTATCCTGGTTTAGTAACAATTACTGGCGGAAAGTGGACTACATATAGAAGGTAAATTTATATGTTTATGAAGATTTTATGAAAACTTCCATTTCTTTTCATTTGTTAGTCGTTCTAAGGATTTTTTTTTTTTTTTTTTTGTATCCTGCTGATGTCCTATTATCTTACTAAAATCACTTTCAGCATGGCAGAGGATGCCGTTGATGCGGCAATAAAATCCGCAAAGTTGAGTCCGGCAAACAAGTGCGTGACATACAACCTACAAGTTGTAGGTGCCGATGGATGGGATTCCGCGTCATTCACTAAACTAGCGCAGCAATACGTGCGCATGAAGAGGTCTTATGGTGGCAAGATTGTACCAGGTGTAATGGACACTGTTGCAGCAAAGCATTTATCACATGCTTATGGTACTTTTGCTGAAAAGGTGGCTGCAATTGCTCAGGTCAGCTACTCTTCTCTATTTTATTGCTTAATAGCTCTCCAGTATGCTGTACATAGTTAGTTACTTTTGTGATCATAAGCTTATAACTGAAAGTATATTGACAATGAGAGTTGAGATCTTTAGGAAGAAAACTTAGTGTTGAAATTTTGAACTTTCAGAATGAGAATATGGGGAAGAGACTTGCTCATGGATACCCTATCTTGGAAGCCGAGGTGGCATACTGTGCTCGTCACGAGTATTGTGAATCAGCGGTGGACTTCATCGCCAGAAGGTCTCGCCTTGCTTTCCTTGACACCGATGCCGCCAGGAAGGCAGTGCCTCGTATCATTGAGATATTGGCTGCTGAACATAAATGGGATAAGTCGAGGCAAAAACAGGAGGTGCAAAAGGCTAAAGAGTTTCTTGAAACCTTCAAGTCGGCAAAAAATGCACAGTTTATTGATGGCAAGCACAACTAATATGTAAGCTTCATATTTTTGGATATATCTGGATTACTACTTGCTCGTAACTCGTGGTGAATCCTACTAACTCATATTGACTTCTGCATATTTCAGGTTCATCAAGTTGATATGATACCAGAAGAGCTTATACTGTTTACTGAAATACTATTTTACCTCCCTAGTCTCTTTTTATTTTTCCCTTTTATAGTGATACCTTTTGGAAGTTGAAGAATGTCTTTTTAAACTTTATATCTGTAAGTAGTTGATCAGTTATGAATTATGATACTCGAGCATCAGTCTGTAACTTAAACTCGTTTAGCACCACCTCTGCGAATAATGCAACTTTACTTCAACAGATGATTGACAGTTACTTGCTAATCTTGTACAATTTTTACCATAATGTATCGATTATCATTTTCGACTTCTGGTTAGTCTGTGAAATGCAGGTGGTTTGCATCGTTGGAGTTTGTTTGCTTTCATTGTCACCTCATCTCAATTCAAATTGAGACCACAGCATTATACTTGTATGCACTTAAAAAAAGATGTACTTTGTTGCTCATTCTCTGAGATAAATTCACTACTTTAACTAAAATATAATAGGCATACAATTTACACACAGATACAATATATTTGATTATCCAAACAATATTTTAGTACATTGATTAGACTATACGTTATTTAAATAGATAATAACTATTATCTAATAATAACTTCAATCATGAACCATGCATGAAACAAAAGTTCAATAGGTCAACATACTTCTAACTTTTGTTGATTTAACAACACTACTTTTAAGTGACTTCACACTATTTTTCTGAAACATATATCTAAATATTAATCTAGTAAAGATTCAATACATATATATACATATATATATATTAATAAAATGTATTCTCTTAACACAAAATGCAGTAAGGAAAACCAAAATAATCCTAAAATGGGATACCTCCCCCTTTCGTATACCACGTTTTACAGTTTGCCTCTGAAAGTTCAAAAAAAGAAATGTGCCACTAGGAAATTTTCTTCTGCGTGAACACTTCTTGGTCAACTTTTCGGCTAAATGTGTCATAATATCTTGTCATAAAATTTTCCACGTACAACTCACGTGATGGTCGAAAGGGATTCATAACACTAATATTGAAAAAGTTCGGGAGTCGAATACAATAATTACAATACGATAGGGACAAACGAAAGAAAAGACAATCACGTGAGAAACATGTAATGACATCAATAATGCAATATTCAGACACTTATGACCGGAAAGTCGACCGTAGTGGTTTTTCCAATTGTTGAATACTTAAGGAGACATTTTTCTCTTTTTAAATAAGGAGGCAAAATACGAAACACACTATACAGTATACATATTTAACGGGAATTAAGGAATTTATCCCAAAAATATTTTAATATAAAATCCAGGCAATTGTATTAAAAATAGAAATTACGGATAACGAAAAATAAAAAATACAGCTGAGCTATTCGTTACAGTACCACTGACTGTCACTCTATCCCCACCTCCCCACCACCGTCAATGGCGGCGATTGGGGCATTAACCGGCGCATTCACCACCCTCCACCTCACCAAACCCACCACCTTCCTCCACCTCCCCCGCCGCCACCTCCGCTCCCTCATAACCTCCGAATTCAACATCACATTCGCTCCCCCAAAACCGAAACCCCAACCCCAAACAAAATCCGATTCGCCGCTCGATATCTCCAGCGACCAGAAGCTCTACATACCATGGAACCTCACGCTCAAAAACACTCCGCCCGAGCGGTACCTGAAAGCCATAGCCATGGAAAATACCCCGCCCAAAAAGAAGAAGAAGGTTAAAGATGACGGTGCTAGAAAGGGGAGTAGTAACGGCGGGGTAATGAAGGCGGCGACGGTTGAGCCGAAGTATTCGAAAGCGGCGAGGAGGTTTTATAATGAGAGGTTCCGGGAGCCGCCGCAGCGGCTCGCCAAGGTCCTTGCGGCTGCCGGAGGTGAAATTTAGAATTAAGTTTGTTACGTGCATTGTTGTGGATAATGTTGATACTTAACAGTGTTAGAAGCGGCTATCTGTAAGATTGCTGTTCTAATTTTTTTATCATGGAATAGAACTTATGTCTCGTGTTAAGAAGCTGCGGGAAACGATAATTGAGCTGAAGTTATGACAAACTGTTCCTATATAGGAGAATCAGTTTGGGTTTATTCTACATTGTTGGTGAAAATGGTATTAGTTTGCTTCGTCAACTTATGGATGGTTTTGGAGTATATATGAAGAATCCTCCAACGAGTGTATCATAATCGGAAATATGTAGGAAGATGTGAAGATAAGTATTGAACTTATGGTACTTTAAGATGTGTTTTCTGTTACACCGTTCACTTGCATCCTGATCAACTCGGGAGCTTGTTTTTGTTTGCCAAATTGCGGTCAATGAAATCACCAGCGCTATCCATGGTCAAACGCAACAGAATTTGAGGACGAAACTTTTTAGAATCACGGGTCACAAATTTTCTTGTCAATGTACTAACTAGTCTTGTAGTGAGCTAGTGAGGTCAAATCCATTCGTGAATATTCTCCTTAAATATTCTGGATTATTGTGTGGCATCTGTATGTTTTTTCTTATCTAGATATGATTATTAATATGGTTTGCGATTCAGTGGCCTCTAGGAGAAGTAGTGAAGAACTAATTTTTCAAGGGAAGGTGACCGTCAATGGTTCTGTTTGCAACACACCTCAGGTCAGTTTGAAGCCATTATATTGTTTACTTGTGATAAGTTCTGTATTTGATTGATTGAATTCTGCTGAAAAGTGGTGCATCTATTAATATCTGAATTTTAACTTTGAGATGCTAAGTTGGTTATGTAGAATTTATTTTGGTTATATATGTTTGCCAAAGGGGTATATGGGGTGTAAACCTTTATAAATACTCCAGTACTAATATGAGATACTGTTGTTCCCGGTTCGTTATTGACAGAGAGTCAATGCTAACGATTTGGTTCTAATCTGGGCAGACTAGAGTTGATCCAGGCCAAGATATAATATATGTCAATGGGAGTCGCCTGGCCAAGAAACTTCCTCCAAAGCTTTATGTTGCTCTGAACAAGCCAAAAGGGTTTGTCTTCTCTAATCTTGTTACCCTCCGACTTGAGTCTTTTCTTTCAATTTAGTGGTGAGGTTGATGCAGATTGCTTTTTCCAGTTACATATGTTCAGCTGGAGAAAAGGAGACAAAGTCTGTGGTGTCTCTCTTCGATGATTATATGAAGAGTTGGGTAAGAGCGACTGCTCTTAGTATTTGGTTTTTTTTGGACTTTCATCATAATGTTTACTAGAATGTTTTGACATCCTGCTTACTAGTTCAATATTTATTATGCATTTTATCTAGAGTAAAAGAAATCCTGGAGTACCTCAGCCGCGTCTCTTTACAGTTGGTCGTCTTGACGTTGCCACGACTGGGTTGATCATTGTGACAAATGATGGTATACACAAAGTGAACCATGTCCGGATTTAAATGCTAATATTTCTCTTCTGGTGAACCATGACTGGGTTGATCAGTGTTCATTATGTTTTTTCAGGCGAGTTTGCTAATAAGGTCTCACACCCGTCATCTAATTTATCCAAGGAGTAAGGTTTAACTCACCTTTTTCTCTTAAGTTCCATTGTTTTTTCTCCTTTTACTGACAAGTACTTGCAACTTCACGAATCACAGATATATTGCAACTATTAATGGTGAGGTTAATAAGCGGAACCTGTTGGCCATCACGGAGGGAACTGTTGTAGAAGGTGTCCATTGCACTCCTGATTCAGTGGAGCTGCTACCACAACAACCAGATATTTCAAGACCTCGAATTCGCATAGTGGTACATTTAATGCTTAAGTTAATAATCTTTTTGAAATATGTTAAAACACTTTGAATTTGTGAAATAGGTTTACTTTTGCTTGAATTTATTGAAGAGCTAAGTTTGCTCTGCCTTAATGTGCTGCAATTCAGCATTTCCTTAGCATATATATACCCTTAAACCTAACATTATAGCGAGTTTCAAGCATTTGCAGTTGATTTTGGAATTAGGATTAACGGAATTTAACTATGGTTCCTTAATGGTCCAGGTTCATGAGGGAAGAAACCATGAAGTGCGAGAACTTGTTAAAAATGCTGGACTTCAGGTAACACGGGTTATATTTGTGCCTTAATCATGGTTTTTGGCTTGAAATTAATCCTAAAATAGTCTTCACATAAATGATGATCATTTGCATAAAATTAAATGAAGGGGACACCAAATCTTTGAATCTGTTGAGGGGGAGAAGATATCATTATTTTAGGTAACCTTGACCGGGGGAAGTTACTGAAAAAATCTTACTTCTTTTATGAAACCGGCATTGTATTTTGTTCCATCAATCGAAGTCGAGGACTTGCAGGGGAGTATCTTTTAGTTGACAATATAAGATGCAAATAAAATGGATGGATGGTTGGGGGGTACATATTTTAAGGCAGTATATTGTGTTCTATTTGACATTTGATTTGGAATACCATCTGATTTTAAAGCCATTGTTGAGATTAGTTTTACTACTTTTCATGTTGCTAAGTTTCTCATTTGGTGCAACTCTGTTTGTTTCTTTGTCCTATGTCCAATTTATCTCAACATTATGATTTTTTTTTTATTCAATTTCTGAACTTGATTGTAAGTTCTAATTATTGCCTGATTTCTTTCAGCAAGAGGTTCAATTTGTTATGTCATCATTTTCTTAACCTTTTTCTTTTCGTCAGATTCATGCACTCAAGCGTGTACGTATAGGTGGTTTCAGGCTTCCACCAGATCTTGGGTAAGTTTTTCACACACACACACACACATTTATATATGTGTATATATATATATATATAATATAGGTACATATTGTGATGTTTCCTAGTTATGATATATGACCTTCGATGTTTTCTCTACTTGATAATAGTCTATAGCTTTTGTTTTTTACAATATAAAGTGCTTTCAGCATGTAAGGACACTTTTTATCCTTCTTTAGCAAGTGTATATCTAAGTTGCATAGGGTAAATAAAACTTGTTCAACAAATTCTAATCTAGGAACTACATTACATACCCAATAACTATATGATCCAGAATATTTGTACGTAGAAGACTTTTTGCCTATGGCGAGCAAATAGTGCTTTCTTCAAATTGGATGATTGTCTTATATTGGAAAAATAAGAAGACTTATTGCCTCTTGTTGGTTGTCTTATATTGGCAGGATAGGGAAGCATATGGAACTAAGTCCGGCTAATATGAGGGCTCTCGGCTGGAAGAGGTGAGTAGTTTACAGGCTAGCACAGGACAAGTTAGAGTTCGCCCAAATTCTTGATTTTTGTGAATTAGTATTTCACTAAGTACATACGAAGGGCCACTGGACATCTGAAGTGGGGCAGTTTGAATGTTGAAGAAGAAATTTGCACTTGTTCTGATGAAGAATCTCGATCTGACCGCACGTGATAAATATCTCTTGTATGTCATAAGAAAAGAAAGTGTAGATAATGCGCAACGTTTATATATCACTAGAATTCCAAGATTACAAGCAAATGTGTATCTTGCTGTGTTCCTAAATTACAAAGCAATAGTGATCTTGTTGAAATTTGAATTATAAGTAGCAGTTTATCCATGTAGCCTATAAGATTTGTTTTACAATTTGAAGGAGTCTGACATCCCCTTGCCTATTTCCCCTAGTGACTTAGATGATAAATTTCTGGATTATCTTCCTGGAGAACTTGTTATCACTATCAAACTTTCATAGCTAGGTAATGTTGCCAGTTCCATGAAGCGGCAACAGCCAGGCGTGCAATATCCAGTCAAGCAATTCGTTATAAAAATGGTTGGGATTGTTTATGAAATTCCATACTGTTGTCAATGCTTGGTTTCGACGGAGTTATGGGAGTTTTGTCGATCTTGGTCGTTGGTTGACATCATGTATTGAATTTTTTCCCAGCAGCGTGAAACAAATTTTAGGAAGGATTAATGCAAGTAAAATAGTATCGTAAACTTTAGACAAGGTGAGGAATTGATAAGAATCTCCCATTCTTTCACGCAGATGGATGAGTAGATGAGAATAATGGTCGGCAGGTAACTCAAAAACAACTAGGTTCAGTATGAATGGGATGTTTACAGCCTGTTGTGGGTGGCGACCCATGTTTTTAATGTCACATGCTTACCACCTCTATCAGTCTCTCTCTCTCTCTCTCTCTCTCTATATATATATATATATATATATATTTATATTCTATTGATAATTAAAACTAGTATATATAAATATGTATTTTTACCTAATACAAAGTCATATAGTCTCGTGCCTAAAACTTTTTTGTGAGCACGATCATATTATTATACATTTAAAGTTATAATTTTTTGGAAGATGTTCAAAAATTATGACAACAAAATTTAAAACTTGGTTGGTGTTAACTTTTTAAATGGCTCTTTATGACCTTTTCACAATGGGACGCAAAGTTGGACTAAATTATGGACTTTGCTTCTCAAACTTTTTTTTGATCATTACTATTAGAAAATGGACTTTTTAAATGTCAATTCCAACGAATACAGAAGTTATTTGGAATTCTTTCTGGTAATTGATAGAAAATGGACTTTGCTTTCTCTAATTTGGACGAACTTTTTCAAGGATTCCAAATAAATCTATATGTGTTTTGTGGGATAAACGATTTTGATATACCATTGGCCGATCTGCATGCACGTCAAGTTTGAGATTATATTTTAAAGGGAGAATTACACAAAGTACCCCTCAACTATGGGTAAATTACACAAAGTACCCCTCCTCTTTGGGAAATTACACAAACTACCCTTATGGTCAAAAAAATTAAAATAATTAAGACAACCTTTCAAATTCAAATCATAGCATAGACTAAAATTCGCAGATAATTTATTTTTTCTTAGATGAAATTATTTGTTATCAATATTTTTGTCTTTTTAAACGAGATAAATGAGGTTTAATGCAATAACTTTGACTTATTTATTGTTTTTTGTGTAAAATAATTGAAGAGTATGAATTTACATTCAATAATTTGAAATAAAAAAATTACGAAAAATTGGTCATAAGGGTAGTTTGTGTAATTTCCCAAAGAAGAGGGGTACTTTGTGTAATTTACCCATAGTTGAGGGGTACTTTGTGTAATTCTCCCTATTTTAAATTATGTTGTGGCCAAATAAGTCATGAGAATTGGTCCTAATTAAATTAATCAGCCGTAACAAACTAACACTCCACATGTCAGACGTGAGGAAAAATGAAGACTCGACCTAACAATATCATAATGCAAAATCTATTGGGGGCCATGTAGCACTAACTAATTAATCAGTCGAGATCTTCCTACTCTGTTTTATTGCAGGACCGACAAAAAAACTATTCCTCACAACAATTATTATGAAGATTTTCGTCATACATAGCATAACCAAAAATGTACAATCACAGAATTATTCGAAATTCGGCAGTAATGGGATCCACTCGTTCCAATTCTTGGCTACATTACAATTTCTGAGAACAGGGAACAGCTATACAAAGATTAACTCGCACTGAACTTCAATGTCAGAATTATGAGACCAGTACAAATTTATATCTGTACATTTCCTCACAATTAAACAAAAAATTGAAATAATCATAAGCTATAGTATATATATATATATATATATAGTTATCAAATTGCTTTGTAGCTTGTATCCTTCGAAGATGAATTCGTTCTAAAAATATGCGATTTATCTCTGACTAATTTTTCATCAACTTTTGACAAAATAGTTTTTATTGAAAGACATATTTCACATGATATTTTGATTTGAGTTGGCAAAATACAACGTATTACATATAATTGAAGAGATCTCTTTGATCGAAATTCAATGAAAAGTTTACCAGTAACAAATCACACATTTTGAATAGTTTGAGAAGATGAGAAAAAAAAATACTTAAAAAATAAGATGATTCATTTGATGCTTTTTACTCACAAATAAAAAATAATCTCTTATTCATTTATATTATGATGCCTTACATTAAATAGCTTTTTTGTTTTAATTAGAAAGTGTCGACATAACGAAAGAGAAGTGCCAAGGACAACACAACAAAATCTAACATTAGAAAAATAGACAAGACAGTTAATTTTAACTTTTAAGGTACAACATACAACAACGCGGGAACATGTTTATTCTTATTTGATGAATATTTCTTGAATCGTGCCGGCCACAATCTCTCGTATTCCTCAAAACTAACTAACTCACTCTCTCACTTACACGCACAAAAATAGAAATTTTATTATTGCTATTGTCAAATGTGAAATATAGGTAGGAAAAGGGAAGCAAGAATCTGTCAAAAAAGGAAAATAAAAAAAAAGATGGCGTCCTTGGGTAGTGGAGGAAGAGCTCACCAGCACAAGTCGAATTCCAGCACGAAAAATGTTAATGGCGGCGTTGGCGGTGGTGGTGGTGGTGCTCCGCCTCAACAACTCGGCCGCTCGAAAACGCCGCCTCAACTCGGCCGCGCGAAAACGCCGCCGCCCTCATCCCCGTCGTCGAATGCGAGGCAGCCGATCACTCCCACTTCCAGAACTCGTTCTTTACCTCTTGATCACGACCCAGGTGACTCTCTCTCTCTCTCTCTCTCTCTCTCACACACACACACACACACAGAATGTTAAAAAACATATTGATAAACATTAGTTAATTTTGGGTAAATTGCAAAAACCACCCTTGTGTTATTCTATTTAGCAAGTTCAATTGCTATTAGAGAGTACCCTATAAAAAGTTAAGAACTATCAAATTCGTAATTAATTCGCACGTACTGAAACTGATAACAAGACTTGATTTTTAATATTCTACTTGTTTGATCTAAGGGGTTTTTGCATTAAAGGCTTATATATATATATATATATATATATATATATATAAGAAAACAATGAATAACTACTATTTAGATTGGTAAAAACTATCTTATAAAAGTACAATACTGATTATTTTCATCGAATTTTCAGAAAGTTTAAAAAATCTCTGAAGATTATAAAAGATACATGATATTTTGTTTGTTAAAACTTAAATCACATTTCATATAAAATTCTAATACATGAGAGTTAGATATAGATATAGTTAACTGAAATAATAAGGTCAGGGTGTTAGTTGCTAATATTTGTATTTCAATTGAGGGAATTTGCTAATTAAACTTATGTTATTTGGAAACAAAAAATATCATATGCGTGTTGATTTTTAGATTGTAAGCTATTCTCAGAATTTGTGGAATGTGATAGATGTTGGTCCGGTGACTGTTACGATGCCAAGATGGCGAAATGAAATTCATATAAATGGTTAATAACACAATTTTAAAAGTAGGATATGCTTAGAAAGTTGCAACAATGTAATTTGTCTTAGGTTGAAATGTAGCCGTGGTAGAAGAAATTGCCTAAATACAAGTTCATGGCATGTATCATGATCATGTTAACTGATTGGGGATTAGTGAATTTTCACCAAATCGGTGTATTTTGTCCTCTACTCGACCTCTTAAGAATAGATACGAAATGGGTGCGTAACTGATTCTTGATCCATGCTTATACTTGTGGCTCGTGCTGTTCACAGTAGATATGATATGGAATAGTTAAGATAACCTAAGGCCATTTCTCTAATGTAAAGATGTATCAAATCTATTGTAAAAGGCTGTTCTTCTTATATATAATGGCAAGTTTCAGCACAATGCGGTGCTCCTTTTGTATACTTTTGTTTTCCTATGGAGCCTATTTTCGTATAACGAAGTTGTTTATTATTTACCCCCCAGAACAAAGAACTGCGGCAATACACCAACTTTTGATTATGATTTGAAGTCATTACATTTTGATATGCTCTTTTGCCTTTTCCATAGCTTCTGAAAGAGTGAGAGTTGCCGTGAGAGTCCGGCCAAGAAAATCTGAGGAGCTCTCTGATCCTGATTATGCTGATTGTGTGGAACTTCAGCCTGAGGTATGCATGTTATTTACGAATTCATTAATATATTTCTCATATTTGCTAATTGAAATATTTTTTAGTTTCAAGTAGCAGTAAGTCCCTCTCGAGCAATCCCTGGCTGTCTTGTTTAAGATTATGATATAACGTAATTACATACATTGTGTGTTGTGCAGCTCAAAAGGTTGAAGTTGAGAAAAAACAATTGGAATGCTGATTTTTATACATTTGATGAAGTATTAACTGAAAGCGCTTCCCAGAAGCGTGTCTATGAGGTGGTTGCAAAGCCTGTTGTTGAGGTGAGTTGGGGGTTCTTCTGTTACATACTCTATCAGTTAATTTTCTATTTTTATGACAAGTTGAGTGTGATATACTTTTGCAGAGTGTGCTTGATGGGTATAATGGGACAATAATGGCATATGGTCAAACGGGCACTGGGAAGACTTACACGCTCGGCAGGCTGGGTAAAGGTGATGCATCAGAGCGTGGAATAATGGTTCGAGCTTTTGAGGACATATTAGTGGGTACATCTCCATCTGACAGTGTGGAAATCTCTTTTTTGCAGGTAGTTTACGATTGGTATTTTTACTTGCTCAACATTATTTACTCTTTTTCAGTTGCTATATTTCCAACCATGTTGTCTAAAAATTTATCGATAAAGCAAATACACCTGCATGGATCTTGCTTCAAAAATATCAATTAATGGATGAGAAAGATACTGTAGTGGAAAGTTACTGTTTTAATGTGATGTGGATGATTCATCTATGTCTAGTCTAGTTCTTTTAATGAAGGAAAAAATGCTTAGTTAATCTTTGGCATCTTCAAATGTTAACTATGATTAGCGAACAATATTGCTACGATAATTCTATCATGTAAGTTTTTACAGTATTATTATGTTTAAATACTTTAGATAATTTGACTGACAAATGGAAGTAAAAATTTAATGATAATGATAATGAATAAGCATTGAATAAGGTTTATGCTTTTCTAAATATTTGAGCATTGTGGAGCTGCCTGTAGAGTTTGCATTTTTAGAAAAGGAGAAAGATTTGAAGCTGGGATTATGGTAATCCATCATTCATCCATTTCCCAATTTGTTTTGAACACTTTTCAAGTTTGATCCTTTTGTCTGGGTGATTACCGACTTTCGGTGCTGACACAGATATACCCATAACTTGAGACGTGTTTTCTTCTGATATACCCTTAGCTTTTCGTTTGTGTTTGATGGAATGCAATTTGTACTATTGGACAGTTGTATATGGAATCAATTCAAGATTTGCTTGCTCCGGAAAAGGTCAACATGCCGATAGTGGATGATCCCAAGAGTGGAGAAGTGTCAGTACCCGGCGTTGAGAGAGTCAAAATACGAAATATTGATCACTTCTTACAAATTTTGCAGCTTGGAGAAGTTAATCGCCATGCAGCTAACACAAAGATGAATACAGAATCTTCACGCAGTCATGCAATTCTTATGGTACATATAACAATTTAGTGAAATGCAATTTTAACCCCGACTTTGTACATTTGCATATCATAATTTGCAAGATTGCCTCATTCTGTCTATTTTCGTGTAGGTCTACATTCGTAGGGCTGCCAAAGAGAAAGAAGAAACAGATAGCCATGAACATAAGGACCATCCCTCAGACCGAAATGGAAATCAGTTGTCGACTATACGGAAAAGCAAGCTATTGATTGTGGATCTTGCAGGATCAGAGAGACAAGAAAAATCTGGTATGTGTCTTATCATGCCAGAGCTTAACCAATTCTTGTTCTTCGTCACCCTTTAGAGTAACAGTAGGATGTCACTCAAGTTGGATCTGAATTTATTGCTCTATTCTTTTTTTCTCTTTTTTTTGAGCTTAATGTATATATGGGTTTCTTTATTTTATTTTTTCTTGTTCCAGGGTGCGAAGGACACTTGCTTGACGAGGCCAAATTCATCAATCTCTCTCTTACTTCCTTAGGAAAATGTATAAATGCATTGGCTGAAAATAGTCCTCATATACCAGTCAGAGATTCCAAACTGACTAGATTGCTTCGCGACTCATTTGGAGGTTCTCTATTTTCCTTAAAATATTCCGTTCATCTTATTTCATGGATATCCTGCAAGCTAAAGGTGTTGCATGAACTTATTCAAGTAAAATGTAACAGGTTCTGCAAGAACTTCGCTTATAGTTACTATTGGACCATCATCACGTCATCATGCAGAAACTGCAAGCACTATAATGTTTGGACAACGGGTGAGTTTTGTTCAATTGTTCTCATTAGGATTCATATGTTTATTAGCATATTATGCATCTGTCTAAACTAACTAGATGTAAATGCCTGACCAGTAGAGCAAAGAGCCTTCCTGAATCCAGATTGCATTTCTGGGTATTTAAATGTTCTTAGATTCATTACGTAGTCTACCAATAACTATCGGATTTGTGCAAAATTAACTTAAGTTAGTACCGTGTTGACTCTCTGTGAACTGCTGCATCAGTCCTTTTTTGAGCTATTCAATCTGAAACCTTGCTGAAACCAGTGATGATATCTTTATGTTATTTGCGTCATGATTGTATGATCAATGTTGATATTAGGCTAAGGTACTATGTCACTTTTGAAGTTCGTTAAAATGCAATAAAGCACTCATCTCTTGCGAAAATATCAAAGCTACCTTCTTATGAATAGAAGCTTGTAGAACTGATGTGGATGATGAAACTTCAGTTGGATTTTTATACGGTTTCCCTCTTAAAATGGGGTCTCTTCTTTCTTTCTTTTTCCCTCTTAAAATGAACACTTCAATTAACTCTTTGCAACAATCTCTTCACGCAGTCAAAATAATGTGAACATTTTTTCCTACTGTGATTAATCTATAAAGGCTATAGTTTTTAGTAACGTGACGACTAGTGTAAGTTAACCCAAAGACACAGGGTGTGATTATAATTACACTCTATATTAATAAGAGGTTTGGAGCAGTTGCTATCATTTCGTGTTTGGCTGTCAAGAGCTGAGTTGGGAATCTGCATCCATGTGTGTCCACGACTCCACTTATCAAAATAAGATTGTTTTTATTTTCTGCAGGCCATGAAAGTAGTAAACACGATAAAGCTGAAAGAAGAGTTTGATTATGAAAGCTTATGCAGGAAGTTGGAGATTCAAGTTGATGAACTTACTGCAGCGGTCGATAGACAACAAAAGTTGAGGGATAATGACAGAAATGCAATGATGAAGAGGCTTGAAGAGTTTGAAAATTCGTCTGCTGAAGCATCAAACCGTTTTGCTTCTAGGTCTGAGGTACATGCCTTTCTCTTGTTTTCCTTGTATAATGAAGTTACTTACAAAAGTAACATGCGCCATTGTTTTTCAATTTTGTAAATTGCATGTTACATATGTTTCCACGTTGATTGCAGTCGTTGCAGAAGGAGAATGTTCAATTAACCTCGAAAATGAAAGATCTGCTACAAGAATTGGATAATCAGAAACAGCATAACATGTCCCTTCTTAATGAGATTGCAGGCTTGGAAACAAGCCTGAAGAACAGTAAGGTACTTGAAAGAGAATTTACTTACCATTTCTTTCTCGGCATCATTCCTACATTGGCTACCATCTAATAGCATTTACCTCATTACAGTTTTTGAAGGAGGAAAACACTCGTCTGCAGTCGGAGCTGAATGATGTTATGAAAGACTTGAACCGCCACAAAGATGAAAACAGTGCCATGCATAATGAGATTGTGCGTCTGAAGAAGAATTTAAAGCAGGGTAAGGTATGGAAAAAGTATCAGCTGCTTCAGTGTCTATTTATAGAGTTTCATCGCATTTTGACTTGATTTCAAAAGTTTTTGCATCTGCCCAAGAAGTACTTATGCTATTGCTTTCTTTGTTAGTAGCAACAACAGCTGGAGAATACAAGTCATCAGAAAGAACTTGAAGAGACGACCCAAATGTACGAGGCAAAAGTAGCTGATCTGATCAAGCAAATAAAAGATGCAAATGCGCGATCCAGTTCTGCTGAAGAAGAAATGGAGAGAATGAAGAAGAAAATCACTGATATCCAAATGTCAAAGCAGGTAACTATTATATAATGTGCACTGAGAATTTTAGTAGTTTCCAGATTTCAAGCTGTGAGTTTCTGGATTTTTCCTCCCTCATAAATTGGCAGTACATCCATTTACGTTATATTTACTTTAAAACTGAAATGGACAATAAAGCCACTATCTCATAGTACATTGTAGCTGTTAATGGTAGATATTCACCACCAAGAAATTGTTTTAGCAGATAAGCATGAGAAAATCTTATGTTGCCTCCCACCATAACAGGAAAAGCAGGCGGAAAATCATAAAGCGCTTGCAGAGACCACCCAGATGTATGAAGAGAAGATTCGATCTCTAAATCATCAAATTAAAGAAGAACATACTCGTGCTGGAAGAATCGAAGAAGAGTTGAGTTCTACTAAGAAGCTTGTAAGAGAATATCAAAATCCCGTCCCGGTGAGTCTTAGTGAGGTGACTATTAATTGCCATATCATGCTTCGGCTTTAATGTTCTTTATCATTTTGATCTGATATGAAATGTGCACGCCTCAAAATCTGTCCAACGGCCTACATATTTTGATATTTTGAGGCAGATAGATAATCGTTAAGTAAGTGGGTGGCAAACTACAATTCTCAAATTATATGCCACCTACAACTCTATGAACTGAAATTAGCTCTAAGAACAATTCGAGATGAGGTGCTTTAAGCATGCTATTACAGATACCTGCTAGTTTGCGTCTTTTACATGGATTACCTTTGCCATAAATACGAGGAATCTATCGGTAGAATTGCGCTAAGACCCTATTACATGGTGTTACAGTACTGATGTGATCAATGCACTTCATGTTATCTAATTCTTTGTATTTGCCAGCAATATCTGAAAGTTTGAGAGGAGTGTTTCCAGATTTTGTCATATTCCGAGTCTTCTAATGCATCTTTTTGCCTGTCAAATCAATTTAAAGAAAGTCTGATGATGGGTAATTATGGAATGAGACTGTATCTAATAATCTTGTATGTTTGATGCTTCTGTTTCTTCAGCTACTGCTAGCTCATTATCCCTTATTAATTACTTTCTTGAATACCTAATACAGGATAATTCAGAGAAAGAGATTGAGGAGCTTCGAACGAGACTGCAAGAAATGCATCACTTGCAGGACACAACTGCTGATAAACTTACAGCGATGAGCACAGGATATAAGAATCTTGAACTGGAAAAGGTTAAATTTTTTCACCGCTTTAATCTGAGATTGGACCAAGTTTATATTTACTATAGTTTCCCTTTCTGTATGCAAGTGTATTATTTAGTCGAAATTGGACTGCCATTTTCCTCTTTCTTTTGTTGAAACACAATACATTCAACTAAAAGATGACAATCGATAAGCATTTTATTTTTGTACTGAGTTGCTGGTAGGGATTTACTCATGTACTAATGTCTGATCAAATGAATAATCAGGAAACACTTAAAAACGAACTTAATGCTGTAAGGCAGACACTTGCGGTTCGAGAGAGGCAAGTAAAGGAAGCTGAAACTGAGCTGCATAACATAATGAAATTTGCTCCTGAAAGTGAAGATGGCTTTGAGGTATGAATAGCAACATAATACAGTTTATAAACTATTCCTTATCTAATAGTTACTGCCTTAAACCTTTAGGAAAAGAAATCATATATTCATGAAATAACCAACGGAACTTCGGGCTCGCACAACCCACAAAGCTCACACAAGTCGACCCGGTCTAGAGAAACTATCCTCAGCCAGAGAAATGCCATCACTAAAATCTTTGAGGAAGGCAAGGGCTCTTGACTTTTAGATCTATGTTTTTAAATTCGGTGTGCAAATACCAATTGTTATAATGTTGATTTAATGCCTTACAGTTCCTTTTTTTTTTTTTTTTCTTATTCATTAAATTGTTGTTTCTGTCATACAGTTGGGCTCGAAAAGATATTATCGTTGTTAGAATCTGGTGACTTGGATGTCCAAATTCACGCTGTGAAAGTTGTGGCTAACCTTGCTGCAGAAGGTAAATATTGGCTTTGATGTCTTGTGTGTTTGTATTTTTCTAGTCTGAGATTTCTTAATGTTACGCAGAATGAATCCAGTTTATTCCAAAAGCTTAATTCAGGGCACCAAGTGTGCTACACTCTTGTAAAATATAAATGTGCTTAAAATACATATATGAAGAGTGAGGCATGTGACAACACATAGTGAGGCATTCATAAGTTTCTCCTCAAGGTACTGTTTTGGTCTCGCATTCTCTTTCCTTCAATGATTCCTGAAGATTCAAATTGAGTCGATCCAAAAAAATTACCATTTTGCCTCTCCTATGTATATTTGGAGCTTCACGAGGTTACAATTTTTCTTGCCATTCCAGTTCAGCCGTCAGAACTATAAAGAGTATAATTACCATACTACAAAAGTTCAAATAGTTTGAGTAGACTATATAAAATAAACAAGAATGATGTCTAGTTGGTCATATGAATTCTTCTCTCAGCATTCCGACAAGAAAAACAAAGCATCTTTTAATCATTTGACAACCAGATTGTATTTATGTTTTATCTGGCCTCCCTTGGTTTTGTTCAATTGACCTAAGTCGAAAAGTTCCATGCATCGTGATGGTGTATCTTTAGATCTACGTATCATTTGACTAGACCACAATCCTGTATCTTCTATTTCATGGAGGGTACGCCTATTTTAGTGGGATATCTTGACCTTTTAGTTTATTCCGTCTTGTATCCGCACATCTAATAATCATACATTCCGCTCTATAGTTGAAGTCAATAAATGATAATGTGGGTTTCAGCTATATCTGTGTGGTGTTTAATTTTTAGAATCAAACATCAAAAATGTAATGGACGAGCAACTGCCGTCTTTCTATGTAGCGATTTCCCTGGTTGTGATTAGAGAATGGAACAATGAACTAGAGGTGCTAACTTAAATTTATATTTCAGATGTCAATCAGGAGAAAATTGTGAACGAGGGTGGTCTAGATGCACTGCTCATGATGGTGGAAACATCACAAAACATAACAATACTCAGGGTAGCCGCTGGCGCAATTGCTAATCTGGCAATGAATGGTAACCACAAATTGCATCTTGCTCCCTTTTATCTTTTTGCTTAGCGTCTATCTAGAGTTTGGATTGTTTTAGAAGTCTTATGGCAAGTTTAGGCAATCATATTTCTCCTCAGTGCTCAAGTAGTATACTTAATTTTCAGTGAAGAATCAAGGTTTAATAACGAGCAAAGGAGGTGCCAAACTTCTGGCAAATGTGGCTTCCAGAACAGATGATCCTCAGACTCTTCGTATGGTTGCTGGAGCAATTGCAAATTTATGTGGAAATGGTAAGTCTACGATGGCTTCGTTGGTGATTATATTGGAATAATAAGTTTAGTCGTTTATATGTTCTTTAATCTTTCTTATGTGTTTTCCCCAATTATGTTTCACTCTTCTTTTATGTCATCAGACCATTTGTCCTATTTTTACATTTATCTTGCAATGAAATTTGTTGGAAATCTGAATACAAATCAAAATGAAGCCTACAAGAGTTACTTGTCTATAATGAAAAATATTTTCGTTTTGGTATTAGACATAACATATCCATTTATTCATTGATACCAAATTAAATAACCAACAGTCATTTACATTAACATGTGCGCACTTTTCTATGACAGAGAAATTGCACGTGGTTCTCAAAGAAGATGGAGCCATCAAAGCTTTATTTGGAATGACTAGATCCGGGAACGCAGATGTCGTTGCTCAAGTTGCCAGGGCACTAGCTAACTTTTCCAAGTGTGAATCTAGGAGAATTATGCAAGGTCTTAATTGTTGTCCATCAAAATTGTCCTAGAAGTTATTCTTTTCATTTTCCAAAGATGCATCTAACGATGATTTTTTTTAACCAGGAAATTGGAAAGGTCGGTCACGCCTAATGGAGTATGACGCCCTATCATGGTTGATCGCGAACTTGAACACTACACTTACTTCAATCAAGCGCCATGTTGAACTTGCTATATGCCATTTAGCTCAAAATGGTAATAATTTCCTTCTCATTAAGTTAAAGCAGATACATCTCATTTTTCTTTGCATGCTATCAGAAGACCGTCCACTAAGTGAGTAAGTATTTATGTATTTACGTAGATGCTTGATATCAGAAAGTTTTAACTTAAAAAACATGGTTGGTTCACAGAGGAAAATACACTGGATTTCGTATCTACCGGAGGACTTAAAGAGCTCATCGAAATATCAGATGCGTCAGCTCGAGAAGATATCCGTAATCTGGCCAAGAAGACACTAAAGTCGAATTCATTCTTTCGTAAGGAGTTACCTGCAGAATAAGTTTGTTTTGTATTTGAGATGCATATTTTTGTATATCATAAAAAAGTTTTGACTTTTACAACTGATGAGGAAGTGTAAATAGAACGATCAATCAAATAAGAATAGTAAAGAAATTAGAAAGCTCTAAGCTCTATTTGAATGTAAGAAATGAGCTATATATAAGCACCTCAGGAAAATTTAAATCTTTCTATATAAGCTATGGAAATATTACATTGAAAAATGTTGTTGCCATTGCTTTCTCAATTTTTGTTTGCTTCTTCTTTTAACTGGAGAAACTGACTTTTTGTGCTTTCAGAAAATTGCTTGAAAATGTTCTGTTATTGGAGATAAGGGCATTGGGTGATAAGATGAAAATTAGTATGTAAGTTATGGTTGATGACCATTTTGTATGTTAATGTTGTTGCATGTAGCCTGTTGGATTCCTCGAGATGGTACAACTGGTAAATTTAGACCTGTAAGTTTTTTGGACAGGTAACAGGTTATCATCTTACCATATCGTTCTTGTTACTGAATAAGAAATAAGGTGAATTGATCTTCCTATTCGCTCCACGAAGTTTCTTAGAACCAATAAAAGAGTGTTTGGTGTCAGAAAATATAGAAGTTTGGCGTGGTTTGTAGGCTATTGTGTTATCTTGGAGTTTACTAGAGCGGGTTCGAGAAGAGATGCTATTGTACCTTAACCAACAATGGAAAATTTAAATTTTATTCATGTTAGTATTTTGAAGTACAAACTCCCCTGAATGAATCTAGGTAGAACTTTTGAATGATGAAAATAACACTTTTATCCTCCCTAGAGTATTTCAAACTTGGAGAGATGTCTCTATGTTCAACTTCAATAAATCAGTTTGTTAGCGTATTTAGAAAAAGGAAGGGAATGGGAGTGGGACTTGTAGTAGAATGTAAACATTGTCGAAAAAGTTTGTGATGCTCTTTTGCTAATGATCAACACGAAGACTCAACACTAGAAGTGGCAACGTCTCTTCTCCCGATACTACCAATAATTTTTGAACCTATATCAGGGGTGATATTGTTACTTTGCACGAAAGCAAGTGGCTCATGTTGTTAATGTCGCTCCAACGATGACAACAACACTTTCAATAACAACTCAACGTGAATACACAAGTCAACTCGTTCACCCTCAACAAAACAAAATAGCATTCCTCAACAAGAGTGTCAAAGATTTTTAGACACGGTAACCACGACTTAGGGGTGGGCATTTGAAGCGAGTATCCGCTTCTGTCCCACTCCTTTTTATGTATTTCCCATTTAAGGCTGGTAAAGTAAGAATGGGTACCCCGCAGTTTAAACGGAAATGAGAATGGATAGTCTACACATATATATACTAATATATCAATAATATACTAATTTCAAAAAAAAACAACATATTTTATTAAGATTATATATTTTATAGTCAAGAATTAATTAACTAAAATATTGTTAATTTTTTAGCGTTGTATTATTGTTAACGCATCGATCCGTCGTGCCTGCTAGCTTTACGGAGGGAGCGTTTGATTTGTTCGGAACGCCAATCCCGACCCGAGGAAAGCGGTGGTTTTTAATAGATTTGCGGCTGGACTCGGATGAATTTCGAGGTGCCTACGTATCCCACGATCGGGGAATCAAGCCACTCGTAGTTCGATTATAAATCGTATATAGTTGTTTATGGGATAAGAGTTTGTGTAGACTGATCTCATATTGAAGTTTGTGGGGCTGTAATGGAGAAGCCGAGAGAGAAAGAGGGAGTGTGATAAGAGGGAGTATGATAGGTATTGAATTGTATTTCTTTGTTTGATTAATGTGTCTTTTTCCCCCCTTTCAGTCGTGTCCTTTTCTTTTGTGGAAGCATTCCTTTTATAAGTAATTTCCCCCATTGCATGTGAATTACACTTGTCCATTTATGTAGCTAGGTGTTAGTATATATGGCTACTTGTCATTTTGTGTAGCTAAGAAGGATTAGGCATAATATAATGGGTTTTGTGGTCTATACTCTATACGGCATTTTTATACATTTGTGTGACAAAGTTTATAATATTTGAATATATAACTCTTTTGTTGTAAAATACCAAAATATAATTGTGGTTATGCTGCTGTATAGAATATTATATATGATCCGTATATAATGACGAGATTGTGTACCACGATAATTATATAAATTGAGCCGTTTAATAAAGCGTTTATTGCTATAAATATTAATCGTGTAAAACGTCTTAGTTACGAACATAGATAGTGTACTAATTCGCGATAAATACGAATGAAGTAATATCGGTTAATCGAACCATCGTAATTATATTTTTAGTACGGATATTTTTACCCGTTAACAGGAGTCCCCCAGTTTTCAGTGCAGTCATAGACTTATGACTGCACTGGAAACTTTAAAGAGTCGATTGTTTACGATGGTTCGATTACTACGACAACTGGTATCGTGGATTCCTTAAAGAGGTATCGTGGATTCCTTAAAGAGGTATCGTGGATTCTTTGTAAGGTATT
Source organism: Linaria vulgaris (assembly GCA_948329865.1). Taxonomy (NCBI): domain Eukaryota; kingdom Viridiplantae; phylum Streptophyta; class Magnoliopsida; order Lamiales; family Plantaginaceae; genus Linaria; species Linaria vulgaris. The sequence continues at coordinate 131,096,647 of OX415249.1, forward strand.
TCAGAGTCGTTTAAGGCATCGTCGAGCCATTTAAAATATCGCATGTCCATTTAAGGTATCTTGGTGCCATTTTAGGCATTGTAAGGGCTGTTTCGATCCCTTTGGAAAAAGGCATCGTAGTGATAGTTATGCCTTCGTATGGTAATATACTATGAGGTATACGCCCATCAGAGAGAGCACACTCTCCTTTTTGGGAGTGTCTCTATGCCATCGGGGAGGGAACATGTTTATCGTGCCACTGTTCCTTAGGATTGTTCACTGGCTAAAGCATCGACGATTATTTTAGGCATCGTAGAGTCATCCAAGACTGGTAGTGCCTTTAGCATCGGATGCTCTGTGAGTGTGGTAATCCGTGTGTCATCGGAGATAAGGTTATCTTACACAGATAAGCAATTTATCTTCCGATGGTACAAGTTTTCTTGTCCTTCGATGACCATATATCCGATGGCCATAAATTTACTCCACGGGTTTACACCGCAGGGTCTCGTTGAGCTTGTAAGGGTTTTGTAGATCTATGCCTAAGGCGTATTTATCCTCGATGATTTCGTGGCGTATGGACTATTGCAGACCGATGAAATTAGCAAGAGATCTTAACACATAATTGTGATATAATCCCGCGAGGGGATAGTTTTTGTAGGAAGTGAGACAGGGGTAAGGTTTGTATAACATTATTTAGCTTGAGACACATTCGTGTTAAAAACACGATTTGTATGCCTCGTACTTGATTGTGTCGTTTTATAGTTATTTTGTTTCTCGTTGAACATGTGGTATCGTATTCCGATAGTTAAGATCGAGAATAGTATGATGTAAGCAAAAATAAAAAGGAGGGGACACGCGGAGGAGAGAGTCGGGAAAATTCTCGTACCATCTCCCCTCCGAAGCAAAAATGTAATATTTTATTGAGTAGTTGCCCTATCGTGCTTAGGGCACCCGTCGAAGGTACAATATACACACTCTTTTCATACACTTTATCATGTTTATTTGCTTTCTAGTTTTTTGGAAGTAGCCTCGAGAAATGAGGCAAAATAGGTTAAGTCCTTCATCGAGCGAATTCCCCCATTGGGCGTAGGAGAGTTTCAATCGAGCTTGGTGGAGTAAATGCCTTCGGTAATAAAACGAGGCAGAAGATCTGAATTGTCATGGAATATCTGTTGCTCTGTGTCCAAGCGAGTACAGTACCTGCATAGACAAGATTGTGGCTCTTGCTCGGAGTTTCCTCCGGCTACGTAAGTGTTCCACAATATATGTAAAGCATAGTTTATATTTAAAAGCGACGAGCTTAGAGATTCAATATTCTCAAAACTGAGAGATAAAAACTACTTTTATTTGTTTATCAAAACAAATTCGCACAAGTTTGCCTCAACGTGAGGAAATAATTTGCATGCATTGCACGAATATAATATTAAATGGGAAAAGACTTTTTAAGACAATAAATCTGCTGCTATGTTATGAGCAGTTTTATAAAAACAAGGTACCATAATTGATGTGGATTTTTTTTTCTACCTTATTAAGTACTTAATTATGGGGAATCAGATTAGCTTAGATTTAATTCTCCTTTGAGAATAATATTGAATATCTATAGAAAATGTCATTTGATTATGAAATCTTTCCAACAATCACGTGATTCTCTTTGATTATATATCTTTCTAAGGTATCAATTAAGTTGGTCTTCATAAATAATACTCATGCAAAAAATCCGAGTGCGTAGCAATTTTAAACTAGAAGCTATCTTTTATTTAATTGCCCCAATCATTCAATATTAAGATCAGATTTGACTTTGCTAATTTTGAGGCTTTCAAAACTAATATTAAATTGACTATAAGGTCATATCATGTCAATTTCCATGAGGTGGGCTCAAGATGTGCTGAAAGCCCAAACTATGGTCAAAAGTTTATAAAGCTTTTAAGATAGAAGGTTGATATCTTATTGACTTATTTATCAGAACATTGTTCCACATCCACTGCGCTACTCTTCTGCAAAAACACCTATCCCTTTCTCTCTATCTCTTTTTTTTTTTTTTTGCCCCTCTGCGATCAATTTATATGTCATGAAATTGGATATGCTTTATAGATCCGATATGCAATTCAGCAGTCGAGGAAAAAGTCAGCAATCGGAATAATCGGTAAAAAAGTTAGCAATTGAAGTCAGAGAAAGTCATCTAGATCTCCAGTATTGGGACTAATTATCGCAAGTTTGGAGAAGAGAAGTTTTACCTTTGGGGCCGTACCACCCCGTAAGCGGTGATATCTCTGATCAGCCATTGATTTCTGAAATTGAATAAGAGTATGCTCCCCTTTCTCTTTTCTCGTTTGCAGCGCAAAGCGAGGAATCGTCCGAAATATGTTGTTGCATGTGTGGATCAGACCAAATTTGTTGTTGCATGTGTGGATCTTGAACAGAGAATGTTCTTAGATTTAATAATCTACAAGAATCTGAATCGATGATGGATTTGATGAGTGAGAAGGTATTTTTTTCTTTTTCTTCCATGTTATTTCTTTCTTTTCCCCTTTTACACCGATTCACCATCATCGCCACTCTTCTTCAAAACAGAGATGCAATAGATGATAACGTGAATCGTACGATGCCATCATATCGTTCTTTCGATCTTCCCCGTCACAATATCCGAACCCCGATGAGGTACGCATATAGTTGGAAAACCAGACTGGTCACTAATTTGGTGGTGAATTTGATGAGCTATTCGTTTCATGTGTGGTGCGAAGCGAGAATTTGAACAAAATATACTACTGTAGGTGTGGATCTTGAAAGATCATCTCATGTTTTATTTTTCTTTTTCGCAATTGTAGTGCACCCTCCTCGGATTTTCTCAAGGACTTTATCGGCGTTCCCACAGACGGCGCCATTTGTTAACGCATCGATCCGTCGTGCCTGCTAGCTTTACGGAGGGAGCGTTTGATTTGTTCGGAACGCCAATCCCGACCCGAGGAAAGCGGTGGTTTTTAATAGATTTGCGGCTGGACTCGGATGAATTTCGAGGTGCCTACGTATCCCACGATCGGGGAATCAAGCCACTCGTAGTTCGATTATAAATCGTATATAGTTGTTTATGGGATAAGAGTTTGTGTAGAGTGATCTCATATTGAAGTTTGTGGGGCTGAAATGGAGAAGCCGAGAGAGAAAGAGGGAGTGTGATAAGAGGGAGTATGATAGGTATTGAATTGTATTTCTTTGTTTGATTAATGTGTCTTTTTCCCCCCTTTCAGCCGTGTCCTTTTCTTTTGTGGAAGCATTCCTTTTATAAGTAATTTCCCCCATTGCATGTGAATTACACTTGTCCATTTATGTAGCTAGGTGTTAGTATATATGGCTACTTGTCATTTTGTGTAGCTAAGAAGGATTAGGCATAATATAATGGGTTTTGTGGTCTATACTCTATACGGCATTTTTATACATTTGTGTGACAAAGTTTATAATATTTGAATATATAACTCTTTTGTTGTAAAATACCAAAATATAATTGTGGTTATGCTGCTGTATAGAATATTACATATGATCCGTATATAATGACGAGATTGTGTACCACGATAATTATATAAATTGAGCCGTTTAATAAAGCGTTTATTGCTATAAATATTAATCGTGTAAAACGTCTTAGTTACGAACATAGATAGTGTACTAATTCGCGATAAATACGAATGAAGTAATATCGGTTAATCGAACCATCGTAATTATATTTTTAGTACGGATATTTTTACCCGTTAACAGGAGTCCCCCAGTTTTCAGTGCAGTCATAGACTTATGACTGCACTGGAAACTTTAAAGAGTCGATTGTTTACGATGGTTCGATTACTACGACAACTGGTATCGAGGATTCCTTAAAGAGGTATCGTGGATTCCTTAAAGAGGCATCGTGGATTCTTTGTAAGGTATTTCAGAGTCGTTTAAGGCATCGTCGAGCCATTTAAAATATCGCATGTCCATTTAAGGTATCTTGGTGCCATTTTAGGCATTGTAAGGGCTGTTTCGATCCCTTTGGAAAAAGGCATCGTAGTGATAGTTATGCCTTCGTATGGTAATATACTATGAGGTATACGCCCATCAGAGAGAGCACACTCTCCTTTTTGGGAGTGTCTCTATGCCATCGGGGAGGGAACATGTTTATCGTGCCACTGTTCCTTAGGATTGTTCACTGGCTAAAGCATCGACGATTATTTTAGGCATCGTAGAGTCATCCAAGACTGGTAGTGCCTTTAGCATCGGATGCTCTGTGAGTGTGGTAATCCGTGTGTCATCGGAGATAAGGTTATCTTACACAGATAAGCAATTTATCTTCCGATGGTACAAGTTTTCTTGTCCCTCGATGACCATATATCCGATGGCCATAAATTTACTCCACGGGTTTACACCGCAGGGTCTCGTTGAGCTTGTAAGGGTTTTGTAGATCTATGCCTAAGGCGTATTTATCCTCGATGATTTCGTGGCGTATGGACTATTGCAGACCGATGAAATTAGCAAGAGATCTTAACACATAATTGTGATATAATCCCGCGAGGGGATAGTTTTTGTAGGAAGTGAGACAGGGGTAAGGTTTGTATAACATTATTTAGCTTGAGACACATTCGTGTTAAAAACACGATTTGTATGCCTCGTACTTGATTGTGTTGTTTTATAGTTATTTTGTTTCTCGTTGAACGTGTGGTATCGTATTCCGATAGTTAAGATCGAGAATAGTATGATGTAAGCAAAAATAAAAAGGAGGGGACACGCGGAGGAGAGAGTCGGGAAAATTCTCGTACCATCTCCCCTCCGAAGCAAAAATGTAATATTTTATTGAGTAGTTGCCCTATCGTGCTTAGGGCACCCGTCGAAGGTACAATATACACACTCTTTTCATACACTTTATCATGTTTATTTGCTTTCTAGTTTTTTGGAAGTAGCCTCGAGAAATGAGGCAAAATAGGTTAAGTCCTTCATCGAGCGAATTCCCCCATTGGGCGTAGGAGAGTTTCAATCGAGCTTGGTGGAGTAAATGCCTTCGGTAATAAAACGAGGCAGAAGATCTGAATTGTCATGGAATATCTGTTGCTCTGTGTCCAAGCGAGTACAGTACCTGCATAGACAAGATTGTGGCTCTTGCTCGGAGTTTCCTCCGGCTACGTAAGTGTTCCACAATATATGTAAAGCATAGTTTATATTTAAAAGCGACGAGCTTAGAGATTCAATATTCTCAAAACTGAGAGATAAAAACTACTTTTATTTGTTTATCAAAACAAATTCGCACAAGTTTGCCTCAACGTGAGGAAATAATTTGCATGCATTGCACGAATATAATATTAAATGGGAAAAGACTTTTTAAGACAATAAATCTGCTGCTATGTTATGAGCAGTTTTATAAAAACAAGGTACCATAATTGATGTGGATTTTTTTTTCTACCTTATTAAGTACTTAATTATGGGGAATCAGATTAGCTTAGATTTAATTCTCCTTTGAGAATAATATTGAATATCTATAGAAAATGTCATTTGATTATGAAATCTTTCCAACAATCACGTGATTCTCTTTGATTATATATCTTTCTAAGGTATCAATTAAGTTGGTCTTCATAAATAATACTCATGCAAAAAATCCGAGTGCGTAGCAATTTTAAACTAGAAGCTATCTTTTATTTAATTGCCCCAATCATTCAATATTAAGATCAGATTTGACTTTGCTAATTTTGAGGCTTTCAAAACTAATATTAAATTGACTATAAGGTCATATCATGTCAATTTCCATGAGGTGGGCTCAAGATGTGCTGAAAGCCCAAACTATGGTCAAAAGTTTATAAAGCTTTTAAGATAGAAGGTTGATATCTTATTGACTTATTTATCAGAACATTGTTCCACATCCACTACGCTACTCTTCTGCAAAAACACCTATCCCTTTCTCTCTATCTCTTTTTTTTTTTTTTTTTGCCCCTCTGCGATCAATTTATATGTCATGAAATTGGATATGCTTTATAGATCCGATATGCAATTCAGCAGTCGAGGAAAAAGTCAGCAATCGGAATAATCGGTAAAAAAGTTAGCAATTGAAGTCAGAGAAAGTCATCTAGATCTCCAGTATTGGGACTAATTATCGCAAGTTTGGAGAAGAGAAGTTTTACCTTTGGGGCCGTACCACCCCGTAAGCGGTGATATCTCTGATCAGCCATTGATTTCTGAAATTGAATAAGAGTATGCTCCCCTTTCTCTTTTCTCGTTTGCAGCGCAAAGCGAGGAATCGTCCGAAATATGTTGTTGCATGTGTGGATCAGACCAAATTTGTTGTTGCATGTGTGGATCTTGAACAGAGAATGTTCTTAGATTTAATAATCTACAAGAATCTGAATCGATGATGGATTTGATGAGTGAGAAGGTATTTTTTTCTTTTTCTTCCATGTTATTTCTTTCTTTTCCCCTTTTACACCGATTCACCATCATCGCCACTCTTCTTCAAAACAGAGATGCAATAGATGATAACGTGAATCGTACGATGCCATCATATCGTTCTTTCGATCTTCCCCGTCACAATATCCGAACCCCGATGAGGTACGCATATAGTTGGAAAACCAGACTGGTCACTAATTTGGTGGTGAATTTGATGAGCTATTCGTTTCATGTGTGGTGCGAAGCGAGAATTTGAACAAAATATACTACTGTAGGTGTGGATCTTGAAAGATCATCTCATGTTTTATTTTTCTTTTTCGCAATTGTAGTGCACCCTCCTCGGATTTTCTCAAGGACTTTATCGGCGTTCCCACAGACGGCGCCATTTGTTAACGCATCGATCCGTCGTGCCTGCTAGCTTTACGGAGGGAGCGTTTGATTTGTTCGGAACGCCAATCCCGACCCGAGGAAAGCGGTGGTTTTTAATAGATTTGCGGCTGGACTCGGATGAATTTCGAGGTGCCTACGTATCCCACGATCGGGGAATCAAGCCACTCGTAGTTCGATTATAAATCGTATATAGTTGTTTATGGGATAAGAGTTTGTGTAGAGTGATCTCATATTGAAGTTTGTGGGGCTGAAATGGAGAAGCCGAGAGAGAAAGAGGGAGTGTGATAAGAGGGAGTATGATAGGTATTGAATTGTATTTCTTTGTTTGATTAATGTGTCTTTTTCCCCCCTTTCAGCCGTGTCCTTTTCTTTTGTGGAAGCATTCCTTTTATAAGTAATTTCCCCCATTGCATGTGAATTACACTTGTCCATTTATGTAGCTAGGTGTTAGTATATATGGCTACTTGTCATTTTGTGTAGCTAAGAAGGATTAGGCATAATATAATGGGTTTTGTGGTCTATACTCTATACGGCATTTTTATACATTTGTGTGACAAAGTTTATAATATTTGAATATATAACTCTTTTGTTGTAAAATACCAAAATATAATTGTGGTTATGCTGCTGTATAGAATATTACATATGATCCGTATATAATGACGAGATTGTGTACCACGATAATTATATAAATTGAGCCGTTTAATAAAGCGTTTATTGCTATAAATATTAATCGTGTAAAACGTCTTAGTTACGAACATAGATAGTGTACTAATTCGCGATAAATACGAATGAAGTAATATCGGTTAATCGAACCATCGTAATTATATTTTTAGTACGGATATTTTTACCCGTTAACAGGAGTCCCCCAGTTTTCAGTGCAGTCATAGACTTATGACTGCACTGGAAACTTTAAAGAGTCGATTGTTTACGATGGTTCGATTACTACGACAACTGGTATCGAGGATTCCTTAAAGAGGTATCGTGGATTCCTTAAAGAGGCATCGTGGATTCTTTGTAAGGTATTTCAGAGTCGTTTAAGGCATCGTCGAGCCATTTAAAATATCGCATGTCCATTTAAGGTATCTTGGTGCCATTTTAGGCATTGTAAGGGCTGTTTCGATCCCTTTGGAAAAAGGCATCGTAGTGATAGTTATGCCTTCGTATGGTAATATACTATGAGGTATACGCCCATCAGAGAGAGCACACTCTCCTTTTTGGGAGTGTCTCTATGCCATCGGGGAGGGAACATGTTTATCGTGCCACTGTTCCTTAGGATTGTTCACTGGCTAAAGCATCGACGATTATTTTAGGCATCGTAGAGTCATCCAAGACTGGTAGTGCCTTTAGCATCGGATGCTCTGTGAGTGTGGTAATCCGTGTGTCATCGGAGATAAGGTTATCTTACACAGATAAGCAATTTATCTTCCGATGGTACAAGTTTTCTTGTCCCTCGATGACCATATATCCGATGGCCATAAATTTACTCCACGGGTTTACACCGCAGGGTCTCGTTGAGCTTGTAAGGGTTTTGTAGATCTATGCCTAAGGCGTATTTATCCTCGATGATTTCGTGGCGTATGGACTATTGCAGACCGATGAAATTAGCAAGAGATCTTAACACATAATTGTGATATAATCCCGCGAGGGGATAGTTTTTGTAGGAAGTGAGACAGGGGTAAGGTTTGTATAACATTATTTAGCTTGAGACACATTCGTGTTAAAAACACGATTTGTATGCCTCGTACTTGATTGTGTTGTTTTATAGTTATTTTGTTTCTCGTTGAACGTGTGGTATCGTATTCCGATAGTTAAGATCGAGAATAGTATGATGTAAGCAAAAATAAAAAGGAGGGGACACGCGGAGGAGAGAGTCGGGAAAATTCTCGTACCATCTCCCCTCCGAAGCAAAAATGTAATATTTTATTGAGTAGTTGCCCTATCGTGCTTAGGGCACCCGTCGAAGGTACAATATACACACTCTTTTCATACACTTTATCATGTTTATTTGCTTTCTAGTTTTTTGGAAGTAGCCTCGAGAAATGAGGCAAAATAGGTTAAGTCCTTCATCGAGCGAATTCCCCCATTGGGCGTAGGAGAGTTTCAATCGAGCTTGGTGGAGTAAATGCCTTCGGTAATAAAACGAGGCAGAAGATCTGAATTGTCATGGAATATCTGTTGCTCTGTGTCCAAGCGAGTACAGTACCTGCATAGACAAGATTGTGGCTCTTGCTCGGAGTTTCCTCCGGCTACGTAAGTGTTCCACAATATATGTAAAGCATAGTTTATATTTAAAAGCGACGAGCTTAGAGATTCAATATTCTCAAAACTGAGAGATAAAAACTACTTTTATTTGTTTATCAAAACAAATTCGCACAAGTTTGCCTCAACGTGAGGAAATAATTTGCATGCATTGCACGAATATAATATTAAATGGGAAAAGACTTTTTAAGACAATAAATCTGCTGCTATGTTATGAGCAGTTTTATAAAAACAAGGTACCATAATTGATGTGGATTTTTTTTTCTACCTTATTAAGTACTTAATTATGGGGAATCAGATTAGCTTAGATTTAATTCTCCTTTGAGAATAATATTGAATATCTATAGAAAATGTCATTTGATTATGAAATCTTTCCAACAATCACGTGATTCTCTTTGATTATATATCTTTCTAAGGTATCAATTAAGTTGGTCTTCATAAATAATACTCATGCAAAAAATCCGAGTGCGTAGCAATTTTAAACTAGAAGCTATCTTTTATTTAATTGCCCCAATCATTCAATATTAAGATCAGATTTGACTTTGCTAATTTTGAGGCTTTCAAAACTAATATTAAATTGACTATAAGGTCATATCATGTCAATTTCCATGAGGTGGGCTCAAGATGTGCTGAAAGCCCAAACTATGGTCAAAAGTTTATAAAGCTTTTAAGATAGAAGGTTGATATCTTATTGACTTATTTATCAGAACATTGTTCCACATCCACTACGCTACTCTTCTGCAAAAACACCTATCCCTTTCTCTCTATCTCTTTTTTTTTTTTTTGCCCCTCTGCGATCAATTTATATGTCATGAAATTGGATATGCTTTATAGATCCGATATGCAATTCAGCAGTCGAGGAAAAAGTCAGCAATCAGAATAATCGGTAAAAAAGTTAGCAATTGAAGTCAGAGAAAGTCATCTAGATCTCCAGTATTGGGACTAATTATCGCAAGTTTGGAGAAGAGAAGTTTTACCTTTGGGGCCGTACCACCCCGTAAGCGGTGATATCTCTGATCAGCCATTGATTTCTGAAATTGAATAAGAGTATGCTCCCCTTTCTCTTTTCTCGTTTGCAGCGCAAAGCGAGGAATCGTCCGAAATATGTTGTTGCATGTGTGGATCAGACCAAATTTGTTGTTGCATGTGTGGATCTTGAACAGAGAATGTTCTTAGATTTAATAATCTACAAGAATCTGAATCGATGATGGATTTGATGAGTGAGAAGGTATTTTTTTCTTTTTCTTCCATGTTATTTCTTTCTTTTCCCCTTTTACACCGATTCACCATCATCGCCACTCTTCTTCAAAACAGAGATGCAATAGATGATAACGTGAATCGTACGATGCCATCATATCGTTCTTTCGATCTTCCCCGTCACAATATCCGAACCCCGATGAGGTACGCATATAGTTGGAAAACCAGACTGGTCACTAATTTGGTGGTGAATTTGATGAGCTATTCGTTTCATGTGTGGTGCGAAGCGAGAATTTGAACAAAATATACTACTGTAGGTGTGGATCTTGAAAGATCATCTCATGTTTTATTTTTCTTTTTCGCAATTGTAGTGCACCCTCCTCGGATTTTCTCAAGGACTTTATCGGCGTTCCCACAGACGGCGCCATTTGTTAACACATCGATCCGTCGTGCCTGCTAGCTTTACGGAGGGAGCGTTTGATTTGTTCGGAACGCCAATCCCGACCCGAGGAAAGCGGTGGTTTTTAATAGATTTGCGGCTGGACTCGGATGAATTTCGAGGTGCCTACGTATCCCACGATCGGGGAATCAAGCCACTCGTAGTTCGATTATAAATCGTATATAGTTGTTTATGGGATAAGAGTTTGTGTAGAGTGATCTCATATTGAAGTTTGTGGGGCTGAAATGGAGAAGCCGAGAGAGAAAGAGGGAGTGTGATAAGAGGGAGTATGATAGGTATTGAATTGTATTTATTTGTTTGATTAATGTGTCTTTTTCCCCCCTTTCAGCCGTGTCCTTTTCTTTTGTGGAAGCATTCCTTTTATAAGTAATTTCCCCCATTGCATGTGAATTACACTTGTCCATTTATGTAGCTAGGTGTTAGTATATATGGCTACTTGTCATTTTGTGTAGCTAAGAAGGATTAGGCATAATATAATGGGTTTTGTGGTCTATACTCTATACGGCATTTTTATACATTTGTGTGACAAAGTTTATAATATTTGAATATATAACTCTTTTGTTGTAAAATACCAAAATATAATTGTGGTTATGTTGCTGTATAGAATATTATATATGATCCGTATATAATGACGAGATTGTGTACCACGATAATTATATAAATTGAGCCGTTTAATAAAGCGTTTATTGCTATAAATATTAATCGTGTAAAACGTCTTAGTTACGAACATAGATAGTGTACTAATTCGCGATAAATACGAATGAAGTAATATCGGTTAATCGAACCATCGTAATTATATTTTTAGTACGGATATTTTTACCCGTTAACAATTATATTTTTAGAACTGAGTTAATTATGTATGATGTAGTTTTTGTTATCATTAATGAATGATGAAGTTAGATTTGAATGATTATGTGAATGTTAGTTATTACGGATAATTCAATTTTTAATAGAGATATTTGGTTTTAAAGAGTCTATTGACTTACTTTCAAGTTATAAAATAAGAAAGATACATAAGATCATATACCGCTACCCCGGGCGCACTTGAGCATGAATGAGAATTTCGGCAAGCACGAATATTCGCATGTGGATAGATACCCGTCCCTCACCCACCCCTAAATTCCACGAGGATGGGGCACACATGCTAAACTTTAAAGTTGGGGTCTAACTCGAATATTACAACATTCACATGGCGAAATGTAATATCGGCAAAATTTCCCACCCCTCCCCTCCCCCATTTCTTCAACATTTGAAACCCTAATTTCATCAATCTGAAACAACACTCATGGATTCTTCAATTAACCCCACTAATTCTCAAATTACAGACACTACAATGCACGTTAATCCCCCAAATCCCCATTCCATTGAAGAACCCAATTCAAATCCCAGCTCCAGTCAAAACCCTAGCTCAAGCACCGATTTAGTCAACGATAACTTCCTCTCAGCACTAGTCCCCAAAGGAAAGCGACGTGGAAGGCCCCGAAACTCCCCAAATCAGGTAAAAAATGCACCCCCTGTACCCAACACTAGTTCGAGTTACGACGGTGTCGTTTCAGGTTCCGGGGGGAGGGTTAGTCGAGCACGTGTGGGGAAACAGAGTAGATTCTCGTCGAGAAAACAGAGCTTTGTCAATTTTAGTAAGAGAAGGGAGGATGACTTGTCTGATGAGATAATCGTGATTAATAAGGACGCCACGGCCGAGGCGTTGATTGCATTGACGTCAGGGTTTCCTGCTGATTCGTTAACCGACGAGGAAATAGACTACGGGGTGGTGTCGGTTGTGGGTGGAATCGAGCAGGTTAACTATATTTTGATCAGGAACCATATAATAACGAGGTGGCGTGAGAACGTGTCGAGGTGGCTGACGAAGGAGATGTTTGTGAAAGTTGTTCCCGAGCATTGTGGGGCGTTGTTGGAGAAAGCGTATGGGTACTTGGTTGCTCATGGGTATATAAACTTTGGGGTGGCACCTGCGATAAAGGAGAAGATGTTGGTGGCGCCGAGTAAACCGAATGTGATAATTATTGGGGCGGGTCTCGCGGGATTGGCTGCTGCGAGGCAGATGATGGCTTTTGGGTTTAAGGTGTTGGTGTTGGAAGGCAGGAAGCGTGCCGGAGGGAGGGTTTATACTATTAGGCTGGAGAAGGCTGGTGGGGGCACGGTGGGGTTTGCGGATTTGGGAGGAAGTGTTTTGACAGGTACTTTAGGGAATCCGCTTGGGATTTTGGCCCGTCAGCTGTCATATACGCTTCATAAGGTGAGGGATAAGTGCCCACTTTATGGCGTGGATGGGAAACCTGTGGACCCTGATTTGGATCAGAGAGTGGAGAAGGCTTTTAATAATCTTTTGGATAAGGTAAGTATAAAGAGGAGTGAAATTGGAGACATCTCACAGGATGTTTCTCTCGGAGCGGCGTTGGAAACTTATCGGAATCCCTGTAGTCAAGAGGAGCTGAATTTGTTCAATTGGCATTTCGCAAATTTGGAGTATGCTAATGCAGGTTTACTTTCCAGGCTTTCACTTGCATTTTGGGATCAAGATGATCCTTTTGACATGGGAGGGGACCACTGCTTTCTGCCTGGTGGTAATGGAAGGCTGGTTGAGGCATTGGTGGAGAATGTCCCTATTCTTTATGAGAAAACTGTTCATGCCATTCGATACGGCAAAGACGGCGTGCAGGTTGCAGCAGGGGGGCAGGTTTATGAGGGGGATATGGTTCTTTGCACAGTCCCTCTTGGGGTTTTGAAAACTGGCTCTATCAAGTTTATACCGGAGTTGCCTCAGAGGAAGCTTGATGGAATAAAGAGGTTGGGATTTGGCTTGTTAAATAAGATTGCGATGCTCTTTCCTTGCGCATTCTGGGGAACGGATCTTGATACATTTGGCCATCTCTCCGATGATCCTAGTCGTCGTGGTGAATTTTTTCTCTTTTACAGCTACGCTACTGTAGCTGGTGGTCCAATTTTGATTGGTTTAGTGGCAGGTGAAGCTGCTCACAAGTTTGAGGTTATTGAACCCGAATTTCTTGTGCCTAGGGTTCTTCGGATTCTTAGAGGTTCGTATGTGTTAACTATCTTTACTTTAAGGAGAAAGCTTGTGTATTTCTGAGAAATAATTAAGTTTTAGGCAGTTGCATGTTTTTATGTGAATGTAATCAATCACATTTCTATTTGGCTATTCTGCATATTGACACTAAAGAAAGACTTCTGTCTGATTACTAATGTTATAATTGTTTCACACAATATAGCCGGCAAGAAGAACTGGCCTTCCAAATTTTAGTAGTCAATTCCAAATTTCTAGTGCTTCATGGGCATATTTGCATATTTGGGCTTCTCTATCTTGACGTCTATCCACTTTTGCAGATATATATGAACCACAAGGCATTGAAGTCCCAGATCCTATCCAAACTGTTTGTACAAGATGGCAGGGAGATACCTTCAGCTGCGGTTCTTATTCTCATGTGGCAGTTGGGGCTTCAGGATATGATTATGATATATTAGCTGAAAGTGTGGGTAACGGGAGACTTTTCTTTGCTGGTGAGGCTACCAATAGGCGTTATCCAGCAACCATGCATGGCGCTTTGCTTAGTGGGTTTAGAGAAGCGGCCAATATGGCTCATTTTGCTAGAGTTCGAGCATTGGGGTTAAAAATCGAGAAGAGTCCATCAGAAAATGCACATAATTGTGCTTCTATTCTTGCAGATCTGTTCAGGGCTCCTGATGTGGAATTCGGTAGCTTTGCTGTGATTTATGGTAGAAAAAACTCTGATTCAATGGCAATTTTAAGGGTGACATTTGGTGGCCAGCAAAAAAAGCAGGAACAGCACTATTCTAACAAGTTACTTTTTGAGCAGCTTCAATCTCATTTTAATCAGCAGTTGGAGCTTCATGTCTATTCGTTGTTGTCCAAGCAACATGCCAATGAGCTGAGAGAGTTGAGAGGAGGTGATGAGGCTAGGTTGAAGTACCTTGTCGAGAAGCTTGGAGTCAAGCTGGTTGGGAGAAAGGGTTTGGGTCCAGCTGCAGATTCTGTAATAGATTCAATTAAAGCTGAAAGGATTCGAGGACGGCGCAACCGCAACCCTTCTTCATCTGGTAGGTGCTCTATTCTTAAGATTAAGACGGCAAATCTGCCTAACTGTGAGCCTCTATCTCACGTTAGTTAGGCTGAGCTTAAACTGTTTGTTGCATTGGTTTGAAATAGATAATAGTATCCTATGCATTATATATCATGTGCTGGATAGCTTACTTTATATTTTTATTTTAGAATGGGTTCAGTATCAATAAAAATGAACAGAAATGTCAGGTGTAGTAATAGCTCGAGAATTCATTATCTGTTTATGGATGCGATAGTTGGTAAGAATTATAGTGGATCTAGCTATATATGCCTAAAACGAACATGAGTAAGTACATGATGATGTTAGAATCTCTCCAAATTGACGTGATTGGTTAGGAAACTCGGTTTTAAAGTTGGAACATAAAAAGTAAGAGATGGCGGATGTGATTCAGTGAGTAGTTCAATATACGGTAAATATTGGGGTAGCTTCGATAGATAAATAAAGAATAGACTATATGGAACCACAAATGGTATATTTGGTAAGAAACTGTTGAAAGTAAAATAATTGCTATTGCATACGTTACTACAGCTGGTAAAGTTACTAATACGAAGCTTTTAAATTTGAGGCGCGCGGCAGTTACTTTCCTGTAGTATCGCTTGTATTTATACTACTTGGAATAACATTTTTTGTCCTTTCTGTATAGGTAAACCAACATTGAAAGCAGCGGCTGTGAGACGAGGAGTAGTTAGGTATGACCAAGATTCTTTATTTTGCATTTTTTTTAAAAGCTTTACCTCTAACCTGTCTTCTGCCTCAACTTTCGTTTCTCACTTTTAAACAGAAAAGCTAAAGTTCTTGGTAGCAGCAATAGATCTTCTGTTCAAAACCCATTGAATATTGTTAACGTGGGGCCTGGATCACTCAACGGTAGTGATGGCTCAGTTATTCCAAACTCTAATGTTGTGGCAAGAGGCATTGGCAGTAAAAGTGATGGGGCTACTCTGGATTCACGTCGCGATGAGTTCATGGCTGATACCAGTGATTCTATTCCTCAGAACATACTCTGTAATAATACTACGTCAACTCCTTCTGGTTCAAATATTGGTTCAACGCCATTAAGCATCGATAACGAACTGGCTCGTCCGAATTCAGATGATAGTTTAATGTCGGTGGATGACATAAGTTATAATCCTTCGAAAGTAGCCCTTGACGCCAGCGGCTTGACTCTTGCAAATTCAAATAGCGAGGCAAGAGCATTGGGAATTGACAATAGCCTTTCACTGTCAAGCTTAAGCTGTAGCTTGGAGTTAGCGGGTGATATCAGAAAAGATAGAGCTCACCACTTGGAAGATGAGAATGGTTTGGTTGCTCTTCAAAGATCAGAAGTTGAGACAAGAGCATTGGGCAGTGATCAAGAATTGCCTCCAGATTTGCAGATTAGCGGTATCGGCTCTGGAGAGCATACAGGGATTATTTCAGATACCACAGGC
Source organism: Linaria vulgaris (assembly GCA_948329865.1). Classification (NCBI taxonomy): domain Eukaryota; kingdom Viridiplantae; phylum Streptophyta; class Magnoliopsida; order Lamiales; family Plantaginaceae; genus Linaria; species Linaria vulgaris. The sequence continues at coordinate 131,112,867 of OX415249.1, forward strand.
AGTATATCTGGTCAAGATAATATCTTTGAAGATATTATGAATGAATTGCTTCCCCCTTCCGGCACAAACTCTGGTTCTTGGCAATTTACAGGAAAACTATAGGAGCTGAAATGAGAACATCAAGCCTGCTTTTTCTTGGTAACTTGTACATTGTAAATTTATGGCTAATCTATATTTGCTGATTATGATCGTATATAAATTTAACTAGGCTTTATCACCTTTAAGCCGTTCAGGTGTTTCGTCTTCTTAGCATCGCTGTGGTGTTCCTTTATTTTTCATGTCTTGAAATCAGACTAGCAAATCAACATTATTCTACTTTTGTTGATCAAGGTTATTCCGAAAACCGGCACAAGTTTAGGAGCAAACCACTAACAGTTTATTCTACTGAAACCGCAAAGATATAATCTCTTGACACGCATGCTCACAACTTGCTGATTTTTTTTTTTATAATAGAAATAAAATGAGGATATCTTTGGGCTTTGCAGTTCAATGGGATGTATAATTACAGAAACAATGAGTATTGATCCTCCACATTTTTGCTGGTACATGAATAAGCTAAGTTCTAGGAGCTTATTCATATGGTGCATTTTTTGCATAAAGGTGTTACCGTAATACCTCTGTTTTGTAGTTGTGATATAATACCTCCACTTGACATGAAACGATTTCTGATTTTTGATATACTACGACCTTTTATATGGTGCAAATTTTTTCTTCATGTATTGCTTATATTTTACTAGGCATATGATGGACTTTGTCCTGTAGAACTGGCTAGATTCAGGACTCCAGAGGGTTACTCGAGCAAAGCTTAACACCCCGTAAGATTTACTTTTTTGTTAATTTATTAGTTTAGTTCGCCCCTCTCTTGGGGAAGTATGAATCATATTAATGATATTATATCTGTCTGTGTTCGAATACAGTTTACCAAGTGCCTTTCATTACTCTTTATGGTAAACTGACTTCTTATAATTGGCTTTCATGCATGTGATTAAGCATAGAAGTTTCTTGCACCTCGACTCGTTTTGCTAGTACACATTCGATATTTACACAATGTAGCTAGCATTACCGTTACAACTGTAAAAAGGGCTTGCTCATATTTTAGCTGCCTTTTCCCCTCGAGGATGTCCAAATTGGCACGTGGGATGTGTAGGATGATAGGGTCTGAAGATGGAGTGTTCTGTGAAGCACTCGCTGCACTGTTGGAGAGACGAATCACGGTGTACTGTTACTGTGTTATGTGGTGAAAACACAGGGTTTTTGCAATCTTCTGAATCTGTTTGAAGATGAAAATGTTGTTGTACATATTACTTTTGTATGTTTCTGTGTAATGGTTACGATTTTTCTTGGTTAAAGTCTTAAAGATATAGTATATTGATTTTTAATGACTAATTGTATTATAGTATAGACATACATTTTTTTTGACAGGACATAATTCTCATAAATGGGAAGAAGGAACAGTGAAAATATCTGCTCTACAAGAAGGAAGCAGCTAGTCAAAAGAACCAAAAGAGCCTAATTCATTAATACATACATGATACATGGTCAAAGTAGTATAAGCTAGGAGTCCCCCACTGTGTTTGGTTCTCAGTCCAGTTAGTCCTTTAATTTGTCAATTGTGTCACATCTAATTAAGTTACGTTCTTGTAACTGTTGAAATTAAATTATGCAATATCACATGCATGGACCACTTTTTATGACATTTCTGCCTAACACCTGCCGCAAACCTTTAATATATACTTGAAATGAACTTCTATAAATTAGCAACTGCTTCCTAAGTGAACGTTAACCAACTAACTAAACTTCCATCCCCTTTTTTATTTGCTACTTATAGCTTTACTTATTATTATAAGCCATTTGAAGAAGAAGAAGAAGCTAACTTAACAGCCATGGCAGGAGGTGTTATGATAAAATCGAATGACAAAGAATATAACGGAAGAGTTACATTATTCGTGTTACTATCTTGTATGGTTGCGGCCGCGGGTGGAATTATATTCGGCTATGATATCGGAGTTTCAGGTTCTTTAGATGTCATCCCTCCAAATAGACGTTTTTGTTACAACTTACAAAACATGTTTTTCGTTCTAGCAAAATATATACACTATGTTAGTTTCTCTAATTCATCCACAAAAGTAAATTAAAATAGATAGATATTAAAAAATGTATTACCTCGATTTCAAAAAGGATGAATATTACCTCGAGCTTTGATAGATAAATGAATTACCAACAAGAACAACTTTACCTTAGCTCCAGAGGTCCATGTTAAATTGATGTCGAAAGGCAAGCTGATGCACGGACTGCGCCACGGCTCTCTTTTAGACTGACTATTCATGCTCCTAGTTGGCATTTCATATATATGCAATAATAAGGTCACATACTTACGTAACAGCTATATATACATACTTTGCGTTGAGAAGAAAGGTGTTGAAATAGAGACCTATTTAAGATTGAAAAGATAGCATTACTGTCTTACAAGATAATACAAATTACCAACAGACTGTTTAATTAGATTTTATATTCAAAGTTGGAAAAATTCAATTTCAGGTGGTGTGACTTCAATGGAACCATTTCTGAAGAAATTCTTTGGAAAAGTATACAATAAGATGCAACGGGACACGACTGTTAGTAACTACTGCAAATTCGACAGCCAACTGTTGACATTATTCACGTCATCACTTTACATAGCGGGGCTCGTATCGTCATTCTTTGCTTCGATGGTCACACGAGGCTTTGGCCGTAAGCAGTCGATCATCATAGGTGGACTTGCTTACATGGTAGGGGCTGCTCTCGGCGGGGCTTCTTACAACATTTACATGTTGTTAGTTGGTCGAGTGTTGCTTGGTGTTGGTCTCGGTTTCACTAATCAGGTATTACTAAGTTTCACTATATAACTAACTATATTTTTCATATATCCTTGTTAGTTAATTTACTTTTACCATACAGGTTATTTTTCTATATTATTCATATATCCTTGTTAGTTGATTACCAATGCTTATATTTAGGTTAGTTTAGTTTTTTCACTTCGCTAACAAAATATGGGCTCGAATTTTTCTTGCAACAGTCTGTTCCGTTGTACCTGTCTGAAATGGCACCATCCAAATATAGAGGAGCTTTCAACGTAGCGTTCAATATTTCCGTCAGCATCGGTTACATTGCAGCTACTCTCATAAACTTTGGCACCGCAAGAATCAAATCAGGATACGGGTGGAGAATCTCACTAGCAATGGCCGGAGTCCCCGCCATGGTTCTCGCATTCGGTGCACTAGTTTTCCTCCCCGAGACACCAAACAGCCTCGTCCAACATTCCAACAATCCCGACAAGGCCAAAAAAACTTTACAAAAAATCCGAGGCACCGATGATGTCCAGGCCGAACTAGACGATCTCATCGAAGCAAGTTACGCTTCAAAATCAATCAAGCACCCTTTCGTAAATCTCATGCAAAGAAAATACAGGCCTCAACTCGTCATGTCTGTTTTAATTCCGTTTTTTCAACAAACCACTGGAATCACTGTCATAGCATTCTATGCGCCAATTCTTTTTCTAACGATTGGTTCGGGCGAAAGTTCATCACTCTTGTCCGCAACCATCACCGGAGTTGTTGGCTCGACATTTAATTTGATAACGTTGTGCTTGGTGGATAAGTTAGGAAGAAGGCCATTGTTCCATGTCGGTGGAGTTCAAATGTTCATTTCGCAAATGCTGATTGGAGGGATCATGGCGGCTAAGCTAGGCGATGAAGGTCCTATGGAGAAAGGGTATGCTATGGTAGTTCTGATCTTGATTTGTGTCTACCTCACGGGGTATTCTCTGTCATGGGGTTCCCTTGCATGGGTCGTCACTAGTGAGATTTTCCCGTTGGAAGTTAGGTCGGCCGGACAAAGTATTGTGGTGGCAGTTAATCTGTTCATAACATTTGCAATTGCTCAGGTTTTTCTAGCAATGCTTTGCCATATGAAGTCGGGGATATTTTTCTTTTTCGGAGCATGGGTGATTATCATGTCCGTGTTTGTGTATCACTTTTTACCAGAAACTAAAGGGATTCCAATTGAGAAAATGGACAAGATATGGGCTGAACACTGGTACTGGAAGAGATTTGTTGATGGTAGTGAGATTGAAAAATAAGTATGTTATTGATCAGTGTACATGTGGAAGCATAGGTTTGTTACTAACTACTCTAACTAGCTAAAGCTTGTAATAGCCCAGCTAGAAGATTGGTGGTGTTTTATAAAATCAAGAATGTATAAAGTATCTGCTTAATAATTTCTTTGTTTCAAGAGTTCAAATACAAATGATAATGCATAATTAAGGACACAAGCTCGAAGAGAATGTGTTTTTGTGATTAGGTAAAGGAAAATATTATATCCAACTCCTTTTGGCGAATGCACTTGTCATTTATATGATGTGGGTGCAAATATTAAAATTCATAATTGGTTAGGTTTTGTACATTGATGGCCTTCATTTATCAGCTCTATTGCCTAATCACATTCATTCCAAAACAAATTTCATGTCATGCAAAATCTGCTTCTTTTTTTTGTTGTCTTTTTATATTTTGGCTATCAGAACATTTCACTGATAAGCAAGCAACAAACAGTGAGTTTATATGTAACCACCTCTACTTTTCACTTTAACACTAAGACCAAATTCCCATAAAGGAGCAGATAATATAACATGAAAAAGAGTTCTATGACATATCTGTGTTACTAAACATCACCGTAGATTGCAGCTGTTAGAAAGACAGCTTTCAGATTTTAGAGGAATGATGCACAAGATAATCGGAGATGGAAAGCATCAGAAATAACAACCCGTAGCCGATGATGGAGATAAACAGTAAGCAATGTAAGATCCAGTTTGGACGAGTAATATCTTGCGACAACTTTTCATAGTGTCGTGAGCGTATTAACAGATCGTCCCATCCGCTTTCTTTGAGTCCCTTGAATGTCCTCCAACATCTTCACAACGTCTGTCATTGTAGGCCGTCTCTCAGGGACACTATCAACACAATGCACAGCTATTTTCATCATTTCCAACATTTCTGTATCCACGTCTTCTGACCTCTGAACCTCTACATCAAACAGGGGAATACCTGGTCCATACTTAACAGAACCATCAATACAACAAACTAACGACATCAAGTCTCTCTGAAATATCACATCTGGTGGCAGTGCAAACAGAAGTTCAAGTAGCACTACGCCAAAACTGTATACATCAAAAGCTAGAGATACTTTACTATTATCAGTCACTAGTTTTCCCAATCCCACATCAGATACGATACCATACTGCCATTTGTCGAGGAGGCTGTTTGAGGAACTTATATTTCCATGCACAAGCTTCTGCCCATTTTTCGTATGGATATGAGCAATCCCTTTTGCTGCTCCAACTGCAATGTTTAGTCTTGTTATCCAGTCTAAAGCTCCCTTGCCTGAACTTGTATCGCCTGTAAAGTCAAAGAATTAAAAATCATATCATAATCTTTTCATAATAAGTTAATAACAAAGAACAGTTGAACCCGTACCATGTAATTTTGCAGATAAACTGCCCTGATCGTAGTAATCGTACACCAAGAGCTTTTCGTCCGTAGAATAGTAGTATGCCCTTACGTCAGCAACATTTTCGTATCCCATTCTTCCGACGACTTCCATATGCCGCTGAAATTCTTCTTTCCTAATGGTTACACCCTTCAATCTTTTCACATAAATGATGTTTTTTCCTCCGAATATTGCCTTATATGAAGTCCCAAACCTTCCATATCCTAGAACCTTATCTGAATCAAATAACAGATCCTCATGGTGGAGTTCAAGAACCGTGTCTAATGTACTCATCATTCCAATATCTTCAATCATTTTCAGTACTGCAGACATTTTAGGCCTCTTCTCCGAGGATTTTGCTACACAACTTATTCCGATTTCCAACATTCTCACGATCTGTTCCCTTATTTTAGGAAGCAACAATAGAGCTTCGTCAAATACTTTAGTATTCCATTCCTTACGGCTGATAGAGTTAACCAACTTAGCTAGGTCCGCAGCCTTATGGTCAGGGGAGGCCGAGGGTTCGCATGATTGCCGCGTGAGAAGTTCAAGTAACAGAATCCCGAAACTATACACATCAGAAGCTTGAGACACGTTCCACGTGTGCTTGACTTCCGGAGCATAACACCTCGAGGATTGTGGAAATGTTGTCTCAACCATGCTTGCTAAGCCAAGCTCAGATATCAATCCATATTCCATAGCCTCTAGAATTTAGAAATATATTTGAAGATTTTATGATTCCATGGACCATCTTTCCGCCATTTTGTGCGTGTATGTGACTAATACCTCTTGCTGCACCCATTGCAGCTCTTAATCTTGCTTTCCACTCCATAGGAGACTGATTGTATTGTCCTGGGGAAACATAAATCGTAATCATATATTCGTATGTAGTATGTACTCCACATGTCTCTAACATGTACAAAAAAAAGAAAGATCTTTCAATGGGAAATAGGAAGACCATTTCAGCAATTGATTCGTTCGTTTACTCATCTATCTAGTGCTAGTACAAGTACAATAGTTTTTTCCTAATTAGATAAAAAAAACCATGATAATTCCCAAGAGATTCTACAGATGAGTAAACAACATAATTTACAGAGATTCACGTATGAACAAAAACTGCAGCGACACTCCTGATAAGCGGGGATTCATATATCGTAAGATTTACGTCTTTGGAACAATAGTAACCCCTCAACGCGGCCACGTTTTCGTGCTTGACGTCTCCAATAAGCTCCATGCGTCTCTTGAAATCTTTTTCTGACATATTAACGGCCATATTCAATCTCTTAACCTTAGTAGTCATCCTGCTCGGCAGTTCTGCTGCATCAGCACTTCCGAACATTCCCTTCCCCCGTATCACTAGGGAATATGTCAGCAGATTTGAAATATTATCACAATCTGAAATCCAAACAAGGCGCGTCTCCTTGGTTAATTTGAGTTGGAGTTCGCTTATACTGTTACCGGAAGAAACTTCGTGTTCATGTTCAAAGTTGGACGTAAAACTAGAATCCGATGCGTCAGAGAGAACACTGGGGGTCCTTGAATGAGCATGAAAAAGCTCCAACAGCTGTTGTCTCTTGATCACAGCTGCTACTAATCTTTCCCAATTATCAAAATTTCGAGACATTATTGTTCTTATTTGCTTTTTTTTTTTAAAGATATGATGAAAATGCAAATAACAGCTGATGCTTGCAAACGGATTAATTTGAGTCGTTGACGCTGGAATAGGGATGAATCTGTCTTCGTTTACTGAATAGACAATGACTTTGCATCTTTCTTTCTACTTGCTTTAATATAATCTAATAAATTGTTTTGACATCTCCTCGTTATTTCAAAAAGTGGTATATTAGGTGTAGTTCTTGTCCCATACATTTTATATAAGAAAGGAAGTTATACTTTGTCCAGAAAAGAATGATGTATTTTAAAGTAGAGAAAACTTATAAAAATGAAATCAAGATAACTGTATATCCTTTATTTTTCTTATTTTAAATTACCAAAAGCTTATAAAACGAAATCATATAATAGAATGTTAAGTCAGAAAGCTAATATACATTACCAGTGACTCTATTCCTCAGAACTCGCTGTGCTCGTTGGTCTTACAATCAAATTTAGGTAAAAGTATATACACTATATATATTCTTTCATTTTGCTATCATACAGAAGCAACACAGGCTCACAATCACCAGTGAATCATCAATATCATCCAGGAAAAAAATGATATCGCCCCAAGTCTTCCTGCACTAATGCCCCTCGGCCAGCATTTTCCTCTCACGATCCACCCCGTCAAGCCATTCACTAAAGTTTGATTCTTTGTCAGTCTTGAACTCATCATAGTTGCCGTACAAGGACATCAGTTCCTGATGAGATAAGCTTTTACCGAGTTGCGATTCTTCTTGGAGCACATCACCAGTTTCACTTGACAATGGCAGATCTTCAGCCTCGACTTCAGGCTCCAAGGCAGTTGAAGACAAGGTATTCCCACCTTGGGATTGGCTTACTTCTTTTGTTTCATTTTGCGTCCATTTGAAATTGCCAGCCGTTTGCTTTGCTGACTTCAACACACTAGACAAATAGCCATTGTTCTTCTCGACATCCTCTTGTGCACCGATGGTACTACGACCCCATGTGGCCGGAGACCAAGAGCCAGTTCCTCCAAGAAAACCTGAGCCAGAACTATATAATAAACCCCTTTTCGGTTGTTTGGTTGTTACGATGGCAAGAGAATTTTTTATTTCTTTGATCATATCATTGGCAACAGGAAAACCACATTCTTTCATGGACCCAACCATGGCAATAGAATCCTCAAGATCTTCGGTGTGTAAAGCTATCTCGTGAGAATTGTCGACCACATTTTTCTTAAGACTAATAAGATTAGGAACTGCTTTTTGTGTGTGCTGCTGAACATAGAAAAGCCCCACAGAGGGTTCATTCGCCACAAACTTCATCATGTCTGCTAAATTTTCACCTACTTCCGCAAAACCATCAGCAGTGGATAAGCCATGCATTCTTTTGAAGGCAATTGATTCCTCATCCCTGAATAAAGAAAAATCAAAATACTATAAACTACAAAAAAATAGGTCTCCAAAACATTTTCAGGGAAATACCCACATAAATTACCAGACAAGTCATTTGTACAACAAACAAATTACAAAGAAACAAAAGGGTATAGGATTTTATTTATTTGTACTATGGACCGTATCTTCCCTATTTACGTCGTTTATTGCTTGTTTCAAACCAACTAATTGAACCCTTCAAATAAGAACGAAATACTAGCATTCTTTTCAAACTAAGATATCCAAAAATGGTTAGAACTGAGTGTCTTTTCAGAAAGCATGTAATGCAAAATACACAGGAGTAGCTTTGAAACCAAAGCGTGGATCTAGTGTCCTCACACATATTCCTGCCATTATCTTGGTTATCGAATTACTGATTCGTCCGAAAAAAGGGCATACTTAAAATCAAGTAGTGGCAGTTCCAACAATTAGACACATGGTTTACGAAAGAAGCCATTGTAAGTTGGACGACGTTGATCAAGTGAACTCAAAGGAGCACACCCATTCAGCAAAGCCCAATGAAAAGTGAGCGAGATCTAACTGTTTTCCATCCTAAAGCATCATTCCACTCTGATCCCAGAAACTCCGGCTTATAATGCGGCGCTGTCATAAGTTGGGGAAAGTTGGGAAATACAGGACACATGAAAAATGTGCAACGACTTTAGAGCAGTGCTGGCTTTTACTTCCTTTTATAAATAATAGAAGGATAATCTTAATTTCGTTTAGAGTTAAAACATACTCTTTATTTTGGTAGTCTAACGATATAAAGTTTGATACTTTCTTACAGGGGCCACGAGTTCGAATCTATTCTTACTTGAACATAGATCGTACATCCAGTGATGAGCTTCTGTTACAAATTTAGATGCAAACCGAGCACAAAATACCTGCAAACACAACAGAAAGAGGCCCTTCGTAAGCATCTTGTAACAAAAGATTTTGCAAAGGAATGATCTTGATTTAGCTCTGGTAGGTTTCAACTTCTAGGTCTTTCCGCAATATACTCGACTTGGTAAATCTCTTACCATTTCCAGGAAGAAGGTAAGATTTACCAGAAATAAAAAATTGTGGCCTAGGATTCAGATAAAGGATAGACAAGAAATACGAACTTCCAATTCGGAGGTCAAGCACCAAGCACCTTTACTCAATTCTCCATGAGAAAGCTCATTAAATCTCAGTAGTTCTTAGCAAGTCCAGAAATTAGCCTAGGTATCATTCAATTTCAATAACATGGCAATGCTAAGATTTCCCCGCACTTCTTAGAAATATTTCAAGAGATAGTAGATGAAGAATATTCCATTTTTGCCTTAACAGTTCCTTTAAGAGCATACGTAAATGATTCCAGATTTCTACATAGTATCATAGCCTACCTAAATTGATGATCATTGAACTATCTACAAACGCGATTGCACCGAAGTTAATGCCAACCTACACGTAAGGAAACGTGTTGCGGTTTTTAGCATATAGCTTGAAAACACTCTGAGCCATACCATATAAGGAACATTTCTCCTTTCCCTAAACAAGGACTTTATGATGAGGCTATAAATCTCTACAAACTTGCAAACAATTTTTCTCTCGTTCTTGCATACAAACCTCATAACAGATAATCAATTTGTATAAACTCCAATCAGAATCCATAACTAAATAAATAACAAAAAAAAGAATGATACTGAAGTATATGACTATGAGAAAATCAGAGCAACCCATCAAAAATCAGTGCAAACCCATTTCTCAAAATGCAATCTTTAGCTCATTAGCAGTCAAACAGAAAACTAAAAGCCAACATAAATTCAATAAAAAAGAAAGACACAAATAGGCATAAAGGGAAAGAAAAAAAACAGAAGTAAATTGCAAGTACTTACAAATAGTATTATCCAGATGAGTAGAGTCTTCGATTCCGGTCCATTATTTCGTATAAATAGGTGAATTTCAAATTTTATTTAGGATATACACGACGGTGTGACGTCAACATCTGCAGCTGATTTCTGATAATTCTTTTCTTCCTTTCGGTAAAATCGTTTACTTTTTATATTTAATTTCCATTATATATGTTAAAATAGTAAGATACTATGGCCAGATTTCTTTTTTCTGTGATAAGACCAATGTGTCCTCAACTCCTCATTCAGTTTTATGACATCACTATTTCATTTCTTTAATTGCCGACAAATGATGATATTATTGTTCAACCATTTTTATATTTTTTTTTATTCTTGGAATAGTTCGTCTAAGAATTATTTTATGTGTAATATGTGCTTAAATTTCAGTGTATTACATGTTTTATGTTATTATTAAAAAAAAGTGAAACTATAGAAACTTGTTTCATGATCACATGTAGAATTATTGTGTAAGTTAATGCTGAAAAAGCGAATGAGAATGTTATAATATTTTAATCTAAAGTATAACCGGCACATAATTTGTATGTTTATTGGTGAGAAAATGTTTTTTTTTTGATAGATAATGAATCAAACTAGGCCGTTAGGCCAAATCCGCTAAGTACAAACTAGTTAACTGGGTTGGCGGAGACTCCCAAAAGTGCTCCCAACTCCTATCCTTTAAGTACATTCTCCCTAGTTTGTCGGCCACTTTGTTAGCACCGCGCGGTATCCACTTGATTTTGAACTCCCAAGGTTGCTTCATGAGTTCTCGACACTCCTTTTCCAGCGCGTCCATGGGCTGGTCCAGTCCTTTGTTCGCCGTGAGTCTTTTGAAGACAGTTAGCGAGTCAATCTCGAGAAAGACTCGCTGATATCGCCGTTCCCAAGCAATGGTCAGGCCCTTCTTGATCGCCTCCATCTCCGCAACGTCAACTGTTGGAGATTGGAGTTCCAACTTGAACCCCCAAATCCACTCGTCGTTCGCATCTCTCAGAATTCCAGCCGCATGACCTCGGTTTTCCTCTTGATTGACTCTTCCATCGGTATTGAGTTTCACCCATCCGAGCTCGGGTTTTTGCCATTTTTCTTTGTTTTTATGATTCATCTTCCGTCTCCCCTTCCTTAAATCCTCGCCCAATAGACGAATTTGGAAGACACATGAGTTAATGCTCTCCATTTTTTCTTGAAAACCTTAGAGTTTCGGTTCTTCCATATCACCCACAAACCCGCGGCAAAAGTAAAACTCCAGTCCTCTATCTCTGAATATTTGCTCCTTATATTCTTGCTCAGCATCGCTACCTTAAGCCATCCGACGTCTGGCAGTCCTTCAAATGTGGGGAGGCTCTCTTCCGATACAATCCGACGCCAAATCCCTCGTGCCATGGGACAGTGGCGTAACATATGTATAGCAGTTTCAATGCTGGACGAACACACCGGGCATTGAACCTCGGATGGAATCCCGTTTCTTCTTCTCATCTCATCCGTCGCCAATCTATCTTGTGCGAGAAGCCAAAGGAAGTGCAGGATTTTGTTACTCAAATCGAGACTCCAAACCCAGGCTACGTCCGGCGCGACTTGTTGTTCTTCCTCGTAGTATTCTAAATATGATTTATAAGCCTATTGACAACTAAACATACCGTTAGAACTTGCGCTCCATAATAATTCATCCTCGCACTCCCGTAGGCAAACAAGTTTGCCGCAGATCTCGGCCTTTAAAGCATCATGTATAGTCGATGCAATGTCTTCTAATTTCCAGTCGCCCTCCTCATCCAGCATATCGCGCAAAGACAGTTTTGCTTCGGTATGAACTATCTGGCAGCCCTCGTCGCAAAGGCGTTTGTCTCCCATCCAATTATCGTACCAAAAACAGATTTTCCTACCATCTCCAATCTTCCAACGGATGAAGGGAGCCATCAGCCCCACGCATCTCAAGAGTCCCTTCCAATTCGCGTTATCCGTTGGTCTCGCAAGACATTCCATGATCCTTTCTTTCTTAAGATATTTACCAACCACCAATTCGCGCCAAACTGAATTCTCCTCTCTCATTATCCTCCAAGCTAGTTTTGATAAGAGCGCCTCGTTGCTCACACGCGTAATTCTAATCCCTAGTCCACCTTCTTTTTTTTGGTCGAGTAACCCGCGGACAACCTACTAAGTGGAGTTTCCTCTTAGTGATGTCCGACGACCAAAGAAAGTCCCTATTAAGTCGGTCTAATTGCGTACATACATGTTCCGGAAGCCATGTCGCTTGCATTTGGTAAATAGGCTGAGCCGAAGAGACGACCTGGATTAAAGTTGCACGTCCTCCTAAAGTTAGAAGCTTTCCTTTCCAATCAGTGAACCGTTTCATGATGCGGCCCAAAGTAGTGGCAAAATCAGCCCGTGTAGTGCGCCCGTGGACTAGAGATATTCCAAGGTAACGCCCTAAATTCGTTGTTTGGCCGAAACCCAAGATATCACTGATGCATCTCTTCAACCCCGCTCCGTCGCTTTTCGAGAAAAAGACTTTGGACTTCTGAGCACTGAGTTTCAAACCCGATGCGCCACAAAATTTATCGAGGACCCCTTTAATAGCCCGCGCGGTGCGTTTCGTGGCACGACCCATCAGCACCAAATCATCGGCAAAGAAGAGGTGTGAGAGCTTGGGCCCACCTCGACCTGGAACTAACGGTTGCCACTTTGAATTAACCACTTCCTCTTGAATCAAATATGCCAACTGCTTAATGAAAAGTACGAATAAATAAGGCGACAGTGGATCGCCTTGTCTAAGGCCGCATGCGTGCTTGAAAGGTTCAAGAGGAGATCCGTTCCACAAAACTCTCGTCGCTGCATTCCGAACACAGTACATAATGAGCTCTATAATATCCGACGGGAATTGAAACGCAATCAACGTCTCTTCCAAGAAGACCCATTTGATTTTATCATATGCCTTCTCCAAGTCTAACTTCATAATCATGCACCCGATATTTTTTTTTTTTTTACTTCTCACCGAGTGAAGAACCTCTTGTAAGAGAAAAATATTATCCTGCGTGCTTCTTCCCTTGATAAAACTCGACTGGGTGGGAGCTATTATTTCGGGCATAATACTTCGAAGCCGTGACGTAAGACTTTTTGTGATGAACTTGTAGAGCACGTTACACAGTGAGATTGGCCGGAACTGTGTGATACTCTCAGGGCTCTGAACCTTCGGTATTAGACATAGGAAAGCTTCGCAAATTTTGGGGTCGGAACTCTTGTTCTCGAAAACTGATTTGGCAAAATCCATCAAAGAACCCTGCAACCAATCCCATAATTTGTGGTAAAACCCAGCGTGAAGGCCGTCAGGTCCTGGGGCCTTGAAAGGGTTCATCGAGAAAATGACATCCTTAATCTCCTCCAACTCCATGCAACGTGATAACCCCAACCTCTGCTCATTCGTTAGTGATTGCTGGAAAGCCGAAACACTGATGTTGTTCCCTACACTAACCCCCTCACGGCCCGAAAATAAAGAGGCAAAAAAACCGTGTGCATGATTCTTAAATACCTCATCATCGTTGGTCCAGATATCGTCAATCTTCAGGGTCGTGATCTCGTTCCTCTTCCGTCGGACAAGAGTCGAACGATGAAAGAACCTTGTGTTTCGTTCGCCATCCCGGATCCACTTGACGCGTGACTTCTGAAACCAAAAGGTTTCCTCATGCCTCAATACATCGTTATATTCCACAATAAGTTTTTTTTCGAGCTCCTCGAGGTACCTACACGGTCGTCCAGCCACTGACTTTTGGATACCGTTGATTCGCGCAATGAGGACCTTTTTCTTGTGGAAGATATTCCCAAACCGTTCTTTATTCCATTGTTCTAGGATTTTTGGGACTGCCTCGATCGAGGAGAGGATGTTCTGGTTGGATTCCCAAATATTTTTAAGGAGCGGGACACACTCCGGATGATGGAACCAAGCTGCTTCGAATCTAAATGAACGTTTAGCTCTCCTCGGTCCACTACCATTGCACGCCATAATGATTGGATGGTGGTCCGAGTGGACTTTTGGGAGGTGAGTCAACTCCTGATTCGGAAATTTGTCCAACCATGCTTGATTCTCCATACCCCGGTCGATACGTTCCTGAATTAATTCTCCATCCTCTCGTTTGTTCGACCATGTAAAGAGGGGACCTCGAAACCCTGTATCGATTAGTGCACTACGTTCCATAAAACCCCGAAAAAAATTCAAGCGGCTCAACGTGACAGTGTTTCCCCCCGACTTCTTGTGGGTATAGCACATCTCATTAAAATCTCCCATCGCGAGCCAAGGAATATTGCTGTTTTGCGCAATTTTCTCCATATTGTCGAATACCCTCACTTTTGCGCTGCGACGTGGCTGCGCGTAAACTCCCGAGAGGCGCCAAACATCCGGTGAGTTAGGATTAATGAGGGCATGGATTTCTTGGTCGTCAACGTCCAACACCTCAACATGAACATCCATCTCGTTCCAGAGCATCCACACCCCGCCAATCATCCCCGACGTAGGGGCTAGGACATAGTTCGAGAACCCCAGTCGAGCTGCAATATCATACGCTCGTTCCTCACTCACTCTTGTTTCGAGAACAAATACAACGGAGGGCCTATGCGATCGAACCAATTCTCTGAAATTTGTTCTGAAGTCAATATGTCATGCCCCTTGGCAGTTCCAAGAAATTATCTTCATATTCGTATGATAAACGTGATGCGGTTCAATGGCGTTTTCAACTACGCACCCCCTCCATGTCGCATACATCTGTGAGATCGTCTCCAGAGTTAGAGTTCGTTGTCTGTTGGATTCCCACTCGCTCTGTCGTGTTCTCTGCCACCATGCAGCTATGTACCCCTCCCTCTGTGTTCTGTAAACTAGTGATTCGATCTCCCATATGCAGCTTGGGATCACCAAAATCTCTATCATCCGATCTTCCAGTGCAATTCGTGATGTCCACGAAGGTCCGATGAACTGTTGAAATCTCGTGTCTATCTCTACGACTTCCCATTGTCCCAGAATTATGTTGTCTCAATGGTCCTCTTCCATCTTGAGCAGTAGTATAGCTTACAATGTTTTCTTTATTGCCTAGTAAGGGAGATATCTCAACAACCGTATCCTCACCTGTTCCTAGGTTTGTGAGAGCCTCAAACTTATTTTTGTTATTAATAGGAGCCTTTGGTTTAGTATTATTAGGCTTCCTAATTCTGTTAGGCTTCCTCACAGGAGGTTCTTTCCTTCCAATGCTGATGTCCAGCGGTACCATAGGACTTAGAGATTTTGGTAAGACTCTTTTACCATTGTTTATTGCCTTATTAGCCACGGTGTTACCCATTTGCTCATGTGCAGCAGTGATCTGCATGTTGACTTGCATATTTTTATTTCTTGACAAAATAATTGGATTCTCCAATGATTGTCCCCTACCGCTCTTCGATTCCACGGCAGCCCTTGCATTAATTTTCTGCCCTCTTAAAACCTTCATCCAATCCCCATACTCGTTGTTCTGTACCTTCTCAATTAGCCAAGCAGTCTTGTCGTTCCTAGGTGATTGTGTGGGAGCAGCAGTGCTCGATGTTAGTGTAGCTGACTCTGAACCCGACTCACATTGCGAATCAATATGTCCGACCTTTCCGCACTTGTAACATAACAAGGGGAGATTTTCATACACCACTTGGTAGACTTTATCCCTCACTCCTAAGGCCAACGTGAGTGGCTTGCTTGTGCTAACCTCAACACAGACTCGGGCGAATTTCCCACGCGATGCGTTCAAAGTATTGGTGTCGATTTTGATAGGGTCGCCAATGTAACTCGCTAACCCGTGTACTATGCCTTCGGACATCATCTCCATAGGTATATCAAGGAGTCTAACCCACGTGATAGTGCTCTCAATTTTGTCCGTCTTCGCGTTGAAATCCGGGAACCACTTCTGTATGGATAGAAAACTCCCCGCTAGGCGCCACGGACCTTCGGTCAATATCATCTCCCTTTTTTGCGCGCTGAGTCCTTTGACACAGTAGCAGCCGTTGCCTAAATCCATGAGATCAAACTCATTGTGCAAAGTCCACATGAGGTCGAGCTTCGATTTGAGAGCTTCGTAGTACCACGGCCTCCCCATAACCCTAACAATCAGTCGGTCTTTCCATTCGTTCCTGATTATCTCCTCTAGTTCGTCCGAGAATGTTACCTTCTTGATCGGGAACTCCTCGGTTGGTTCCTGAATGAACAGGTGTTTCCTGATTTCAGCGGTTCGCGCCTCATCAAACCTGGTCTCCTTCAGCTTGCCCTTCGACCTGGTGACAACGGCGTATGATAATGGCACCCAATTAGGGTTCGAGTTCAGTTGTGGTATATCGTGCATGGACGTGTCCGCTTCGTTCCCAACTGATCGGGATCGCTTTTGTTGTCGTGCTGTAAACGTAAATTCGTCCGGCGGGACAAATTCTGTCGCCGCTGGTTGGAGATCGCTCATAGTCGCGTTGGTGCCGACATCGCTCATAGTCGCTGGTGAGAAAATGTTTAAAACTGAATAAAAAGGACAAAGAGCCCGCGTGTAAAGCTTTACTTTTTAACTTTTCAAAAAGAGTGGTTTTATACTATGTATGAAATTTACATTTACTTTAAATTCTGACCTTAATGCATACTTGCATTAAGAAATTAACAATTTGTATTCTTAATCAATTCCAGAAATAATGTGCAAACAAAGAAAATTAACACACTAGGGAAGATTTTTTTTCATTGTCGTGTATATATAGTTTAATTTTAATTATGAGCACATTATGATTACTAATTAATAAGATTCAAACTTTTATAAACTTACTTCTGTCTAATTAATTTAATGAAGGAAAAAAGTATCTCACATTGTTTCTTCTTCCTGTTAAAAAAGCCTTCAATACTTTATAAAATAAGTGGCAATGAAATGTTATACAAATAAAAAATTCTCATTAAAGTTTAATTTTATTACCTATATTACATGTGGGTCTTATGATATATGCATGCTTATGTGTGCTTTTCAAAAAAGTAATAATATAGTGGTAGGATGTAATTATACATACAAATTTGAGCATGTTAATTTTGTTGTAACGAAAATACTACCTCAAAAAATAGGGAATTCGCAAAGTTGGTCCTTTATAGTAACCAACTTTCAAAATTGGTCATTTATAGTACCTTGTTTTGTTTTTTGTCCTTTTGTAGTAAAATTACTATTTTGCCCTTAATTTTAGCATGTGATGTGCACATGACCTCCAATTCAATTTTTCTCCATCAATTTACAATTAAATCTTTTCAGTTGTTATATTTACACCCCCATAATATAATAGCCATTTTTCATAATTTTGTAATAATGATAGTTAATATCTTAAAACATAAGCCCTAAAAATTCATTATTGTTTCAATTCTTTTTTAGTTGTACAAAATTTGCACATTAACAACACACTAATAATAATAATAATAATAATAATAATAATAATGAGAATAATTTTACCTCCAAAAATTTAATAAAAGGAAAATCTTGAAATAATTAAAACAATATATTTTCTTCAACTGTGAAATTTTATAGTTTTATTACTTATTATTTGTATTAACAGTTGTATCCTAGAACATTTTTATTAATTTTGAAGGTAAAAAATTAACATTAATATAACCTAAAAACTAAAAAAGAATGGCAAATATACTTCACAATTTAAACACATAGTAAATTTTATTATTATATACTTGTAATTTTAAATAAAGTGTAATTTTTCAAGTTGTTATTTTTTCCCCCAAAATGCTAGGTTAAGCTGATGATCGTTTGAACAACTACTTTTTTTTTCCTTTAAAAACAAAAATAAATGTGATTTATTTAGGAATTACGCTTAATTAAATCAAACTTGCGAATAAAATTTCACAATTTACATAAATAAACATGAATGATATTTTTAATTGAGGAAAATATTAATATTTATAATTTCAAATTTGTTTGTTTAATATTAATTATAGGATTTTTAAAAAACTTAGATAAAATTATATAAAGAAAAAACAAATTATTGAAAATTATTAAGTTGCTAATGTACACATTTTGTATAACTAAAAAGAATGACACAATAATAAATGTTTAGGCTTATCTTTTTAATATGTTAAATATGATTATTACATAACTATCAAAAAAATAGTTATTATAAAATTGTGGGGGTGTAAGTATAATAACTCAAAGATTTGTACCAAAATTAAAGAAAAAAATTGAAATTAAAAATAATGTGCAAGTCAAATGCCAAAAAATAAGGGTAACTTCGTAATTTCACAGCAAAAAGGACCAAACAGGACACTATAGATGACCAAAAATGAAATGGTGGTTACTTTAGAGGACCAAAAACGGCATGAGGTACTATAAAGGACTAATTTTGAAACGCGGTTACTATAAAGGACTACAAAGTCAAAACTCCCCAAAGAATATAGCATATACACCTTTAGGAGTGTTCTTTTTTTTTAATCATTTATTGTACTTAGAGTATTCGACACTTTAACGTATTGATTTAATTATGATAAGAAATACAGAGTTGAAAGTGGTAGATGCTTGCAAGAAGAATTTAAACCATCCTATTTAAGTGATACAGTTTTTTTTTTGTTAATTAATGACAACACCAAGGAAATTTAAAAATATAATTTATGAACTAATTGCACGACCAGTTATAAAACAAAGAAGTTTTTTTTTTACGAGTTATAAAAGAGAGGTTGAAACAGGCTATTAATTACTAATACACTTTATATTAAGGTGAGCCCTATTTAATTAATACGTACGGACCCACATGTTATTTATTAATAAAAAAATAGAATATAAATAATTAGTTGAACTCAGCGGGGCAATATCGGGAAAAAAAAAAGATGGACAATGAAAAAGATCAATTCATACTATAAATGGATCTTTTGTGTAACTTTAAATCTCTTAGGTGCCTTTGGAGAATTCGTAACATTTTGTAGGGTTGTTTAGATATTTATAACATTTTGTGGAGATTTTTACAAATTTATAAAAGACCAAAACGAAATTAACAAAAGTATTGGCTAATAAAGTAAAAACTAAAAACTAAGGGGGCATAATTGGGATAATAAAAATGATCGGGGAAACTGATCCATTCTTATTATTATAGTAGGGATAACAATAATAACTTCCCAAATTAATGGCATTTTTTTTACATTTTGCAAAATTTTTTGATGTGCTTAAAATTTATAAAGTTTTGTAGTATTTTCTTATAATTAATGGAGGACTAAATTGAAGATACTAAATACTTTAGGATAGTAATAAAAAATAAAAAATATAACTAACATGAGAGAGAGAGAGAGAGAGAGAGAGAGAGAGAGAGAGAGAGAGAGAAGAGTGAGGGGGAGAGAGTGACCGAACGTGAGAGTCAGAGAGAGAAGAGAGAGGAAAATTGTGAGAGCAAAATTTGTAGTGGCACCCGCTGTCCCACTTTCTTTTGGGTTTGAGAGTGCTCAAAATTACAGATTTGTCACCTGGTAACATTTGGACAAAGAAAAGTAAAAAAAGAAAATTGAAGGGGCATAATACTCAGCAAAAGTTGGAGCACGAAAAACTTGGGCTTTATCTATTAGGACTCGTTTGCTTTCAAAATTAATAGTCTCGTGACTATTAATTTACCATTATTAATAGTCTTAGGTATTATTATTAGGTTGCATGGTTTGTCAAATATGTACCTTAAATTAAGCCCAACAAAAACAAATAACACTATATTTGCTTTGACTAATTGACCCAATTTTTTTAATCTTGCTACTTATTTGGGCTAAATGACGTATTTACCCTTATTCTTTGCCAATTAACTACACATCCATTTCTTATAAGAATTTCCACCATTTCTTAATTTTCATCCTCTCAAGCCAAAATTCAAAAATCAAATATCATCAATAATGGAAACTCCTTTTCAACAATGGGTGGCACGTTGTAACGCATTTCACGCCATTGACTTGGCCACCACTGCCGCCGCCGCAAAGCCTGACTCCTCGACTTCTTGACGTCGTTATCTTTCAACTCAGAATTCGAAGGTAACATGAGATTTGCTTCTTACACTCTTCTATCAAAGTTTTAAAGGCCTTTTAGATGTATATGTTTGACATTAGCGAGCAATTTTTTGTGTAGATACGGTGTTTGATACAATGTTATAAAGAAACTTAATGTTGAATTTGTTGCATGTATGAACTTTGTTGGTTGAAATTTTGATCCATTTGTGGCGAAACCACCGAAATATTTCGGTTTTAGAAATGTGCAAGTTCGTTGAGTAATGTAATTTTGTATCAATGGTACTTGAAATGGCTTTCAACTATTGAGAAACTCGGTGTAGTGGCATTCGATCACAGTGTATGTAGCTGGTAAGATGCACCCCCATACAGATTATGGGGGTCGTTCTAATATTCTATCCGAGAGTTATCAGTATTTATTAACTCTGTTCATTTCTAACGGAACGTTATTGGATCAAATGACAAAGACAGTGTTAAGAAAAAGATGGCTTTTCCTAGATGAAATGAAAATTGAATTCATGTAACGAGAAACAATTCTCATTCCTTAGCCAGAAAGATATGTGGCAATGAAATAGGGATTAAGTGGAGCATGAATTGCGCATGTATTAGAACGTCTAATGAACAAGAAAAGTTGCAGATTTCTTTTTGTTAATCTTGTCAATTTTATGTATAAATAATGTTGCCTTAATTATAGGAGTTAGTTATAATTTATAGAGTTGATAATGGCAGTTTATATTATAGAAAGATAAAATTTATATAACTCTCTCTATATATACTTATTATTTACGTGTTTTATAGAAATTTTGTGTACAACTGATTTTATTTAACTCTTTATTCGTTTGACTATTATCTTTCCAGTTATTTCTTTCACTTATCTTACTACCCTTGATTTATTCTTGTAGATTAAACTGAAGTTAGTATTTTCGATATCACACTAGTGACTAAAAAAACCGTGTATCTTATTAGTTTTAATATCTAATCGAAGCTTATATACATTTAATTTAAGTAGGAGAAATTAGCAATATGCACAGTGACCTGCATAATGAAAGTAATATGTGCAATAGTAGGTAAAATCTCATGTCTCATATGTTTGATAAATGTAAGGGAAAAAGTACGGACTATACCCATCGTTTAGCCTCTTTTACAAAACTATACCCAACCTTTGAACTTTTGCAACACTATACACAACCTTTGAAAATCGTAACTATACTATACCTATACTAATTTTCCGGCCAAAATTCAAAATTTTGAGGGGTAAAATAGGTATCAGCTATACTATATTATAAAAATAGATTTTTTTATTACTGAAAATAAAAAAAAATTAAAAAAAAAAACAAAAAAGAGCTCCCCCCTACCCCCCCCACCCCCACGGGGCTGCACCAGCGGGTTGCAGCCCCCTACCCACCCCCCACCCCCACGGGGCTGCACCAGCGGGTTGCAGCCCTCTACCCCCCCACCCCCCACACCGCTGCACCAGCGGGTTGCAGCGGTGGTGGCGTCGATCGACGCCACCACCGCTGCAACCCGCTGGTGCAGAGGTGTGGGGGTGGGGGGTAGGGGGGCTGCAACCCGCTGGTGCAGCGGTGTGGGGGTGGGGGGGTAGGGGGCTGCAACCCGTTGGTGCAGCCCCGTGTGGGGGTGAGGGGCCGGGGGGGGGGGTAGGGGGGGCTCTTTTTTTTTAGTTTTTTTTTTATTTTTTTTTAATTTTCAGTAATAAAAAATTCTATTTATGATTTTTTTTATTTATTTAAATATACCGAAAAGACTATATTACCCCCCTCACTTGCCGAGATATGATGTCACTTTGTCTGGAAATGACATTTTTTGGCCGGAAAATTAGTATAGGTATAGTATAGTTACGATTTTCAAAGGTTGGGTATAGTGTTGCAAAAGTTCAAAGGTTGGGTATAGTTTCGTAAAAGAGGCTAAACGATGGGTATAGTCCGTACTTTTTCCCTAAATGTAAATAAATTCGTTCTATTTAGAAAACAGGGAGTTATCACTTTTTACACAAGAAAATTATGTACTTTATGTATTTCTTAGAGTAATTATGCATTAACAACTATTATATTTTTAACCATAATATAAGAAAATTATTACGCTGCTGATTCAACTATCCCTAAGCCAAATTCATGGCTCCGTCCTTGAACATAGAGAGCTACAATCAAGCATCTGACGTGTATATTTTTCTGTATTTTTTCTGTTATCAAACAAAAATAAATTAACCATTGTTACCTGGGTTTTTAAAATTATTTTTATCAATTATGTCTCATTATATGCTATTAAATGTTGTGAGTATATTGTGAAATATGTATAATATGATGAAACTCGCCGTATGGGAGGATTATTTTAATTGTTATAAATTAAATGCATAGTAATTACAAGCTCTTACATACTTAACTTTAGATATTTGAAGGGTTTGAGATAAAAGTCGTCAAAATTTGTAGGTTTTAATTAAAAATTAAAGGTAAAGCTAATGTTTTTGGAGTAAATTGCAAGTGATATAAGGCTATTTTGGTCACAAAATCAAAAAAGGAGGGGTATTTAGGTCTTTAGGAATTAATCTTATTTGGAGTAATTGGGGGTATTAATAATTGGGTGGGGGGCGTGCCCAACTATTAATCACATGATTAGCTTGCCACGTGGGCAAATCCAACTAATAGTTATGCAAACCAAACAAGTTTATATCTACAACTATTAATCTAATTAGGCTTAATTGGGCAAAGCAAAACGAGTCCTTACTATATTTAGGAGGGAATAGTCTTGTCGTGTTAAATTGTAAAATAGTTCTTATGTTTTTTAGCTCTTTTATTTTTGTTCTTAAAGTTTTTTATTAATTATTTTTGGGCCTTATGGTAAATTGTAACACAGTCCTTCAAATTTTAAATTTTCTTATTTTTGTCCTTAAAGGTTTTTGTTATTTGACTTGTAAATTTCAGAACAACCCTTGCGCCTTTGAACTCTTTCACTTTTGCCCTAAAAGTTTTCTATTATTTGCTTTTGGGCTCCATGGTAAATTGCAGAACAACCTTTACAGTTTTTACCTCTTTCACATTTGCCCCTAAAATTTTCTGTTATTTGCTATTGGGCTCTATAGTAAATTGTAACACAGTTCTTCAAATTTGAATTTTTTCTTTTTTGCACCAAAAGTTTTTGTTATTTAGCTCATTTCGTCGTCTATCTTTCTTTGTTTCAATTTTGCCATTGTAAGTTCAACTAATTACTACTATGTTCTGTTATATTATGTCTATCTATATGTACTATATCTATAAATTGCTACGATTTTAGTCATGTAATTTGGTATGCCCCTATTTTGCCCATGTTATTTCATGTAATTACTTTTCAATATACTGAAGCTCAAACACCAAGAAAAGGGGCGGCCGCAATTGTAGACTTTGTGGCATAGAATGTGTTGGTGGGCCTCGCCGGAGGCGTGTGATGTGGTGGTGATGATATGCGCAATCGGAGGGGCCGAATGTAGTGGTTGTGCGCGTCACGCGGGGGCATATGATGTACGTGGTGGTGGGAGCTTGGTGGCGATGTGCTGGAAGAAAAATGATTCGACGGCTGGTGCAGAGGAAGCTGGGTGTCAGAGTGGGATTTCAGCGACAACGGGTGGTGGGATGGCCAGGGCGGGAATGCAACGGTAGAATCAGATCCATGGGAAGAGGTGGTGTCACAGAGAGAGATAATGAGATCTTGTGAGGTTTAATAATTTATGATTATTCACATAAATACGGTAGTCAGCCATAGTAGATTAATTTATAATTTATTATTGCTTTATATAAAAATAATACATGAAAAACAATTTTTGGGTTTTAATCTTATTAATTAGCCATCGAATAATACTAATTAAAACATTAATAAAAATTTGTACATACGCACAAGCTTATTTACTAGTGTGTATATATATATAATATATAAATATATGTATATATATATTATATATATTATATATACACACACACAATATTGTTATCGGTATGACGAGGCAGTTACTTCATGCAAACGCACTTATAATTAGTATTTTTCTCTATTATTATTATTATTTGTAAAAAAACGGAAAAAGGTGCCCTTAGACTACATCACTGGAAACCATACACAGTATTTCGGTGGGGGAAACCATACACAGTATTTCGGTGGGGGAAACCATACACAATATTTCGGTGGGGGCCTGGGGGGTGAATGCATAAAACAGAACCATCCATCCTCATTGTGCCCAAGCTTGGCAACTGCATCCACAACCTTATTTTTCTCTCTTGCTATCCATTGAAATTCATGTGTCCAAGGTTTACATAAAAGCTCTCGACATTCCTCTACATTTTCTTGGAGTAGCGGGTTTCTTTCGCCTTCATCATTTATCAATTTAAAAGCTCCCAAAGAGTCCGTTTCAATGATGATCCGTTCAATACGTTTATCCCACGCCACAGTAAGCCCTCTCCTGTCCTCTCCTAATGGCTTCAGTTTTTGCTTCCAAGACCATAGGACAAGGTAGGTTCTCCTTAAAACCTCAAATCCAATCGCCATGCTTGTTGCGCAACACGCCCCCAATTGCTCCCTTATTATGCCGAGCATCCACACTACCGTCGATATTAAGTTTCATCCAACCCGTATGCGGCCTTTGCCAAACCTTCGGTCCCGAAGTTTTCTTTCCAGAGTTTTTTAAGCATATCAAATCGAGGCTTTTTAATTTGGTATATCAAAGCAAAAGTCTACTCGGTTTTACCCTTGAAACTTTGGTGTTTCGTTCCTTCCAAATAATCCACACACTCAAAGCAAAAATAATATTCCAAGGAATATGAGGCATTAAATTACACACTTTGTTTTTATTATGTATATTCCTTTTCAGTCAACAATCGTGGAGCTTTGTGAACTCCTGCCATTCCTTACCCGTGACCAAGGTCTGCCACACCTTGTACGATACAGTGCAATACCAAAGGATATGAGTTGAGGATTCGTCTGCCCAATTGCATATTTCGCACACCGTCGCATCTGCAATATTTCTTCTTTTTCTTAATTGATTAGAGGCGAGACAATGATTAGCCAACCAAAAAAAGTAGCGTATTTTATTGCTACAATGGGCTGCCCAAATCCACTTTATTCGGAAAAATGTACAGAAATTTTGATCCATAATGACCACTTTATACATTTTAAAAACTACACATGAAGTCTCGGAAAAAAAAAATAGTTTTGGAAGATAAGTATATTCTTTGAGAATGCGACCGTAGCACAAGCAATTTGCCTAGTATGTACATAAGTTTCTTATATTAGAGTGACATTACTAGTTTCATTTTTTTTTTCTAGTCAATTTATTAATATTAGTATTTTAAGTAAATTCTGGATCGTTATCTTTATATCATATCACTGGGTGTCCAAATATTTAAGTTCCAACTTTCAATGTATACACGTAATCTTATATACAATTTCTTAAAGTTAAAAATAATTATTTTCTTGGAATATTCACAAATAACAGTATTTAACTATTTATTGTTTGTTAATAACTCAAACTTAAATCATATATTTCTAGCATCTGTACTTCTGTAGTCTCGATTTGTAATAACATATTTAATGCATAATATAACCATGATTATACTATATGATTTCAAAAAAACATGCAATTTACTCTAAGTCAGATTATCTTCATGGATTAAAATTTCCGTGCGTTTCTTCGAAAAGTACCGAAAAGTTTCCGTTTTTGAATTCACCGGTACGAAATATACATGTAGTTTCCATGATAGTTATAACTACAATTTTACGAATTCTTCGAAACATGCCGAAAAAATCTTGAAATTTTACGAAACGTTTCCAATTTTTAGCTAACCGAAACGTACTCCCGAACCGAAATTTTCATCCATGATTATCTTATTATTTAATTTTCATCTACTTTATGATTTTCATTTCCCCCTAATTTAAGGTGTTACCTTACAAATAAATAATAACAATATCCTGCAGTGCAGTGCAGGAGAGAGAAGACTCCAAAATCTGGCTATGGCTTCTTCTCCATTCATTTCCACCCAAAATCTCATTTTTCAAAAGCCCTCAAACTTTGTTCCATTTTCTTCTGTAACTAATTATCAAATTCCCACTTTTACTTCATCTCCCAAAAGCACTTTCCATTTGAAGCTCAAGTACCAAATTTCAAGAGCTTCTTCTGAAGGTAAAGAATTTACTGGTTCATTGTTCTCTACTTGTACTCATATGCTAGTTTATTTACTGTTATTGAGTTTGTTAACTTATTATTTTGTCCTAATCTTTTTATTCTTCCTGTGCTCTTAATTGATTGCTTATTAAGTTTTCATATATATGTTCATAACTCCATAAAGTATCAATCTTTACTTAGTATGTGGAATTGGGAGCTTGTCTATAGGCTTAATATGAAGTTCCCATGAACCCATGTCGGATTAGGGCGTAGGGTTGTATAGGCTAGATTAATTAATCGTTACTCTGTTTGGCTCGTCGTGTTGATGGGATGGTTTAATCCATTCTTTTCTGCCTATATTGTTCGGTTCGCCCCATTGAATCACAAGGATTAGATCCTATTCCCCTCATTTCAATGTACTTTTCGGAAAGAAGAGATTATGAAGGAGAACAATTCTGTAAAGTTATACTCGGTAAGCTTACACTATTGTCGTGGGCTGATTATTAAGTTGCCACTTATGACCGAGTGACTGTGGGATGCCCGTAAGAATAAGATTCCAAACACCATTAATATCGGTGAGTAAGTGTTTTCGGGCGTGCCCTTACAAGGGATATAAAGTTATTGAGATGCAAAAGAAAAGTCTAAGTGTTAATCTCTCAATGAGAAACTTGATTATGTGCCTCTAGGTCTGAGCCTGCTATGGTTAGCGCGGTTTGTAGGTTACTGCATTAACCCAGGGGTTTTGAAACCCTAGTTAGGTTCCGACGTCATAAGAAAAGAAAAAAGAATCTCTCAATGACAATAAACACGAGAATAGCTAATAGGATTTGGATGGTTTTTCTTTAAACGACTCTTATTTAGAAATTGACGACTACATAAATTGACAGTGGTTTGATTAGCACAAGAACGACGTCACAGTTCAGGTAACTATCATGACAACGGTATTACCTCACAGTTCTGTGCTTGATTGAGCTTAATCTGTTCATTTTGGCCCTTAATTTTTGCAATAGTATTCTTATACAATTTGGAAGAGGCCCTTCTGATGTCATATACCAGTGAATGCACCATGTTTTTACTTGTCAAATGATATGAAGGCAGTCGAATGCAACCAAATGCCAGAATGTATGCTTTAGTACAATTTTAAGAACATCGTATGTTGGAGCAAGCTTATTTCAGTTTTCCTTTTACTTTAAAATATTACTGGTTCCGAACATATTTTCGGGTTAACATTGCAGACAATCCTACCGAGCTGATTGACGATTCAAAGTTTGTCGTTTTGAGCTCTGAGGATCCAAAATATGGTCCACCTGTAAGTTCTGGTCAGTTCTATACTGTTTTTCTTTGAATTGCTGTTTACATCTTGAAGATTTTTCCTTATTTTTTAAATTCTTTAAATTCCAGATTATGTAAATTCAAACAGGTTACACTTCTTTACAGTCTCCAGCCTAGCCACTTAATTCATAAAAACAGAGAGCTGTATGGTGATATGACATTGGTCATTGTGTAATGTTTTGTTGTTTTTGGTAGGGAATTAATGGTTGTGGTGATTTCTGTTATAGAGTACGGGCGTGAGGCATTTAGGAAACTATTTGTTCTCTTCAAATGATTTTCAGCATCGAACGTCTCTGAGAAGTAACGACTCCTGCAAGTTCAGCCATTATTTATACCAACACCGTCAAAAATAGTTCAAAGCAAAATGGAACTCAGGGTCATAATTTGTTACAAAGGCACATCAATAAAATGCACATAAAAACTGTTCCACTCAAGTCCTTTCTTGAAGTTTTCACTGTCTCTCTGTTCTCAGTATGAAAGAGAAATAAAACGTGAAGGTCGATAATAGAGGAGTTCTCATGCATGGAGTTTTGCAGGTTCTACTGTTGCTGGGATTTGGGATAGAAGAGGCAGCAAAGGTAATAACTCTGTCATATATATTTTCGTCTATAGCTTTTAGTCGATGTCCTTGTATTATTTTGCCTCGGTCTGTGAAGTAATTTTTCTCACATTTCTATCGTTTTAGATTACTAAGATCTCCTAGTATTTTTGTTCACATTGTTTTTAATTGGTCACAAGCAATCATGCGAGGTTGTAATAATAATACATAACCTAATTCTACTTTAGTAGGGTGTACTGTATAACACCTAACTCAGTACTAAGCACAACTTATTGAGGAAGAACTTGCTAAATTAGTAGTTTAATTTTTGTGTGTCGGCGAATTTGTAATTTTGTATAATCTGATGTTTTTTTAACTGGAAATGTGATTTGCGTGTTAAGATTTTATAAGGGACAAAAGAATCACGACCTGGTAAAACAGGCAGCGTCTTATTTTTTATCATTGCGTGGTTAATCAGTTGGACAGACTGAAAACATACCCTCGATTTATTTGCTTCATTTCAGTAGTGCTGATTTTTATGAGTTCTATTTGTAGTATGTTCCTGAAGTGAATCCGGTAATCACCATAACTAATATGCAATGTTGTCTTTTCCCAGATACATCAGCTTCTGAAAGAGTTGGATGGTGAATTTCTGGAGGTAAATACGTGTTCTGGTATCAGGTTACTCGTGTCATAGTTGAGTAAATCACAATTACAATTTTTAACTCACTCTAAGAAATTGGTACTGTCAAAGGCATGTAACTTTTGTACCAAACTCAACAGAAAATTTATGCATGTGAATAAAAGTCTATCCACCATAACAAACTAATCTAAACATCACAAGGTTTTGATTGTGAAAGGCAAAGTTTTAGCTTTGCTTTTAGTTTTTTCTTTCTCAAACCCTCATGTAACTTCACCTTTTACAAACATATAATTGCATATTTTGTTTTTCGTTGTAACTTCCAGCTTTTGGAGAGAAATTTTGTAATTGCTTTATGTTTTTGATGCAGATTGTTCTTTGTACCGAAGACATGGTTAACCAATCACTCTGGGAGGCAGTGAACACTAAACAATCAAACTTACAAGCTTTGAAGGTTTGAAATCTTTTTGGTCCATTATGATAATATATATATATATATATATATATATATATATATATATATATATATATATATATATATATATATGAGGGAAAAGAGAGTGTGAAATTGAATGACGTTCCCTGGCATTTGATTACAATTCAACAACTTCTTATGTTTCAAAAAAATAAGAAACACCCACTGTAAATTGGTACCATTGACGAAAAATAAAACATCATAGCATTATGTCGTCCTGTCATAACTGGCAAAGATAAAATTTACAAGTAGAAGATAACGAAATGAACATTTTACTTGAAACAAAAAATAAAGTTGTTTAGAACTTTATTAAGATATGAAATGGTCTCACTTCATAATAATTCTATAGCACGATTAATTCTGACCTTTGCAGATTGCAACATCGCTTCCTCGAATCTGCTTCCTATCTGGACTAACTGGCGAGGAGATGATGATGTTCATCGATGCCTTCCCGGAAAGTGGTAACAATTCTTATACGGATTCGTTATTTCGACTTGACCAGGGGCAAGCTTTTACCTTTTATTCAAACATAAGGAAGTTCCTTAACTAAATATATATATAGTGAGATTTTCAGCTAAAGTTCAAGAAAAATGTGATGATGATAGTGATAGAAGCTCTTCAATTATGTAATCATATTCGACAAAGCTCTTTACTTTTGTGATCGCACTGAACTCACCTCTACGTATATTCTTCATTGATTTCGACAAGATTTACCAAATTAGTCTCTATCTTTACAAAAATTATTAACAATTTCATTTGCATTAATGCCTCTTCACAGGCTTGGAACCTCCAGTTTTTGCAGCCCTTGTTCCGAATAGTGCTGACAAACCTTTAACAGAGTTGATTGAAGAGATTATGGGGGACCATGAAATGCTAGTAAGTTCTCTTTTAATCATTTAATCAGATACAGTTGCTGTTATCATCTGGTGTTGCAAATTACCGTTACTGCTCGACTGATGAACCGCTTCGTTAACTCTTTTAGGCTGGAAAGCAAACAAGTTAGCAAAGGGAAAACCACAAGATTCTCTTAAGTTTTGATCTAGTCGTTTTACGTTGCAACCTCTAGTTCACTTGTAATGCTGAGATGTTGGTTACTAGAGCATAATTGCATGTAAAAGACATGTTTTGTTCATAAGTTCAAATTCCATAATTTACTCAGGGATGTGTCCTTTAGAAGGTTGTTTCTGCATTATGACGTAGTGCAACCTATAGTTATGATTACATATACAATTTTAAATTGTAGGTTTCCAGCATCCCATTCTAATTACCTACGTACACGATACACCAATAACTAAATCGGTTACACCATGTTATGTTGGAGTGACTGCATGTCTGCATCTAAGAATTTATTACAAGTCAGGTTTAATTAAGATTGGCCCTTAAACCATTGAGTTAGTTGCAAAAGGGATTGGTGTGCTTTGTCTAATAGGTACAAAATAAGACAAAGCCCTTCCTTTCAGTGCTAAATCTGCGGTACACACTCTTTGTGCAGCTGCTGAAATTGAGTTTGTGTTGTGTAAAATCTTTTTTCTGCCCCAAAACTACTTTATTTTAAATTGGACAAAACCCCTATATTATTTTAAATAATGAAATTCCACTGTGTTAAATTGGACAAAACCCCTCTATTATTTTAAATAATTACTTTTGTACTTGTAGTATTTAAGTTCATTAAAGTCCTAACTATGCTAAGATGGGAGATCAATGACAACCTCATTCTTGTTGCGCAATAATATGAATAAAAAAAATCAATTAATATAGACAAAGGAAATAAAAGACACATGAATTTGTTTACTCAATTTGTCTATGGTTATCTTTGGGGCAATTATTAAGTTAGGATTTAACTATATGTTTTTGTGAGAAATATTAGACAGATTTCTAATCTGGATATTACATGGTCTTTCTAAAATAATTCAAGAAATTCCCTCGAATCCCCGGCCAACTCTTCTGCAAGTTGGATCACGGATCATTAACCTGAATTTACAGTACCGATTGGGTTAACAGTACTTGCAAGCTTTACAACCCAACAATTCTCTAATATTTCATAAATATATATTTATATCAGTAGCATCCCACTCGGTTAACAAACTTCAGTAAAGAGATAATTTAGTTTCTATAATTTTAGATATTTCTCTTCAATAATTAGTTTCTTGAAATATGCTCTGCTGATCGACTCATTTTTATAATTACTTTTATAATATAAGTTCCAATGATTTACTAAACAAAATGACGGTTTACTTTAAACTTAACGGTTTAAGCACTCTTAAAGATTTTCTTCATTAATAGTCATATTGCAAATTTGCAATAGCGTGTTGTTGATATAATTAATTCAGATTCGGAAGGTCCATTTAACATTTAAATCAGAACACAACAAACGCACTTACAATTTTTATCCTTAAAAATATCAACTTTAGTTTGAAACAGAAGTAATTAATAAACCCCATGAACAACTTAAAGCGTCTAATCTCATGCAGATCTTCTGGTGGGGTCTAAGTAGTAGTAGGTTGTATTTTGGAAATTATAAAATGACCCACACAATCTCTGGTAGTAATAGATAAATTAAACATTGCCAAAAATGCCCAAAATACAAGAAAATTCGACACGCTAAACAAACAATGTTAAATAAAGAACACGAGAATTTTGATGGTGGAATTTTGGAAGAACGTCGAAATTGCACTGATCATGAATTGATATATAGAGGCATGATAATAAATAATAATTCATGGCCATTATCTATAGTTAATTGTGTGTAACACTGCAATCCCATAAGTTATAGGGTAAAACGTCAAATTCCCTATCTAATGCTTCGTTTTACAATGTGCTGACGATCGATAAACAAAATTAAAAAACATGATCTGGTAATATGAGCTAATTAAGTACCACTGAACACCTTTCTGTCAGTTTTTTCTCAACTCAATTTTTTTTTAATAGCAGAAGTACATAGCACCTTCTTCGAAACTTGAATTAAACTCTCATTGCCTCCAAACTCTGATGCACCGATACCGATATCAAAAACGACTATGCAGTACCCAATACATATCGATACCGATTCAGATACTGATACCAGTTCTGACGTATTCGATACGCCACGTGGCGTATCCTTTAATTTTGAAATTAAAAAAATCTTGATGCGTATCCGGTACATTTTTTTAGGCGTATCGGAACTATTATGAGTCTTTTTTATAAACTTTTAATAATTGATGGGTTAAATATTTAAATATAAATTCCACCGAATATAAAATGAAATAAAAAAATAAAATTCTCTTTATCTAGGGCAGGTCTCATTATTTTTACAATTATACTTTTCTTTTTCTATTCATAATCATCACACCACCAAGTGTCATCTTCACCCCACCACCATGCGCCACCACAATTATACTTTTATTTTTGTATTCATAATCACCACCACCACCACCATGCGCTATCTTCAAGCTTGTTATGTTGTTGTTTAACTTATTAGTCATAAACAATTCACGTTTATATGTCTTTTTGCATATTTGATGCATGACTTTTTTTAATGTTAAACATTTTTTTGTTTATTTCTAATTTTTCTTGTTTAAGTTTTAAATTTTATTGCTTGTTAAAAATAAAAAATATGTATAATAAATATTAATAATTATTTATATATAGACGTATCCTTGCCGTACCGGTATCGACTGTTTTAAAAAAATGTCATATCGACGTATCCATACCGTACCCGTACCGCCGTACCCGAACCTGTGCAACGTAGCCTCCAACCTTTCAACAAGCAGGAAAACTT
Source organism: Linaria vulgaris (assembly GCA_948329865.1). Classification (NCBI taxonomy): domain Eukaryota; kingdom Viridiplantae; phylum Streptophyta; class Magnoliopsida; order Lamiales; family Plantaginaceae; genus Linaria; species Linaria vulgaris. The sequence goes on from OX415249.1 coordinate 131,146,174, forward strand.
ATGTAACAATTATTATTACCGTTTGTATATAAAAAAAAATATATACTGTTGCAGTTGGTACTTTTCATATACCATGAACTCGATGATTATGACTACTGTCAGATTTATATATTAAAAGTTTGTTAAGAATAATAAGATACAAGGCTACAATTTTTTTTTGGTAGGCGATACAAGGCTACAATTAGATTGATCTGATTTGTTAATTCTACCCTTTCTACTACAACCACATCGCGTGCATTTCAGTAAAGAAAAATGTCAAAAATGTTCGATCGACATATGCTAATACAATTTTCATATGGTAAAATAAAGGACGAGATTGGGATAATATATGTTTAATTACATTGAACAAGAGTTAATTGGCTTAAATATTAGTTCTATTATATGGAATATCATATATAGAGTAGTACTTTAGTAGCACTTTCAGATTTTTTTTCTTATGGCATGTTGTTTCTCTCATTGAGCATTAAATACTTTGCAATTTGCATATAGTTCTTTAATCTTAAACTTAAAATCGGCAATTTTTAGAAAAGCTAATTGCTTATTATTTATTAAATGAATTTAGCGTGGATAATTTTAATAATTTGAATGAGTAAAGATTACTTCTTGTAATTTTTTGTTTACATGGTGCAACCAACGATTAAGATAATAATATTTTTTGATGTTATTTTGGTCTTATTTCGTCCAGGTAATAAACACCGTAAAATGTTACAATCAGAATGCAAATAGACAAAATAATGCTAATCAACAGATAATCGGACTAGCCTGGCCCGGAATACGTAATACGAGTTTACTAGGTAAAACAAGTAAATTACAAAGTCAGAGTCACGTATCAAATCGAGTGTGTTCGATGCAGGCGTGTCGAACCGTGGTCGTTCGATACTGAATATACAGTAAAGGTTCTATGTCGAATTAGAGTGTATCAAATCAGCCTGATTCGATGCAGAGTTGAGTGTCGAATTCACTGTCTTCGATATGATGCCGTATCGGATGCTTCGGGTTCGATCTAGATAAGTGTCGAATGCTTAAAGTTCGATGTTGTGTAGGTCTTGGTGAGTCTTGAATGCGGACTCAGATTGTCAGGGGACGTGGTATATATAACCACAGTCCCGCGGGCTCCATTGGCAGTTGGGGAAAGTGCTTCGAACCGAAGCGGTTTGATGCTCATTCTGCATCAAACAGGTGGCGTTCAATGCACATTTAACATCGAACATTGCATGCTCGATGTACTATTCAGCAAACCGGTGTTGCTGAGCCGACCCAATATATGATATTGGGTCAATCCTAAAATATTCCCATCACATAGTCCACCCAATTTGGGAGACAATGTCGATTAGAGAGCGACTTCCAAACTTATAAAAATAAGTCCTTGATTTGCAGGCAGTTATGCTTATATTTTGAAAATGATGCCCTCGATTGGGAGTTGATCTCGAATAGAGATCGAGTTCCAAGCTTCAAAACTCTATCGTTTTTGTTCAAAATCATGCCCCCGATTGGGAGACGGTCAGTTGTGTACGACCTTGGTAGGTTTTTTGTACTGGTTTGAGATATTCTTAATCATAAGTTTCTTCTGAGCGGATCCCATTATATTAGTTTGTAAGCTCCCAATTGAAGTTAAGCTTGTAGTCGAACGCGCTGGGTTCGATGTTCAACCGCATCGAACGGTGATAGTTCGATGCAGATTCTGCCTGGATCCATCGCGGATCGAACCAGAGTCGTTCGATACTGAATTACGTGTCGAATCAAGGAGATTCAATGCGCTTCTCTAATGGGCTTGATGGGTTTTTTTGATGCATATATAAGGGGGAAAGGGTGGTGCGAAGCTCATTACTCTTCTGGCCAACTTACGCACAAAGGTAAGTAACATCGAACGGGCACAGTTCGATGCGGGATGCATCGAACGTCTTCCGTTCGATGCTTCGAATAGGGAGTTTTCAACCTAATGCCTTAGAAAAAATACTGCTATTTTTAGCGAACTATATAGGTTTTGCACCTCATTTTTTATATTGATTTTTCTGTTTTCTGGTAAATTGTCTGAATAATTGCTTTTGCTCTTCCACCATTAATTAAGATAATTTATTATGTGCTTACTTCTGAGGTTAATTTATAATCGCTTAGCACGTAGTCGTTTTAGATATGTCGCGTTAAGGTTCTGAGAGCCGAGAGTGACGTATTCGCTCGCAGTCAGCTTTTTCTTTTTTATTTTATTTCAGTTTTTCTCGACCAAAATGGTGAATTTTGAGTCAACTTCTGGGAGTGAATCGAGTAGCGACTCAAGCTCTGGTTCAACGAACTCTGTGGTGGGCCCTTCCAGCATTTTCGCGGGTTCGGGTATGGCCCTAGGAGGCGACTACGAGCCTATTGACATAGCTTATGTCGGTTCACCCATGGATAATAGTCCCGGTGTTGCCATTGGACATTCATTCTCTCGGGGTGAAGATGATGATTCGCAAATATCTTCGTCTGAGGATAACGGTGCCTCTAGTGATGCCGGTGATGATATTGAGCTCATCAATAGGGAGTTTGATGATTACGTGGAGGTGCCAAGGATGGCATATAATATGTATGTGTCACGCTTGCAGCATAGTCGTTCTCAACTTCGTGAGAAATTTAACATCCTGAATAGGTATAAGTTAGTCATTCCTGGTCCAAATGACCGCATGGATACGCTGCCACCGGGGCATTTGACAATGTTTGTGGGCCAGCTCCTGAATGGGTTGCGGTTCCCGATACCAGTTGAGGTAAAGATGATATTGAGGTCAATTGATCTTGTGTCAGTACAACTTACGCCAAATTCATTTGGCCATATCATAGGTTTCATCATCGTAATCAAGGCCTTATGCGAGCCTTAGAGTCCCAATGAGTTCTTGGCTCTTTTTGAGGTTGCTCGGAGGGAGGAAGGTTTCTACCATGTTAAGGCGATGAGGAATCGCAAGTTTTTGGATGGCGATGCCACTAGCTATGGAAAGAACTAGAAGAGACGCTATTTTTATATCAAGGAGAGTTACAAAGATAATTTTTTGGCTTATCTTCGCGACTGGTTTATCGGTTCTAGGGTTGCGATACCACCCGGTGTTGCCCCGACCTCATGGGATTGCAATTTTATCCCAAACTTAGTGTGCAACCACCAATTTGACGTTATAAATTGTTGGAGAGTCGTGTTTTGTCTTTAGCTGGTATGTCCTCGGTTTCATATAACGGGAGGTTTACACTTGGTATAATATTGCGTTTTTAGTTAACTTTCTAGTTCGTGCTAATACCATGATGATTCTAATAGTGTGTGAAATTGTTGGATCGGGATTGATACAACTTTTCCACGTTTCAGAGCTCAAGTTAAGCTGGCGTTGCCTTAACTTGATCTCAAACAATCTTCTTGATAGAGTATAATGTGTAGGGGAATTAAAGAACGCAAGAAGATAAATTTTCAATGGTTTATTATAAATAATCAACCATCTAGCCTTACGGCAAAATAACCACGCAGGTTTTACCAAAGACGTTCCTCACCACAAAATCACTCTCGCTCTTTTGTAGATTGGACTCAGCAAAGCATACAAGAATTTTCTCCTTAAATCTAATCCTAGACTTAACTCGAAAACTCACAAACTTTGCAAAACAAGAAACACAGCAACAATGCTTAAGATAAAATCTCTACGGATTTATAAGCTCTATTGTTTCTCTATGTATCTTGATGTACTTCACACCTTATATATAGGTTTCTTCAAACTTGATCTCCAAGATGTGTTGTACACAGTTTTGGTAACTTATGTTGTTTCCTTGTTGAACTCTACTTTCCTTCTTGAACTCGATCTCCTTCTTGAATAATAGTTCCCTTTATTAGATTGAGTTCTAATAAGGAAATACTCCTTCTTCAATTCAGAGTTGATCTTGGAAAGATTCCTAGTTGCACTTGAACTCCAAAACTTTCCTTCTTTGAAACCGTGTTGACTTGACCGATCTCCTCCTCTTGAATTATGGAAACTTCAACTTAGGAAACTTGTAATGTTCTTCCTTATGATTAAGAGATGTTCCTGGACATAAACAAAGACAACTAAAATCGTGGAACTTGATTAATAGGTGAATAAAGGCAAAACTAAAATAAAGCAGTTAAAGACAGATTGACAGCATATATACTGGTTTCAATGTTGCCCTGTGAATGTTGGCTCAACATCCATCCAACATTTAAACCCGAATACTTCACTCATGTTCAGAATTTCAGAAACATGTTTTAGGTTAAGACTGTTCTCGGTTTTCAATGTTGTCCTCTGGATGTTGACACAACATCCATCCAACATTGATAACAGAACATCTTACACTTTCAATCTCCCCCTTTTTGCCTTTCTTCACAAAACCAATCAACCTGTTCACATAACAGATAATATGTCCAAATATCAATTAAGCATAATAATCTAAAACTACTCAACTGCTCCCCCTTAATGCAAACTATCAAGTATTAACTTGGCATAACAAAGATTAATCATTAAAGTCATCACCACAACTCAAAAAAAGTTGTTCAGACATTTAACTCATCAATGTTGTCTCAACATTAAGACCAGAATGTACCTGCACATTAGTTTATCAGCAGAAATAGCAGATATAGACTATCTTCATAAGCAAAAGCATTAAGAGCAGTTAAAGCTAAGTAGCATTACCATTACAAACCAAAACAAATAAGAAGGACTAACAGCAAAATAGAAACAGTTCAAAACATATCAAAACAAAAACATAAAACCAGAAATCAAAAATTAAAAACTAGATCACTCTCCCCCTTTTTGTGAAGAAAGCTCCTCCATGTTCTTAATCAAGACATCCAGCTCTTGCATTTGTTTTTGCTTGAAAGCAACTTCTCTCTGAAGGTTGGCATAAGCACTTCTATACCAAGTCAACTGCTGATCAACAAAAGATTTTGTTGTTACCCTGGTTTCTTCCTCATCATATTGAGGCACTGAAGCTCCAACAAATTGTTGAGCCTCATTTTCCTCTCCAGGTGCAACTCCACCTTCAGGATTCCAAGGCAAGTCCTTCACTCTTGTGCTAGATAAGTAGGATTGAGTGATGGTGAACCTAGTCTTGTTCTCTGACATTCCTCCAAACTCTTTCTTGTTCATCTTCTGTTTTAGCAGCAGAGTTGTGATCAAAGAAGGAAATGGTAGAATCCCTTGCTTCCTCCCAGCAGCATCTTCCATAGCCCTTAAAATTCTCACCCCAATATTCACAGCAAGCCCATTCTTCAGTTTGTAGACCAAGTAAGCTGACTCCTTAGTCAAAACAGTAGAATTTTTAGTAGGCAGCCAATTATATGATGCACATTTGTGCAGAACAGCACTTAGGGCAGTGAGCTTTGTTGTTGGTAATTGTTCAACCCAGGTTCTCTTTAGACCACATGTGATATCCTCAATCACCTCATCTGGCTTTGGATCTTCAGATTCCTCAACATGTGGCAGTCCCCAAATCTCATTTATCTTCTTAGGACTAATGTCAAACACTTGTCCTCTTACCCAAGCTTGACCATATTTGGGAGACAACTCACAAGTGATATACTTTGAGAGATTCAGGTAGAATTCTTGTACAAGCTCAGGAGCATAATCACCATGCTTCTTCATTGAATTCTGAACCCCTCTTGCTTTCAACAACTCAAAAACTCTGTTTCTCTTAAAGCTGTCCATGTCCATGACCCTCTCTTTGTGAAAATCCCTCTTTCTAAAGTCATAAGCCTTGTCCTCTATCTCCTTATTAAGATAGTATCTAGACCTAGCTTTCTTACTAAAATAGGATAATGCAAGAGTGTCACAGTACTCTTCTTCATTCTCATCATCATCACCACTAGCTTCAGACTCTTCAGCAGCAGTTTCCTCTTCCTCTTTCTCCTCTTCTTCTATATCAACTACCTCAACTTCCTCATCCACAATCTGTTTCCCTTTCCTCACTCTCTCAGCCTTAGCCTTAGCCTTAGCCTTTTTCTTCTCAAGTCTCTCTCTTTGAGCTCTTCTAGCCTCAGCTCTTAGCAAGGCTATTTTACTCATTGGCCTAGACCCCATAGATGTTCTCTTTCTACCAGAACCAGCTCCAGATCCCTCCCCCTCAATTATATTATCAACATTATTCACTTGGGGTTTAGGGTTAGCCACATTTACCTCAGATTCAGATTCATGGGCTTCTGATGTTGCGCCAACATTCGACTTAGATTCCACATTCTTAGCTCGCTTTGCCCGTCGTTGATAAGGAATCGTTGGTCGTTTTGCAACAACTTGAGCAGTAGGCCGTCCTTGATCCTCACGCGCAGCAGCCCTGGTGCGTGTTGTTGTTTTCTTGACATTCACGGCCAAATCTGCAAGAGTGTCTAAAGGAGTCTTGCTTGCCATGTTAGTTTTGAGAATTGAGAGAAAAATATGAGAGATTTTTAGATAATTATTTGCAGAAAGAAGGACAATTTGCACAAGTGACAGAAATTAGGGCAAGTTGTTCTTTTAAGTTGTGAAGAGTGGAGAGAGAATGAATGAATGTAAGTAGGATTATGGAATATGATCAATTAAGTTTTCCCACTCCTCTATTCCCGCGTAAGAACTTCACCACGTGTCACTTAAACACAACAAGTAACCAGAGCAGTTTACAATAAAACAATAAAAACTCAGTTTTTAAAATTTTAAACAAACTTATAAGTTACTGACTTCAATGTTGTGCAGACCGTGTGGCAATGTTGGAACAACATTCAGATCAGAGAGTAGAGTAACATTCAAACCAGTAGGTTTTCAAACCATAATATTTGAGGTTTTGGGCTTCTTCAAGGCAATTTCATGTGAGAGCGTGAGATATATCCAAACTTATATCTGAAACTTCACCAAAGTAGCAAGTGAGTACCAAAAACATAAGATTTAGATCAAAATCATGAATAAGTAACATATCAAACAGAGAACACACAGAGATAAGCAGTTATGAATTAGAGAATTAATCCACTTCCACAGCATAGAAGGTCACAAATAGTGTGTCACCTGCAGAATGTCACCCAAAGAGTATGCCTCAACACATGAAAGGGACTATATACTCCCCCTAAGCCCAAACCTAGTCAACCACACTAACCAAAGAAGAAAAACAATGCAGTTCTAGAATGAATGCAACAATGTTGTGACAACATTGACAGATGGTATACATAGTGAATCACTTTTCAAACCAGCAACAGATCACATCACTTCAAATCTTCACTATTTTCATTATCTCTTTAGAACAAAAACTGAGGGTTGATTAAAAAAGGATAATGACATTACTGAATGAGGGCAGCACAAGACTCCACACACCCCAGTAACAACATTATCAGCAGCAAGTTAGGCAAGTACAAAGGTCTTGAATACTGGCAACACATTTATCATGCACCCCAATACCCCAATTCCTTATGCATACTTGTTTACCAACCTGCATACAAGAGAGCACTAAGTGATCAATGCTACCAAGTGAAGGCAATCGAAACCCCAAACACCCTAGTAGAAAGAACCACTCTTATGTACCCCTTGGCCAAAAAAACAAACAGAGACATGCAAATAAGCACAACTGAATATCATTGAAGCTGTCAACATCATGAACCCCAGCTTCTCCACATGTCCTGTAAAACCTTTCCATATGAATAAGACACAACTGAATAGACATCAAAGTAGTGAACTTTGTGTACCCCAGCTTCTCCATATGTTAGGCTAACACAACCTCAGACACACTTTAGAGATTTATACTTTTCAAAACTTAGATGTGAATCTGCAAGCTAGAAAGATTAGTAAAACACAGTGATCAACCACACAATCAAATATGCCAAAACAAAGATCAATGTGACTCAAAAAGAAAAGAAAAGAAACAAAAAAAACAAAAAGTTACATTCTACACCACAACCATTAACCAGTGCTAGACAGTGGTGTTATGTCAACACTGGGCTCCTAACATTCTCACATATTGCACATGCCAAGAGATTTCCTCAAACGGAAGAATCTCTCACTATCTAAAGGTTTAGTAAACATATCAGCAAGCTGATTATTTGTCTCAATATGCTCAATGTTAATCACTTTATCCTCAACCATGTCTCTCAAGTAATGATGTGTTATATCTATATGCTTAGTCCTAGAATGCTGAACAGGATTCCTTGAGATACTAATGTCACTAAGATTGTCACAAAACATGAGGAGAGTATCACTATCTAGCCCATAGTCCAACAACATGTGTTTAAGCCATACTAGCTGGGTAACACAACTGCCAGCAGCTACATATTCAGATTCAGCTGTAGATAATGACACACAATTCTGTTTCCTACTATACCATGAAACTAGATTGTTTCCCAAATAGAAACAGCCCCCACTTGTGGATTTTCTGTCATCTACATCACCTGCCCAATCAGAATCACTAAATCCACCAAGATTTGTATTTGTATCAAAAGAATACCATATGCCCAATGATAAAGTTCCAGATATATATCTTAATATTCTCTTCACAACAATCAAGTGAGATTGCTTTGGATCAGCTTGGTACCTAGCACAAACACAAACAGAAAACATAATATCTGGTCTAGAGGCAGAGAGATATAGAAGACTACCAATCATAGATCTGTACAATGTTGGGTCAACATTGTCTCCAGTGCCATCCTTAGTAATCTTCATAGAAGAAGACATGGAGTTTTGCAAGGTTTTGACTCATGCAGCTCAAATCTCTTTACCAGGTTCCTTGCATACTTCTCCTGGTTTAAGAACATACCATTCTCCAGTTGCTTCACTTGCAATCCCAGAAAGTAGTTCAGCTCTCCAATCATGCTCATTTCAAATGTCCCTGTCATTGACTCAACAAACTTGTCTAGAGTAGACTTGTTAGTAGAACCAAATACAATATCATCCACATAGATCTGAGCAATACACACATCAGAACTCTTTCTTAGAATAAACAAGGTTCTGTCTCCATCTCCTCTATTGAACCCAAGACTTAACAAAAATTGAGCTAGTCTTTCATACCAAGCTCTAGGTGCCTGTTTTAAACCATACAAAGCTTTCTCAAGTTTATACACATAATTAGGATGTTTAGGATCAGCAAAACCTTTAGGTTGTTCAACATATACTTCTTTGTCTATCAAACCATTAAGGAAAGCACCTTTTACATCCATCTGGTAGAGCTTAATCTTAAGACAACATGCAATAGCAAGAAGTAATCTAATAGATTCTATCCTAGCTACTGGAGCAAATGTCTCATCAAAGTCAATTCCTTCTACCTGAGTATAACCTTGTGCAACAAGCCTAGCTTTGTTTCTTACAATTACACCATCTTCATTAGTTTTGTTCTTGAAAATCCACTTAGTTCCTATAACATTCACATTAGAAGGTCTAGGCACTAGATTCCAAACATGATTTTTGGTGAATTGCAACAGTTCATCTTGCATAGCATTTATCCATTTACTATCCTTAAGAGCTTCATTCACATTCTTAGGTTCAATATTTGAGACAAAACATGAAGCATTACTTACAGTGCAAGTGGAAGACATGCAGACACACAACTTTACCATATTTTTATAGTTTACCCTGTCTTTGTTGCGAGTCTTCATGCGTCCAGTGATTTCACCTATCACTTGTGAAGCTGGATGGTCCTTTTGAATCCTAGTAGGGGGATCTCTCCTAGGTTCATCAACAATGTCATCCTCTGAATTGGACTGTGGGGATGTTGGCCTAACAGCAGCAGGTGTCATCTCAACATTAGAACCAGTCTCAATTTCAGTGTCTCCAACTTCTGCTCCTGATGTTGGGACAGTCTCTGTTTCCAATGTTGGGGCAACATCAGAGACAGTGATAGGGCTGTGCAAAAAGAATCGGATCGATCGAATCGGGTGAAAATCGATCGAATGATCCGATCCGAGGATCAGATCGAATATTTGATCCGACTTTTGATTTTTGCCTTAGGATCGAACCCCCATTTGATTTGATCCTCGATTTTAGAGGCTGAGAATCGGATCGGATCGAATACTCATCTTATTTTTTAAAAATAAATAAATATAGAATAGTATATAAAATTATATATTTATCTATAAAGTTAAGCCTATTAATGCTACTAAGATATTTCTATATATAATGTTAATATTATATTTTTATATATACACATGCCTAACATCTTTTTCTTGGTCCATTTGAAGGCCACGTTACTGTCTTTGAGAAACATATACAATTGTAAATTTGTAACACATTTCTCTCACCATATGAAAGTGAATTTTGTAATTCAGTAACTCTGTTTGAATGTTGTGGTTGGTCTCATTGATATTAAATTAAATAAGAAAAAAAGAAAAAAGGATCGAAATCGAATCGAATCGGATCGAAATCGAATGATTTTGGATCGAATCGGATCGTTTTAAATTGATTCGATTTCGATCCTCATTTCTCCAGGATCGAAATCGACTTCCAGTCTCGATTCGATCCGATTCGATCCGATCCGATCCAAATGCACACCCCTAGACAGTGACTTCATCAGTACCTGAATCAAAGGTGGAATCATCAAACACTATATTTACTGATTCTTGAATAGTCTTCAATCTTGGATTATAAACCCTGAAAGCAGAACTATTTACAGAATAACCAACAAATATGCACTTTTCACTCTTTGGATCAAACTTACTAAGATAGTCTCTATCTTTCAACAAGTAACAATCACATCCAAATTCATGAAAATGAGCAATATTTGGTTTCAAACCCTTCAAGATTTCATATGGTGTCATATTTGTACCAGGTCTAAGATAAGCCCTATTACTTATATGACATGCAGTATTTAAAGCTTCAGCCCAAAGTCTTTTAGATAGATTTCTAGCATTAAACATAACTCTGGCCATCTCTTGAAGTGTCCTATTTTTCCTCTCAGCTATCCCATTTTGCTGAGGTGTCTTAGGTGCTGAAAACTCATGGAAAATTCCATTCTTATCACAGAAATCACTGAAACTAGCATTTTCAAATTCTTTCCCATGATCAGACCTAATTTTACAAACAGAGGAACCACACAGATTTTTGATGCTAGCATGTAAGATCCTAAATGTGTTGAATGCATCAGATTTTTCTTTAAGAAACTTAACCCATGTATATCTAGAGAAATCATCTACAATAACAAAGGCATATCTCTTACCACTTAGGCTGCTTACCTCAATAGGACCCATGAGATCCATGTGTAATAATTCAAAACACTTACCAGTCCTGGGAATTGTACTTTGTACCTGGAGGGGTGTATGAATAACTTTTGTTTGCTTACCCTTTAGGCAGTCCCCACATACAACCTTACCTGGGCTGGATATCTTTGGTGAGCCTCTTACAGCATCAACTTTCTGTAGCTTCTCAAGGTTCATATAGTGAACATGTTCTAGCTTCCTATGCCACAGAACTGCATCATCAACTTTAGCATGAAAGCAATCTGCTTCTTCCTGTGCAAGGTAGCAATTATCTTTAGATCTAGTACCTGTCATAACAAGGACATTTTCACTATTAAATACATCACAAGAACTTTTATCAAATGTAACAAGCAAGTTATCATCACAAAGTTGACTAATGCTTATTAGATTTGCTTTCAATCCTTCAACTAGCATAATATCTTTGAGTGGTGGAAATCCTTCAACATCTAGTACTCCCTTTCCAATGATTCTTCCCTTGGTGCCTCCTCCATAGGTGACAGTTCCAACATTGAGAGGAATCAATTGTTTAAGATTTTCCTTGTCTCCTGTCATGTGTCTTGAACATCCACTGTCAAAGTACCACTTACCTGCAAGGTTAGAGTACACAGCAAAAAACACAACATTGCATACAAGTTTCATCTTAGGAGTCTTTAACTTTTCAATCCAAGTTCTACTTTTCTGTTCTGTTCCTAATGTTGGGATAACATCTGTACCACTGACCAACTCAACATTAGAGACAATTTTTGTTTTCTTCACATTTTCTTTCAAATATTTCTTGCAATAAGGTTTTATGTGACCTGGTTGAAAACAAAATTGACAGATATAAGTAGGTTTACTTTTGTTGGGATTAGCACTGCTCAAGTCTTTTGATTCCTTAACAAAACCTTCTTTAATGAAAACATGATTAGCAACTTTAGAGGTAGGTTTCTCAATATATCCAAGACCATTTGTTCCTTGATTACCCATACTCAGTACCTCTTCAAGTTTAGATGTACCTGAGTTCCATTTAGCAATGATCTGATTATCTTTATCAAGCTTTCCTTTTACCTCTTTAAGTTCAGCTTCTGTCTTGTCAAGGTCTCTTTCATACATCCTCATCAGTTTCTTCAGTCCATCAATCTCCAGCCTTTGAGCTTCATTCTTCTTGGTGAGTTTCTGATTTTCTTTCAGAAGATTATGAAAAGTAGACTTCAAGTCTTCAATGATTTCCTCCTGGGACATTTCACCTTCAAAGTAATACTCTTCATCTAGATCAACTGAGCCATGAAAACATTCAAAGTTAGATTCATCATTATCAGACAAAGAATTGAGATCAATATGGGTATCATATTCAGTCCAATTCCCAAAGAAAGTCTCCTGTTCTGATGTTGAGTCCTGGATGTTGGAGCAACATTGAGACCCGTGGCAGTTATGGAGATCTTCTTCTGTCCAGTTGACATGAGTAAATAGCGCAGCTGTATGAATCTCTTCAAGGTTTTCTTCAGTATCAGCACTTGTTCCAGAGTTAAAATCCTCTTCATTGAAATCATCTACACAAACCCAATGAGACTTTCCCTTCTTGCGGAGGGTGTTAGCACATTCAACAGCAATATGACCATAACCTTTACATTCATAACATTGAGTAGTTTTCAACTTTTCAATTTCTTCAGGACTAGATTTTGTTGCCATATATTTAACAAATTTGGGAGGCAATTTTCTAAAACCAGTGGAAGTATTGCTAGGCTGTTTCCCTTTGGATTTATCTTTAAAGTTCAACCTACTGAGTTTCTTGCTAATATTTCCATAGTTAGAAGAAATAATTTCATCCTCATCTTCACTCTCATGATAATTTGTTCCTAACAAAGCAATAGCTTGTTGTTTGGTAGTCCTAGCAGGAAACTCCAGCTCAAATTCTCTAAGAGTGTTTAACAAGGATTGAAATTCCATGTTGGCAATATCTCTTGTCTCTCCCATGGCAATTCTCTTGAGAGAAAATCTAGGTGACAAAGATCTAAAAGCTTTATAAACCATAGTTTGATTTGAAACAGGAAATCCTAGATTTTCACATTGATTTGTAATGTCAAGGATTTTCTCAAAATAACTATCTATACTCTCTTCATCACCCATCTCAAGTTTTTCCAAATCTTTAAGCAATTGTCTATGTTTAGAGTTCCTAACTGCTATATCTCCTTCACAATGAAGTTCAAGAATATCCCAAGCTGATTTAGCTGTGGTGCAGTTCTGAATTAACTTAAACATCTGATTGGTAACATAACTAAAAATAGCATTAAGAGCTTTCTCATTGTAGTTATACAGTGTTACCTCGTTTGCTGTCCATTGTGACTTCGATTTTGGTACAATATCTGCATCTCGGTCGTTCTCAATCTTTGGGACAAAATATCCATCAAGAACGGCATCCCATGCTTTCATGTCAATGGATTTGATGTGAACTCTGAGCCTGGTCTTCCAGTAAGCATAATTGATGGATCCTTCTAAGACTGGGAGTCTGCCAGAATTGGGATTGATATTGTCCATCGCGTTGTATCACCTCCAAACACCAGTGAAATCGGTGCTTGGCTCTGACGCCAATTGAAATTGTTGGATCGGGATTGATACAACTTTTCCACGTTTCAGAGCTCAAGTTAAGCTGGCGTTGCCTTAACTTGATCTCAAACAATCTTCTTGATAGAGTATAATGTGCAGCGGAATTAAAGAACGCAAGAAGATAAATTTTCAATGGTTTATTATAAATAATCAACCATCTAGCCTTACGGCAAAATAACCACGCAGGTTTTACCAAAGACGTTCCTCACCACAAAATCACTCTCGCTCTTTTGTAGATTGGACTCAGCAAAGCATACAAGAATTTTCTCCTTAAATCTAATCCTAGACTTAACTCGAAAACTCACAAACTTTGCAAAACAAGAAACACAGCAACAATGCTTAAGATAAAATCTCTACGGATTTATAAGCTCTATTGTTTCTCTATGTATCTTGATGTACTTCACACCTTATATATAGGTTTCTTCAAACTTGATCTCCAAGATGTGTTGTACACAGTTTTGGTAACTTATGTTGTTTCCTTGTTGAACTCTACTTTCCTTCTTGAACTCGATCTCCTTCTTGAATAATAGTTCCCTTTATTAGATTGAGTTCTAATAAGGAAATACTCCTTCTTCAATTCAGAGTTGATCTTGGAAAGATTCCTAGTTGCACTTGAACTCCAAAACTTTCCTTCTTTGAAACCGTGTTGACTTGACCGATCTCCTCCTCTTGAATTATGGAAACTTCAACTTAGGAAACTTGTAATGTTCTTCCTTATGATTAAGAGATGTTCCTGGACATAAACAAAGACAACTAAAATCGTGGAACTTGATTAATAGGTGAATAAAGGCAAAACTAAAATAAAGCAGTTAAAGACAGATTGACAGCATATATACTGGTTTCAATGTTGCCCTGTGAATGTTGGCTCAACATCCATCCAACATTTAAACCCGAATACTTCACTCATGTTCAGAATTTCAGAAACATGTTTTAGGTTAAGACTGTTCTCGGTTTTCAATGTTGTCCTCTGGATGTTGACACAACATCCAACCAACATTGATAACAGAACATCTTACACTTTCAGTGTGATATTTTTGCAGTCGACTATATCATGGATCGACACGCCCGCATGAACCGATCCATTGCTGTTGATCAAGAGACTTCTCAGACTACTGTTGTTCCTCTGATACCTCCCCCAAGGAAGAGGAAGAATAAGGCTAAGAAAACAGCAACCGGGGCATCGGCGTCAGCCCATGTTGAAGCTCCAAGTGATCCTTTTGAGGATATTTTGGAACGAGATCGTGATACTGCGCCTTCTGCTGCTGATTTTAGCCAAACGGAGGTTCAGAAAGTATGGCGGTTGATCGAGGTTGCTACCCAGGCTAAGAGGAGAAGAGTTCATCAGACTCGTTCTCAAACTGGGGGGTTGCCCCTGCTGCGCGGATGTCTGGTCCAGATGTTGGGAGTGGCCCTTGTCCTGCGGAGGGGCCGAATGTTGGGGTGAGACCTAGCCACGGTCCACCTGCCCACGTAGGTGGGTATGAAATTTCAGAGGTTACTTCCATTAATGCCCTGAAGGTCCTTCTTCCCAATCTTGTTGTGTCTCACCCGGTTTCTACAGAGGAACGGAAAATGGTGGAGCATAATGCTCTTCATGTGCTAACAACAGTAATATACGTTTCTTTTTTAGTGAATTGTTGTATGACTGGTTCGTGAATGTTGACTTCTTTGGTTATTGTCTTTTAGGGTGGTGGAATAGTGGATGCCATGTTTGCGGCCCTAGTCCAAGCTCACGAAACGGCCATGAGTGGACAGCTACATGGCAGAGGCGAGCTCCACGGTGGAGACGCCGAAGCCTTAAGGTCTGCTTTTAACGCGAAGGATAAGGCCTTGCAAAAAGTCAAAGAGTATGCCGCGAGAGCTTACGCTGATAGAGAGGATGTGAGACACGTGAATGAGGCTATTGATCAACTCCAAGCGAGTCGCCGAGCTCGAGAAAGAGGTGGCGGCCGAGAAAGAAAAGGCTGAACATGCCGAGGGTGTTGGCTACTCCCGTGGCCTTAATGAGGTAAAGAATTTTAATTCTTATGTATATTTGTATTCTTTTATTCTTTCTTGTTAATTTCCTTTGTGCTCGTATAGGTTTCCGCTTAGCAGAGGGTGGAAATTGTCGAGGTGTTCCTTCAGAGCAATACCTTTCGAGAAATTAATGCCCGGAGGTGTGCCCCTGAAGCCCGTAAGGCTCGGGTCCTTACTGTGTATCAACTCTACAGCAGCAAGTACGTTTGAGGGGGCTTCAACCCTGAATGGATGGATCTTAGTTTGGGGTCTAATCGAGAGGTTTTGCCGCCCCCAGTGGGTGATCGGTCCGTTTCTCTGGATGATTTTGCCGTGCATCATGAGGACAACAGCCTCGTCCTTAGTGGACTCTCGCCGCCGCCTCCTATGCCTCATGTTTATCCATCTTCCGAGGATGAAGATGATACTGACGCCTAAGGGCGTTCGTTTTTATTCTATTTTGTACTGAACTATTTCTATTTTGTTTTTTTATGGCGGTGTGTCGCCTCTTAATGAGTTGAACAGTTTGATTAATTGCATGATTGTTTTTCATGAATTTTTGTGTTGGTTTGTTTGATCTAATACCCGTACTCGTTGAATTTTCTTTCAATTGTTAATGTTGATCTTTTACTTTATTTTGACAACTTGAGCATTCTTCTATATTCGTGGAAAGTGGTCCGTTTCGCTTCGAATCATAGGGTTATTGTTTTATTCAATAGGGTTATAACCGCTCTGCTTAGTGTTACTCCTCGTGGGGATAGGTATTGTTTGTTGTTTTTAGACAAAGTATCCTTCCTTTTCATATTTTCGGATGGTCGGTATCATTCGCCTTTTTGGACGGAACATCCGCTTTTTTTTTCTATATTGCGGATTTGCGGTAACACTTGTAACTTTGTACGTAGTGTCTATCCATTTCTTCCTCTCTATGGATTTTCGGTATCACTTGCCACTTTGGATAGAGTTTCCGTCCCTCTTCGTCGTCTTTTAGGATTTGCGGTATCTCGTGCCACTTTGGACAGAGTTTCCGTCCCTCTTCATCGTCTTTTGGGATTTGCGGTATCTCGTGCCACTTTGGACAGAGTTTTCGTCCCTCTTCATTGTCTTTTGGGATTTACGGTATCTCGTGCCACTTTGGATAGAGTTTACATCCCTCTTCATTGTCTTTTGGGATTTGCGGTATCTCGTGACACTTTGGACAGCGTTTTCGTCCCTCTTCATCGTCTTTTGGGATTTGCGGTATCTCGTACCACTTTGGACAAAGTTTCCGTCCCTCTTCATCATCTTTTGGGATTTGCGGTATCTCGTGCCACTTTGGACAGAGTTTCCATCCCTTTTCATCATCTTTTGGGATTAGTGGTATCTCGTGCCACTTTGGACAGAGTTTCCGTCCCGTTTGTTGGAGCGAATCATCTTGAGTCCTACATTTCCATCTGGGACCGAATGTTCGTCCTTATGCGTCGTATCTAACAATGTTATATCTTGCATAAAGGTTGATTATGCAATTTGAATGGATTTCATATAGATGGATTAGTCAAAAGGATTTCTCTTGGAAACAAATTCAAATAATGGGAGTAGGGCGGAGCTTGATTTTATAGCTCGTTCTACTTTGCTTCCCAATGTAACTCTCCGGGCTCAAGTCCTCAGTGTCCCTACTTTAAGTTAATACACGCTTGCCCCTAATACTCGCCATGGAAGAGGGGACGAATAAATGTTGTTCAAAATATTCAGGGTACTAAGAACTTGCAAAAAATTAAACTAGAGCTCTTCAGTCAATGTGCTCCATCTGTATGGGAGCCGATGCCTCCACTGCTTCTTCTTCCTGCTGTGGTCGCATCCGGAGCGAGGTCACGTAGCATTTACATCCTTCAATATGGTCCGCTATCACTTCACATGTGCCTGCAGGAGTAGGGAATTTCACCATTTGGTGGTAGGTCGATGGTAATGCTCGGAATGCATTCAGTGCGGGGCCTTCCCATGATGCCAACAATTACATAGTTTTCCAGTAGTGTTTTTCTTTGCGACACTGTACCTAACGAGGTAGGAAGCATAAGCATTACGAGAGGGACTATCTTCGAACTTTCGAATTCGTGAAGTGACGTTCTCACCGGTTCCAATGTCTGGCCGATCAATCCCATTTTGGCCAGAGTAGAGCTGAATAGCACGTTAATTGAGCTACCGTGATCCACCAGTATTTTTGTGACTCCATAATTGGTTATGCCCACAGTTATCACCAACGGGCAATCCAGTTCTGACATTTGAATGGCTTGGGCACTCAATTTTCGCAGGTTCGTGGTCGAGAAGGTGATCTCGTTCTGCGACATTTCCTCGATCCTTAGTATGCTGGCCATGTTGATAAAATTGTCCGATTCGACAAGCCTCAAAATCTTCTTCCTACAGTTGGTGGAATCCGCCCTCTGGGCCTCAAGATATCATGTTTATCATGGCTTTCCTGATGTTTCCATTCTCAATCTTAGGATAGTCGAACAAATGTGGTTCATCAACCATTCTTTGTTTATCCTTCCTAGGCGATGGTGTTTTATTTATGACGGCGCTGTCCTCTTGCTCCTGCATCTTTCTGACAAATTCCACGAGTTTGCCATCCTTCAGTAGTCGTTCGATTCATACTTGAGATCCTTGCAATCTTCGATTTCATGTCCATTCTGATTATGGTACTTGCAGAACAGGGTTGAAAAACTTGTTGTCGTGGAATCCTTCATCTGTTTGGGCTCTTTCAGCCACCATTTCCTTTTTGTCGCCCCGAATACTGTCATGATGTTAGCATTCAGAGGCATGTACCGCTTAGGCGAAGCGTCCCGGTACCTGTTGTTCCTGTTCCTGTTGTTGTTGTTGCACTTTTTGTCTTCCCTTCCTTATTCCTTCTCTTTTAGGGGTGCGACGACGGGCCCTTTGGTTGCCCTCAAAGTGGACCACCTCCTGCACTATCTTGTTAATTTCTTCGATAGTGGTGGGTTTGCGTCTGATTAAATCCCTGCCAAAGATTGTGTTGTTGGTCGCTCGAAAGAGTATACTCATTATCATCTCTCCAGATGGGCTGTCTATCCTCAGCAGCTCCGCATTGAAACGTCTCATGAAGTCCTTCAGACTTTCATTGGTTTCATGCTTCATGGTATACAGATGGGAGTGATCCAAGACCAATCTATCTTGACTTGAAAATTGATCTTCAAACATTTTCCTTAGTTGTTTGTAGCTTTAGATTGATCCTGGAGTAATCCGAGTAAACCAGTCCATTACTACCCCTGATTGGATTTTTTGTTAATATTTTGGCCTGCATGTTCTCTTTGAACCCATACAAAGACAGTTTCCTGTCCAAATGGAAGAGGTGATCGTGGGGATCAGACTTTCCATCGTAAGTTTTCAGATCAGAGATCTTCTCCCCGTGTCCTAAGATCTCAGCTTCTATCTCTTTGGAGAACGGGATACTCCTCGAAGCATCGCCTCCTTGTCCCATCCGGCCTTCGATTGCAGCTTTCTCTCTCTCAAGCCTCTCCAGTTTCCTGGTCATTTCATCATGTTCCATTCTTGAGTCATGACTCTCTGCACGCCTCATGTCGTCCTTATCCTCTCTCATTCTCGGTTCATCCTTTTGATTTCCTCCCTTTTCTTTCCTTCTTGTCTCGTGGTGCCTTCTCGATTGCACCTCGATTGACTTAGGCCTTCCTCTCTGTTAATCGCATGCCGACTTTTCTTTGTTCTGTTGTTCTTCTGATGCAGGTTTTCTACTTCTATAGTCCTGCCGTGACTTCTCCTTGTCCGCTCCTCTCGGAGCCCTGGCCACGAAACCTTGTTCCCATACGGCCTCTGCATGCCCGACAGGTAGTGGTGTCTACACGGGCGATGTGGGGGTCAGCACTTCTGCCAGTGCAACCTTAACCATTGCCATGATTTTGTTTCTCAAGTTATTCGGGTTCGAAACAGTAGTTGATGTCGCCCAGTTGCACATGCTTCAGCTCTCGGTGTCTCCTCGCCTTGGGGCTCCGACATTTCTTGCCTTGCGGGCGTTTGTACCCCAACGGGTATTGTCGATGGTCTCGCGTTGTTGGGGATGGTCTGGTCAGGGGTCGCCCGCTTGGCCTCTTCATTCTGGCCCTCTGCAGCTCTATTGCGAGATCGATAATTCTAGAAGTCATGCCTAATAAACTGGAAAAATATGGTGTTCCCACATACGGCGCCAATATTTTGGTCTTATTTCGTCCAGGTAATAAACACCGTAAAATGTTACAATCAAAATGCAAATAGACAAAATAATGCTAATCAACAGATAATTGGACTAGCCTGGCCCGGAATACGTAATACGAGTTTACTAGGTAAAACAAGTAAATTACAAAGTCAAATCGAGTGTGTTCGATGCAGGCGTGTCGAACCGTGGTCGTTCGATACTGAATATACAGTAAAGGTTCTATGTCGAATTAGAGTGTATCAAATCAGCCTGATTCGATGCAGAGTTGAGTGTCGAATTCACTGTCTTCGATATGATGCCGTATCGGATGCTTCGGGTTCGATCTAGATAAGTGTCGAATGCTCAAAGTTCGATGTTGAGTAGGTGTGAGTGAGTCTTGAATGCGTGTTCAGATTGTCAGGGGACGGGGGTATATATAACCACCATCCCGCGGGCCCTATTGGCAGTTGAGAAAAGTGCATCGAACCGAAGTGGTTCGATGCTCATTCTGCATCAAACAGGTGGCGTTCGATGCGCATTTAACATCGAACAATGCATGTTCGATGTACTATTCAGCAGACCGGTGTTGTTGGGCCGGCCAATACATGATATTGAGCTAATCATAAAATATCCCATGAGATGTTTAGATACTAATAAAATGGGATTGCAATATTTTGAATAAAATAAAATTATGAACTATTGTATGGTTGACATGACAACTTGGCTTGGATTGGTGCAACCAAGATCAAGATGATAATAATTTTTCATGTTTGGTACTAGCCACCACATCATTTATGTGATCGCCACCGTGTATAATGTATTTGGACCGTGAACCAAATTCATGGTGCAATAACAATATAATTATTAGTAATCAACTCCCTTCTTAACGTCTTTATTATGAAGATGACTGCCGATGGAAAAGACAAAAAGTCGGATGAAATAAATGAAGATGAATGCCGATGGAAAAGACAAAAGTCGGATGAAATAAAGATTATATTTGCTAACCATTCCGTGGGTTCGATCGAGTTGGCACGTAAGTTGACACAAAAAGAGAAAATAAAAGAAAGAAAAAGTTCTCACGTAATTACATGTAAGTTGTAACTAGCTAGATCGACTTCACGTAGATTGGCAGCTTAGTATAATATATTATCGCTAATAAATAATTCACCAAGGGACGTGGTACACAACTCAAAGCTTGATATCCTGTTTGTCTTTTATAATGATTCTTGATACTGCCAAGTTTGAAGGCAACGTGAGTTATGATTTTATAATAATCATGCAAACTTGTAATAGTGTTAATTAAATATCACTAAACAACAAATTACGGTACACGACAAAAATAACGGTTCTTCTTAATTCTGATTAAGAAATGTCTTTTCAAACTAGATGCAACAGTTTTTTGTTTTAAGCTCAAAAGGATATGTTTACACTTTTTCTTTTGACGAAAATTCTATAAGGACTAATAAATTTATATAACATTATGAGTTATGACAAATTGGTCCTATTGTCTTGTGTAGATAAAATGAATTCAATTTGGATCTTCTATTATACAGAAGAGGGTTGTGGTCTCTTATTGTGCAATTAATTTCTATTTGGTCCTCTTAATTAAACATAAAATTTACTTGCTCGTCGAAAATTAATATTGTACCCCACCCTACATATTCTGCAAACTTGCGCGTATAAAAAGTGGCATGCACTTTTAGAAAGAAAATGCAATATTTCTGAGAAAAGAAAAATACAAGCATTTTTGAACATGTATGGCAGAAGTACAAAAAATAGGACATTACTCTGAATTTGAAAAGAAAAAAAAAAGTGGCGATCTCCAGCGACCCTTCCCGACAGACACAGGAGAACTCATTCTTGCGGTGTCATAATCCTCAAATCCCCAATGCATTTACGAATTACGCAATGAATTCTGATATCGACATGACAACATGCCTCGAAACCCTTGCCGACCCCGTGGTTCAGAAACGTCCTAGGGTTGAGTATGAATTCAAAGCCATGGCGGCGAAAGACTCAACTGATCCAGAGAACACCCCCCGTCGGATTAACGTGACAACCACTCAGCAATTGAATCGTATTTCCTATGCGAACAAAGTTCGCCCCAAGGATGTTCGAGTCGACGAGAATTGGGCAGATGATGTGTGCATGGGAATGAGGGTTATCCCTCCCTCTGATGGTGACCCGTTCAAAACATTACAGTTCTCGGATGAACTCGAAAAACAGATGAGCGAGCATTGGAGAGATTCCATAGTTATTAAGACTATTGGGAGATCATGGTATTACCCTACTCTTGTTAACAAACTATCAACTATCAGGAGATTAACAGAGGGATGTGAACTGGTAGACCTAGGTTATGGATGCTATTGCCTAAAAGGAATAAACTCGACACAACGGGAACTTATCCTCACGCAAGGGCCATGGCAACTAGCGGGTAACTTCCTTTTAATCCGTAAATGGACTCCAGACTTTCGAGCCGACAATGATGTGATTGAACACGCGATTACATGGGTTCGTGTGCTTAATCTCCCACTGGAGACGTATCATGAGCCAGTAATAAAGGGGATTGCGAAGTGCATCGGGGATCCCATCAAGATTGACGGCAACACATTCACGGCCTTTAGAGGAAAGTACGCGAGGTTCTGCGTCCAAATTCCGACGAATAAACCCCTTGAACGTGGAATCCGCATAAGAGGACGCATATATCAAGTCATGTACGAAAATTTGCCGTCGTTATGTCACTCGTGTGGGTGTATTGGACACACGTCAAAAGAATGCAAAGCGAAAGGGTCGGACATTCTGGAACACGAAGAAAGGGAAACCATGGATGGTAATAACTTGGGCAAAGATGTTGCACCAGAACAAAGGCTTTTGGAAAAAGTGAATAATAGCAGTTTCGGGGATTGGATGGAGGTCCCCAGAAAAAGCTTTGCCAACAAGGGAAGAAATACTGTGAAGGGAGTAAACAAGGGAACAGAGAAAGTGGGGATGAAAGTGACTTCGATTTTGAATAGGAAGTTGGTACCAAATTCAACTCCAAATAATCTGAACATAAGGGCAGTTGATAAGAAAAAGGAAATTGCTAACGAGAGTTCCATTGGGAAAAGAGTACTGCCAAACTCAATTCTTAGAAGAACTCGACCTAAAGGCAGATCATATACCAAATAGCTGGCAGTCTCGAGGAGTAAGAACAATGCATCAACATCTAAAGGAAATAGAAACTCGTTCGTAGCTCTAGTTATTCCCGGTCCGAGCAGCGCAACCGCACAACAATTTGACCAAGACTTACTTGAGTTTAACAGTATACCCAATGGATCCCGAGGGAGAGCTGGAAATTGTGATGGAGAACGGACAGCTAGCTGTGATGATACAACCGCAATTCTGGGAATCCCGCACAGCGTTACACAAGTTCGTCGGTCCCTCGCGGATATTACCAATCGACCCAAGGAATGTAACGGTACTCGAAATATCGTCGCTGACATGGGAGTTGGAGATAAATATCACGAAGACAGAGAGAGTCGAAAATCTCCCAATTTGGTGGTAGAAGACGAAGCTGAGTGCATGGGAGCAACACAGACAGAATTACTTGATGCTCGAAACATTGAGACAATTGATGTTGCTATGAAGGGGACGGACTGTTGAGTACCCCATCCGACAAATACATCTTTATAATTTATCTATGAAGATAGTTACGTGGAATTGCCAATGAGCTGGGGATGAGAATTTTAGAGCGAATTATAGAGAGCTCGTTAGAATACATCAGTCGGATGTAGTTTTTCTCATTGAGATGAAGGTTTCGCAAGATAGAGCATACGAAATTGCCCCACACCTCGGGTTTTTTGATTTCTGTATTGCACCAACGGATGGGATGAGCGGTGGTATTTAGATGTTATGGAACTCTGCGTTGACGAGTGTGGAGATTTTAGATGTCGAAGATCAGTGCATTAATGCCATTGTGGGGCTGTACAATCTCGAGAACTGGATACTCTCGGGGATTTATGAAAAACCTACCAAAGTCGACAAGATGAGAATATTTGACAGACTTTAGGAGTGGGCGCGCGTTTTTGATAAGCCGTGGCTAGTCCAAGGAGATTTTAATGAAATATGCTTTGCTCACGAAAAACTTTGAGGGAGAAAAAACGTCCATGCACGGTGTAGAGATTTTCAAAATCGCATACGTGCGTGGGGTTTACAAGATCTAGGATTCAATGGCCCTAAGTTCACGTGGACGAATAAGCGAGAGGGGAATGCAATCGTAAAAGAACGCATTGACAGAGCCCTTGCTAGCAATCAATGGCTGGAAAAATTCCCGGAATACGCGGTCACCCATCTCCCCCGTACACATGGGGATCACCATCTGGTACTTACTAACACGGATGGGGGAGAGGGACAACCCACAACAAGACCATTTAGGTTCGAAGCCATGTGGCTATCTCACCCGGGTTGCGAAGAGGTGATGCGCGGTATTTGGGAGGAGAATGACAACCTTCTCCAGGCCGTGGGAAAGGTCCCCGAGGTGATGAAAAACTGGAACATATCATGTTTTGGAAATATCTTTCAGCGGAAAAGAATTATTCTTAAGCGCCTGGAGGGTGCACAACGAGTATTATCAACTCACCCGAACAGATTTCTTGCGAATTTAGAGAAGACGCTTCTTGAAGAGTACAACACGGTTTTGAAGCAAGAAGAGGAGTATTGGCATCAAAAATCTAGGTCGATGTGGGGGATCGCAATACGGCCTTCTTCCATCGGTCGATGATCGTGAGAAGGAAAAGGAATAAGATACTAATGCTGAAATTTGAAAGAGAATGGATCAAGCAACAGGAGGCGCTGCGGGCACATGCGAGGGACTTTTTTCTTGCGTTATTCATGGAGGAGAACACTCACACGCCCTCCCTTGTGATTTCACACCGCCAAAAACGCTTGACGAGTGAAGAGGTGGAGCAGGTCGGGAAAGATATTTCTCTGGGCGAATTGAAAAAAATGGTGTGGCTCACGCACCCCAACAAGGCCACGGGTCCGAACGGCATGCAAGCTAAGGTGTTTCAGACATATTGGAGCTGGTCGAGTGACTCCTTACTGAAATTCGTACTAGAGGCTTTAAGGAGAGGTGATTTCGATCCAGAGGTGTGCAACGCTTACCTTTGCCTTATTCCTAAGGTAAATGATCTGGTATTTATATCCCAGTTTCGACCAATTTCACTTTGCAATGTTATTTATAAATTTATTACAAAGTGTCTGACGTTAAGACTGAAGGATATTATGCCGAATATAATTGCACCGACCCAGTCGAGCTTTATCAAAGGCCGTTGCATGCAGGATAATATCTTCTTGATGCAGGAAATACTACACTCTATGCGCAATAAGAAAAAGAATAAGAAGGGGTGTATGATACTGAAGTTGGATTTGGAGAAGGCGTACGATAAAATAAGTTGGAAATATCTTGAGGAGACGTTGTTAGCATTCAATTTCCCTCTAAATATAATAAAACTTATTATGTTCTGTGTTTGGAATGCCTCGACAAGAATATTGTGGAATGGCGAACCGCTTTAGTGTTTTAAGCATGGGTGTGGTTTGAGGCAAGGTGACCCATTGTCACCATATTTATTCGTGTTATGCGTGGAAAGACTCGCATATATGATTGAAGAGGCGGTGGATGCGGGTGAGCGGGAACCATTGGTCCCATGTAGAGGGGGCCCAAAACATTTTCATATATTTTTTTGCTGACGACCTTATTCTGATGGGAAAAGCAACTTTGAAGACTACGAGAGAGATGAAGTATATTCTTGAGAAATTTTGTAACGCGTCAGGGCTAAAACTCAACAAAGAGAAGTCAAAAATCTATTTTTCCAACATGGGTGGCGCGAGACTTAAAAGGAGAATCTGTGCGAATTTAGTTTTTTCTCGCACCATGCATCTCGGTAAATATCTTGGGGCACAATTAATCCACGGGCGTGGAAGCAGCGAGGATTATAATGACATGATGGATAAACTCCTAGCAAGATACTCGAGTTGGAAAGGGAATACTTTATCTATTGTAGGATGAGCGACGTTGATTCAGTCAGTGTCATCGGCAATACCAATCCATCTTATGCAATCTAGTTGGTTGCTGGAGAAAATTTGCAACAGATTGGATAGGCTAAATCCAGATTTCCTTTGGTCGAGCAACTCGGAAATTAAGAAAATTCACCTTGTGGGCTGGAAGAGAGTAATGCGGTGTAAGGAGGAAAACGACTTGAATTTGAGAACATCACGATTTAATAATGAAGCACTGCTTTCTAAGGTTTGTTGGAAGATTCTGAGGCAAACCCCGTGCGTATGGAAGGAGCTGGTTAATGCTAAATACCTCAAGAACGCACGCCTAGACCAATATATCGTTAAACCAACCGATAGTCCAACGTGGAAAGACATTGTTAAATGCATGGCGCTGATTTCCCCGTTTATTAGGTGGAAAATTGGTAACGGGCGGACGACACTTTTTTGGTTTGACAATTGGCTAGGGAGTGGGAAACTATGTGATGTTATACCGCATATCAATTCTTCCGACCGAGGTCTGGTGCTTGCAGATTCAATCGACGACGCAGGGAATTGGAATTTCAGCGGTATTGAAACACTTATTCCAGTTGAATGGAAACAGGAGATTAATCAGCGCAGATTTATTTTGAACGAGGAAGAGGATAGAGTGATATGGTGCGAATCGGCGAGTGGTGAATTTTCTTGCCAAAGTGTGTACAAGGCGCTGCACCATACGTATTCTACTAAGCCAAACATTGGGCCAAAATTAAACTGGGTTTGGCAGATTCCGAGCAGCAACTGGATCAAATTCTTTGTGTGGTTAGCGCTCCAGGAAAAGCTCACAACTAATAAGTTGCGGAAATTTAGGAAATTGTCAGAGGAAGATAGCTGCGATCGATGTACTGGTCATCCCGAATCAGTTATACATATCCTTAGAGACTGTGCTGAAGCTAAGAAAATAGGGGCGAGGGTTCTGGACCGTACAATCCTGATGGACTTCATGAATTATGATGAAAAAATATGGCTCAAATAGAATCTGGTTCACAACAGCAATTCAGTCACAATGTTGTCTAGTGCACCTTGGAAGATCGTTTTTGTGGCGTGTATTTGGGAAATATGGAAGGCGAGGAATCATAGAGTGTTTAGAGGGAAAGCAGAAGGCACGACAGCTGTATTGAGCAGGATAAAACAACTCGTCACTGATCTCCACACCATCTTTAAGCGCCACGCGAAAAAACCCAAATCGGGGTAGGATAAACCGAAGGCCAATTGGTTAAAAATGAATGTAGATAGCAGCGTGACTAACTCACAGAACATCGGAGCCGTGGGGGGTGCACTTCGTGACGAGAACGGGAAGTGGTTATGGGGGTTCAATGCATGCATAGCGAGTCCTACTGTTCTAGAATCCGAAGTGGAAGCTATCCGGTTGGGCTTGAGTCTAGCATGGGATAAACGAACACAAAACTTGGAGGTGGAAACGGACTCTAAGGAGGCATTTGAGATTATAACGGATGAGTCAATAAGAAACCATGTGCTCCAATTGCGGATTGATGAATGCCGACTACTTTTACGTAAACCGTAGAACATAAAATTCCGTTGGATACCGAAAACTAAGAACGCGCTTGCGGATGCAATGGCGAAGCAATCATGTTATAGAGAAGGAGAGAGATGCTTTTGGCTCAATCCCCCTCCATCTTGTATTTCTTTAGTTGAGAACGATATAGCCTAAGGGTGTTGTATCCTTTCTTGCTTACAAAAAAAAAACATGATATTTTTATACAAAAATGAATATTTATGAGGTCGAATTAATTTTGTCACATTGCAAGGACCAAAATTAGATCAATATATATACAATTAATTATTACCAAATTTGAAAAACTCCGACAAAAATTATATTGAAGCCAAAATCCATTTAGAGTAACTAAAGCGAGTTTGCATTAATATAAGCTTTGTCTTTAATTTTCTTTTCCAGTCTTGTGGTCCTAACTCATAAGTCCTAAGTGAAACAGATGTCTTCCAGTCTTTAATTATGGGTATACCATGTGGAATATTATCGTTGTATTTTAACTTTTAAACCACACGTATATAGAGATATATAGACCTGTCACCTAATGTTGTTCCTAGTCTAAAATAATTTGTAAGATTCTAATTAATTACATATGAAATGGATGTCTTGTTCCCATATTTTGGCTTTCGTATGGAGTATGTTAATTAATATTTTAACTAGCTAGAGGAGATAACTGTAATTAAACTGTAATTAAAATATATTCCCTATGCTAGCTTCTAGTATGTAAGACCCAACATAAGATAAAAACTGCTTGTCATTGATGGAGATAGATTCGTATATAATTAATTAATTAGAGCGTGGTTGCATGTGGAGGCACTTATCTATAATAATCTCATTGGGAAATAATAAAATTACAACTTGCATGTTGAAGCTATTTGGTTCTCTCGTTTCTCGTTTCTAGTCTTGATAGATACTTATTACGAAATTTTAATACTGGAATCACGTCAAACGTATCATACAATACAGACTTCATGATATAGGCATGTTTAATGATCACCTCAACATTTTCGTTCTATGAATGTAATTGTTTATTATTTAGAATAACGTATTCACTTAGATTCCGAGTTTTATGTTGTCTTATATAATTTTCATGTAAGTTTTTTTTTTTCATTCTCGTACTTTATCTCATTTAATCTAAATTACTTATGCGTTTTAGACAATATTGTTTTATAAGCAATTTTCTTGATCTTCTCCTCACGAGGATCACACCTAGCTTAATGCTGGTCTGGCTCCTTCAATTCTCATTCTATTCTTCTTGTACTACTAATGTAAATTCATTATATACGCGCATTTCAGCTGCATTTAAACTTTGAATAGTCCAACATACAATGAGCAAAATCATATCGAGATCTACCAAATTAACCGTTGAAAAATCTTAGACTGAAATTTTGATGGCCCCACAAGTTTGTACTAAGCTCATTTTGATGAAAAACAAAATGCAATTAAAGTATAATATTCCAACAGTTAGCAATCAGACAGCTCTTTTGTCTTCTTCCGGACACATGAAACAAATATTTAAATAATGGCCTGGCCCGGCTTTATGGACAGAAGAAAATCTCAAAAGAATTGCTCACAGTTGCCCATGGCTTTGCTGTGACCAATTACAAAACAACATTATAACCTCCTAGCTTTGTGGTTTAGATAATTTTAATTTAAACTATGGAGATTCCATTCTCTTTAATATAACATAGAGAATGGTGACGAATCGCCAAGTAGGATCATCGCTGAGACAACTGTTATAACGTGAATTTATAGTTTTAGGTCCATAACTAATGTTTTTAGTGTTTCTAGTTCATGTTCTTGGAGATAATATATAAATATTAATTATTTACCCTCTCTAACAGCTAAATCTTTTAGATGAAATGATAATTCAATATGGTATCAGAGCCCAGACCAAGGAGGAGGTCCTGTGTTCGATCGAATCCACCGCCACCTGATAATCAAAAAAGTGTCACGTGGCATGTGTAACAAAAAGATTTACAGCCTACACCTGAGGGGGTGTGTTGGAGATAATATATAAATATTATATGTCTACCATCTCTAAGAGTTTAAGCTTTTAGATGAGATGACAACTCAATTTTAAGTGGAGAATGATGGGCTTTAATTTCTATCATGGTATCAGAGTCAACCCAAGACGTATGTTGGGTTCCGCAACCTACCCACGTGATGACACTGAAGATAATTATCGAGCCACACGTTATGGGGCGTGTTGAAAAATCTTATCCCACATCGCTTGGGTATTGTCTTGGATTAATGTTAATAAAGAGAAATTACACCTCCACTTAACAAGACATTTTAAGTGGATAAAAATGAGCTTCAATTTCTATCACATGTCTCTTGGGGGTTAGTTGACATTTGACAACTATGTACTACGCGTGTCTTTAATTTTAAATGGTGAACAACACACCACGACACGCATGCACATGGACTACTATTTGTTGAATCAATAACTTAAGCCAAGCGCATATCTACACATCAACGCTTCATATTTTTCGACAAAAAAATCACTCATTTGATATGTCAAAGATGCTTTCAACACATAACACTCGAGGTTCTGAAAAGAATTTCGGTGAGATATAAGTGATTACAAATTTTTGCCTTTTTACAATGTTTTTTTTCCACTTTGATGCGACATAAGTTAACATTGGACCACAAGTCATAGAGCGTGTTAAGAAATGTCTTGCTTAGCTTGTAGATATAGTCTTGGATTATAGTTATGAAGAGAAGTCTCATCTTGAGTCTTGACTCATAAGATCTTTTAAGGAAAGAAATATGAAGCTCTAATTTCTGTCACTTTTCTATAGTAAGGTCCATGACCATGTCATTACTAGGACATGGTGTGATATAGAATGAGACTCGAAGTGTGGCACAAGATCCTTTCCGATTTCAATTAATTAAGATGTGTTGCTTGAGGGTCTTATGAATTAGCGGTATAATTTAAACCCCACGTACCATCGGCACATTTTCAAATCGTAACAATGATTGGAGAATTCTTTTGATTTTATTAGATTGGATTAGATATTAATCGCAGTTACGTTGAGAAACTTGATTCATCACACTAACTAAAATAAAGAAACAAAACTATAGTGGCCATTGGATACCACATTTGTTATATAGTGCATTTATATATAGGATGAAAGAAGAACAAAAGATATGTTTGGAGATATGGTTAATCATTCACTACACATGGGGGTCACAAAACTACAAAATTTGCCTCATGCACTACAACTTATTCCCTCAGACACCACTCTTTGTCTCTATCGTATACTTTAAAAACTGTACTTGTACTTTTTCTCCTAATATTTCCTTTTTTTTTCCTCATTTTTTTCTCACATAAGATATATAAGACTTACTAATGTAAAGATCAAAAAGTCTTGATCAGCTGTTTCCTGATGCATGTTGTGATCTTTGTAGCAACCAATTTGTGAAATTGGGCATGGTGTTCATGTCAGCTCTGTAATGTTTCTGAGTGAACTCAAGGAGATTTGACCAAGTGAAATTTGGATATAATCTTGGGTTGTTGGAGTCCAGCAATTCTATTGGTGGGCACACCACCTTATCCTTTTTGGGACATAAAAAGAAAGCAAGAGATTTCCTAGGACACTTATTGTTCACCACTGCCCTGTGTAAACAACTCTTGTAGCTCCCATTTGAAAGTGCCTAATCAAACAAAAACAAAAGTTTGTTAAGAAAAAATGGACCTTTAATTTTTCTTTTCCTAAAAATATTGAGGTATGAGTTTAGATAATGATTATTACTGTTAATTAAAACTTACCGCAAAAGTGTCTCCGATGTTGACTACGAAAGCGTCGACATTTGGACTAATCTTTTGCCATTGATTATCGACGAATACTTCGAGTCCACCAATATTGTCTTGGTGAAGTATGGTTAGCGATGTTGGATCGCAATGAGGTCCCGTGCCTAAGGTCCGTTCGGGTTCTTGGCACGGCGGATAGTAGTTCAATCTCATTATCGACTCGTTTTCTTCGAAGAATTCTTTGAAGTGATTGCGGTTAACGCCTAGGCTCATGGCAAGGAGTTCCATGATCCCTGATGAAAGTCTGTTCATGGCATTGCAGTACTCTTGATACACTTTCCTGAATAGATGAACATCAAATCCAAATTACTTGCTGATCGATAATTGTTGTGAAAACTAATATCCATGCATATAGTAAAATTGCTCCTAGTTAGCCATGTCAACTGATCTCCATGCAATGAATAAGTAGCTTTCATAACTTGGCACGAGTACACCTGTTATATAATCTAGATATATATTTTTAAGCTAAGAAATTAATAGTGTAACATGTTACATACCCTAAGCGTGCAAAATCTTCACCCAAGGTTTTGTGGAAATACTCCTCAACATGAGATGAATCCTTTTGTGCACGGTACTCAAACGAAAGTGTCTCCTTCCAAGGTAGCTTCGAGGCGAACCTTCCGGTGAAGCTACTAGCGTAACCGCAATGTTCGCCGAGCTTCCGTTGAGCCCTTTGTTTCTCTAGAAGTGGTTGCTCGAAGAAGTGGTTCATGTAGCTATGAGCATCGGATACGAGCTTCGTATCGATTCCGTGATTTCCCACTAGAAAGAAACCATGCTTTAGGCACGCCTCGCCAACGAGCTCGGTTGCCCTAGTCGAGGCGGCAGGATCCCCGGCCAAGAAACCGCCTAGGTCAATGAGCGGAACGTGAAGCTCGGGAGTGTCGAGGCACGGTTTCTCGTTGTCGGGCCATACAAATTCCGGAGGTATACTAGATTGGTGTCGAATAACCGACGCATCGAAAACTAGAGGTTCTTTCATGATCATACAGTTGATAGTCATTGCATGAGGATTTTTGAAAGTTTAGGAAGTTAAAAAATGTGTGTGGTGGAAGAAAATAAAGTGAAGGGCTTGTTTTATAGGGGAAGATATGAGGTAATACTGAGGTGGGAATCTTTATAGTACCCCTCCTAGTGCCCCTAAAGCAAACAAGAAAAAAAGGGATTTTTTTGAGATGTGGGGCTTGGATTAATTTTCACAAGAGGACAGACAATTCATGTGCCAGGGCCAATTGCTGGGAACAAAATATTTGGTGCACAAAAATCCACTAATTCCGCTCATGGCTTTGCTGTGACAATCTAGAGAACAGCCTCAGCCTCTCTCATCCTATATATTTATTATATGTATTGTTATGGCTATGATAATGTCAATATACTTATAGAGTCGATATATTTATCATGTGAAATTATTGCATTTTATAGTATAAGAGTTGTAAAACAACTTACAGATGTGGCTGGCTTTTTAATAAAAGGCAACATATAGCAAAAACTACGCATATGTTATTTGAACTGACAAAAAACCCGCATGTGATGTTTTATTTGTTGAAAATTCAACTCTATATTTTATTTTATTTTATCGAAAAAGGCTAATTTATTGAAAGGAGTATGAGCAATACTCCAAAAACATAAGTCAAAATAATACGAAAGAGGTGAATTAAAGTAGACCATTCAAAAAAAGAAAAAGAAAAGCCTTGATGTCTAGCTTTGACCCAACTCCATACGTTCGCCCAGTATCATGAGGTGATGATTGCTTGCTATTGAAACATAAATGTTTCTTGCTACCTTGATTTTTCAAAAGACAAAGATTCAAATGACTTTCAAAACAACCCATTTCTCGTAGCTGTAATAATTCTAAAGAGCTGAATAAGAAGAGCTCTCGGGGTTCCCGCAAGCGTTGAATTGATACCCACCCAAGAAAATTCAACTCTATTAATAGAAGAACATTGCATGTCGTCAAGTTTTGAGATGCACGCGCTTAATGCGTGATTTTACTCATGATCATATAGGACAATTTTGCCCTCTCATCCTCTTAATTCTAGGGTGTCTTGAGGTTGTTTTTCTTGCAATTGTTTTGGTATTGGAGTACCCTTTATACTCCAAATTAGTCACTTTTGTCTTATCTAAAAAGAAGTTTGCCCTCCCATCCTCTTTCTTATATAATCTCAAGTAAGCATAGAGGACCTTGTATTTTTATAAAATAGCAATAGGCTCCTTCTATTTTTTGTTTCCTTCAATTTGATGTATCAATTTCAAGCTCCAAGATAAAGGCAGTGCGACAATTTTCCAACAACGCTGAGATTGTTTTTGCCAAATAGAAATAAGAAATGGATGCTAATAGAGAATTTTGTTAATTTATAATATATTCAGGGGAAAATAGAAGAATTTACAAGAATACTGTTTTGGTCTCACAAGAATTTAACTCCACACCAGTCCAATCATTTTTCTTTTTGTCCTCCTTATTTTAGTCGTGGGAGCTGAGTGACAACAGGAGCATCTGTCATGCAGCAGGCGGCACAACCGCCTGCACTCACAGCGGTGTGGGCCCCATACGCATGAGGCCTGCCCGGGACCCACGTCGCTGTGAGGGCAGACAGTTGTACCGCCTGCTGCATATTAGACAGTTCCGAGTGACAACGGTATATTAAGAGTTAAGACATGTATTCTATATATATTTTATAATGATCAATATTATTCTATACCCCAAAGCATTGTTCAAACAGATACGTATTAATAAGCCTATGTACCGGTCAAAAAAATACTTGAACAAATTTTACTAATCTCGATTTAAATTTTCGATTAAAAAAATAAGCAAATAAGGTATTAGTTAGCTTCGATCATCATGACTTTGACATGTACTCTCCATGATTACCATTTGCGAGAGGGATGGATCCAATACAACCAAAGCTCCATATGTTTTTTATTTTATTATATGATATAATTACAATTATATTTAAAATCAATTAGAAGAATGTATTATATGGTATCAGTAGGGAAATTTCTCTAAAAAAACATTTGATTTCCATGTTTTTCGAAAACCCTAGCAACAACGGCTCCACGCCACCCTCTTCGGAGTCGACGCAGTCCTCCGCCGCCAATGGCCTGCCAATCACACGGCCACCATTGACCACACCTATAGGTCCTCTGGTGATCAACTTGTGCCCCTCACTGCACATACTCACTTTCCCTTGCAGTTAACCTCAAGAAATTATCCTTCATGGAGTGCTCAAGTTCACTACCTCCTGTATGACTATAACCTTCTTGGTTATGTGAATGGTTCCACCATGTGCCCTACTCGCACTGACTCTCCTGAATCGGTTGTTGCATTCATTCATTGGACTTGACAAGATGCCTTTCTCTTGTCTGCAGTTTTTGGGTCGATATCCATGGATCTCTCGTCCCTTATCTCCTCTGCGAAGACCAGTCTGCTTTGCAAAATAATGTTTATCTTGAATTCCAACCTTATCAATTCTTGTAAAGGATCGGGCTACTGGGGTGAGGATGCTACAAGAGGCGTGCACTAATGGAGTCTATCCCTTGCGTTTATCGTCGCCTCTTGCCACTTTTCCTTTGGCGAATGTTGGAATTCAGACTAATAGGGCGAATTGGCACTATCGTTTAGGACACCCATCTAAGGCGATTAGTAGTTTAGTAGTTGGGAATTTTTCTTTACCATGTAATGCTATAAATTCTGCAAACTCTGGATTTTGTAGTTTTTGTTTATCGAATAAAAGGGCTTGTTAGCCTTTCACTACTATTTCTCTACACTCGCTTCATCCTTTACATTATATTTATGGAGATGTTTCAGGCCCCTTGCCGGTGCCCTCTTTGACTAGATGTCGTTATTATCTTTTATTGGTTGATCGCTTTTTCAAGTACTTTTGGATTTATCCATTGACGCATAAATCTCAGGTTTTCACGGTGTTTGGTCAATTTCACCGCCTTGTTGAAAAACAATTTGGCCACAAAGTGAAGAACTTTTACTCTAACAATGGTGGTGAATTTGTTGCCCTTCGTTCGTACTTGCTCGGCCACAGTATTGCTTGGCTCACTACTGCGCCCCATACACCGCAAAACGGGACAGTGGAACGGCGTCATCGTCAAGTTCCACTATTGGACCCTTCTCCAACATGCTTCTATTCCTCACTCTTTTGTGGGATTATGTTGTCCTTACTGCCGTTTATCTCGCCAACCGTCTTCCTACGACTCTACTTCATCATGAGTCACCGTTCGGCAAACTCTTTGGTCGATTGCCTAATTATCTCAAGTTTCAAACTTTTGGATGCTTATGCTTTCCTTGGTTGCGTCCTTATATTCCTGGTAAGCTCACACCCCCATCTCGTCCTTGAATCTTTACTGGTATTCTATATCCAAAATTGCTTATCGGTGTTATGATATGGAGAACAGGCACAGGCGCATCTTTATCTCACGTCATGTTCGGTTTTTGGAAATGGAGTTTATGGGGCTATCATCTTCCACTCACGTTAATGCGACCATGCGTTCCACATCGCTCATGCACGTACCCCCTCGCACCTCTAATCGGTGTCCTACTACCAGGAAAGGTATCCACCCTCCCTCTTCTGAACATTCTACTTCTGATGTTGGAGCCAATGTTGGGGTAACATTGAAACTAGTGACTTCGGCTCATGTGTCTTCTGAACATTCTGCTTCTAATGTTGGGACCGATGTTGTGGTAAAATTGAATCCAGAGACTTCAACCTCAGATTCTTCCTGCCCGCAACCATCTCCACCACATAAATCTCATTCTATAGTCTCGCAGCGTCCCATGCAACCACTAGTCGATGAAGCCCCGTAACCTGAGATCGCTTTTAGTGTCGGTTCTCCTACTCCATCCCTAGCCACCAATGCCGACCCACCCCATACTCATGGCATGACCACGCGTGCCATGAATAATACCTTCAAGCCCAAGCAGCTTAACCTAGCCACTAAACATCCAAGTTTTGTCCGGTTACCCCTACTTGTGTCTCTCAAGCCTTGAAGGATCCCTTGTGGCAGGCCGCTATGGATGAGGAGTTCATGACTTTACTCAAGCATTGTACTTGGGATTTGGTTCCTTCTCTAATGGGCAAGAACATCATAGGTTGTAAGTGGGTCTTCTGCGTTAAACGACACCCTGATGGCTCCATTGATAGGTATAAGGCTCGGCTTATAGCTAAAGGGTTTCATCAGCTGAAGGCATTGATTTCAAGAAGACTTTCAGTCCAGTTGTGAAGCCAGACACCATCTGCATTGTTCTCTCTCTCTGTAGTTATAAACGGTTGGCATCTTCGTCAACTAGACGTCTCCAATGCGTTTCTTCGTGGCCGGGTCTCTAAGGATGTGTTTACGGCGCAACCCACAGGTTTCTTTGACCTATCTCTTCCTAGTCATGTATGTCATCTCAAGAGATCCATGTATGGTCTCAAACAAGCTCCTCGGGCGTGGTATCTTGAATTGAGTAAGGCTCTTTGTACCTTTGGCTTTATACAGTCTAAGTTCAACGCATTCCTATTTGTTCTTTATCGTGGTGATGGTCTTCTTTATATCATTGTCTATGTTGATGACATCATCATCACGGGGAACAATGACTTGCTTCTTCCTCCATCGTGACATGCCTTAGACGTTAATTTGAGGTCAAAGATCTTGGACCTTGTCGTACTTTCTTGGTGTTGAGGTGTTTCGTTGCAAGAAGGGTCTATTCTTCTCTCAAGATAAATACATCTGCGACGTTCTCACGTGTCATAAAATGGATAGTGCTAAATCGCTTGTTACACCTATGGCTTTCTCCTCCCATCCTATGACTTCCTCCTCTCTCACGGGTGCTTTGAGTTTCGGAGTGTTATAGGTGCTCTCCAATATGTTGCTCTCACTCGCTCTGATATTGCGTTTGATGTTAACCGCCTTGCCCAATGTATGACCGCCCCGTGTGAACATGATTGGTCAGGTCTCAAACGAGTTCTTCGTTACTTGAAGGGTACGGTCACTCACGGATTACTCTTTCGTTGTTCTTCCTCTTTACATCTTACGGCATATGCGTATGTTGATTGGGCGGGTGACCTAGCCTCTACGGCATCCACCTCAATGTATATTGTTTTTCTTGGTTCTAATCCCATATCATGGTCTTCACGGCGTCAACTGGATATCTCTCGCTCTTCCACTGAATCGTAGTACCGTGCACTCGCGAATGTCGCGGCTGAGATTCGGTGGCTTTAACACCTTTTTGGCAATCTTGGTGTTGCCTTATCATCCCCGCTCCGCATCTTGTGTGACAATTTTGGTGTCATTCACCTCTCGCTTCATTCTCTCATGAAGAACATCTCGGTTGACCTCCACTTCGTGCGTGATCTTGTCAACAAGGGCTTTCTAAATGTTTCTTACATCCACACAACGGATCAGCTCGTGGATCTTCTCACGGAGCCTCTTCCTCGTGCACGCTTTCTTTTACTTCGGTCCAAAATTGTCGTTGTCGATGAAATGTCCATTTTGCGGGGGTGTATTAGGGATATTCCTTAGTTATCTTGTAGAATATTTTTTGTAATTATCTTACTTACCATAATTAGTTTGTTGTAAAATTATATATATTGCACCCTTGTGATTAATAAAATTATCACTCATTCATAAATTATATATATTATGTTTTTGTAATTAGTGAATTAGCTTAGATATACTTTTTTTCAAAGAATAAAATTTATCTTTTAATTTGAAACTAATATCAAAAGTGTTTTTTTTTTGGTATGGAACATAAACTTCTTTAATTTACTCTTATGGTATTGTTTGTTATAAATACCATAAAAGAAATTCTTAATTATCAAAAATCAAAAAGGAATCTTGACCTCTCAATCGACACTACGCAAAAAATCAATTTTGCACGATTAGGTATGGTGCACCTTGTCACAACTAGATGATTAAGGTGCAATTATGCATGATAGCGTCTTGGTAGATATTCAAATATATTGTGCCATTCTCAAGTTAAGTTCACGATGAATTCGACTTGATTGAATCAAATTATCAGTTTGGCTCCTCGTTGGAGGCGACGAGTCACATTGGGTGGTACTGATAGAATAAAGATATTAGGCAGAAAAGTATTTCATGCAATCATTATCGCTGACGTGGTGCAACCACTACCAATACACGGTGGGATGGGGCTACGAGGTTAGTTATTTTATAAATTCTGAAAAAAGTTAAATCTATATTTAAACTAAACCGTTAATTGCACTACATAAACTATGCAACGGATGTAAAAAATATTTATTCCGATTTATAAGACACTTGGAACATTATGAAAAATAATTGGGTGTAAATATTCCAATGTGACATTTTAACATTTAGTAATTATCGTGGAGAATACAGGAAAGGGGTAAGTACAGGTAGAATCTCTGACATAATCCTAATTAGAAGTGTCTTTTACTCGTGCTGGTTATGTGTTCAAGAAATCCAAAATGAATAAATTTAATATTGATAGAATGTATATATGAGTATATATATATATATATATTGTTGTGTAAGTTCTGCCTGTAATCACGCAAACACATGGGCATAATTTTACAAACTTATTTGACAGTGCTCGTGGTCCATCACAAACAACAAAGTGTTGCCTCGTAAGGTGGAGATTTTGGTCCTATATATCTAGTCTAGCACCATATATATGTATTATTTTACTTTTTTTTAACTTCATCTTATATCTGAATATATATAAAGAATATAAAATGAGACTTTAAATTTGACCTAAGTAAGTCTCCATATTGATTTAATTGTAACCGAGGTTATACTAATAGATGCTAATTCTTATTGCCAAAATTTCAACACTTAAAATAAAATCAATTTTAAAATGAGCTACTTCTTTTTTCTTAACTTCATTTCGTTTCCAATTAGACCTCACAAGAATCAAACAATCTTGTCGCGAACCTTTTTGCTTGAAGTCAAAACTAGCCGAGATTCTTGACTTAGATTACCAATGCGGCTGTTGACTTATAAACATATTGATATGCTGCCTTGAGGTTCTCGATTTAGAACAAATAAATAGACACAAGAACAACCTAAAATGTAAAGCATGAGAAATTGGATGAAGACATCTTACAAAATCAAAGTGAATAGAAACATCGTGTTTGATATCTTGATTCTAACATGATTCCAAGCTGGTTTATATGTATAGCTTGCTACACATTGGATTTGTAGACTTGGTCATTTTTCTAAAATCAATTCAATATGAGATCATTCATTACAAATTGCAATTAGCGCTTGTCAATATTTTCCATATTTCTCTAATAAAATGGGAACCTCACTGAAATTTTGCATGACATATAAATATGGACCAGTACTGAATTCAGAATACTATTCAATCACCAATAGAATAGCAACAACAGTGATGAGGTTTTTAGCTTACGTTATACAAGACATAACTTCTCACCACTTTTATAATATTTTTCGTTGTATTTTTTTGTATTTTGCTGGGGCTTTCTTTTATATCAAAGGAAGAATGTTACAACATATGTGGGCAAATAAAAGGACAACGTCGTATGCGTTATTTGGCAGTTTTTGTACTGCCACAAACTTCCAAAAATTCCAAATAACGTTACAACTGCACACATCACGCCAAGTGTAAATTTTAAAAAATATCAAATGCACAAAATTTTATTTATCTGATTATCAAGATTTATCTGAAGGGTCTTGTCTTTTCTGTTGGATTTCTTTTTCCGTTTTTCCAGGCCCCTCGAGTTTAGGGTCTATTTTATTTGACCGCTAATGACAGTTGAACTTTTTTTCTTTTTTAATGGATACAGTTGAACTTATAATGTTATGGTATCTTGGGTTCTTAATTTGGGTTGTGTGTGTTTAGGACATTAAGAGTTATGTTGTTTAGTTTAACCAGTTCATACTATATATGAATTAGTTTCCAATTTTGTTATAGAACATGTAATATTAATATATCAAACTGATTGTTCCATTAGTTTATATTGCAACACATTAGTTTCAACTTTTTATTGTAATCTTGATCCATGGAACAATAATGTTTACAAAAAGTTTATACTTTATCAGTGTATTTGGATGTATCCTCTTACAATGCGTTCAACTTTTAATATGTGTATTAATAAATAGATTGTGTATTAGTCGCATGTTTGCTTTGTGAATTAGAAGCTCTATAATTTTGTTAATCGTCCATCATCCCACGTTTGGTTCGTGATATTACTCAAAAAATAATTGAAGAAGGCTAAATGATTTTAAGATAATTAATCTTAGAGGGTGGGGATATGATTAGTTATCCCAAGATAAGTACAAAACTGTCCACTTATCACAGACTCCCGTTATTAATCAGCATGCAATCCAAACGTGAGATTAGACCTTATAAAATTATTTATCATAACTTTTAGGGGAACCAAACGCGCTTTATATATGTATCTTGTTGTATGTATTATAATTAAGAAGAAAATAAATATGTTGGGCCACGGCCTTTTTTCCTGGAAAATTGGCCATACCTAGCTTAATTAGTTTCCAAATTATAAATAGACATTGTCCTTTCACATTGTTTGACAAACATAATCAAAAAGTCAATGATGTAAAAATGGATAAGTAGTATATGAGACTCAAAAGACAATAAATCATTTTCTTACATATTTATGATATTAGTGAGTTCCAGATTTATAGGAAGTGAACAATACTTGAATACTTCATGACTTCTTGAAAAAGCAGAAACAAAGGCACTAAGACAACAATTCAAACATTCAAAACGTAATCATAATGACTTAAAACTGAAAAATTATTTTTATAAGTATTTCAAATATCACTGTATAAAATTAAATGGACGTTAATGCATGAAGTTAGAAGCTCATATACACATTTAAATCTTAACTTGTAAATTGTGGAATGTATCAAATTTAGAATTTCAAGCCCAAAAGCAAAGCCATATATGGACACATTTTTTCCATACCGTGTATATGGACACTTAATAATGTCGTAAGTTAAATATGAAGGTCTCATTAGTGTGAGCCAACTAGATTTACCATCCTACTTGTAGCATCAAAACCGGAATGGACTCATTGGTGGACTCGTATTTAATTCTATTTAAAAAGCCCAACAAATGTTAGCAAATGAACTTTACTAGATTTAAAATTATGCTCAGGGTTAGGATAACTTTAAACTTAAAAAGGTCATATTTTTTTTAATCAAAACCGATTATCATAGATCAATAATACGTCAACATACAAGACCTCAAACCAAACCAAAGTTCCATAATGACACGTATTTTAAAAAGGGAAAGAGTACGGACTATACCCATTGTTTAGCCTCTTTTACGAAACTATACCCAACGTTTGAATTTTTGCAACACTATACCCAACCTTTGAAAATCGTAACTATACTATACATATACTAATTTTCCGGCCAAAATTTAAATTTTTGAGGGGTAAAACAGGTAAGTCCTTCATATATAAATATATAAAAATATATATCTTTATTTATTAAAAATAATAAGATATTTAATTCCTTTACATGTATAAATATATAACAAACAGAAAAAAAAATCATTATTTATTTCATAAAAATAATTTTTATTATTGAAATCAACAAAAAAGTATATGTATATAAATTTTTTATTATTGACATGCAATTTAAAATAATAAGATATTTAATTCCTTAATATACGTAAATATATAAAAAAAGTATATCTTTATATATTAAAAACAATAAGATGTTTAATTCCTTAACATATATAAATATATAACAAAAAGAAAAAAAATCATTATTTCATAAATATATTTTTTATTATTGAAACTCAAATAAAATATATATATTAAGATATATACTTTTATTGTTAAAATCCAAAAAAAAATTAAAACAAAAATTAAAAATTACCCTTCTTCTTCACCAGCACCCCACTCCCCCCCACCCCCCCACCACGGAATTGGAGTTGCAGCGGTGGTTCGACCACCACCACGAGTTATTTTTCGCTGGAGTGACATCGGTTTTCCTTAAGCCGCCTGTCTTCCTCTCGTTTGCGTCGTGTGTGAAGAAGATTTCTGGAATCCTTGCACGATATCGCAACGGAGGGCGTTGGTTTTGATCGATTTCGTGGAGTTTCGGTATTTACCGGCGAGATTTCGTGGAGTTTCGGTATTTACCGGCGAGGAGGGCGTTACTCCGGTGTTGGTTTCGATCGATTTCTTGCACGATTTCGCAACGAAGGGCGTTACTCCGGCCACCACCACCGCGATTTGCAGTGGTGTCCGTTCCGGTGGGGGTGGAGAGTGGGGGAAAGGTGGGTCTGGTGAGGCAGGTGGTCTGATCTGGTGGGTGAAGGGGGGGAGGGGGCTGGTGAAGAAGACAATGGATTTTTTTTTTTAATAATAAAAATTGATATATTTTAAATTTAATATTTTATATGTATATATTTGTGTAATGTCTATTTTGCCCTCGACAAAACGGAATATGATCTCATGACGTCGAAATATGACGTTTTTTGCCGGAAAATTAGTATAGGTATAGTATAGTTACGATTTTCAAAGGTTGGGTATCGAGTTGCAAAAATTCAAACGTTGGGTATAGTTTCGTAAAAGAGGCTAAACGATGGGTATAGTCCGTACTTTTTCCCTTTTAAAAATAGACACAACCAAGTGGCTACTCAAGGGAAAAAATCATCTTTGGTACCCTAACTTGTCAACTTGTCAAGAATAGTACCCTAACTAGGCAGTGATCGCGTTTGATACCTCAAGTTTTGGTTTTTATCAATTTTGGTACCCTCGCAGCGGAGCTTCCAAATCGCCATCCCGGATTGTTACGTGGCACCCTGTTGACCTACTATTTGGGAATTTTGACTCTTTTGACGCCACCTGGACACGCTGACATGGAAAAAAAAGACCTCTCATCTCCCTCCAAATAATAAAACGAACACCCCCTCCCTCCAACGGTCACAACGCACAACTCACAAAACACCTTTACATCTCCTCCACTCCGATTCAATTACTGCCGCTACGAATCCTCCGCCCCGATGCAAGGTAATATTCTTCTTCTTCAAGATCTCATCTTGTCCTCGGTATTTGTTGGATTTTCGGGTTTAGTTCCACATATTTGGTTTCTTCCACTTTTGGTACCCTAATTTGTTCCAGTAGACAAATTGTGTTCAA
Source organism: Linaria vulgaris (assembly GCA_948329865.1). Taxonomy (NCBI): domain Eukaryota; kingdom Viridiplantae; phylum Streptophyta; class Magnoliopsida; order Lamiales; family Plantaginaceae; genus Linaria; species Linaria vulgaris. Next base: position 131,189,593 of record OX415249.1, read on the forward strand.
TGTAAGGTTTGATGTTGCATTTCGAAGTCCTATTATGAAGTGCGAGTGATATATGTATATGATTTTGTGTGGGTGTTAAACTAACCTAGGGTTTGTGCATTTTCTTTTTTTTCTTTTGCACTGTTTTGTGAATAATTTAAGCGGGTGTACTAGGCAGTGATTTTTTCCCGAATAACACTCATTGTTGGCACTGATTTGCAGCCCTTTCAACTTAAGAAGTCATATCTTAATAGCACAGAACTCTGAAAATCTTGTTCTTAGTTATCTTTTAAATTGAATAATTGTTTTTAGATGGTGCATCCTTATCGACTTCCTTGTGAATGTGGTCGAGGCTACATGATATATGGTATGGCTAGTTTGACTTCAACCCGACCAGGCTTTCACTACTATATATGTCCCGCGAGAAAACGTCACCCACATTTCTTCATATGGGCTGATAGGTTCCATGAAGAATGTAATGCTAGACTATGTCCTTTTATGATGAACTCAAACCCCTCTCCTTCACTGAAAAAAAGAACAAATTCATATGATGAAGTGTCAGGAACTTTTGAACAACCCAAGTCTCAGTCAATCAGTCAAGTGTCTACCACCATCGAGGAGGTCGAAAAAGGAAATGATATATACGATGCCCTGAAGAAAATCAACATTACCAAGGCTGCAATAATCAGTTGTCTTATAGCTTGGATGCTTGTTATCCTCTTGTTTGTTATTTTATGTATGATGTTGTTTATCTTTTATGCCAGAAAGTAGGTAGATTGTCTTAAGATTTCCAACTCTGGTGTTATGTTGTTTTATTTGATATTGTAAGGATATTTTAATTTCCCAGTCCTAGTGTGTTGTTTTGGAATTGAATTTGTAAGGATATTGTTCCCTAATGGTATTGGAGACATTTGTTATTACAATATTAACTATTTTATTTATCTAATGCATATTCATTTCTATGATTGAATGATTACAATGTGTAATGAATATTTCTATTTTTAAGCATGATTGTGACGAACAGCCACCGCTTGAAGCTTGTGTTTATGCATAGTGACGCTGATGAGGAGTCCGAGGAAAAAATGTTGCAAAGTCTGAGTGCTTACGGTGTTAGGCATAGGATAAGTGAGCTAAGAGTGTTGCTTAGGGGATTGAGGTTTGTTAAGAGTGATATGGACGTTTTGTGTTTACAGTTGGTCCTGTTTCTTGAATACTCTCCTGTTGAGTGGACTGTTTTGACATTTTTCTCTTTTTAAGCTTGCTTGGCTTGTGTGGCATTGCTTCCCTTTCACCTGCAAGGTTTTGCAGCTGTTGTTCCAAAGAGGGTCCAGCATCAACTGGGGTAGGTTCAACCTGCATTAAAATGTAGTACATATAAGATCAACAAAAACTGAGTTGGTTGTTGAGCTAAAACAACTTAAATTTCTTACACTTGGGTCCTGTTGAACTTCATTTCTCCTCACATGTAGTTTACCCCTGTAAGTGCAAACTGGAACTGAATTTTGCTGATCAAGCTGTGTGGATGATTGACTTTGTTGAACTAGGTTCTCTTGGGTTTGATTGACCACTGGCTCTGAATCACATAATATAACCTCTGTTTGTTGTGTTGATGCCTCAACCCTTTCCAATTCACTGAGTATATCATCTCCCCAATCCGCATTGAAATCATTCAGCTCTTCACACTCCATTTGAACATTTTTATCAATATTATGCACTGTAGTTGTGTAGTTATCACCAAGCTCTTCTCTCTCAACAGTACCATCAATAATGCCATTTCCCATATGTGTATCAGTCACAGTAGCTTGATCAACATTTCCCTCATTAGTTTCATTAGCTTTTGATGCTACACCTTCATTTCCTTCATTAGCTACAATAGTTCCTTCATTTCCCGCATTAGCATTGGAAGCCACACCTTCAGTTCCACCATTATTTTTTGTTGCTACTTCAGCATCAGCCATAGCTTCAAGAATTTCATTATCTTGTCTCATTAAACAACTCCTTATATTGTGGCCCTTGTCACCACAATATCTGCAAGTCACTGAACTCTGTTGCCTCTTGAGTCTATTAGGGTTATACTGTAATGGAACACTTGGCTTGCCTCTACTTTTTCTCTTCTTCTTTATTGGCTGCTCATCAGGTTCAAGTCTTCTAGATGTCTCTGGTCTTCCCACAGTAGTGGTCTGTGGAGGCAAAGGGGAAGCAAAGCATGTCTTCTTCCACTCACTCCTGCCATTCATTGGCAGGACAACATATTTATAGGCCTCCATGTAGGCATTGACACTATACATAGGATTGATGAAGTCCAGAGGGTCCAAACCTTGTGCTACTATGGCATTCACAGCATGAATGCATGGAATTCCACTTATGTCCCATTTCCTACACCCCACATGTCTATTCTCTTAGATCAACAACCCACATACTATTGTCCCACATTGTTACCTGATAATGTTCATCATCTGACTTGGTTGGAATACAGTGTGAGGAGTGAGTTGCAGTGTATTCATCAACAATTTTCCTTATTTTTGGGCACCATTCTCCCCTCCATTTTTTACTTGCCCTATCCCTGCTCTTTTGGTGTCTGGTCATAGCATAAGAATGGAGCCATTCAAGCATACTTAGGATTGGCAATTCTCTGGCATCAAGTATGACTGAGTTTTATGCCTCACAACTGTTGTTCAACAAGATATCACACTTAGGCATTGGACTGAAGTGTAATCTACTCCATTGCTTATGTGGTTTGTCCTCAAGCCATTGTTTTGCCTTAGGATTCAGTTTCTCTATTCTGCAATCCTGAAATTGAACTCATTCACTGTTGTGGCCCTGGAAGCCTTCCACAATGCATCTTTTAATGCCTCTCCTGTAAATCCTGCTCTTTTGAAGTTCCCATGTAAATGACTCACACAAAATCTGTGATTTGCTCCTGGAAACACCAACTAAAAAGCCTAGAGTAAGCCCTTTTGCTTATCATACATAAAGGTCCATGCACTATTCCTGTTGATGCCCAGATCCAGCTTCATAATGTGTAGAAACCAGATCCAATTATCACCATCTTCCTTCTGAACTACAGCCCATGCAATTGGGTAAATGTTGTTGTTAGCATCCACTCCAATAACAGTTAACAACACTCATGTGTGTGGACCCTTTAAGTGAGCACCATCCACCCCAATCACCCTTCTACATCCATGAAGAAATATTTGCTTCAGTCCCATGAAACAAATATAGATCCTTTCAAACCTCTGTTCATTGTCTCCACTACCCATCCCTAATATGACTGTGCTACCAGGGTTACTCCTCTCAGTCTCTCCTTTATAATCCCACATAGCAGCATATTGTTCAGTTGATGAACCATGTAGTAAAAGTAGAGAATATCTCTTTGCCTGTAAGCCTGCTGCATTGACCACTCTGCACTTAAATCTCTTTTCACATCTTGATGAAAACCTTTTACACTCCTTTTTGGATCACCCTGGAATGTGGCAACATACTTTTCCCCCACCCATTTGGATGTCAAATTCATGCTTTTACCAGCAGCAGTACATTTATGAACCTTCTTGAAATAACAGATCTGGAAAGTGCCAATTTCATTGGCAACTTTTGTTGCATTCAGTCTCCATGCACACCTCTTTGGATAATAATAACACTTTACCCACAAACTTCTCTTGTTATTTCTGCTACACACCACACTCCTCTTTTCTATAATAGCAAGTGACTTGACTGCATCCTTCAGTAGTTTCTTTGATGTGAACTTCATCCCCAATTTCAGTGTGGGATTCACAACATCTTTCTCATTAAACACAACTCCATAACCACTGAGATCTTTCTCATCATCAGAGCCTCTCTCAGTGAGCAGATTGTCATCACTTTCATTTATGTTGTCACAACTGGTGTCTGGCTCAGTATCAACTAATATATCATCATTTCCCTCATCACATTCATCAACTTCTTCTTCTGTCACTAGGGCTTTGCCTTTCCTTTTGGCCTCTGCACTTCTTTGTCCCTTATCTTTAGCATGGTCTTTCCCATTGTTTTTTCTCTTTCCAAATGATTTACCCTTTTTTACCTCTTCTCTTCTTAGCATTATGATCATTTGGTGGTACAGTTGCATCATCATCACCATTATGATCTACTGTAGTTGCTTCCCCACCACCACTTGCTTCTAACAAATTGTTAACAACCCTATGGTTTAAACTAGGCCATTGTTCATGATCACTATCCATACCATATGACCCATCACTGAAGTGCTCCAAATCATCTTCATTATTCTGTTCATCTTCATCATTATCTTTAATCTCATTATCCACTTCAATCTCTGTCTGCAAAAACTCAGCACCTTCAAACAATGCTTGCTGATGTTTGTCTATTTTTCCTTCACAATTCACATACACTTCCATCACCCTATCACTTTGCTTAGCCAAAAACAATGAGTGTAGATCACTGTCCTTTGCAACCAGTACAAATCCCTCAACCTTCCTAACATAGAATCCCATCAACCCTATGAATCCAAGCTTATCACATATGTCAAACATCCTTTCAATACCCAAGTCATCAGGACCAACAAAATCAACTACAAACTTACTTCCTCCAACATATTCAATTGGGTTATAACCAAACTTCCCTCCATAATATAACTCGGTAGTAATATATAACTGACAGGAATCTAAATAACAAAATTTTAAAAAATATAAGTTAGGGTTTAAATTTCGCATATTGGGGAGTATGCAAAATATTAGGGTTTATGTCATGCAATCACTGGGCTAATTGGTTGCAATTAGGTGGCGAAATCGAATAATTAGGGTCTCTGATTTGCAATTACGACTCGTATTGCTCTCAATTTTGCATTTAGTGGTCGAAATCGAAAAATTAGGGTTTTGGATTTGAAATCAATTTTAATATTGGGGGACGAACTCTAAAAATTAGGGTTATTACGAGTCGTATTACAGGATTGCATGTTGAAAAGAGGTTGCATACCGTAGATTGGCGGCGGATCATAGACTTTCGAGGGATGACGAGCTTTGAGCTTTTGTCGACGAGCACCCATGGCGAAAATGGCGGAATTTGACAGGAAAACTGTGTATTGTGTGCTGAGAGGGAATTTTGGAGGGAAGTAATGTGTGTTGTGTGTGTTCTGAGAGAAAAAAATGGTGGGGAAATGATGAGAAAAACCCTAAGCTGGATCAATTTGGCGGGAGCTGGAGTCTTATGTTATTTTGTTTTTATATAAAAAAAATTTCATGTCAGCGTGTTCAGGTGGCGTCAAAATAGTCAAAATTCCCAAATAGTAGGTCAATGGGGTGCCACATAACAAACTGGGGCGGCGATTTGGAAGCTCCGCCGCGAGGGTACCAAAATTGATAAAAAAATCGAAACCTGAGGTACCAAACGCGATCACTGTCTAGTTGGGGTACCATTCTTGACAAGTTGCCAAGTTAGGGTACCAAAGATGATTTTTTTTTTCCGCCTACTCAATATTGACATTAGTCTCACATGCAAGTTTATGTGCAACTTCATCCACCGAAAGAGAAAAGAAATTCCCAATAATCGAAAGACTTTGCCAAATATCTGCAATATAACGCATGCTCGTCCATCTATCTGTTTTGCCCAATATATCATGAACTTTTATTGGGGAAAAAGCATCTTACATCATTTTCTTTCTGCCGTTTTGCACTTTGCTCCCCAGCTTCAAATTTTTACCACATCGCCAGTATATTTCGCGAATATTCCATTTTGAAGGGCAAAATGTAAATTGGTAATAATTTTTTTTGCCCTAAATTTAATTTTTTTTATACAATACGCCCATATTCTTTCAAATTTCAACAAAAATACCATCTTCTCCAAATTAAAATTTGTGGAAATCATTACCCACCACAACAATTTCAGAACATTGCGATGTTTGTCAGGATATCAATATATATGCAGTTACATAGTATCACATATTGGGCAATGACATTTGTATGAGAAAAATCTTAAAACAAGAAAAAAGAAAGATAAAAATATGAAAGACAAAAATTATAAACACCATTAGTGATTAAAATATATATATATATATATATATATATATATATATATATAAAGACTCAATGACATGAAAAACGTGCATACTACGCAATTAACTGAGGACTTAAAACATTGACACTTTCGAGTTGTTGAGGACTATACGTTGAAAATTAATCAGATGATAGTTTAATTTTATAAGGAAGAATTATATTTCATTAAGACCATGTCGATCAATCCTCAAACAACAAACGACGTGTCCTTTTCTTTTACGAGTATAAAAGATTCTACATACATATAAAGAATGACAAATAAAATAAATATTTACTTAAACCTAAATGAAATTAAAAATGTGGTGAGTAATAATTTTCACAAGTTTCGATTTGCAGAATATGGTATTTTTGTTAAAATTTGAAAGAATTTGGGTGTTATGTGTAAAAATATGAAATCTAGGGCAAAAGAAATTATTAATAATTTGCTTTTTGCCCCTCAAAACAGAATATACTGGCGAGGGGGCAAAAATTTGAAGTTGGGGGAGAGTCAATGCTATAAAATGAAAGCTGGGGCACTGTGCAAAAATATCAAGTTGGTGGGCTAAGGTGCAAAACGACATAAAGAAAAGGGTGTAAGGTGCTTGTTTCCCAACTTTTACATACTAATTGTAATTCTCTCGATCACCTGAAAAGTAGGGCGAAGAATAGGGGTAGAGGCTCGATACTTTGTCTTTGACTAATAATTGAATTTCACGCTCAAGCAAAAATGGAGAGAAAATCTAGGGATCTAATTCTACATTCATCTACTTAAAAAAAAAACTAGTAACTTCATTTGAAATTGTCACCCTGAAGATCCTCACTTTTGAATGAATAAAGACAATACCGTATAATTTTCTTTTTTTCATAATGACGTACAATTCTCTTTTCATAATGACGTATAATTCCTTTTTTTCTTAGTGACCTACAATTCTCTTTTTTATAATGTTTGAACCGCCCTAACATTTTCAAAATACGCAACAACCTCATCTGCAACAAACGTGTACCTATCACATGTACATGAGGTGTCACTATTCAAATAAATAGTCGGCAACAAAATTAGAGGAAAATCTACAAATGGAGAAATTTAACACTTGTTGAAAGGTGAGATATATTAGAATCATCATCATTAATAATATGTTGTTGTTTAAGTGGCAAGTTTATAATTATGAGTGTGATGCTTTTTACAACTTAATCAATTCGCCAAAAAAATTATAAAACAGGGACCAAATTGAGATAACCCCAAACACATAGGACCTAATATCAATTTAAAAAACGTATAGAAATCTGGAGAAACCTCTGGAACAAACCAGAGCAGTAAAAACCACGCGCCTATTCGGCAAACCAAACAGGAGAACACTAGAAACCCCGTGAATATTCTAGATTACTTCTAATCCCCCCACCACTATTTAATCGCCCCTCCTTTCTTCTTCCTCCTCATCGATTAATCTCTCAATTCTGTTACAGCGAACGAACTTCGATTTTTCAACAAACACTTATATTTTATAGTTGCTGAATTTGATTTTCAGAAGAAAAATAATGGCGGGAAAAGGCGAAGGACCTGCAATTGGAATCGATCTCGGAACGACTTACTCGTGTGTTGGTGTTTGGCAGCACGATAGGGTGGAAATCATCGCGAATGACCAGGGGAACCGCACGACGCCGTCGTACGTGGCTTTTACCGACACCGAGCGTCTGATCGGAGACGCGGCGAAGAATCAGGTCGCCATGAACCCTACCAACACAGTGTTCGGTAAGTCGAAATTCGGATTATGCAGTTGCCTTTGTTTTATGTTGATCGTATGAATTGCTGCAATTTCTCGTTACCTGTAGCGTTTGATTTTAGGTTTTGTAGTTTCAATTTTGTGAATGCTATGGAAAATTCTAGTTGTTGGTGAATTGTTTTTCGGATGGCGAATTAACTATACGAAACGAAGAATTTAATCTTATGGTTGTTGCGTGATTTTGGTTTTTGTTGTTAGATCTAGTAATGTGCGTTCTATTTTATGTTCAATATATTTAGTTTTGTTGCTGATCCTGTTTTATGTTAATAATTCAGTTGTTATGTTAGAGTTTGGTATTTAATCGAGATTTGAGTCGTAAACGTGTTGCTATAGCGTCGATTGTTTGGTATTGGGGTATTTGTTGCTGGACGTAATGCTTATGGTTTGTTGCTGAATTGATTTTGTTGATTGCAGATGCGAAGCGGTTGATTGGTAGGAGATTCTCTGATCCCTCTGTTCAAAGCGACATGAAGCTCTGGCCATTCAGGGTTATCCCTGGTCCGGCGGACAAGCCTATGATTGTGGTATCCTACAAGGGCGAAGACAAGCAGTTCTCTGCTGAAGAGATTTCATCTATGGTGCTCATCAAGATGAAGGAAATCGCGGAGGCTTATCTTGGATCAACGATTAAGAATGCTGTGGTGACAGTGCCTGCCTATTTCAATGATTCACAGCGTCAGGCGACAAAGGATGCTGGAGTCATTGCGGGTTTGAATGTGATGCGTATTATTAATGAACCTACTGCTGCGGCTATTGCTTATGGTCTGGACAAGAAATCCAGCAGTTCTGGAGAGAAGAACGTGCTTATATTTGACCTTGGTGGAGGTACGTTTGATGTGTCGCTGCTGACTATTGAGGAGGGTATATTTGAAGTGAAGTCGACGGCTGGTGATACTCATCTTGGTGGAGAGGATTTTGACAACAGAATGGTGAATCATTTCGTTCAGGAGTTTAAGAGGAAGAACAAGAAGGATATTAGCGGGAACCCAAGAGCGTTGAGGAGGTTGAGGACAGCCTGTGAGAGGGCGAAGAGGACTCTGTCTTCGACTGCCCAGACCACAATTGAAATCGATTCTTTGTACGAAGGCATTGATTTCTATTCGACAATTACTCGTGCGAGGTTTGAAGAGCTGAACATGGATCTGTTCAGAAAATGCATGGAGCCGGTTGAGAAGTGTTTGAGGGATGCCAAGATGGATAAGAGCACTGTCCATGACATTGTTCTCGTTGGTGGCTCAACTAGAATTCCGAAAGTTCAGCAACTGCTGCAGGACTTCTTCAATGGGAAGGAGCTTTGCAAAAGCATCAACCCTGACGAGGCCGTGGCGTATGGTGCTGCGGTTCAAGCTGCAATCTTGAGTGGTGAAGGGAATGAAAAGGTCCAAGACTTGCTTCTCTTGGATGTTACTCCATTGTCACTTGGTCTGGAAACTGCTGGAGGTGTGATGACGGTCTTAATCCCAAGGAACACCACCATCCCAACAAAGAAGGAGCAAGTATTCTCGACTTACTCGGACAACCAACCCGGTGTCCTGATTCAAGTGTACGAGGGTGAAAGAACAAGAACTAGAGATAACAACCTTCTTGGCAAGTTTGAGCTTACTGGAATTCCTCCGGCACCTAGAGGAGTCCCTCAAATCACTGTCTGCTTTGATATCGATGCCAATGGTATCTTGAACGTCTCGGCTGAGGACAAGACAACAGGACAGAAGAACAAAATCACCATCACCAACGACAAAGGCAGGTTGTCAAAGGAAGAGATCGAGAAAATGGTGCAGGAGGCCGAGAAATACAAGGCGGAGGACGAGGAGCTCAAGAAGAAAGTGGAGGCCAAGAATGCATTGGAGAATTATGCTTACAACATGAGGAACACGATAAAGGATGAGAAGATTGCCTCAAAGCTCTCGCCTAGCGAGAAGAAGAAGATCGAGGATGCCATAGATGGTGCTATTCAGTGGTTGGATGGGAATCAGCTGGCTGAAACTGACGAATTTGAGGATAAGATGAAGGAGCTTGAGGGAGTTTGTAATCCGATTATCGCGAAGATGTATCAGGGTGGTGCTGATATGGGGGCAGGCATGGACGAGGACGGTCCTGCCGGTGGCAGCAGCGGTGGTGCAGGGCCTAAGATTGAGGAGGTCGATTAAAGTGTTACTGTCTCTTAGATTTGGTACATTGTGTAATTTTGCTGGTCTTCGACCTTTTAGTATGTTGTGAGTTGTGGGGATGCTGTGATGGTAATGTTGGACTGTTGGTTCTATATTTTGTATCTATGATATAATGAAGAAATTGGGTGGCATCAGTCACCCATTTTGCGTTCTAAATTCACTCCAACTACCTATAATTTATTTCCGCTATTCTCTGTAGACTGCTAATTTAGATAATATAAGAATTTTTTGCATTATTAAAAATTGATATGGTTGTTTTGTTTTTTAAATGCGAGGGAAATATCATAGAAAGTGGTTTTTCTTGTATCCGTCTTGGAAGAGTAATATCGAAAGTAGCTTCATAATAGTTTATTTTATAAATTATCATAATTTATTTTATAAATTTTAATTTCATAATGATTTTAGTTTTAATTTTGGTACTATAATGAATTTTTTGTTTATATTGATACTTTAGAAAATCACCTAAATTTGGAATAATTTGGGTTTATGATCGGAAGAAATAGTTGGAAGAAATAGTTGTTATGAGGAGGATATACACAAAATTAACGATTTTATAGCAAGAAATCGAAATTTATAAACGAAATTGGAAGAAATATAGCTTAGAAATTTAAGAACTTTAGGAGTTTAATGTAAATGAGTGTTTGGAGGTGTTTTATTGAGTTTTATGAAGTTTGAAAACGATTGAACTGACAAAAAGGTCTTTAGAAACTCACATACTTAATAAGTACGTGTTATAACAATATTAAAAATAAAAATTAATTATAGTATCAAAATTGAAATTAGAATCTGAGACTAAATAAAATCTGGTCTTGGAACTATATGTAATGAAAATTTTAAAAAATCAAGACAAGAATCTAGTGGGTCCGAAGGTCGTACGTGTCTGTCTTAGGTATCCCACACATTTAAATTGACGAAATGTAATGGTCCTACTCCTACTCCGTACCATTTATGTCTAGCCAAACTAATTTGGTGTCAAATTTAATTGATTAATGCCATTTGCTGAACGTATGGATTTTCTGCCACTTTTAGTAGATCCCACAGGCATGCACCAAAAATCAGTAGATCCCACAAGCATGCACCAAAAATCAATCTTCTGGGCCACTTGATTACATAATACAATACAGTCCTTATAACAGTTCCAACTTCCAAATAAAGTTGATGTTTACTTTCAAACATAGTGTATAGTATGAAGTTGTCGCCTTCACATACATACAAAATGAAATAAAGTTTTGTTTTTCAATTTGACTTTAGAAAAAGAAAAGAAAAGAAAAGGAACAGTGTATCTTTCTGTGGTAAGTGATATACCGTGCCCCTCGTGGCGCACCTAGAAGTAAACACAATAGCTCTTCTTTTCCTTTCTTTATTTTGGAGATTGTTATATAAAATTTTTGCTATTCATCAAAAAAATATAAAAATTTTGCAATAAGCTTTTTGTTGAATATTGTAATTTTAATAATTTGATAACCCATGACTATTTCAGCCAAAGGATTTTATTTACTTTTTAAAATTATCAGACCGACCACTAATTGTTTCAAAAATATTAAAATTTTGTTTCGAATTAGTCAAAAGCAAGAAAAGTCAAATACTTTGCATAAAAGTATTTAAAAGGAATTGGTTGATCAAATCACATGTGTTAAGGACTCATTGCGATTGTACTTTTTCGAATGTACTTTGCATTTTGTGTCAAATACAATAATGGATATCAGAATGTGAGGTGTGATGAGTTATGTTATGGAATATAGTTAGGGTTGGACACACAAATTGAAACCGATTAGACTGTTTAATTACTGAACGTTTTTTTAAGAGGGTATCCCTATCGAGGCTTGGAGAAGCATCATAGATGCACCGGTACGACGAGTTGAAGATCTCGACTTAGGACAGACGGCTAGAGCTCGTGGGAGACCGAAAAAGACGTGGATGGAGGTCATACGGAACGACATGAAGCTAAAAGATCTAAATGAAGACATGCTCGTCAACCGAAACCTATGGAGGCAGAAGATTCATGTTCACGACTCGACGTGATTCATTCATGGTTCATATAGCCTACCCCAATTTAATTGGGATTACAGACTTGGTTGTTGTTGTTGTTGTTGTAGGGAGTTTAATTACTGGACGTTGGTTCGATAAAAAAAGAATCACAATAATGGTTTGATGTGGATAGAAAAAATCGATATTACATATGGTGTATTTTAGTTTATTCTTTTAGTTGCCCACACCAAATCGAATCCAGGTTATTTATAAATATATATATATATATATATATATTGGTTTTATTTCGTCACGGTAATAAAACACAGTAAAAGATTACAAAATGAGATCAAAACAATGCTATCCAACTTTATTAATGGACTAGCTTGGTCCGGAACACTTGTTACAAGCTTATTAGATAGAATAACTAAATTACAATATTAATGTAGCGTATCGAATTGTAGGTATTCGATGTTGACGTGTCGAATGTCCTCGTTCGATGCGGAACAAGTAACGCTGGTTCAAAGTCGTTCTGGAAGGTATCGAATTCGATGCGTATAATAGATGTCGAATTCGATGCGTACTTTGGCGTGTCGAATGGAAGTACACTATTTAACTGCGTGTTGAATTATGGTTGTTCGATCCGATGCGTGTCGAATGAGAGATGGTTCGATGCTGACTGTGCTGAGGTGGTTATCTTCCCGAAAACATGCACGGAGCTCAAGGGGACGGGCTATTTATAGAAACCGTCCCATGGGGCCCATAAACCAATATAGAAAAGGGCTTGTTCGATGTGCGCATCGAATAAGGGCTATTCGATGCACTAATGGGCTGGCCCAATAACAACATATCTGCATGTGTATTCGATGCGCGCATCGAATTCTCTCAATTCGATGCGCTTATGGGCCGGCCCAATCAGAATGTATTGGGCCAATCTTAAATCGCCCCCATTATATAGTCCCCCCAGTTTGGGAGACGGTATCAACGTGGAGATCGTCTTCCAAACTTTAAAAACTATATTTGGGATTGATTTGAACGGTCTTCACCGTACGCATGTAAAGTTTTAGACATATTATCAATTATTTTACTCATTTGGGATATTCCTATTCATAGTATAGTTCGGAGCGGTTCACAGTGGTCCTATGAACATTAATTTAACGCCTCGAATAGCTGCAATTCGATGCGTAAATTAGCCCGCATCGAATTATACTTGTTCGATGCGGTTATTCGATGCGATCCCTCAAGTGGGCCTGATGGGCCTGGCGACACCTATATAAGGGAGACACTGTCGTGAGGAGCTTATTTCTCTGGCAACGCACTTCGCTCTTCAGGTGAGACGCATCGAGTTTGCGTCATTCGATGCGATCCGCATCGAACGGTCACCGATTCGATGCGATCAACATCGAATTGGGATGATTCGATGCGTTAAAATTGTTGCTTTTTCTCTCGTTAAATCTTCATATGTGCATTTTTAACCTGTTTCTCTTTTGTTTAGGATATTTTCAACCAAGCAAAAGCTTTTTCTACCAAAAATTCGATCAAGGTAAAAAATTTGCTTTTTATTTTGCTGAGTTATTTCTTTTATCAAGTTCATGTTATGTATGTTTGAGTGATGTGCTAGAATGTTGAGTGACGTGTTCGTCCTTAGTCAGCCTCCGTTTTAATTTATTTCAGTTCATTCTCGTCAAAGATGGTGAGCAGTGAATCCACTTCTGGGAGTGAGTCGAGTACTGGCTCTAGCTCTAGTTCTATTAATAAGGGGAACCCTTCGAATGCTCCCACGGGCCCGAGCAAATTCGAAGTAGATGTATATGATTTAATCGATATAGTAACGGTTGATTCACCCGCGGGTAACAGCCCCGTTGCAAATATTAAACCAACAGTGCCCGAAGTGGACAGTGATGATCCGTCCTCGTCATCCTATCAGGATAATCGCGCTCCAAGCGAGGGTGAAGAGGACGTAGATTATATTAATAGGGAGTTCGATGATCACGTCGAGGTCCCCGGAATGACCTACGATCAGTACATCTCCCGTATCCAGCATAGTCGTAAGGGGCTTCGTAAAAAATTTGATATACCTGATAAGTATAGGATCGTCCTTCCGGGCCCAAATGATCGGATGCATACCCCCACCACCCGGTCATATGACTGTATTCTTTGGTCAGCTCCTCAATGGACTGCGCTTTCCAATCCCGTATGAGCTAAGATGGCTTTTAAGAAAGATAAACCTCGTGCCCGCACAACTCACGCCAAATTCTTACGGAAATTTGATTGGCTTTATTATAGTTATGAAGGCGTTGCGCCAGCCACAAAGTCCCAGTGAGTTTTATGCTTTATTTGAGATTGCGAGGCGTGAAGAGGGATTCTACCATATCAAAGCTCAAACGAATTGCAAATTTTTGAATGGTGGGGCGACTGGATATGGAAAATATTGGAAGAGAAGGTATTTTTTTATCGAAGAGAGTTATGAAGGAGAGTTCGGGCGATATCGTCGTGAATGGTTTACCGGGGCAAGGGTAATGATTCCTGGCGGCGTTTCCATAACTTCATGGGATTGCGATTTTATCCCTAACTTAGTTCGAGAACATCAATTTGATGTTAAAAAACTCGTTGAAAATCGAGTCCTCTCTTTAGCTGGATTGTCTCCAGTGAAATATAACGGGAGGATGACCCTTGGTATAATTGCATAACTTTTTTGGTATTTTTGATTTATGCTTGTTATGATTCTAACGATTTATTTTTCTTGCAGCCAAGTACTTCATGAGTCGTCACGCGAGAATGAATCGAGTTGTTGCTGCTGATCTGGCGAGCTTTCAGACAAATATTGTGCCCGAAATTCCTCCTCCCCGAAAGAGAAAGAGTAAGGGCAAGAAAAACATTGTTGGTCCCTCTTCTGCCGCTGCTGCGGATCCAACAGTTGATCCTTTTGGGGACATGTTGGGGCATAACCCAGAGAATGTGCAAGGTGGTGCTGAGGAGTCAAAAAGCATGGCGGTTGGAACAAGCGACCATGTCCAAGTCGACAACCAATGCAAGAAAAGGAAAATGCCTCAGACCCGGTCACAGGCCGGAGGGGCTGCTCCACCAGTCGGCTGATCAAGCATGCCTAGTGCTTCTAATGCTCCAGCCAATGTAGTTGAGCCGAGCGCAGGAGTTGGGCCTAGCCAAGGTCCTCGAGCTCGGGCCGCTGGGTACGAGATCTCGGAGTCCGAAGCCATCGAGCATTTGAGGGCACTGATGCCTGGTCTTGCAGTTCCTCTCCTAGTCTCTGCCGAAGAAAGGAAGAGGGTGGAGCGGAACACGCTGCATCTGCTAACAGCGGTAATGATCTCCTCGCTTGAGTTTTATTTCCTCTGAACTGACTTTGTAAATTATGATCTAACTGCTCATTAATTGTTAGGCGGGAGGTTTCGTGGACACCATATTCTCGGCCCTAATGGAATTTCGGGAGACTGCTGGCGGTGGTAACAACGCTGCTCTTCAAGCTGCCCTTGATGAAAAGGAAAAGGCCTTGCAATTGGCCAAAGACTATGTTGCTAAGGCGCATGTTGATCGGGAGGCAGCCAAGGAGGCACGGGCGGAGGCTGAAAAGCTCAAAGAAGAGCTAAACAAGAAAATTAATGACCTTAAGATGGAGGTGGGTGCAGCCAAAGAAGAAGCCCATAACGCCGATGACAACGGTTATTTGTGCGGCCTCAAAGAGGTAGAATATATTCCTTTTTATGGCGTTTCACATCCCATTTTCCTGTTATAATATTAATATATATTTTTCTTATAGGTTTCTCCCCAGCAGAAAGTGGAGATAGCTGAAGAGTTTCTCCAAAGCAGCACCTTTCGAGAAATCTGCACTCGTCGAGGCAAGCTCGAGGCTCGGAATGCTCAGGTTCTGACTGTGCATCAGTTTTACGCCACGGAGTATGTTCGTGGCGGTTTCAAACCAAAATGGTTAGACCTGTCTCTAGGACCAAATCGAGAAAAACTGCCACCTCGTAAAACTTATGAGCTTGCAGAACCTGATGAGTTCGCCTCACTGCTAGAGAAATAGGATCTTATTCTCGGGGGACTATCACCACCGCTTGTTATGTCTGAGCCGTATCCCTCATCTGAGGATGAAGAAGATGTCTGAATTTGCAGCCCTAAGGCTGTCCTATCCTTCCATGTTTATGAACAATTTTTATTTTTAATTTAATTTGTGCATGGCGTTGCGTCGCTTTTATGAGTTTGAACATTTTATGCTCACCGCAATCATACTTTCGAATGTTCGTCTTTAGTTATTTAATTATTTATTATGCTCATATTTGTTGCCTTTTATTTCAATATCCTTTCTGGGTTCTTTACTTTATTTTTACAACCTGTCGGTTTTTATTTTTCCTCCGCTATGAAGAATTGAGTAAAATTTTTGCTAGCACGATTATAATAGTGCTATTTATTATTATTTTTTATTTAGAAAAAAGATTTTGCTTGTCTCTTTGGACATATTTTAATCGTTGGTTTCCGTCTCACCAAGAGTTTCGTTCATATTTTCTCAAGTCATGAATGTTAATGAGGACTTACAGTGCTATACGTAGTGTCTGTTCCTTGTTTGTTTTGCTAAGCAATCTCGGTAATATTTGTCATTCCGAAAAGAATTCTTCGTCCCTCCTCATCCTCTGTGAGATTTTGAGTGTATTGCGATATCTTGTTTCCTATTGGGAACAACCTTCGTCCTTTTCATTGCCTCTGACTTTAATCGGTATCTCGTGCCACTTTGGACATAGTTTCCGTTCTTCTAATTTCTTCAGGGATTTTCGGTATCTCGTGGCACTTTGGACAGAGTTTCCGTCCCTATGTTGCCTTTAGCTTTTATCGGTATCTCGTGCCACTTTGGACAGAGTTTCCGTTCTTCTACTTTCTTCAGGGATTTTTGGTATCTCGTGCCACTTTGGACAGAGTTTCCGTCCCTTTGTTGCCTTTGACTTTTATCGGTATCTCGTGTCACTTTAGACAGAGTTTTCGTTCTTCTACTTTCTTCAGGGATTTTCGGTATCTCGTGCCACTTTGGACAGAGTTTCCGTCCCTTTGTTGCCTTTGGCTTTTATCGGTATCTCGTGTCACTTTGGACAGAGTTTCCGTTCTTCTACTTTCTTCAGGGATTTCGGTCCTGCATAGATTTCTATTATGATAGTAGATAAAATTCATGCAAACCAAATAATTAGACGTAATCTTGTTTGAATAATCCAAATTAGATTATATAAATAGATCTGAGCTTGGGTCATTGCTCATTTGCCTGACTTCCAGTGCTGTCCTCCAGATCCATGGTTTGGGGTACCTGTTTTAAATTCATACATTTTTGTCCCTCATGTATGTCATAGCAGAGAGAACGAATAAAAACTTGTTCAAAATATTCAAAATGCTAAATACAATTGTAAATAGAAACGGAATCTTTAATAAATATGCTACATTTGCCTTGGAGTCAATGCCCTTGCCGCTGCTTCTTCTTGTTGTGGCCGAACCCGGAGCGTAGCATTTCCATCCTTCGATATGGTCTGCTATGACCTCACCTGTACCGCTAGGAGTTGGAAACTTCACCATTTGATGATAAGTTGATGGTAAAGCTCGGAAATCATTCAGTGCTGGCCTCCCTATGATTCTGTTGTAAGCAAAATACATGTCAACGATCACATAATTCTCCAGAAGCGTCTTTCTCTGCGGTGCAGTACCTAATGACGTTGGGAGTTAAAGCATTCCGAGTGGGACTATCTCTGGACCTCCAAATTCGTGAAGAGATGTTCTCACTAGTTCTAGTGTCTGATTATTCAATCCCATTTTAACCAACGTAGAATTGAACAACACGTTTACTGAACTTCCGTGGTCCACTAGCATCTTGGTGACTCCATAGTTAGCTATATCCACTGTTATCACCAAAGGGTAATTTAAATTGGACATTTGTATAGCCTGTGGACTCAGCTTTCTTAGATCTGCTGTAGAGAAAGTAACCTCTTCATGCGGCATTTGCTCAATTCTCAGTATATTGGCCATATCGACGAAATTATCCGATTCAACCAGTCTTGTGATCTTTCTCCGACCATTGGTAGAATCTGCTCCCCCCGGTCCTTCCGATATCATATTGATCATGCCTCTCCTGGCGTTCCCATCTTCAATCTGGGGTATTGGAAAAGTTGCGGTTCATCGACTGCCCTTTGCTTATCTTTCCTGGGAGATGGAGTTCTTTTTCGATTGAAATTGTTTTCCTGCTTTTGCACCTTCTTGACAAACTCCACAAGTTTTCCATCATTTACTAGCCGTTCAATTTCATCCTTCAAATTTATACACTCCTCGATATCATGCCCCTTCTGATTGTGATACTTGCAGAATTGATTTGAGTACATCGTTGCCTTGGACTCCCTCATTGGTTTGGGATCCCTCAACCATCCTTTCCTCTTTGCTGCCCCAAAGACTGCCATGATGTGAGCATTTAATGGGTGTACCTTCTAGGCGAGCTATCCCTTTTGTAATTCTTGTTCCTATTATTGTAATTGTTATGATTGTGATCTTATCTGCCTTTTTCCTTTTCTTTCACAATTGTAACAACAAGTACTTTAGTCGCCATCATTTCCTCGAAAATGAACCACCTCTTGTGCTATTTTGTTAATCTCTTCAATGGTAGTGGGCTTTCGTCTGAGTAGATCCCCACCGAACATTGTATTGGTGGTTGCTCGGAAAAGTATGCTCACAATCATTTCTCCTGATGGGCTATCAATCCTTAATAGCTCCGTATTGAAGCGTTTCATAAAGTCTTTTAGACTTCCATTAGTTTCTTGCTTCATTGTGTAGAGATGGGAATGATCCAGAACCAATCTGGATTGACTAGAGAATTGGTCTTCAAACATTTTTGTGAGTTGGCTGTAGCTTTTGATCACTCCTGGTGGAATGCGATTAAACCAATCCACAGCTACTCCTGACAGAGTTATTGCAAATATCCTGGCTTGGATATTGTCTTTAAAACCGTAAAGGGACAACTTCCTATCTAGCTGAAAAAGATGATCTCAGGGATCAGACTTCCTATCGTACGTTTTCAGTTCCGGGAGCTTATCCCCCTATCCCAAGATTTCTGACTCTGTCTCTTGACAGAATGGACTGCGGCTATAAGTATTGTCCTCTTGTATTGCTTGAACCTCAATTGTAGCTTTCCCTTTCTCCTGCCTTTCTTTATCCCTGGCCATTCTATCATGCTCAACTCGTGAATCATGACCATCTGGATGTCTTCTGTCATCTTTATTTCTTCTTCTTCGTAGTTCTTCTCTTTGGTCCTCTTCCTCATTTCGTTCCCTTCTGGAATCATGGCTTTCTGAACGTCTCCTTTCTTCTCTTCTTCTTCGTTCAGTAATACGTTCTGCCTCCTTTTCCCATTCTCTCTTCTCCAGATGTCTTCTTGATTGTACCTCAACCGACACTAACTTCTTTCCTTGTTCTTCTCGGGTGGATTTTCCTTTACTCTTTGTTCCCTCCGAAATATGTTTACTTCTCCTGTCGTCTTGCTGGGATTTTTCCTTCTCCTTTCCCTTTAACATTTTGGCAACAAAACCTTGTTCCCTTAAGGTCTCTGGATGTTCAGCAGGAGATGGTATCATAACGGGCGGTGCTGGAGTGAGTACTTCGACCAATGCAGCTTTTACCATTGCCATCAATTCATTCTTCATATTATCTGGAATAGAGGCACTCGTTGCTGTGGCTCCAGTTGCACCTGCTTCAGTGGCGGGTACCTCCTCAGCATGAAGTCCTTGATTCTCTCTCCCTGCTGAAGTTGGTACTGCTGCGGGTACTGTTGACGGTCCCGCGATATCTTGCATGATTCGTTCAGGTGTATTCTGTCCTGCTTCTGCCATATTTCCTTCTAGAGCTTTACTTTGGGATCTGGTAATTCTAGACATACTGCCTAATAAACTAATAAACTTTGTGTTCCCACAGACGGCGCCAATATTTTGGTCTTATTTCGTCACGGTAATAGAACACAGTAAAATATTACAAAATGAGATCAAAACAATGCTATCCAACTTTATTAGCGGACTAGCTTGGTCCGGAACTCTTGTTACAAGCTTATTAGATAGAATAATTAAATTACAGTATTAATGTAGCGTATCGAATTGTAGGTATTCGATGTTGACGTGTCGAATGTCCTCGTTCGATGCGGAACAAGTAACGCTGGTTCAAAGTCGTTCTAGAAGGTATCGAATTCGATGCGTATAATAGATGTCAAATTCGATGCGTACTTTGGCGTGTCGAATGGAAGTACACTATTTAACTGCGTGTCGAATTATGGCTGTTCGATCCGATGCGTGTCGAATGAGAGATGGTTCGATGTTGACTGTGCTGAGGTGGTTATCTTCTTGAAAACATGCACGGAGCTCAAGGGGACGGGCTATTATAGACACCGTCCCATGGGGCCCATAAACTAATATAGAAAGGGGCATTGAATCGTGCATGTTCGATGCGCGCATCGAATAAGGGCTATTCGATGCGCTAATGGGTTGGCCCAATAACAACGTATCTGCCTGTGTATTCGATGCGCGCATCGAATTCTCTTAATTCGATGCGCTTATGGGCCGACCCAATCAGAATGTATTGGGCCAATCTTAAATCACCCCATCAGTATATATATATATATATATATTCTCTTTTTATCCTAGTTCTATTTTTTAAAACCGTAAAAGTCGTTGTTTTGTAGTTTGTGATGCATATGTTCTCGAGTTTTGATTTTTGTATATAATATTTTTGTGGTTTGTTATTGTTATCTTTGATGAATCATCATAGTTAAAATTTTATGTTTTTTAATTATTGATGATTGATGATAGTTTTTGATTAATGAACAACTATTATAGATTAAACAATTGACTAATTACTAGATTATATTGATTAATTTTATGTGTTGTATATCAAGTCTTTTTTTAATAGCGTACTTTGTGCTATTATTTTAATGATGTATTTTTATGCTATTATATTGTTTATTTTTTCATACTTTGCAATAAAAAGAAGAAGAGAAAAGTAAAAACTAAACCGGCTCAGCTTAAATCGAATCGATATTATAAAACCATTAGAATTAGGTGGAATCTTCAATGTCACAAGTCACAACTC
This sequence comes from Linaria vulgaris, assembly GCA_948329865.1. Classification (NCBI taxonomy): domain Eukaryota; kingdom Viridiplantae; phylum Streptophyta; class Magnoliopsida; order Lamiales; family Plantaginaceae; genus Linaria; species Linaria vulgaris. The sequence goes on from OX415249.1 coordinate 131,210,620, forward strand.
ATTTGACATTTCCCGTTTACCCACCCCATCCTAAAATGACCAAAATAACTTCAGTGTCACAAGTCACAACTCACTTGACATTTCCCCTTTACCCACCCAATCTTAAAATGACCAAAATAACCTCAACTGTAAAATACAACCCAGGGTCAGAGTTGACATTTTCAGACCATATCACGTGAAACACAAAATATTATACACAAGGACTCAAATCCACGTCATCTGGATAAACCAAAAAAAAAAAGAAAAAAAGATGCCACCAAACAAAGAAAAGGACACATATTGTAATTTTAATTGATTGTATATTCGTTGTACCCCACATTTAACGCTTCTTTTTTTCTCCTATATATATGCCCTCTTCCCCCTTCACAATTCTTTCTTTCTTCCCAATTTTTTTTGGCTCGGAGTCCTACAGAGAAAAGCCCCATTAAAGGTACAATCTTTATTTCTTTCTTTCTTTCTTTCTTTCTTTGTTTTTTATTATTTATTATTTCTGTTTTTGTCTCTTTTTTTCCGGGTATATAACGTGACCCTGTTGAAAAGATTTTGACTTTATGGTTTCTTGGCTGGTTTTGTGGGGCTTGATACATTTAATGCGGTTAAATTGTTAATGGGATTGCATATTTTATTGCATTCTTGTTGTTAATTGGAGTTAAGTTTGCAATTTGTGGGATTGTTATATGTTTTTTTTCTTGATTATTGACTTGTTCTGTTTTGGTGAATGCAATGTTTGTGTGTGTGTGAGGAGTGTTGGATTTCAGAGTAATAGTGCAAGATTTGTGCTGATTTAAATGAATTAAGGGAAATATAGCATTTGAGTGTATTATGGGAAATTCTTTTTCTCCTTGCATTCCCATTTTATGGAATCAAGAAATGATTTTGTGGCGAAACTAATTGATCGTTCAATTTTCTGAAGATTATGGTCTGTCATCAAACTGTACACTGTATTTAGTTTGTAAGATCAATTTTAATTAAACAATTGCTCGGAGGGCTCGAAGGTTTCTTGAAACTATTCTCTTTAGTATCTGAATGAGGCGATTCTGGGTTCAAGCTTTAGTTTTTATCAGTAAATGAACTTTCTTCATATGAAAATAACTTGGTTTTTTAGGATAAATACTGCAGGTCACGAGGTCTGGTCTCATTTCTAATTTTATTTGATTTACTCAAAACGGTGAGAGAAGTTAGATCAGACATGTAGATGTAATTGTCCTTAATTCTATTAGCGTTTAGCAGTAAGAGCTGCCATCAAGTCGATATACTTCGTCATTGCCAATGCATTTCATTGAATCACCGTTTTTCTTCTATGATTGGGTTCCCTGCATAATATCACGGCTTTGCATTCTCGTAGATTCTGTTCCTGCCCTATTTAGAAGGTTAAACCTCAAAAGCAGTGAGGTTCTAATTTGATTGACAATATTATCCTTTTGCTTCTGCAGAATTTTGGTTCCATTTGCCTAGTGGGCTTTGGGGCTTGTTAAGATTGTAGGACTCTCGAGTCTTCTGAGACGAAGAAATACAAGGTTAGTTCATTACACAATCAATTAACTTTTTTTTTTAAATTCTTTTTTTTTTTCCTGTGAGCTGGTTGCTTGAATATTTGAGCCATGGTCTGCTATATTTCTGTAATGAGGCATTTGTATTCTCTAGTTTCTACGATTATTGACTACAGTTGGTTAAAGCGGATTTGTCAAATCTTAGTAGTTTGAACTGTTTAGGCTGAGAGTGCTTGCACCCCCAGAAGGTTCACTCGAGATCGAGCTTGAATTTCTGCCACATTTGTTTTCATTTTTCACTGATTGTTTGCTGAGATAAAAGCGTCAGTTAACTAGAATGATTCCCCTTTTGTAGGATCAGTCTTTGTTTATATAGTTCATTAATTTGTTCTTTTTAACAAGACCTTGAAACAACAGTTAAGGACATATTCTGCGAGGAACTCTGTTGGGGCATGATTTTTCTTTCAAGACATGATGGAAGTTAGTGTTAGAACTTCCCACTCCCATGAGAAGAGATCTCTAGGAAATTCGACAACTCCTAACGACAAGAAAAAACCAGCAGAGAATAGCACGGCCACCTCTGTGTTTGTCAATCATGGTATGTTTGCTTTTACTCCTTTTTCTCTTTAGATAGTGTATAAAGATCAAAGCTCGGGATTCAGTACATTAAGAAATTTATATTGATGGTCACAAGACCGATTCTACTGTATGGTTTTGAACGTTGGGTTCTTAAGTGACATTAAGTCCTGTTCTAAACATGAGTTTGACTGAGATGATATGTAGAATACAAAGAAGAATAGATGAAAAATGAAGATATTTGTATATAGTAGGTTTAGCCCCTGTGGGTGATAAAGTCGAAAGAAAATATCTACTGAATAAACAGGTTGATATGCCTATTCACCAGTACCTCACATTGATCTCTCTATTAGGTAAAATATTTTGAACAACAGAAGAAAACTTGGTTCGAGGTGTTATTGGAAGAGATTTGGCTAATTGAGAATACGAGACTCAGTTAGAATGACTGGAAATACGTAGTTCATGTGCCTGACTTTCGACATGATTTCCATTTTGTTTATTTAACTTATCAAATTAATTGTAATTAAGGGATTAAATTTCTTTACTTTGTAATCCTCACTGGCTTCATCGTGTGAACCAGTAAAATTCTCGTTCTTATATCACTGCGTCCGATCAATATCTGCCGCACACATTGTCACTGAATATGTTTCTAGGAAGCATAAAATATTTGGTATATTCGGGTTAGCTGATTATTTTCGTTCATGGGACAACCTAACATGGCACTATTTCTATAATTATTTGGTATCTTCACGTGACACAGTAGTTTACTTTTGTTTTTGTTCTATCTTCTCTTCTGGATTTCTGAATATAGAAAACAACAAATGTAAATGCTAGCCAGATATATAATGTGCCTAGATATCATTTCAGCTGCCATTGCCTGGGCTGAGAGCAGAAGAAAATGGATCGGAGATACATCTAAAAGGTCAGAAAGAATACCGAAGGACCAAATTATAAGGTACCGTAACCTATCCCATTATCTCCCTTGCTCAAAGAAAATTGCACAATTATCTGTGGTTCTTTAAACCTTCTAAATTTGTTTTTACACTCAATTAATAACTTGAAACTCTTTCACATACTTGTTAATGAGTATTTTACAATTTAAATAAGAGCAATTATCTGGATTTATCCTTGTTTTCCTCCAACTGCAAGTTTTCCGCTTCTCCCACCTTGTAGAGTCTCCAGATTATGATGAACAAGGTGAAAGAAAAGGAATATAATAGTGACACATAGAAGAAAAACTACCAGATATAACGGATCGACCGATACACATACGCACATACAATTGCTTGTTTTGATATAGTTATTTAATATTGTTTTGTGTATGCATTGACATGCTTCTGCGTGAATCACACAGCAGTTTACAATTAAGGAGTGATAGTTTATGAAAAATAGCAGAAACATGTGTGATTGACAAATAGTAGGTGATATAGGTATTAACTTTGCCGTAACTTGTATCTATATGTTAGATTCCACAATAACCATTTTACCATTGCTATCGAGTAGTATTGTCGTAGCTTTATCTTATGCGGTTATTTGGTCTTGCAGCTGGTCAATGACCTATGAAGATCTGCTCTCAACTAACGAGCCTTTTTCCGAGCCAATTCCTTTAACTGTAAGTTTGGATTGAATGCATATAACGTATTGGCCTATAAAATTGGATACACTCAGGATTAACTTGATACGGACTCCCTTACCTCTGTGTCGTTTTTTATTACCCTTGCTATTAGCGTAATACATTCCATGCCACCCTTTTTTGCAGGAAATGGTAGATTTTTTGGTTGATATCTGGCATGATGAGGGGCTCTTTGATTAGTTAAAACTTATTGAAGTTAGCTCAAGTTGGAAATTGTCCATTAATGTTCATATCGTCCGTGGTGATGCGACATTCGATGATGCGCTGTTAGATTCACTAAACAACCTGTAACTCAGAGAAGGACCTGGAGTCAAAACAATTGTATTCATAGTTGTTGTAACAATATATGGAGTAGTGAGGCTTTGTAGTTGTATAATACTCTGTTGTAGAATTTTGAAGATCTGAAGTTTTAACTTTGTGAATTTTGCATGTTGCATGTATTATGTATGGACAAAATAAATTTTTTTCCTCCTTGAATAGAATGCATGTAATAATATCATCGAGTAATCAACCTCTGTTACAAAGTTTTTGCATATTGGTAGGGGCTCCGTATTTTCTGAATTGTGTGTAATTTGTCAAATATGATCCGTGATGAGTGTGTCTATTTGATGCTGGAACCATGTCCACTGTGCATGGTACCTCCATATCGCGACACGTCAGATCTTAGGGGTGTTAGAATTGTTCTACTAACCTTCATATTTGCTTACCTATCAGATAATGACATGTGTAAAATTCATTTAGTTTTTAATGCTCCCACTTTTTCACGGAACCTTCGTTAATTAGTTACAAAATAAGTTCTTTTTACACCCTCAATTCAAATTTCATTTTTCGATCTGGTATTAGGAATGAATTAAATGCTCTCATGTAAAATAACACCATTGGCAATGCAGGTGGATCCACCGCCAATCAACCTGCTTAATTGATGAAAAAACTGTAAATAACTATAATTAGTGAAATTCTGTTTATAATTTTTCCTTATTTTTGTTGAATATATCAAGTCTTTGTCATAACTTAAAAGGCAACTTCTTAAAATGCAGTGAAGCTGCCTTTGTAATATTATTATTATTTTGAAAACAAGGAATTAAATTTTAACTTATCATTGGACTAAGTGAAATCATTACGGATATTTAGTATATCCTTGTGGTTATTCGTTGTTGAGATAATCTAAAGCTTAAATTTCATATGATATTAATATAATTTTTTTTATTGATAGTTATAGTGATTATTTTTATTGTAAGTACAATGTTGAGTGAATTTGTCGTGGTGAATATTTTTTGTTGAATTTATTGTTATTGAATTCACGTAGTTTAAGTTGTTTCTTATGCGATTATGTTCAATTCTCAAAATTGTGAAGTTACTATATTATTGTTAAATGTACCTAAACATGTATGATAATATAAGGTTCACCCCCTCGAAACTCCACCACAAATGATTCCCTCTCGTATAAAGTAATATCATAAATAAAAAAGAGAGACGATGCTGACAAGATGACCCTCATAGAACTTATCTTGTTCGAAAGGATCAACACAAGATACGATCCCGTAAAAATCCGGCACGCACCTCCCTGCCCTTGACACATGTCAAAATTTTCCAGGGCCTTGATGGATACACATGCACCAAAAAGACCCACCATTACCGTCAGCTGGCAGCTCCCCTCTGCCTATAAAAGGGTGTTTCCTAAACTCAAAAAATAACATCTAGAAAAAACATCAAACATGTATACGACCCTTTCACGTTACTTGTATTTCTTCTTCCGAATAGGTCTGGGTGATGTTTTTACCCCTATGTAAACCCCTCTCTTTTCTTTGTATACGATCAAGCTTCTTTGTATACGATCAAGCACACAGGAGAAATTGTACCATCAATGAAATTTATTGTCACAAAATAATGCGCAAATTTGCTACATTGCCAAACATACATAAACCCAAGTCCTACTCCCATTCCCGTTTTAGAGGATAAAAGCCGTTTTGGTTATAGTTTTTGCGGCAACACTTATGCCCAATCTGGCGCACAAGTGGTCGCATCATCTTGTCAGCGGCACGCACAGAAGATGAAAGTCGGCCAGACGACGGCCCCATGCACCAACGCCCCACAAAAGGGATGAACCGACCGAAAAATAGAGTTTTGGGGTCACTCCAAAATCATCACAAAACTTGGGATCTGTCATGTAAATACCACCCGACTCTAGAGACTCACTTGTATATTTTATTCATAGACTTGTCTAGAACATTACTAGATTTGTGCACTATTTGTTTATTGTTAGAAGGGTGTAGAACCTTGGCTTATCATCGTTACATTAGATAAATTTAAGTCGTTCATTTAGCTCACCTCTTTGTATATATACCCCTTTGATTTCAAAGGATCAACAGCTTTCAGCTCAATTGCCTTATTTTCATAATTTCTTTGTCTCATTATCACTCTAATGTTTCTCTCTCCAGATAACTTGTACGAGCTAAGTATGTATCAAGTGACCTTTTTCAATCGGTTTTTCCATGGGTGACTCACCAATACACATCTTAGGACACGTCCATCGTGAACAAACATACAAGTCTAGCAGTAGAAACAATCAAGTAATTAAATGTGTAATTCTAGAAACCAAATCGAAGTTTTACCATTGGATGCCATACCCGTTTAATGAAAGCGGGGCAAACATTTGATTCGATGGTATTCTAACCAAGAGGGTTTTATTTAGAAAAAAAGATTATAATGGAAAAAATGGTTAAAAAATAAAATATAGGTACAATGATTGTCCCTGGTTTATACAGTGGTTGTAGTAAACAAGAAGGCCGCAAAGTTTCCATCAAGAGAATTAATATTGATCACACGTGTGGAGCCGGAATATAACTTGTCACGTGCTAAGTCACATAATGCGGGCAGCCCAAGGAGAAAGAGAGTTCAAAGACTCTTCGAAAAATACACTACGCAATTCATCAACTATTAGTCTATTACAAAAAAATATGTACTTTTTGTGTCCAAACATTTGTGAGAAACTCTAAATTTGTCAAAAAAAATGTGCTACTTTTTATGAACTTTATTTTATCGTTGTATATCTTTTGCTACGACAAAGTTCTCATTCAGTGACATTAATAAAATAATTTTAAAAAGTTATGACAATGGTGTTTTTACATATAGAAAACTTGTAGTGTGGTGAGTGAAAGTAGTAAAGAAACTATTTAATTAAGCAGTGACACAATTTCAGTGCCACGATAACTAGGTTAAGGTGAGATTGTAAAATGGCACAATTGATTAATCCATGGCATGTCAAAATGTCACTGTATCTAATATTAAGGATACTTTAAGGTGACACGATAATTAACTCGTTAATAATGTTATTATACATACATAACTTAAATTATTCACGAAAATAATTACACTTACGATAATAATAATCACTATAACTAATTAAACAATAAAAAACTTTATATTAATATCATATGATACTTAAGCACTTTAGATTATCTCAACAACGAATAACCACAAGAATATACTAAATATTATAAAGATTTCACTTAATCCAATAATTAGTTAAATAAATTTTTTTTTTTTTAAATAATAATAATATTACAAAGGCAGTTTCACCTGCGTTTTAAGTTATGACAAAGTCTGATGTATTCAGCAAAAATAAGAAAAAAATAGAAAAACAGTACTTCGCTAACTATTGCATTTTAAGTTATGACAAAAATTGATATATTCAGCAAAAATAAGGAAAAAATAAAATAGAACTTCACTAATTCAATCATTTACAGTTTTTTCATGAATTAATCACAAGTAAAATTAATCTGTAAAAAAGCGAACAAAACAATCCTTGAGTAGGTTGCTTGGCGATGCATTATTTTTCAATGGTGTTTATTTTCCACGAGAGCATTTTAGTCTGATATATCATTAAGATAACTCATTCCTAATACCACTTCAAAAAATGAAATTTGAATCGAGAGTTTAAAAAGAAAATTTTATAAATAATTAACGAAAGTTCGGTGAAAGAGTGGGAGGATTAAAAAGAAAATGATTTTTACACATATCAGTATCTGATAGGTAAGCAAATATAAAGGTTGGTAGAACAATTTTAACACCCCCCAAGATCTGATGTGTCAATATCTGGAGGTAACATTGCCTGGACATGGTTCCAACATCAAATAGACCGTGGTATGCATCAAAATCTGTTTTTAACTAAAGTTTCTATTTTCTTTTGAAAAAAAGAAAAGAAAAAAGAAACATTACTGCTACAAAGTCATATTTGGAAATTCTTCCCGTCCTCAGTAGATTTCTTCAGATATTTCATGTGATTGATGCATAATGACACGGTACAACAAATGACTAAAAGATGACGCGGTGCAAAAAAATGACTGAACATTTAATATGTACTTCCCTTCATCTAAGCCGAGCATGAACACTTACATTTTCAAATAACTTAGATATTAATTTTTATTGAATTTGTTGTTTAAATTAAGTAAAAGAACAAAACATTATTGGTCATATTAGACCTTTGGTCATTATTTTGATGGTTCACATACTCTTGGTGTGGTAACCGCTGGGCTCTCCAAAGCGTTATAATTCTTCACTTAATGACTCATTTATTTTTTCTGAGATAGACTTACTTCTTTTATTGTGGATTAAAGTTAGTTAGCTATGCATTATTCTGTGATGGATGGAATAATATGATAGCTCAAAAATTTATTTGAGCGTTACAAAAAGAGGGTCCCTAGTCTTGTATAAATAGGGTTTGTGTTTTCCATTTGAACCACCCCTTAAGTTAAAAATCAAGACTAGAAGTCCCTCACTCATAAAGTAGTATAAATATATTCACACACACACACACACACACACACACACACACACATATATATATATATATATATATATATATATCTTTCTTTTTCACAAGTTATAAATTCCAAAGAATTCAAGCACAAATGGCCAGTGGTATACGATCCTTCTGCTGCATAATATTGTTGTTTTTATATAGTATACTAGCTTTTCCATCATATGGTATCAGAATCAGAGCCACCTCTGAGCCGTTGTGTTTGAAGTTTATATTAATGTGTGACTAATTTATCGTTATCATATTTCTTATGATTACATGTACCATTCGTGTGAAGTACTTTGGTTTTCTTTTATTTTGAAGTTGTTATTTATATACAGATCTAGATGGAATAACTTCATGGTGGTAATGGTTAAAATAATTACATGCAACCGTGATGATGTTGATTATTATTATCTAACAATATTTTAATCATCTAACAAGTATATGTTACTACACATGGAGTTTCTTTTTTTCTCATTGACTAAAAGGTTTCGTAATATGCTTTACATTATAAAGAATATACATATATGATTCTAAAATTATTGTTAGTAATGCCACATCATTCACATTGTTTTTCAACCACGTATGGTTAACATCAGAACTTTATTTACTAGTAATTAGATCATTTTATTAAGGAACATTCTCCACAGAGAAATACTTGATTTTAAAATTTAATTAGTGTAGCAAAATAAATTTTAGGCATTGATAGTGGGGTTTTCTTCTACCTACAGGTGTGAACGATTTTACTTGTTAATGTTGAAAATTCATTTGTCCTATAAATAAAGAATAAGTAAATTCATGCACTTTTTGCAACCTTTGCCCACATGTAGGAAGGAATTTACTTAGATACATAGCACTAATATTATCCTTGGATTTTTTTTTTGGAGTTTTCTTTCAATCTTTAGCTGATTGTGGTGCTCTTATTCCAATGCTTGATGGTACTAACTTTTCTGACTAGAAAGAATCTATTAGAATTGCTTTGGGGTATATGGACCTTGACTATGCGCTTCATGAGGAGCAACCACCCATCCCCACGGATACAGATACACAAGAGATTATCGATAAGTACCATTGGTGGGAACGGTCTAACCGCTTAAGTATAATGCTCCTAAAGTCTCGTGTTAACAAGAGCATTATGGGTGCTATCGGTGAATGTAACACTGTCAAAGAATTTATGTAGGCAGAGGAACAATTTATTCGTTCAGATAAAGCCTTGGCTAGTACCCTTATGAAGCAACTTCCTGGCAAAACTTTTGAAATTCTAAAGGTGTACGTGCTCATATTACTGAAATGAGAGACTTGGCCTCTCAAGTTAAGGCATTAAAGATAGAGATATTTGAGCGTTTCTTGGTGAATCTCATCATTGACTCACTTCCATCTGAGTATGGTCCTTTCAAAATCTCTTATAATACACATAAAATAAACTAGTCAATTACGGATCTCTTGACTATGTGTGTGCAAGAAGAAGAAATAATGAAGCATGATCAACCTGAAAGTGAAAACATGGTTGTTCATGAAGAGTAAAACTGAGAAGTAAGAAAATGAACCTCATAACAAAGGAAAGCAGAAGGGGTCATCCAAAGCAAATGGCAAAAAGGTGATCTGTTACTTTTGCAAGAAGGAGGGTCATAAAAAGAAAGAATGTTATAAGTATAAAAGATGGCTCAAAAAGAAAGGTAATCCTACTTTTGTTGTGTGTCATGAATCTTTTTTTGTAGATGCTCCAAAGAATTCATGGTGGATTGACTCTGTCTCTTCAATCCATATTGTGAATACTTCGCAGGGATTTCTCCACAAAAGAAAGCCAACAACAAGTGAACTTTAGGTTTTCCCAGGAAATAAAAGTCGTTCACAAGTCATGGCTGTTGGGATTTTTAGAATAAGTCTGAAATCGGGACATGTCTTAGATTTATAATGTCTTTTACATTCCAAGTTTTAGTAGAAATTTAATTTCCATTTCAAGAATGGTTGTCAAAGGCTATAATTTCCTCTTTTCGAGTGTTTTTACTATTATGAAAATAATATTATTGTTGATTCTGGAACTTTGGTTGAAAATTTATTTAAATTAGATGTGCATCCCGATTTTGAGCAGAATTATATGTCTCTGCATACAGTTGGTATTAAAAAGAACATTTTGAATGAAAGCACTTATCTTTTATGGCATAACAGATTAGGACACATCTCTTTAGAGAGAATAAAGAGGTTGGTAAAAGAGGAAATCCTACGGGAGCTTGATTTTGTTGACCTTAAAGATTGCGTTGAATGCATAAAGGGAAAGCAAACCACTAAAAGTAATAAAGGTTCTAAAAGGAGCTCAAGTATCCTTGAGATATACACACAGATATATGTGGACCTTTTGCTACTCCTTGCCTAAATGGTTAGAGATATTTTATCTCATTTATTGATGATCATTCTAGATATATGTATATTTATCTTTTGAATGAAAAGGCAGAAGCGCTAGACTTTCAAGTCCTGTAAACTAGAAGTTTAGAATCAACTTGAAAAAAAATCAATATCGTAAGATCTGATAGAGGAGAGGAGTGTTACGGAAGGTACACAAAACATGGACAAATGAAATGTCCATTTACACAACTCCTTCAAGAAGAAGGCATTGTTCCACAGTATACCATGCCCGACACACCACAACAAAATGGTGTTGCAGAAAAGAAGGAATTGTACACTAATGGATATGGTTAGAAGCATGATTAGTAAATCTAACATGCCTATGTATCTGTGTAGTGAAGCTCTTAAAACCGCTGTGTATTTATTAAATAGGGTTCCATCCAAGGCTGTCTCTAAGACACCTTTTGAATTATGGAAAGGGTGTGAACCTAGTTTAAATCATATACACATGTAGAGTTGTCTTGTCAAGGTTAGGATTTATAATCCTAACATAAAGAAATTAGACTCAAGGAAAACTAGTGGTTTTTTCATTAGATGTTCAAGTCACTCGAAATGGTACTTGTTCTATTGCACATCTCATAGTCCAAGAATTGTCGAGTCTATATATGCTAGATTTCTTGAGGTGATCCGAACCTGCCCGGAGCGCGCCTCCCATAGAGGCAAGTGAAGTTGGTGAGCCGTATGAATGTTGAACCTAGAGGGAGTGTGGGTTCTCACATTGTTCATTTTGAGAAAGAACTCGTTCAGTCCCAAGAGGTTCAACCAATGCAATTTGAGTCAAACAAGTCATTACAAAATGAAGAAGAGATGACTCATAGAAAATCCTTAAGAATTAAGAAACCAACAATTTCAAATGATTATATTGTATACCTTGCAAAGTCTGATTTTGATATTGGACTTCAGGCAGATCCAATTACATTTTCACAAGCAATAAATAGTGATAATTCTAAACTTTGGTTTGATGCCATAAAAGATGAGATAAATTCCATGTATAAAAATAAAGTTTGGGATCTCGTTGACTTACCAGAAGGGGTTAAGATCATTAGCCAAAAGTGGGTTTTTAAAACCAAAAGAGATGCATCTGGTAATGTTGAACGACATAAATCCAAACTTGTAGCGAAGGGATTTACTCAAAAAGAAGGCATCGATTATCACAAAACCTTCTCTCTTGTATCAAAGATGGATTCATTTGAAATTATTATGGATGTGGTAGCTCATTTTGATTTAGAGCTTCACCAAATGGATGTCAAACCAACATTTCTTAACGGAGATCTGTCTTAAGAGGTATTTATGAAACAACCTGAGGGGTTTAGTGATGGCAGTCAGAAAGTTTGCAAGTTGAAAAGATTTATATATGGACTAAAACAAGCTTCACGACAATGGTATTTAAAGTTTCACGAGATTATCACATCATACGATTTCGTTGAAAATCTTGTTGATCAATGTATATACCTCAAGGTTAGTGGGAGCAAATATATCTTTCTAGTCATTTATGTAGATGATATTCTTCTTGCTAACAGTGATTATGGTTTGCTACTTGAGACAAAACAGTTTCTCTCAAAGAACTTTGAAATGAAGGATATGTGTGAAGTTTCTTATGTCATTGGCATTGAAATTCATAGAGACCGACACCAAAGAATATTAAGGTTGTCTCAAAGGGCCTACATTGAAAAGGTTTTAGAGAGATTTTGTATGAAATATTGTAAACATTTAGTAGCTCCCATAGTCAAAGGTGAAAAGTTGCATAAAGGTCAATCACCACAAAATGCCTTGGAGCAAGAACAGATGAAAAGTATCCCTTATGCATCTGTTGTGGGCAGCTTAATGTATGCCAAAATTTGCACCCGTCCAGATATAAGTTTCGTTGTTGGGCTATTGGTTCGATTTCAAAGTAACCCTGGTTTCCAACACTGGGTAACTGCAAAGAAGATTATGCGATATTTACAAGGAACCAAGGATTATATGTTGATCTACAAGCATACAGATAACTTGCAAGTGGTAGGCTATTCAGACTCAGATTTTGCCGAATGTGTAGATAGTAGGAAGTCTACTTCAGGATATGTTTTTCTTCTTGGAGGAGAAGCCGTATCTTAGAAGAGTACTAAACAAATAATGGTTGCTACTTCTACTATGGATCAAATGGGCCTAATCAAATAGTAATATCTCTCATGTTATTTTGAAAGAGCACTTAATAATGAAATTATTGTATAAAGCTTGAATTTGTGTGCATAAAGTAATAAATTTATTGCATCCATGAGGGTGATTAAGGTGGACCCGAATGATTTGTAGTCATTCGTAACGTTAATAAGTTCAAGTAACGTGTATTATGCATTGTAACACATGGAAGGGAAAAGCTCACCTAAAGAGCATTACCACCATGGTTCATGTGTAGTGTATCTTATTTGAATTTAAAAGGTTAATATTCACATTTAAAAGGGATTATGTGGCCACTTCAGTTTTGTTTATCTTGATTAAGTCAATAGTATGAGAACCAAGTGGGAGAATATTAGCCATTTGGTCATTATTTTGATGGTTCACATACTCTTGGTGTGGTAACCGTTGGGCTCTACAAAGTGTTATAATTCTTCATTTAATGACTCATTTATTTTATATGAGATAGACTTGCTTCTTTTATTGTGAATTAAAGTTAGTTAGCTATTTATTAGTCTGTGATGGATGGAATAATACAATGGCTAAAAAAATTATTTGGGAGTTACGAAAAGAGGGTCCCTAGTCTTGTAAAAACAGGGCTTGTGTTTTCCATTAGAACCACTCATTAAGTTAAAAATCAAGACTAGACGTCCCTCACTCATAAAGTAGTATAATATATATATATATATATATATATGTATATATATATTTCTTTCTTTTTCACATGTTATAAATTCTAAAGGATTCAAGCACAAATGGTCAGTGGTATACGTTTCTTTCGCTGCATAATATTATTGTTTTTATATAATATACTAATTTTTCCATCAGGTCATAGAAGTGATAATAAGTGACTTTTGTATTGATTTGGTTACGAGTTCCAACTTACAGCGAAAGGCCAAAGCATAAATCCAAATTTTATTTGACGAATATTATCAACATTATAGGTGGGTAAAATTATATATATATATTTCTTTCTTTTTCACATGTTATAAATTCTAAAGAATTCAAGCACAAATGGTCAGTGGTATACGTTTCTTTCGCTGCATAATATTATTGTTTTTATATAATATACTAATTTTTCCATCAGGTCATAGAAGTGATAATAAGTGACTGTTGTATTGATTTGGTTACAAGTTCCAACTTACAGCGAAAGGCCAAAGCATAAATCCAGATTTTATTTGACGAATATTATCAACATTATAGGTGGGTAAAATTATTATAAACATGGAGATACTTAAAATAATAAAATGCTTACTAGTTATAGTGTCGTGGTAGAAAAGAGTATAACTGTCACTAATTAATAACGTATAAAAATAGAAAGAGCAGAATAATTTTCGATATTAATATCATTATATCTATTAAGCCTACAATATGACGCCATGTATCACCATCGCTCCCTAATTACAGATCGTTAATTCTTTGCCTCTGTGTGGGTGTGTGTGTAAGAGTGACTTCGTCTCATTCATCTTGTACAATTCACCAGAAGAGAGAGGGGGAGTTCAAAAAATCTTTGAAAAATACTTTACGTGCATCGTTAACTACTACAATCCAAACATTTTTGAGTAACCCTAAATTTATCAAAGAAAATGTGCTACTTGTGATGAACTTTAATTTCATCACTGTATATCATACGACAAAGTTCTCACTCAATGGCATTGATAAAATGTTTTTAAAAAATCATGACAATGGTGTTTTTACATATAATGACATTTTTCTAAAATACCACTTGCAGCGTGGTGAGTAACAGTAGTAAAGATTAAGAAACTATTTAATTAAGTGACACAATTTGAGTGCTGAGAATCCTCTGTTCCAAACCATGTGCCATGGCCTGTTCCACAAACAGGATCATGACACATGTCCAGAAACAAAGTTTCTTGAGGGGCAATCCTTGAGGAGCCCAGCAAGTGGCACATGGAGTGGCACAGCATTTGGAACAGAGGATCTCCCACCCAATTTGAGTGCCACGATAGCTAGGTTAAGTGAGATTGTAAAATGACGCAATGAATTAATCCATGACATGTCAAAATGTCACTGTATCCAATATTAAGGATGCTTTAAGGTGACACGATAATGAACTATAATAACGTTAATAAATGTTATTATACATACATAACTTAAATTATTCACAAACAAAAAACACTCAACATTACACTTACAATAAAAATAATCACTATAACTAATTATTAAACAATAAAAATCTTTATATTAATATCATATGATATTTAAGCACTTCAGATTATCTCAACAACGAATAACCACAAGGATATACTAAATATCAATAAAGATTTCACTTAATCCAATAATTAGTTAAATAAAATTTAATTCCTTTTTTTCTAAAGAATAATAATATTACAAAGGCAGCTTCACCTGCATTTTAAGTTATGACAAAGACTGATATATTCAGCAAAAAATAAGAAAAATAGAAAAACTGAACTTCGTTAATTATTGCATTTTAATTAAGTTCTGACAAAGACTGATATATTCAGCAAAAATAAAAAAATAGAACCTCACTAATTCAATCATTTACAGTTTTTTCATGAATTAATTCCAAGTAAAATTAATATGTGAAAAAGTGAACAGAACAATCCTTAAACAGGCTGTTTGGTGGTGCATTATTTGTCAATGATGTTGAGCATTTTAATCTGTCAGATATTTGTCAGATATTTCATGCGATTAAATTGTGGCGCGGTTCAACAAATGACTAAAAGATGACACGATGCATAATAAATGACTGAAAATGTGATTAAACCTATTTAATATATACTTCCCTCCATCAAGCTGAGCGTGAACAATTAAGTTTTCATATACAACAAAAAAATTCAAATTTTATCTGAATTTGTTGTTTAAATCAAGTAAAAGAGTAAAATTATTATTGGTGATAGAAATGTTAATAAGTTACTTTTGTTTTGATTTGGTTACAAGTTACAACTCACAGCGAAAGGCCAAAGCACAAATCCAGATATTATTTGACTAATAGTACTTCTCAACATTATAAGTGGGTAAATTTTACTATAAACATGAAGATACTTAAAATAATAAAATGCTTATAATTAGTTATGTGTCGTAGTAGAAAATAGTATAATTGTCCTTAATTAACAAAAATGAAAAATACAAGCATTGAAATTAGAAAGAGCAGAATAATCCTCGATATTATTATATCTGTTAAGCCTACAATAAGACGCCACGTGTCACCATCGCTTCCTAATTCCAGACCGTTAATTCTTTGCCCTTCTGTGTGTGTGTGAGAGAGAGAGAAAGAGAGAGAGAGAGAGAGAGAGACCAGAAGAGAGAGAGAGAGAGAGAGAGAGAGAGAGCACATTTTTAACAACGAAAATGAGTTCTCCTTTACTACTACTACTCTTGTTGTTGTGTTCGCTCTCCTCCGCCTTGGCTTTGCTCCGTCCGCCGTCGATTTCCGCCGAGAAGCTCATCCGCGGCCTCAATTTGTTCCCGAACCAAGCGATTAACATTCTCAGCGATGAGAAGCCTCTTCAACTCCTCGCTGCTGAGGCTCCGAAGATCGTAGAGAGGCGATTCAGATTTCCGAGTTTGATCGATCCTAGTGGCGGCGTTTCTGCTGAGGAATTAGGGCATCATGCTGGTTACTATCAGATTCAGCATTCTCATGCTGCCAGGTTCGATTTTAAGTAACTACTCCTAATTGTTATTGTCTCCTTCGTGTATTGCGGATGGAATTAGTCGTCGTTTTGATTAGTTACAGATTGCGAATAGAATCGTTAAACTCCGTGTTTCTGGTAGTTTTAGATGGTTGTAACTTGTAGGTACACTTTGAACTTTGAAGTTTAGCTCAGTTCATTTGCGTGTTTTGTGCGTAAGCTCGTGTTTGTAGAGGGGAGGGGGTTTGGACTTTCAGAAATTATACATACTCCTTGACAATAGAACTTGAACACATCGTGCGAGCAAGCATTTATTTGCTGAAGTCAAGATCGAACGTTTGATCTTCGGAAAGATCCACTAGGGGTGTATTTAGATATGCACGTTAAAGGCTGGTGTTCTCTATACCTTCAATGTTTCAAGTTTCAACCAATAGTTGAGCTTTTCATCTTCTTTCTTAAGACGCATTTTCACAAAGGGGGTTTAGTTATATTTGTATTATAGCATGTAGAATAAAGCAGCTGATCTTAGGACCAGATTCAGAAGCTTTACTTGCACATCCTCCTGGTTTATTTCGTACGCCATTGATGATAGTCTCATTTTATGATGTGATACTTTTGTTTATATGATTGCAGGATGTTTTACTTCTTTTTTGAATCACGCAATAGCTCAAAAGACCCTGTTGTAATCTGGTTGACCGGCGGACCAGGTTGTAGTAGTGAATTGGCTCTTTTCTATGAAAACGGCCCCTTTACTATTGCCAAGAATTTATCTCTTGTCTGGAATGAGTATGGCTGGGATCAGGTAATCTATTGTGGTGAAATGTATTTAAAACTTGCTCAGACGAGGTTTTTCAGCTGTTGGTGATTATGTAGTAGGATTCTTTTTTGAGCACGAAGCTTCTCAAATTAATTTATGAAACAGAGCCTTTGATTTTATTTGTTGTTACGTACCGATACAAATGAGCTAAGAAACCCGGGGGTGAGAGATATAGAAGGAAAGAACCCCCCTCTGATTTGAAATTGCTGCACATTGCATTCTTCTATATTCTTTTTGTATATTTTTATGTGGGAAGCCTATCTAAATTTAGTTAAAACAAAACAAATATTCTTCTTAACAGTTTTTGGTTTGTGTTTTTATTTTTACCACTTCGTCTTTCTTTTTTACTTTTTATGGGGGGTTGGATTACTTGCCATATCATAGGGGTTATGCTGGCAAAATATTAGTAACTTGTTTTCCAAGAGAAGGAAATTTAACTCAATAATATTTATTCCTCTTTTCGGAAGGGGTTTTTTTACGTAGCTGTTATGACAATTTCTTTCCATAGGGGTGTTGCAGTTTATCTTTTATTACGTGTTGACGAGCTAATGTAATTTTACAATAATACTTGCAGGTTTCTAATATATTGTTTGTAGACCAGCCTATTGGGACAGGCTTTAGCTACAGTACCGACAGACGTGACATTCGGCATAATGAGAAGGGTGTCAGTGATGACTTGTACGACTTTTTACAGGTCAGGTTTGTTAAATTGTTGTAACTAGTTTGTTTGTGGATCAGCCTATTAGGGAAAGCTTTAACTAATTTTCTCTCAAACACTGTATACTTCAAATGAAAGGAGGCATTGAGGACTCAATAGCTTTTTACTGGTCATTTTGTTAAAGCTATTCCCCCTTTGTTCGGGCCACGGGCCAAATTTATGGGGTTTTTCATGCTAATCTAATTGAGAAGTCTAGCGATAAGCTTAATATATCTGTGTTTTGGTTTGAATTCTGTTAGATTTATTCCGCACCTTTTCCGATGAACGAACAACAGCAATAAACACGAACAAACAGCAACAACGAACTCTGGAAATCTGCAGCAATGAACCCGCTTCAAGTCGCGCAAAATATACGCTCCCCTCAAGACAATATTCGCCCCCACTATTTATGCAATCGAGTTAACAACGAATTTGCCCCAGGATACAATGAAGCCCAATCTAATGATTGTTATTTATCTACGAATTGCACTTTCGGAGATAAATCCGAATACTCAAATGCGATAAGTGTTTAAAGGTTATATAGGACTGTTTCGGATCAACAGAAATAAAGAAGGAGAATATATTCTGTTCCGAAAAGACTCTGTATATATATTTTGGTTTGTCAAAATGTATTCTGTTTTCAAAAGCAAAGAAGGATACTGAATGCTCTGTTTTATTAGCCGTGGCCTGCTTTCTTTTATAAACAAGATGGCAACTTTTCAAAGAGGCACAATTATATCAAAGGACACAACTTACCGTTAATGACAAACCTTGGAGGGAAAAGTCAGACATTCTTTTCAGGACTTTTCAGAGTTAAAGACATAACCGTTAATTTACTATTTTAAATATTTGAAATAATAAAATAATATGTAACTAAATTTTGGAAATTCCTAACATTCCCCCACAATTTTCAAAATAAAATAAAGAGAGAAATACATATCTTAGGTTCAGGAATACGTAATTTAATAATGGTATCTCACGATTTGAACCATTATCTAGTGAGAGTATTTCAAAGTTAATCGAAAAATTTGGTAGACGTATCTTTGAACCAATTTCCCATATGATTAACCGGAAATGCAAACACGTACATATTCTAAGTGCTTTGAGTATTCAAGAAGCCGACACGTGAACTGGCCTTGTGTCTATATCCTGTTTTCGTGAACGCTCTAGAGTTAAGCCCATAACTCATAGAAGGCGGCACCACCTCCGACATTCATATAGGTAGACCTACCGAAAGTGTCCATGTAACATAAAACACTTTAGCAAATATATGCTATAAGTCTATTAAGAGCATGATGCTCAACCTACCTTTAACATTACATGTACAAGCACTAATCACCTTGGGATGAATTTTATTAAGTGCTTCAACCACAAAGCATATGATGTACTTTGCTCGTTGAACTCTTTCCCTCGAAACTCAAGAGTAGAGTTGAGTTTCCATCATTGGTGGTTATGTTCAATGGGCTTAAGTCCCATCCCTCGAGAAGTTTTGAATATCAAATCTCTCGTCAGTCCTTTCGTTAAAGGATCAGCCAGATTTTGACTAGACCGTACAAAATCTATAGTAATTACTCCATCAGTGAGTAATTGTCTAACATAGCTATGTCTTAGTCCAATATGTCTGGACTTCCCATTGTACACCTTATTATAGGCTTTTGATAGTGTGGCCTCACTATCACAATGAATAGATATCGGCGGCACAGGCTTTGGCCATATTGGAATTTCAATTAACAAATTCCTTAGCCATTCTGCCTCCTTGCTACTCGAAGCAAGTGCAACAAATTCAGCCGCCATAGTCGAATCTGTAATACAAGTTTGTTTCTTGGAGCTCCATGAGATAGCCCCACCTCCAAGGGTGAAGATCCACCCACTTGTGGATTTATGATCTTCCAACTCAGTTATCCAACTGGCATCCGTAAATCCTTCTAAAACCGAAGGATATCCCTTGAAACAAATACCATAATCTATGGTTTTTCTCAAATATCTTAATACTCTGTTCACAGCAGTCCAATGATCATGACTAGGATTACTAGTGTATCTACTTAGTCTACCAACAGCATAAGCAATATCAGGCCTAGTACTAGTCATGGCATACATAAGGCAACCAATTACTCTAGCATACTCAAGTTGATTTATAGCTCTACCAGAATTAGTACACAACTTAATGCTAGAATCAAAAGGAGTATTAACAGGCATGCAATCATATTGATTAAATTTCTTAAGCACTTTTTCTATGTAGTGAGATTGTGAAAGAGTCAAACCTTCATCATTTCTAATGATTTTGATACCAAGAATCACATCAGCTATGCCCATATCTTTCATGTCAAAGTTTGAAGATAAAAATAATTTAGCATGCTCAACTGATTCTAAATCAGTGCCAAAGATTAACATATCATCAACATATAAGCAAATAATAACACCTCTATTATCATGGAATTTACTATAAACACATTTATCTGATTCATGTATCATAAATCCATTAGAGATGACAACTTCATCGAATTTTTCATGCCATTGTTTAGGAGCTTGTTTCAAGCCATATAAGGACTTAATTAATTTGCAAACTTTTCGTTCTTGACCAGGCATAACAAAACCTTCTGGTTGGTCCATATAAATTTCCTCTTCTAGTTCACCATTTAAGAAGGCTGTTTTAACATCCATTTGATGTATAACAAAATTATGAATAGAAGCTAAAGCTATAAGTAATCGAATTGTAGAGATTCTTGCCACAGGAGCATATGTATCAAAGTAGTCTATACCTCCTTTTTGAGAGAAACCTTTAGCTACTAGCCTTGCCTTAAATTTTTCAATGGTCCCATCAACTTTTATTTTCTTTTTAAAAATCCATTTACATCCAATAGGTTTAGATCCCGGTGGTAAATTTACAAGTATCCATGTATCATTACCTAAAATGGATTCCATCTCATCATTAATTGCTTCTTTCCAGAAACTAGCATCACGAGATTTCATTGCTTGTTCATATGTGAGAGGGTCTGGATCAATGTTAGACAAAGGAGCATAAGGTGTGCAAAGAGTATCCCTAATTCCTTCAACTAGATAAACAACAAAATCAGGTCCAAAGGATTTTGGCGTTCTTATTCTTTTACTCTTTCTAACTTCATCCTCTTTATCATCATTACTTGTATGTTTAAGATTTAGATCACTAACATCTTTATTTTCACAGATTTTAGGAATTGAATTAAATCTATTCTCGTAGAACATCGCATCTCTAGATTCAATTATGGTATTTAATCTTATTGAGTCATTAGGCTCTACTACAAAAAATCTATAGGCTTTACTATGTTCAGCATAACCTAAGAAAATACATTCTACACCTTTTGCACCCAAACTTTTAATTTTAGGTTCCGGCAATCTAACAATTGCTCTACAACCCCAAACTTTAAGATAGTTCAAGTTAGGCTTTCTTTTATTCCAAAGTTCATAAGGTGTAACATGAGATTTTTTATGAGGAATTCTATTAAGAATATGACAAGCCGTTAATAACGCTTCACCCCAAAAACTCTTATTTAAACCAGAATTATAAAGCATAGCATTCACCATTTCTTTTAAAGTCCTGTTCTTTCTTTCTGCTACTCCGTTTTGTTGTGGTGAATAAGGTGTAGTGGTCT
The DNA here is from genome assembly GCA_948329865.1 of Linaria vulgaris. NCBI lineage: Eukaryota > Viridiplantae > Streptophyta > Magnoliopsida > Lamiales > Plantaginaceae > Linaria > Linaria vulgaris. The sequence continues at coordinate 131,232,434 of OX415249.1, forward strand.
CATGAATTATACCGAATGATTCACAAAAAGAAGGAAAATGATATTCACCTCCTCGATCAGATCTTAGACATTTAATCTTAGAGTTTAAGTAGTTTTCTACTTCATTTTTATATATTCTAAATTTATCAAGTACTTCATCTTTTGCATGCAACAAATATACATAGCAATATTTTGAGTAATCATCAATAAATGTGGCAAAGTATTTATTTCCTCCTTTAGTGGGAGTAGCATGTAAGTCACATAAATCACTATGTATAAGATGCAATAAATCACTTTTTCTTTCTACCGAATGAAAAGATTTCCTAGTGATTTTTGTATGTGCACATACTTGACATTTATCAAATATATCATTTTCATGTTTAGGAATCAACTCTAATTTAATCATATCAGTCATACGATTAGTATTTACATGTCCTAATCTATTATGCCACAACGAAAAAGAGTCAACCATATAAATAGAATCATTCATTATTTTATTGATATTAAGTTTAAACATTCCCTCGTACAAATAACCTTTGCCTACAAAGGTACCACTCTTAGACAGAACAAATGTATCGGACTCAAACACAAGCTTAAAGCCATGTTTATTCAAAAGGCTACAAGAAACCAAATTTTTCCTTATTTCAGGAACATGATACACTTCATTTAAAGTTAAAATCTTTCCAGAAGTGAATTCCATAACCACAGTTCCTTTGCCTTTCACAACTGCCGTTGACGAGTTGCCCATGTACAAGACATTGCCATCATGAATAGGCTCATAAGCGGTAAAGCAACTTATGTCTTTGCACACGTGCCTCGTGGCACCGGAGTCAATCCACCAAGAACCATCATCTTGTACCATGTTTGCTTCAGAAACAACAGCCACAAAATTTTCTTTATTGGTTTGCTGATCCTTCTCTCTCTTCAAGGTTCTGCACTCCTTTTTGAGATGTCCTGGTTTTCCACAATGCCAACAAGCCCCCTTCTTCTTTTTGTTTTCCTTCTTTTGGTTCTTGGTGTACTGCCCCTTTCTTTTCCGATTTTCATTATTCTGTCCGGAGTGCTGGGATTGTTTAGACTCTTTATTTTCTTCTACCATATGCACCAAAGAAGAGCCAACTACATGTAATTCCTCTTTTTCTTGCATCCTAGATTGTTCTTCAATGCGAAAGTAAGAATTCAAGTCTTTTACAGTAATGTCTTCTTTTTTATGTTTTAGGCTCTTCTTATAATCTTTCCATGAAGGTGGAAGTTTATCAATGATGCAAGACACAATAATGCATTCATCCATGTGCATATTTAAATTTTTCATGTGTCCTAAGATGCATTGCAATTCATTAAATTGCTCACTTACGGATTTTCCATCAACCATTTTGTAATTCATGAATTGGGAAGATAGAAATTTCTTACTTGTAGCATCTTCAGTCAAGTACCGATTATTGAGAGAATCCCAAAGTTCCTTCGCCGTCTCGACATTTTGGTACACATCGAACAGATTATCCGTTAACGCATTCAATATATGTCCCCGGCAGATTTCGTCGTCTTTCACCCATTTCACTCGCGTTCGAGATTCCGCCAAAGTTTCATTTTCACGCTCTTGAGGCTTCGGTGTTGTTAGAACACAATCCACCGCAAGAGTGAGTAAAAGGAAACGGACTTTCTTTTGCCATCGTCGGAAATTTCCTCCATCGAACCTCTCCAATTTGACGAAGTCGGTGGTGAGTTGCAACAAGTTTTGAGATGCCATAATATTGTCTTGAGATTGTTAGATTTATTCCGCACCTTTTCCGATGAACGAACAACAGCAATAAACACGAACAAACAGCAACAACGAACTCTGGAAATCTGCAGCAATGAACCCGCTTCAAGTCGCGCAAAATATACGCTCCCCTCAAGACAATATTCGCCCCCACTATTTATGCAATCGAGTTAACAGCGAATTTGCCCCAGGATACAATGAAGCCCAATCTAATGATTGTTATTTATCTACGAATTGCACTTTCGGAGATAAATCCGAATACTCAAATGCGATAAGTGTTTAAAGGTTATATAGGACTGTTTCGGATCAACAGAAATAAAGAAGGAGAATATATTCTGTTCCGAAAAGACTCTGTATATATATTTTGGTTTGTCAAAATGTATTCTGTTTTCAAAAGCAAAGAAGGATACTGAATGCTCTGTTTTATTAGCCGTGGCCTGCTTTCTTTTATAAACAAGATGGCAACTTTTCAAAGAGGCACAATTATATCAAAGGACACAACTTACCGTTAATGACAAACCTTGGAGGGAAAAGTCAGACATTCTTTTCAGGACTTTTCAGAGTTAAAGACATAACCGTTAATTTACTATTTTAAATATTTGAAATAATAAAATAATATGTAACTAAATTTTGGAAATTCCTAACAAATTCTAGACATAGAGATAATTTAAGTAGGAAGACAGAAGAAATTTTAAAGGAATGGGAACGTTTGGTGAAGTATTATGTCTTCCACCTCTTAGTCTTATTTGTCTTTACAAACCAATAGAGCTATAACAAATTTGATTTTGTTTTTTCAGTTGTTGTTTCCATTTGAGGAAGTAATTTCCAGGACCCACAGTAACTCGAATATATACATAATGATGGTGGTAGTAGGTTACTAAGCGATGGTTATAATGTTCAACTGAAATAGAATCATGTTGTTCTTCATAGAAAAGGAATAGAATAGTGACATGAATTTGAGATTTCACCAGAAGAGAAATAATGAATTTTGAGATTTTTTTTTTTGGTAGATTTCTCCAGAAGAGAAATAATGAATTAGCATGCTTCGGAGAAATCGAATTCAGTTGAGCTCAAAATCATTTATTCTTAATTACTTTAGTTTGAGTATCTCTAATATCATTGTATTTGTCTCTTCATCAAACAAAGAAAAAGGGAAATCCTTATCTTTCTCAAGGTGGATAATTGAAATGATTTGTGAATTGAGTAGATTTTGATTTTAACATTGTGAATAAATGACATCACCAACTTTATATGTGTAACTTTAGCAATAGAATAACAGAAATGTAAACAGTTAGATGATTAGTCAACTCAATCAAATATTATTTGATTATGTATTGGCCAGCACCACAATTCCATTATCGTGGTGAGTTGCTTCTCAATGTTCCACTTTTGTGTTGATGTGACACTCCTTGTCCGTTTTGTATTTTTGTGACATTATATTGTATTGCGGTGATGAATAAGCACATTTGTTTTTGTAGGCTTTCTTCAAAGAACATCCTGAACTTGCCCAAAATGATTTTTTCATTACTGGAGAGTCATATGCTGGGCACTATATTCCTGCTTTTGCTGCTCGTGTCCATCAAGGGAACAAAGCAAAAGAAGGGATTCATATAAACTTGAAGGTATTTCATGGTGCATTTGCCCGTGGTTTCTTCTTTGTCTATGTCACTTTCTTATCTGCATTAAATATGCAGGGGTTTGCCATGGGAAACGGGCTCACTGATCCAGCAATTCAGTATGGTGCGTATGCTGATTTCGCGTTGGATATGGGCATAATTAAGCAATCTGAGCATGATCGTGTCAATAAGGTGCTCCCGCTCTGTGAATCAGCTATAAAGCTTTGTGGTAACTTTTTAATTTTGTTATCCTACAAGTTCTTTTCCATGAAGACACTATATATTTAAATACTGTCTGCTTTCATTCAATTTATCTTACGAAAGAACTTATATGCAATAACATTCATCTGTCTTTAACAATAAAATTAATTGTGAGTTTACTTTCTTTGACATGTTTTGCCACTCCTTCTTGACATTATTACTAAGCTGTGAGTTATGATTGTTTCAGGCACTGATGGGACCATATCTTGCATGGCAGCCTATGTCGTTTGCAATATAATATTCAATTCTATTATAGCACATGCTGGTGACATCAATGTGAGAGACTTGTATAACTATTTGCTTATTTAGAACTAGCATGTGTCATACCCTTCAAAACATATATAAACATATTCTGGGTTTGGCACCTGGATTTTTCAGCTTATTGGTTGTGACCAAATTGTAGATAGGACAAAACTTGATGCTTGAGCACTGGTGTAATTCGAACATACCTGAACGAGTAACACCTTCACTTCCTGATAAAAAATAAGCTTAAAAAATTTCTTCTAAGCTGGAATTCTATTATTCTTTTTGCAGTACTATGATATTAGAAAGAAGTGTGAAGGCAGCCTTTGCTATGACTTCTCGAACCTGGAGAAATTCTTTGACCAGAAATCAGTGAGGAATTCAATTGGAGTTGGAGAGATTAAATTTGTGTCGTGCAGTACGACCGTGTACGAAGCCATGCTGATGGATTGGATGAGAAATCTTGAAGTTGGGATTCCTGCTCTTCTTGATGACGGGATAAAGCTCCTGGTCTATGCTGGAGAGTACGATTTAATCTGCAACTGGCTTGGTGAGAGGCTCACTCATCGTTGCATTGGCGTCTATTTTTCTCTATAGTTTAAATGAATAAACCGAATCAAAATTTGTGTATGAGCGTGTAATCTGTATATTCATTTAACTGGGCAGGTAACTCGAGATGGGTTCACGCAATGGAGTGGAGTGGTCGAAAAGAGTTTGTAGCGGCTTCTGAAGTTCCTTTTGAAGTTGATGGTTCTAAAGCTGGAGTTTTGACCAGCCATGGACCTCTCAGTTTCTTAAAGGTCCCTCTCCCTCTCCCTCTGCGTGTGTGTGTGTGTGTGTGTATAGTGAACACTTCATAAGCTCTGATTTCAAACAGGTACATGATGCTGGACACATGGTTCCGATGGATCAGCCTAAAGCTTCATTGGAGATGCTGAAGAGGTGGATGAAGGGCTCGCTCTTGCAACAAAATGCTGAGCCAGAAGTCTTGGTTTCTTCCATGTAACCTGCCATTGTCCGATATTCAAACACGAAAAATGATTGTAAATATGGATGGTTTATGATTATGTTATGTGTATCTACTTTCCATCCTTAGTAGGTGATGAGTAATAAACTTTTAAAGGCCAAAATGTTGGGAATGACGATGCAGTGCTTGTCGTGTAAGAGCCATTCCTGCTTAATTTGTATTGTAAAATGTAAACCAACTCTTACTTGATGTGTACCAGGTATGTGGTTGCTGACTTGCTGGACTCATTGGCATATAATGAAATGGTTAGCGTTACTTTGGACCCTTGTTAGTAAATAGTTTCGCATGATTGACATCCATACAGGCGTGTATTGCAAATTCGGTCATATCTAGGTTATATGCCACAACCCTTGATTTAACATATCTACTAGATTATGAATTTTCTTTTTGTTAGGACTCTTCATTTTGTATGTGATTTATTTTGTTAATTTAAAGATAATTTGTACTCGATGGTATGTTGTGTTGGCACAATTGATGTATGTGCAAAGATTATTTCATATCTTTTATCTTAAAACTTTTTAAAGATGTGCTAAGAAAACGTAGGTGATCTATTATGAATATACTGTGGCACATGGCAGCTGTGGTTTACAGAACATTTTAAGTTAATATGTAAAGAAAAGAAGCAAAGCCTTCTCTACTTATATCCATGCATGGATGAAAATAGTAAGTTTCGGTTAGTCAAAAATTAGAAATGTTTCGTAATATTTCGAGAACTTTTCGGCAAGTCTCGAAGAATTCGTAAATTTATAGTTATAACTATTATGGAAATTAAATGTATATTTCGTATCGGTGAAGTCGAAAACGAAAGCTTTTCGGTATTTTTCGCTGAATCGCACGAAAATTTTGATTCATGTATCCATGTACCAAAATTACGTAATATTTTCTCAAAATGAACCGGTATCTTTTGAAACTAAATATACAAGTATTTTTTATATTTATTGAAATACAACTTTTAGAAATATGTTGCTAATATAGTGCAGTTGTGCAGGATTGCAAAAAAAACTCTAATAACATCAGCAGACTGAAACATTGATCAAAATTTTAGTGCGTTTTCTCGAAAAGCACCAAAATATTTTTGTTTCTAACTCAATCGAAACGAAAAATACACGTAGTTTCTAAGTTAGCTATCACAACTATTCGAATTCTGGAAACGTGTTGAGAATTCTCGGAATATTACGAAATGTTTTTAATTTTCGTTGACCGAAAACTACTCTGAAATCGAAACTTTAATCCAAACATATGTGAGAAAAGAACTTATTCATTTGTAAACAAGAAAAAGCGCTTAAGAAGGGAATAGCGACTCTATTATACATTGATACCCTACAAAAAGCGTGACAATTGACGAATTTACCCATCAACAAAACCAAATGTCACGAAAACGAAACACCCGCAACGACGACGACGACGATGACGACACTTTCTACTACCGCTACTCCTCCACCCCCGCCGCCGCACCTCCACCACAATCCTCCGGCACCGCCTCCTCCAAATCCTCCCGCAGCGGAGGCTTAGCCCCATCCAAATCCACCGTATACGTCAGCAACGTCGACTACAACCTCACGAACTCCGATCTCCACACGATCTTCTCCACCTTCGGCAAAGTCGCCAAAGTCACCGTCGTCAAAGACCGCGTCACGCGCCACAGCAAGGGCGTGGCGTTCGTCCTCTTCGTGGATCGAAACGACGCCGTTAAGTCCGCGAAGGAAATGGACGGCAAAATCCTCAACGGCCGAACCCTACGCGCCTCGATTGCGGCGGATAACGGCCGGGCGGCGGAGTTTATTAGGAAAAAGGAGTATAAGGATAAGAGTAGGTGTTATGAGTGTGGAGAAGAAGGGCATTTGTCGTACGAGTGTCCGAAGAATTTTTTAGGGCCGAGGGAGAGGCCCGTGCCGAAGAGAGGTAGGCGGATGGGTGGCGGAGGCGGAGGCGGAGGTGGAGAGAGGAATTTTGGGAAGAATTTGAATGAGGATGAGCTTGAGGAGGAGGAAGGGGAATTGGATGTGGAGAATTGGGCGTCGGTGGTGGATGGGGATCGTGGGGCGGAGGAGAGGTTGTTGAAGGCGGAGCGAGATAAGGAGGAGGTGAAGAGGGAGAAGAGGAAGGGGTATTTTAGTGATGAGAGTGATGAGGATGATTGATTGATGTGTTTATTGTTCGATTTTGGATCAACGTTGCTTGAGGTATTGTAGTTCGATCTTACGTATTGTTGGTTCGATTACTGCATTCGCCATGTGTATGAACTTTGAGATGGTGTATTCTTCTGTTACATTATGATGAAAGCATATTGAATCCATTGAGCATGATTATGAAGAAGTTATTTTTCTAAAATTGCGCCTATTGATTTGCTTGTGGTTTTACTTCTCAAATTTCCAAAAGTACTACAGTCGTACATCTAATTCCTATAAACCGAGATTTTGTAGTTTCCACCACAATTAGAAGTATATAGAAAATCTATCTTCCCACTTTGCTTCTCCTTGTCCATCTTTTCTGAGTTGCTATGGGACATACGACTCAAAGTAGTCATAGAAACATAGTTTTTATGTTGTTCCTAACTAAATACGGCTCTGAGGGCATCTATATATATGTGAAGAGTATCGTTTAAGGATCGGTGTGAAGATTATTCTGAGAATACTGTATAATTAATTGTGTTTGAGTATATGTATATATGACATGTTGCACTCGTATGTCTATTTTGAGGCATGGTTTTCCCATGATAATGGTTTGCTTGAAGAATTTCTTGTAAAAGGCATGGTTTTCCTAGTCACCTTTTCAGCAATTATCTTCCCAGTAGCCTTCCCAAAAGCCTTCAAATTTCATGGTTCCACTTTTTAAATTGCAACCATCATCTTGGTGCCAAGTTTGGACGTTGTTAGAGTCTTCTTGTCGACCCATCCTTGATAAAACCTCCCTAAAACTTTTACTCCCAACACCATGTCAGATTTGAGATTCCCTCTGTTACTATCTACATCCGCAAAAATATAAATTACAAATTTGGGTGGGCGATATTTCTTCAGTGGTCAAACCATGCTGTTACTTAAAGTAGTCGAGAACTGGCTGAAACCGGGATTGCTAATGATAAAAGAAAACGTACGCCGTTGCTGTTAGAGTAGATTTACTAAGATTAATGGAGCTATGATTTTGGTCAACCACAGATTGAGATCTGAGGCTATTTCCCGTTGACGGAATTTTAATCAACTACAAATGAATTTCTATTATATGTTAAGACAAAGCAGCATAATTCTGGGGTTCCAAAGTTGGATCAAAGTTGGATATTATTTGCAATTTAAGTTTGGCTTGTGGTGATGATTGGTCATGGTTTCATGATGGATTATATCTTTGGTTAAGTTATGGAGCAAACCCAACTATACACATCAGGGTTTTTGTCAAATACTGCAATGGTGGTTGACAGTTGTTTCATAAATCATAAGCATAATAACTCTTTTTACACTCTTCTATTTGTAATTTTTTATTGAAGTCTAGTTGGGAGCTGAATGGCCTAACCTGCCCTCAGACTTTTTACCAGACACCAATAATTCTTCTAGTCCCTGCTTAGCCTCTATCAAGAAGTCAATTGAAATGAGGATTTTTTAATACAAAGTATCAGTTTCATCACCAGTGACATCATTGATGACCAAATTAATACTGTCATCTTTGATGTGGTGTTGCTGATCAAAGCATCTCCTTTTCCACTGCCCACTAATCCTACCTCTAAGGCTCTGTTTGGTTCCTTGGAAAATAGTTGGTTCCATCAAATCTATTAGTATTACTACTATATGTTGTTCTCTCCTCTTGTTTTTCTTTTTTAATGAACTAGTAGCAAGTTAGCATTATATTTTCTCAATCTTTATAATTTTTGACCCAAGGAGAATCTAGATGTTTTTTAAATAAAAATATTTATCAATTTCAGAGAAACTAACTTGTACTATACCATATAAACATGTTTTTTTTATACTAATTACAATGTTGAGATAATGTCAAGTAACCATACTAAGTATAACTTCTTGAAATTTTGAAGTGATTGCAAACACTGTACTGACTACTAAGTATAACTTTCTCTTAGGCATTGACATAAACTCTCATTTATCAGCATGACTAGGAAGTAATGCCTTTCCAGTTCAGCTGCGGGGCTTATCGCGGACAATTGGATATTTGGATGATTGTAATGGAGCAACCAGAGGAGTCATGTTGTAACAGGGAGACAAATAGAACAACAGATGTACTAGCTTCATGTGTACGGTGTATCTAATCAAACTAAGCTCTGATGGTCCAGCCAGACGCCTGGGATGCCTCAAATACATGGTGGAAGCAGTGTCCATTGTGACTTGAACATGTTAGCTTGTCACATACTTTGGTGTCCTTGTTACTGGTCTTTTCCCCCTCGTTTCAGTGAAAACATGTATATATTATAATAACTAAATATCAACAATTGTCCTAAATTATTTCCGAATTAGCCTACTTTTAGATCATAACAATTTTTTTGAATCCAAATATCTTTCATCATTGATATGTTTCCCATATGTGCTTCGTGCATTCCAAAACAAGCCATATTTAATACATGAATTGAAGATTTTCAAATAATTTTGAAATGCCAATAACACCTTACCTTACAAGCACACACATGTCCATAACTTGTCTAAACAAATAAGCAAGATGCATAAAGGCTGCTCTATATTTTGTGAAAGTGTATATTGTCTTTTTTTTTTCTTTTGTTGTGATTTACTTTGCGTGATATGCACGAAATAATTCCTCTTTGGCAAATGACTTGGCTATTTGGCTTGAATGTGTAATATTTTACTTTCCATGCTGAAGATTGTCATTATTATGTTTTAACCACAGAAATCAATTGAATCAAAGATAAATCACAGAATCCGTACAACTGACCCGTTGCAATTTCCTATTAAAGTCACAGGTCGCATCCTTTTCTATTCCCTTATTTTGAAAGTAACAAATATCCAAATCCTTTTAGAGCAGAATACTTATTTGGTTACTCACTCGTAGTATGATCAATTTACTCTTTAAAAAGGAAAACTTTTGAATTCAAGACAGTGAAATAAAACCTACCATAATCAAATTTAAGGCCAAAAATCCACACTTTCAATTAGCTAAAGATTCATTACCTTTTTGCAAGTGTAAGTAAATTAATACATTTATTTATACATATTATATTCACACTTGCTTTGCTTAAAAAAATGGAGTCTTTAGACTCATGACTTTGAATTGAAAGAGACCTTGTAAGTGTTACGGTTAAAAAAGCAAAAGGGTAACTGATAATTCGTTTTTACACTTGTTAAAAAGCACAAAAAGAGACACAGTGAGAGAGATGAAATGGGAAGTATATATGAAGATGCAGTGTTGATTAAGGAAGCAGAGAGAGAAGGAGAACTCACTGTGATTACTGTTAATTGTCCAGATAAAACAGGCCTTGGATGTGATTTGTGTAGAATTATCTTACTTTTTGGACTTAGCATTGCCAAAGGAGGTATAATTATTTTGTTATTTATATTTTAATTTTTTCTACTTTTTGTTATTAGTTGATTGTCTTTTCATTATTTGTGCATGTGTTAATATTTTATCACTTATTTCTGAGTTATCTACTTGTTGACATGCTTTAACATGAATCTTGATATTGGATTCTGTAAAGATTCTTCTTTTATTTTTTGTGAAGTTTTTTGGTTGTTTACTTTGTGTCTACATATGTTTGTACAAGGGTTCAGTAATTATGGTGATATCAATTGATTTCAGAATAAAACAAAACTTAACAATTTCTTAGTGACAAAATGGATTTATGTACCTTGATTGATTTCTAGTTGGAGATTATGGGCTTAGTCTTCAAATTTTGAAAGACTGATACACTTATTTTGATTAGGGAATCAAATATTCACTTTTCCTTTATTTTTTTTAATGAGAAATACTCACTTTTCCTTGAAAACAGATATTTCAACAGATGGTACATGGTGTTACTTGGTATTCTGGGTAGTTGGAAAGGCAAATACAAGGTGGAACTTGTTGAAGACGAGGCTCGTCGAGGCGTGCCCAACTTGCATACCATCGGCATCAGGAATTTACTACTTCATACCGGAGTTTCAACCTCCGAAGCCACCACAAGTTTTCCTGCTCAAGTTTTGGTGTGAATACGATCGCCAAGGCCTTTTACATGGTAATTTTTTTCTTCTTCTAGTTAACCTAAAAAAATGCCATTTGTTAAAAAAGTTTACTTATACATCATAGTGTGTCATTATAAAAATATACACGTTCTTGATCTCCAGGGAACTTTCTCAACTAAATTTGACTTAAGATAGAAGTAATTTACTTTTACTCTTCATTATTATAGAAACTCCCTGTAATGTTTGACTAATTACATAAATTCGCTTGACACGTCAAAAACATGTAAAAATAGTTGTTCTTTTTCCTTTGTTTGAGTTAGTATGAGTTCAAAACATAGTTTTGACATCAAATAATTCTAATGATCAAATGTACTCGTATTTAGATACATATCGATTGTTCTTGATATCGATGCGTTTATTAACATAATTCTTTCATGTAACTTTAATTTCTCCAATCTGTGTACAGATGTAACTGAAGCACTTTATGAGCTAGAACTTGCAATAAAAAGAGTGAAAGTTTACACTACACCTGATGGCAGAGTGATGGGCCTCTTTTTTATCATTGATACGAGGTTTGTATATTTCATTGTCTGTTAACATAGCATTGAATATGATAATCTTGCAACTATTTTCACATACTGCCTCCAACTGATGTAGGGAACTTCTGAACACGAGCGAAAGGCGGGAGCAAACGGTTAGTCGCTTAAAACTTGTAGTAGGAGATGGACTGGTGAATTGTGATATTGAGCCGGCTGTTGCTGAAGTTGCTTCATGCTTAGGTTCACTTCTTCCATCATCGGTTCTGGAACGCTTTTTCAATCAGCAGATTTATGGAGAACAGTCGATTAGTGGAGTACATTCCTCTGAGTGTGCGACTATTGTGTTCGACAACTCCCTCAGTCCATCTCACACACTACTTCAGATCTTCTGCAAAGATCATAAGGGCCTCCTTTATGATATTATGAGAACGCTAAAGGATTTCAACATCCAGGTATCTACGTACTTGAGATTGGAATATCGTCTCCAATCTGTGATTCGAGTCGCCCTGCTAAATATTAAAATCTTGTTTTTAAACGTGGTTCATAGCTTTTCAACAAGCATGTTCATAACTTAAATTTTGTGAACTCTGTCAGGTTTGTTATGGTCGATTCGCAGCAAAGTCGAGTGGAAATTTTGAGGTAGACTTATTTATAATGCAAGCAGATGGAAAAAAGATTGTGGACAAACACAAAAGAGATGCTTTGCGCTCTCGACTAAGAATGGAGCTCGCCCATCCTCTTAGATTAGACATCATGAGTCGTGGCCCCGACACAGAGCTGCTACTAGTTAACCCTGTGGAGTTGTCAGGCAGAGGCCGACCCCTTGTGTTCTACGACATCACTCTTGCTCTCAAGATTTTAAACATAACAATATTTCTGGTAAACATCCTCGGTCCATAACTTTTGTTTAGTTTTTCAGTAACTTCTTTCAATTGAATATATATATATATATATATATATATATATATATATTGCCATGTGGCTCAGGTGGAGATAAGCAGACATAGAGTTCATGGTCGAGAATGGGAAGTTTACCGGATCTTGTTAGAGGAATGGGATAGTTTGTCCGCAACGAGAAATGAGATTAAAGAGTGTGTAACAAAGAAGCTGATGGGTTGGGATTGACTTTAGAGTTTAGACGTGCAGTTTAACTACTTTTTGTGGATAGGGGCACAATCCTTTACGAGGTTCCGCTCGTGTTCATTTTCAACAATTAAACGAAATCACGGTAGCCTAAACATGTCGACGTTTGTTCCACCTTAGTCTAAAACTCGGACGATGCAAAGCTTTCGTGGTGCCTTGTTTGTAAATCTTGTTCTCTGCACTACGCATAGCTTTTGAAGTTTATGAAGTGATTACTAGATATATAAATTACTTCATTACTACTTGATTTATCAGAGGGTTTGTGCATCTCCTTCTCACGTGTTATGTTTGATGTGTCAAATTCTATTTATGTGAAATATATATATATATAGATATATATATATATGTGTGTATACATAGAGATACATTGTAACCAATCTCATTGCGTATTTCGTGTGTGACAAAATGCCCTTATAAACGAAAATGTATTTGCTTATGAAAAAACAAGAGGGATCATGAAATTTTGCATGGATAATGATACTTAAATCGTTTTTCCAAACAATACTAATAATATTCAATTTTAAGTTCATGCACTAGGACGGTCTAGGAGTAAACACCAATTGCTAGTTAACTGAACTAGAAATTGTCAAGAAATCAAAAGCAATGAAGCCTTTCCGTGCAAAAGACAAATCACAGAAGAGTTTTCTTTTGTCTTCTCGAATAAAAACTAATCGTTTGTATTATTTTTTGATTCCCTTCACGATTCTTTCTAATTTATATGTATTTAAATTCATGAAACATGGCATCATGATAACTATATTCTACACGTAGTGTCCCAAAAAGTATATCATAATTCAACAAATGGCTATATGGACTCACTAGTTAGAATTAGGAAACGCATATATAAACTACATGTGTATCACGTCGAGTCAAATATATAAGATTCTTGTTTCTGTTCAGTAGGACATCATCATGTAAACTTCTAGCCTCATGTTGTTTCGTATGACCTTCATCCATCGCGCTTCTTTTGTTTGAAAAGTGCACTATATTGATGATTCAATGTCTTGTTGCCCCAAAACTCACTAATAATCATTGCTCCCAGCTACAAAATTGGATATTCCATAAGAAATTATGAGATACTTTTATTTTGATCTATCCTTTTTTTTTTCCAGAATTTATTGCAAATACTTTTCAAGAAACAGACCAAATCGCCAACGCAACTCCAATGTGTGGCTCGAAACAGACCCCTCCACGTGCTTCCCTTTCGTGTGGAGACCCTTCTTAGTTCGTTAAACCGTTTGCTTTTGTTCCACTCCTACTACTACCACATTTTGTTGTCATCATCAATACTTTCAAATCAACCACAATTCTTCTCCTCCAATGGCATTGTAGATCCTAAGAATCTACCCTCCTTCTCTCATCAACAAAATCTCACTCTATTTTATATAAAGTTTCTATTTTTAAATACTATTTTATATGTGTAATTAGTGAAAGAGGGAGGAGGGAAAATGACATCACTGAATTCCCATTTCTTGTTGATTGATCTCCACAGTTGCTGGAACTCAGCTCAACAGATCCCCAGCTCCACTTTCGCTTACCTTCATAATCAGAGGCGTAAATTATCGGATCCTTCTTTGGGTGCGGCATTCCGACGAACATGTAGCAGGCGAGGAAGGATCTTGGCTTCTGGGGCGCCGGCGCCGGAGTTTAGGGCGCCGGAGATTCGCCGGCCGAAGGAGTGGGGTGTGTTGGGAAATGGGTTGTTGTCGGTTTCGTCTAACGTGGCCTCCACGTCGAGCTTTGATGGGGTGGTTTCCGACATGGATTTGTTTCTTGAGATTGTGCCGTTGAGGATGAGGCAGGAGCTTTTTAGGCATGAGAGGATTGGGGAGCTCATTGAGGTGGTTATGGACTTGGGGAGGAAGCCGCTTGCTCGATTTCCCTGGGGTGATTGGGTGATCTCGGAACAACCCGTGAATCCTGAGGATCTACACCTTGCTGTCTCAAAGGTTTGTTTGGTTGTGTATTAATCTACTTTAAAATGGAGAAATGAAAGAACACAACCACTGAGAAGAAGGAAAATATAATATCATTTAATAGGTATTGTTCTCAAAAGGGGATGTTATTAAAGTTTTCCTGGTAATTACATAGTGAATTAGTGACAATATGAGTTCCAATTTGTGAAACTATACTTTTGGACTCCGTAAATATTCTGCTAATGGAAAAGGATGACTTGAGAAATACAAAGCCATATATAGAATATTTAATGCATGCATGCATGCATAGTAGGTGTTGCGTACATTTGGTACATTTAGAAGTCTATGTGAATTGTTGAATATCTTTAGGTTGGTGATTTTGCGGATGACAACCGTTCCGGGATTGATCACTCACTGCATCGTATTAGTGCCATTAGAAACCGTAAAATGCAAATTATAGGCCTTACGTGTCGGGTAGGTCGAGCTGTATCTGGAAGTGCTGAAATTATACGCGATTTAGTTGAAGGTGGAGGTTCCATATTGGTCATAGGGCCTCCGGGAGTTGGTAAAACAACCTTAATCAGGTATACATTATATTCATCCTTTAAAAACTCCTCTCAGAAATTGGCTAAATTGATCTTGGTCACTTAAAATCTATCATTTTTCTGTACAAAATATTGTTGTATAAGTGGGTTTATCGAAGTCGGTCAGAATTTTATGATTTTGTCATGTGATGAGTGACACTGCTTATCCAGAGAAATAGCCAGAATTCTGGCTGATGACCAGAAGAAACGCGTAGTCATTGTTGATACGTCTAATGAAATTGGTGGTGATGGAGATGTGCCTCACTCTGGTATAGGTCGTGCTAGAAGGATGCAAGTCCCAAATGTTCATTTGCAGCATAATGTGAGTTAGCGTTACTACTTCTCTTTTTCTTTGTTTAGTGAAGTTTATACTTGAGTCTCTGAATATCACTTCCAATATGGAGCAGGTAATGATTGAAGCAGTTGAAAATCACATGCCACAGACCATTATAATTGATGAAATTGGAACTGAGCTTGAAGCATTGGCCGCTGGTACGATTGCCCAAAGAGGGGTTCAGCTTGTTGCAACAGCACATGGAATTACTATAGAGAGTATCATCAAAAATCCCTCTTTGCAGATTCTTGTCGGTGGAATAGAGGTGCAAATTTGATCACTTAGCCTGATACAAGATGAACCTCTTTGTGTCTTTAACATTTGTAGTCGTATTCTGCAGTAATTTATTGAGCTCAACTTACTCTAGTGTTCATGTTATTTGATAATACTTTTTAAATAAAATTTTGAATTGCGTAACTCTTGATCAATCTTTGAAAAACAGAGTGTTACACTGGGTGATGAGGAAGCACGAAAGAGGAAAGTGCAGAAAACCATACTTGAGAGGAAGGGACCTCCTACATTTACTTGTGCAGTTGAGATGATTTCAAAAACTGAATGCCGAGTTCATCATAGACTAGATGCAACTGTAGATTCTATATTGGCAGGTACAAAACCTTTTTTTGGGTAGATTATTGGCCAAATTTATACTCCCAATAGCAGAACTAACTTCTAGCTTAAACCAGGAAAATCACCACTGTTCGAAGTGCGCCGGATGGATTCTGAAGCTAATAATTCCTCCAAATCTACTCAGCCTGCTGAAGAAGATCGCGTGAGAGCCGCTGAGTTGCCGTCGTCTGAAGTCCTCCGAATAGTTGCTAAAGCTAGTAGATCTGTGAAGTTGACTATACCTACTGACAATGATGTTACTGGAGTTGCTAAGGTGACTAATGATGAAAATGAAGATAGTATAGAGTCTGACGAGGAAGATGAGGACTATTATCCTACGTCCAAGAAAGTTGGCTTTAATGAATCTTCAAGCAAAAAGAGTGATCGTTTATATGTTTATACTTACAAGGTACATTTTAGCTTTTCTCTATTTTTCATCGGTGTCTGGATTAGTGTCTGTTTCCTCCAAGGATAAAAATCTGTGAAATATTTTATTCTATAGACGTTCTTGAGGCTCCAAATTCCCGGACTGTACTCACAGATACAATATACTGCTCACGCAAATAGTATTTATATATTTTAAGATACTTTTATGCATGCACTGAAGTTGATTATACGGTGTGCAATGTTTAATTTTTGGCTGTATTTCAGATCCAAGAGGCTGATTTATTACAAGTAGCAGCTGTAATGGGGCTTGAGGATAAAATAGATGTAACTGATGATATTGGTACAGCAGATGCAATTCTAGCGTCTACTTACGAAATGAAACGGAATCCTTGGATTCGGGGCGTGGCGAAATTTCATCAGTTGCCTGTCTTTGTTATCAAGGTATCGTCATATTTGATCTAATAGCTAACCAAAAGTATTCTTTTTAAGAAGTATGGATATTTAATTCATTTGATTTCCTTTTAAAATGATACAGTCCACGACAATGGCTCAAATGGTTAAGGCCATCCGCATGCTTCTTGGGATGGACTCGTTTAGTCCTATACAGAAGCTGTCAAACAAAATTTCCTTTGACATTGAGGTTGAAGATGATGCACCAAAGAGCAAACCATCATTGGAAGAGATCGATGCCTTGGAGGTGCGTAACTCTGCTGCACATTACTCTTTTTCTTGATACGCATTCACCCAGATTAATAAATGTGGAAATCTGTTCAAAATGATCAAACTTGATGATGGTACCTTTTGTTGGGAAAACCATCTCTAGCCAGGGTGAATGACATTCATGGTGAAGCTATTGATCAATATAGAACTCTTAGCAGGGTACCATATTGAACCGACCTTTCTTATCTTCTTAACACGCTATTTGTCGTAAAGAAATTCTTTGAAGTCTAAATCTTTGAATATTTAGAAAGGTACGGAATGTATCGTCAAATATTCAATTCCACAAGATCAAGATCCAGTTTCGTTCAAGTAACGGATTCTTAACGGATTCTAGCCAACTGAAAGGATCTTCTGATCAATCCAGAGATCCAATATGAAATGAACAATATCTCAATTAGATCTCGAAATGAATTAAGAGAACTTTTTTATTTTCGTTCTAAGTTCTTCGATGCGAAAATGTACCAATCCTTTTTTATTCCTATCTAAATCCAATTTCAAATTGAATTTATTTATTTTAATTCATAAAATTAGGAAAATTAGGATTCGATTTTTTATTGATAATTTTTTCTATTTTTTTTCGTAATCGAAAAAGATAGGTTGAAATATCTATGTGATATTCCTCTAAAAATAAAGTCTTTTTTATTCAAGGATAAAGTTATTAATCAATAAAGAAAAATGAAAATTCTTAAAAGATGAGATCAATTCAGAAGCACTTTTTTTATTATAAACGCCAATTGATAACGCACCATAAGGGAAAAAGAGGGTAGAGAGAAGAGTGGGGCAGGGGAGGTAGATTGGCTTAAATCTGTCTTCACTTGTCAGTAAAACAGAATGCCTAATAGAAGCAAGGTGGAAAATGAGATTTTGAATTTAATTGGCTTTTCTTTTCCAGGAAGTTCGACTTGCTATTGAGTACATCGTGATACCTGGTGGTGAGCCAGTAGAACTTCTGCCAAGGCGCTCTGACATTGTTGCCCGACAACTTGAGCTGGTCGAGAGTTATCAGTTAGTCGTTGAGAACTCCGGTACTGAATCAAACCCCAGGCTACAAATTCTTCCTCAGAAATTACGTAAGAAAACTAGTTCAAGTTTCGTTAAGCATGCGATCCCCAAGTCGTCCCCCAGGGGTGGTGGAGGTGCCGGCATTGTTCGTCTACCTTTTCTGCCGGAATAATTCAAGAACAAAGTTCAAACTTTGAACTCCACTTCGGTTACTGATATATCCAAGCGTTGTACAATTCTGTAAATATTTAATTGCTTACTGTTGTTGTAAAAGTCATTTACTCAACATTCAACATGAATTCATTTGTGTTGTACACTGTACAGAAATGCAATTTGAATAAAATATATTGGGCTATAGAATTGCCTAACATGCACTTTTGTGCATTTTCTCTTATCTTTGGTTTCGAAACTAGACCTCAAGTGTGACAAAGAAGTGGTATTAATTTAGATTTATTTATTGGGAAATGCTAATTTTATTGTAGACTATTACTTTTCTGTTTGTATTATTATTACTCTTCAGCGATTATGTGATGTTTGGGATTGTAATTAGATAAATTAAGTAAGCTGTACTTTATCAAAGATTTTGGAGATGGACAAATACTTCGCTGTTGGAATTCATCCTGAATGCTTTTCGTGAACGTAGCTTCGATCCGGAGGTATGTGCAACTCACCTTTGTTTGATTCCGAAAGTTACAGATCTAACAGTTATTTCTCAATTCAAACCAATATCTCATTGCAACGTGAAATATAAATTTATCACCAAATGCATTGCGATGCGCTTGAAAGATTTATGCCAACGTTCATCACCCCGACCCAATCTAGCTTTATAAAAATGGAGGAGTACACAAGATAATATTTTTGCCATCCAAGAGATCTTGCATACTTTGCGCGCAAAAAAGAAAAATAAGGTTGGATGTATGATCTTGAAGTTGGACTTAGAGAAAGCGTATGACATAATAGTTGGACCTATTTGGAGGATACACATAGGGCGTTCAATTTTCCAAGCAATCATCGAGTTGATTATGTTCTGTGTACAAAACGCCTCTACTAATATTCTCTAGAATGGGGAACCGCTTGAATTTTTCAAGCATGGTTGCAGGCTTCGTCAGGTGATCCGTTATCGTCATATTTATTTGTTCTCTGTGTAGAAAGGTTGTCGTTCTTGAAGCAGTGGGATCCAATTTTGGTATGTGGGGAGGGCCACATATTTTTTGCCGATGACTTGATTTTAATGGGCAAAGTAAATATGGAAACGGCAAAGGAGGCTAAACACATTCTTGACTTGTTTTGTGGGGTTTCAGGTCTAAAGCTCAACGCCGGTGAATCTAAGGTATATTTCTCAATTTTAGGAGGCGTACGGATGAAGAGAGATGTTTGCGGTATTCTCGGTAACACCGGTGAATCTAAGGTATATTTCTCAATTTTAAGAGGCGTACGGATGAAGAGAGATGTCTGTCGTATTCTTGGTTTTGCACAAGCCGCGAGTTTGGGAAAATATCTTGGCGCAACTCTAGTGCATGGGAGGGTGAGTAAGGAGCAATATAATGATGACCTGGATAGACTCCTAGCTAGATTTACGAGTTGGAAAAGCAAAACTCTCTCCTTAGCAGAGAGAGCAACTCTTATTCAATTGGTGTCTACGGTAGTGCCTGTTCATATCATGCAATCGAGTTGGCTACCGAAGAGCATATGCCAATGTTTGGATAAACTGAACCGAAGTTTCTTATGGTCTAATGATCCAAACGAGAAGAAACTCCATCTAGTTGGATGGAAAAATGTGATCCGAGAACAGAAAGATGGAGGCCTTGGTGTGAGAACGACACGTTTTAACAATGAAGCCCTCCTCTCAAAATTTTGTTTGAAAATATTAAGAAACTAAGATGGTGTTTGGTCTAATATTGTGAAGGCAAAATATTTCAAGAATTTTAAACTATTGGAGTATGTCGCAAAACTGGGGAATAGTGCGACTTGGAAGGGGATCGTGAGGTGCATGGAAATCATTAAGCCTTTCATTCGAAGGAAGATAAGGAATGGGCGTTCCGTCTCGTTTTGGTTTGACAATTGGCTGGGTAGTACAAGACTTAGTGACGTTTCGGGACAGATTGTTGAAAAGGAGTTGGACCTGACCATGGCTGATCTGCTCGAGCAATTAGGCTATTGGAACTTGAGCGATATTATAACTTACATTCCAGCGGAGTGGAAGAGGAAAATACTTGAGTTTCGAGTTGAATTCTCTGATAGGGAGGATCAAATTGTGTGGAGTGAAACTGCAAATGGAGACTTCTCCTGTCAAAGCACATACAAGCAATCCATCGTGTGCATTCAACTGACCCGAGAAACGATGGTAACATAATGTGGATCTGGAAGCTTTCGTGCAACAATAAAATGAAGTTTTTTATTTGACTTGCGAGCCAAGACCGACTAGCTACCAACAAGTTGAGGAAGATTCGCAAACTAACAGACTCAGGAGCATGTTCTTTCTGTCATGCGGCTGAAGAATCAGTTCTGCATAGCCTCATATACTGTTCGGCTGCCAAGAGAATCTGGGAAAAAAATTATCCCATTATCCTCTATGATGGAGTTCGAGCGAACAACAGGTGGGGATTGGTTAAAATCGAATCTGGTAAAGGAAAACATGCAGAATTTGATCCTCGCGGCAGCACAGTGGCGGCACCTTGTTTCGGTAGCAACTATTTGGTCGATATGGAAAGCTCAAAACAATGGAGTATTACGAGAGAAAAAAAGGGAGCCAATTATGATCACTTTGAATCAAATTAAGCAACTTAGCTCCAATCTCATCATAGCAGTGAGAAATACTATGAAAACTAGAAAAAGTGTGAAGTTGACCAAACCGAAACAAGATTGGTTCAAGCTCAACGTTGATGGAAGCGTCATAACGGACACTAACAGCGACACGGTAGGTGAAGTGCTACGAGATGCTACAGGTGAGTGGGTTTGGGGTTTTACAGGAACTGTTCCTTGCCCGACGATCCTTGAAACTGAAATTTAGGCGCTCAAAGTCGGGTTACAACTCACATGGGATAAACGAATTCAAAATTGGGAAGTGGAGACCAGTGTTGTGAAAGGCGAAAAGCGCAGGGCGAGCGTTTTTCATACTTAGAAGCGAAGCGTAAGCTCAGAGACGTTAAGCGTAAGCTCCACAAATCTTGGCATTTTTATTTTATTTCAAATATAAAAATATAATTAGGTAAACAACATTGGAAAAAATATTGACTAGAACAAAAAGATGCAAATAATATAATCTTCAGAATGTTCAAAAACATATTTCAACTAAAAGTCTAAAACCAATATTTCTCAGATTCAAAAATATCCATAAAGATCATTCATAGTCGCTTTCACAAAAAATATAAAATATAAAAAAACATATTAAAGAAACTAGGCCGAACAAACTCTCAAGAAATCTGAACGGGCGGGCCAGGCTATAAAAAAAAAAAAAAAAAAAAAAAAACTGGGCTGAACGTGCGCTCCAGCAAAAGCGCGCTTGGAGCGTCCGCTCTTGCCGTTAGAGCGCGCGCTCCAAGAAAGTCACGCACAAAACAAGCGCTCTAGTGCGTTTTTGGCTCCGTTTCGCTCGGAGCGCGCTTTAGCAACGCCTTTCACAACACTGGTGGAGACTGATTCGTTGGAAGCTTTTACACTTATTTCCAATGAGTCAATTAAAAATCATGAGCTCCAACAACAAATTGTGGAGGGTTGTATTCTCCTTCACATGCCGTGGACACACGAGTTTAGATGGATTGGTCGTGAGGGAAACAAAGTCGCGGATGCCATGACAAAGTTGTCAAATAACACCAATGGAGGAACAAGCTTGCTTCTTACCCCTCCCATGTTATTTCTGATTTTTTTTTTGAACGATGTAGCCTAAGAGCTCTTTCCTTCTTTCACCAAAATAAAATAAAATTAAGTAAGCCGTTGAATTTTTCTTAACATTAACATTTAGATGTATAGGCTATGTTTGTTTTCAAAATCATGAGTATAGTATATTTATCGAATCGACATCACATGTATCTCATATATATTCCTTAATAACATTATTTCTTGTAAAATCATTATGTCTTGTAAAACTTAATCTATGGCAATTCATGTTATTGCTAACTGGGCTACGTGCTCTAACATCGAGTAAAGTTGCTAAATGCTATGCTAGAAAACATGAGAATATTTTAATTATTATTATTAACTCAATAAAACAATTCTCAATAGTAAGCCATATATGTTTTGCTGATTCAAAATGCTTAGCAACATGTTTTTCTTTGACTACGTTGTAACGAAGCATAAAATATTTTCCAAGTATCAGCAGTAATATTTTATAGATTTACCAAAGCATGAGACCAAAATGTAGACACGATTCTTTAATTCATTTTTACAAGTTCACTACAACCTTTAAGCAAGAAATAAGAGCTACAAGGTGCACAATTCTCCCTGGTCTATGTAAGTCTTAAAGGGATCACGACCATCATTTCATTTGAAACCAAAAGTAATTTATCGATGAAGTTGACTAGTAGTAGACTGTGCTTACTAAAATTTATGGTAATCCTTCCCAACTAATATAGAATAACTTTCATTATTCAACACTAAAGTATTGCATCAACTACTTATATTGTATTGTACTTTCTAAGTAATTCAACAATGTCATAAAGTTATAAACTAGTATTTCAAATCCATTTATAAGAACAAACATCCATAGTGCAGTTTTTGTTTACGATTTTGTTCAATTATGATTTTTTTTTGTCTATTTATTTAGGAGGTCGGAGTCGGATAATGTACATAGATAGGGGAGCGGGTCTAGGTTTTCGCGATAGGCGCATATATATGTATAGGAGATATCGGACGAAACTATATTTTTCAGATTGGACGGACAACTGCACCTGCATGATTTTACTAATATATATATATATATATATATATATATATATATATATATATATAAAAGTGATCAAGACTCAAATGACATTTTTAAGATCACATTTGTACAACATAACAGCGCAATTGAATTTAGTAACAGAATTTGGGAACTGACAGCTGTCGTTTACTCATTTTAGGGTTTTGTAATAAATAAATATATAAATAAAAATAAAAAAAGGAACCCTAGCTCGTGGAATTAGTGAGATACCTACCATATCAGTGGATTCTAATTAATTTCAATTCCAATTCAACAGAAAGTAGCGGCTGTGTGTAACTAACAATGGCGGATAAGGATCAGGATCACCGTATATTCGTCGGAGGACTAGGTTGGGACGTCACTGAGCGTCAGCTCGAAAGTGCTTTTGGCCGTTTCGGAAAAATTGTCGACTGTCAGGTATTAATTACTTCCCCTTTTTTATCAGTTCAATTAGGTTTTTGAGGTGTGTAAATTTGTGGATGTTACGTATAGTTAGGTTTAAATTTCATATGTTATTGGAATCGTTTGTGAAAAGTTTGAAGCAAAATATTGTGTTTTATGCTTGAATTGGTTTTGGATGTGTTTAGTTGTGGGTGAATATTGTGGAAAGGCTGTTACAAAAGTTGTTTTACTTCGTACGTGTTTATCGCTTGAAATTCCGAGTTGTGCTTTTTAGGGGGTTTTGTTAAGGTAGATTTGATGTATTTGTGCATAATGACTCCTAATGTCATGGAGGTGTTTTAACTTACAAAGAATATATTTGCAAAATGCGAGGTTGCTTGACACTAAGATTATATTTGCACATGTGGTTGATGGAACTGGACCAAAGTTTACTTTGGCAGCTTTTAGCTTTGCAAAATATCTTCTGGCTACCGGTTGCTGATGTAAATACAGTTGTTTTGATTTAATCTTTGCTATGTTCGAATGTATTATTTGGTTTTGAATTATCTTTCTACTGCCACTTCACATTGATCTTTTCTCTATTGTCTTTGATCCTTGATATGCGTTGATATGGGATCCGAAGGAGTAGTAGGCCCTGTTATGGGTGTTGTCGACTACTGGAGCACAGATTGCTTTTGTTTTAGTTTTTGACTTGGCATTCGGCTGATTGTTCTGTTAGAGTTCGTTATACGCCTGGATTTTTGCAGTGTTTCTTGGTACAGTCTGAGTCTGTTGATTGTGAGACGGGGCTATTGTCAGAAACCATTAGGATAGGGGCCTTAGGCTCGTGAAGATTTAAGTAAAGTTACTCTTGGGAACAAAGCTTTTCTTCTTTTTTGACCTATTGAAAAATAAGCAGTTGGATATCTTTGAAAGAGAAACTTGGAGATTGTTTGTTTGTTTTCATTGCCATACTTTCTGGAATTGAATTCTGGAGAACCAATGCGCTTGATCAGCAGTGAACCTTAGCACAGTGAAGTTTTTTTCTCGTTGAACGTTCTTTCAAGGTACTCTGCTGAAAGTAGAATGATAGTCTGACTACAGTTTGAATGTTGGCCAGCTAATATTTATTCTAGTAAGGTTGAGTTGAAAAAATCGAGTGCCAGTTGCGCGTGTCTCCAATCTCGGTGTCCAAAAGCTAAACAAGCTATATATTTCTATTTCTGTCAGCAACCTGCTTGACATCTTCCTCTTCCTTAGCACTGTTACATCCGTATGTACTATCATCAGAAGTTAAACTTGAAGAGTTACAGATTGGCTCTTTATTTTAGAAGCAGAAGAACGAAAGCAGGCAGTGCTACCTAATTTTTTTTGCACCACATTACGTCTCTTCTTGGTTTGGTCTGTCAGTACTAGCAAATCTTGAAACCTCTCATTGGAGAAAATTCTCGGAGTCCGGGTGTGTACTGCATACCTTCAACCAGTTTGGGGAAGCCCTCTTGCAACTGCTGCTCGATGATTTATTTTTATGCCTTCACCCTGCCCACTCACACAGCCCATAGTCAATAGTTGTCAGAAGCGAGAGGTGAAGCTGAGTGTCTGATTAAACTTGGGGTGTGTTTGATAAGCTGGGACAAGTCTGTTCTCCTTTATTTGTGTATTGAAACTGTGCTTTGAGGATTTAAGAATAACACAAATGATTTAGTTGCCGAGCAGGTTTGTTCAGTAAGATATCTTGATACTTGGTTGAAGTGTAGGTTTCATGTTTTTTGGAGGATTTGATGTGATTAGCGATCTAATTAGGTTATCGTTAATGGAGCTGGTGTCTGGTTCATCTAGCGGTGCTCTTTCTAAGGCCTTGTGCTGGGGGGTTTATGCGAGAACGCTTCATGGAAGTTAACAATGCAATATGGGACGAGTCCGTTTGACTGAGATCTCATCAGGCCTCTGTTTTAGTGGTTCTCAACTTATCTGCTCACGGCAGTTGTGTTTTTCATTGCGACATGTTTGAGTTGGATAGTGGATTCTTTTGGTGTTGAATTTTGGCATTTGGTGATCTAACATAATCAAATGTCTGATTTGGTACCAAGATAAAGATATAATTAGACCATGAAATGCTGCATTTGATACCAAAGAAAGCGATAATATGTGGAGAAAATTTCAACTCTAATGAAAAGATTGCTTTCTGCTGCCTTCTTCTGAGTTAAGAATATCACGAGACCCTCAAAAAGATGGAGTTTGCATCGAAAGGTTTCTTCAACATGTAGATACCTCACCTAGTTATTTCGTGGCTGCATTGAAACCTTTAGTAGCTGGTTTGATGTTTCCTGTTATGTAGTTGTCTGAAAACAGTGGTTACAGCGTTACATGAGATGAAACGAATTACGTGCTATCTACTTAAGTCAGAGCATGGGGTCATCATAGATTGCTTTGTGGTTAGGATCCTACATCTCTGTGGTTGCATAATTTTTATGTTTCTGGTCTTGGTTCTGAAGAATATGGGGACCGATAATAATTTGTCAGATGATGGAATCTGCAGTTGTGTGGATTCTTCTTCTCTGGTAAGACTCCTTGCTTCTATAAGCCAGATATGTACGCAACTTAATTAAAATATCTGTATCAAGTAAATAACAAAAAAAGAGGCAAATTAAGAATACTAAA
The DNA here is from genome assembly GCA_948329865.1 of Linaria vulgaris. Taxonomy (NCBI): domain Eukaryota; kingdom Viridiplantae; phylum Streptophyta; class Magnoliopsida; order Lamiales; family Plantaginaceae; genus Linaria; species Linaria vulgaris. The sequence goes on from OX415249.1 coordinate 131,258,599, forward strand.
ACTCTTGCTATTTGGCTTTAGGCTGTTTGTTTTCTTATGAGATGTTTTAGATGCTTTTGTCTTGCGCTAGCTTCAGTTAGATTATTAACTAAAAGAACATTATGTTGACTGATGTATCATTTTATATCATGTTGAAGATTTCAGTTAAATTGGTCATCTTATTTGTTGTCTACAGCAATTCTTCCGTAAGTAATATATGCTGGCTCAAGTGTAAGATGTCCAACACTAGGCACATACTTCACATAATTGTGATGTGGCATGATTAATATCTCAGATGACTTGTTTAATTACATTGTCTCAAATGCAACCATGATGTAGGTTATGCTGGAAAGGGACACTGGCCGTCCTCGTGGATTTGGTTTTTTGACCTTTGCTGACCGCCGAGCAATGGAAGATGCTATCAGTGATATGCACGGTAGGGAGTTTGGTGATCGTGTCATTTCGGTCAACAAAGCGCAGCCAAAAATGGCTGGTGAAGATCAAGGGCCGGGCTATGGAGGTGGTTATTCATCTGGTGGTAGGGGCAGTTATGCTGGAGGAGACAGATCTGCAGGGCCAGATGAGTGCTTCAAGTGTGGCCGCTCTGGACATTGGGCCCGTGATTGTCCATCTGCAGGTGGTGGTGGCCGAGGTGGTGCTCGTCCATTATCACCTCCTCCTCGCTCTAGGTATGCTGGGGGGGCTGCTAGCCGTGGGGATCGGGACCGCTACGTGGATGACAGGTATGATAGGGGTCGTTATGGTGATAGAGATCGTTTTGAGAGCAGAGACGATCGATATGGGAGCCGCGATCGATACGTTAGTGACAGGTATCTACATTAATCTGATTGATAGTTACACTTTCTCCGGTTAAGGTTACATCGAATTACTTAACAGTCTTTATTTTCTGAATAATTATATGAACACCCCATAATGTGCAAAAAACTTCACTGATGTACCCCTATGAAGGATGATGATATAACCCATGAAGTTTGAAAAGTGAACCCTTATGATCGATATACCCTGGAAGTTTTGGAAACATTACAAATGAACCTCTTTAACTATATCCATAAATCTAAAATCATGAAAGACTGTATTATGTATATATGCATGCATGCAAGCATGTATCCTTTCAACACTTTTAGCCAACATTGATTTGATTCTGTATAATATCAGGTATCCCCCAGCTGGAGACCGCTACCCAGTAGACAGGTATGCGCCGTCTGACCGTTACCCTCAGAATGGATATGGTAAAGACAGGACTTACGATAGAGATGTAGGAGGTCCAAGAGGTGGCAGTGACAGATATGGTACTGGTGCTGGTGTTGGTGCTGGCAGGGGAGGACCAGCCCGATATGATGGAAGATCTTACAGGGAAAGGCCTGCTCCTTATGACCGTCCTAGGAGGGGAGGGCGACCTCCTTCTCTGGATCGTTACTGAAAGATCCTGTAATTTCTGAAACTTAACCAGACCTTGCTTTGGATTTAAACTCTGTCGATGCACTGCTTTAGTAACACTCTAGGATTGGTGGATGCAATATATGAATCTATTTGGTGTGTTTTCATTTGGTTGGTACTTAATAATAGTTGTTCTGATATGGCAAATTTATGCTGCACTTCATTAGCTAGTGGAAAAAGTGGCGAACTGAGGATTGTTTAACCGTAGGTTTGTTTAGCCCGTGGCATTACTGTTTCTCAGTTTTCTTCTTTTATCCTCTTAGCCGTTAAATTAAGAATATTAGATGAATACTAAAGTTTTTACTTTTTGAACTCGTGTTAGAAAATAGCTCTGCCTGAAAAACTATAATGTTTGACTGATACGTAAGGGGACGTATTAAAAGTTAGTGGGACGAATGCTTCTTCGATTTAACGGGGAAAACGATGTAAGGCACAGGAAAGTATAATTGGTTTTCAAGATCGATTAAAGTTATATCCATATATGTTCAACTAGTAACTGAGGAATTTTTGGTATTAGGTACTTTTCTGTACACTTGCAATCCGTATGACAGCTATAGTTCAAACATGCGTTAGGAATAAAATCAAGCTGCTGGCAGATTCTTCAGTTAAATAACTGATATTGTTGCCTAAAACAGCTTAATTTATTTTTCCAGTCAAATAAAACTACTGAGAGTCTGGAACGATCAATATTAAAAAGTATAATCACGTTGATATATCTGAATGTGGAAAGCATAATCAACATCTGTGTGTGTGTGTGTAAACACAATAATGCATTGGATATATTCTAAAGCTGTAAATTGGACTGATGGAGTATATCTTTGACTTGATCTGCATTTCTCCATTGTCATCTTGTCTTAATTATATATGTTGTTCAAAGAGCAATCCTTTTAATATGTCACAATGCCTTAATTTCCGTAATTGACCGGGGAAAGTGACTTTATTATGCTGACAATCAAGTCCAGCAGCTTAGTTATGACTCGTGACAGAAGGGAAGGGGTGCACACACACACACACACACACACACACACACACACACACACACACACATATATATATATATATATATATATATATATATATGAAATTACTCTCTTGTACGTAATATCTTAAGTTTTAATTCAACTCGTAGATACCTTTGTGGTAATACATTTACTTATTTTTTACGCTGCTTAACGTTACAGCCTTTCTTGCTTGTCAAACTACGTACTTTTAAGTGTGGTAGAAAAATAAAATACAAAATGAGTAACTATGACATATGAGCTTATTGTCTCATTTCAGTAATTTTAATTTAATTTTTTTTATAACATCCGGACATGTCTAGAAGAGGAAGAAAAAACCAAAAAAGCTTTCAAACTAATTCAAACTGATCATTAAAGAAAGGGGTATATTTTATTCACACCCCCTTAGGTTTGGACCACTGGCAAATAACCCCTTGAATTTTTAACTTTTGCAATATACCTCCTTCCATCATTTGATCGCTAGTCAACTGTTATATTTGATGGCATCTCTGTAATTTGTGCTTCAAATTATTTTAGTTATCTTTTCATTTTTGTAAATTTACAAATAACATACTTATTTTCATAATTAAATATTTCGATAAGCATAAATATTTTTATGTTTCTAATTACACCTGCTCATTTAGCTTTGCTATAATTATTCATTAATAACTTATATATTTTCTTAATAAAACTATAAAATAATGTGTATAAGATCATGAAAATATAACAAATTTCACTACATGATTTGTTTTGTATAACTGATCAAAATTATAATATGTTTCAATTCCTATTATTCTACTATCTAATCAAATTATTTACACAAGTTTTTTTAACTAATTAAAGGAAGTCAGTATCCCAAAGGTATTGTAAATGAGTTGTTCATTATTTTTTAAATATTATTTGTTTGTACAACAACTTTGGAATATTGGCTTTCCTTAATTAGTTAAAAAGCTTGTATAAATATTACATAATTTGCTTAGATTGTAGGATAATACAACTTACACCGTGTCATTATTTTTAATCTACAAATCAAAGGTACACATTATTTTGCTTACATTAATTTTTAGAAAATACAATTTTCTATATTTCTTAGTAATTATGAATTCTCTTGAGGCTAAACCCGTATTTGACTATTTATAAACATATTTTTGTACCAAACTATAATTTATGAACATGTTTTTCTTTGTTGTATTATAATATGTCATTCGTATTATGTGTAGATATACTAATACAACATAATTATATTGTCACTCTAACAAAATTATGAACTAAACTAACATTAAAGTTGTGTAGTTAATAGTTTTGAATAAATAAAAATTAGAAGTTAGAAAAATACAAAATATCAGTCATTAGATAGAAGTATGCAAACTAGATTATAATTTAAATAAGTTATACAAAACAAATCATGTAATGATCTTATACAAATTATTTTGATTAGTTAATTTTTGTTGTTGTTTGATTAAGAAAATATAAAAAAAGTTATTAATGAATAGTTAAAGCATAAATAAATGAGTCGTTGTTATTAAAAATATAAAAATATAAAAAGATTTATGCTTTTCTAAATATTTAAATATGAAAATAAGTGTTATTTATAAATTTACAAAAATAAAAAGATAACTAAAATAGTTTGAAGCACAAATTAGACATGTGTCATCGAATATAAGAGTGGTGAGATAATGGAAGGGGGTATATGATAAAAGTTAAAACTTTATGGGGTATTTGTCTGTGTTCCAAACCTATGGGTAGGATAAAAAATAGCCTGAAAGAAAGAGCTGGCATGAATAGCCCCACTAAATTTTATAAACGACATCGATTCATTTCAACATTTGGCAAGTCACAATAATACCAAGTGGTTAATCAAAAACAAAAATTTATAATAATAATACCAAGTGGTATGTCGCTTTGTGACTTTGTCAGTAAAAAACAAGTTTTTGGCACACCACGTCATAATATACAAAAAAAAAAGAAGAAAAAAACTAAAAAAGACATTAACCTTTGTACAAAAATAATAAGCATATTACTTCCATCCTAAAATAGGAGCAATATGCTCTCTTTTTATGCAAGGAGGTTAACTCGATCGTCAAAATTGAGAATATGGATAAACTTTCACTTTACCTATCCATAAAAATCAGTTATTTTATTATTTTTATTTTAAGATCACAAAAAGACATAATTGTAGACTAACTGGCTAACCGAATTAAAATTAAAATTAAAATAGTAGAATTTGACAAATTACAAGTTACAAATAAATAAAAAATTCGATAAGAGGTTGCGTCCACCAATTAAAATTATGATGGATAATTTGTCTATTTTAACATTATAAGGGATACAATGATACATGTTAATTTGTCATTTGCACTTGAAAGAATTAATATATAACTTCCCACAATCATGCACTTGTTTTCTATTCATAAAACAACCATTCACTTGTCTTTTGTTTAACGGTTTTGCGAAGAAATTAGTCAAAAATATCTGTCCCATGTGAGTAAATTATTCATAGTTATGGCATCAAACATGACCCAACTAATTAATTTACCAAAGCAACGTCCATGGAAATACGAGAACATGTCTCAGTCCTACCGACCAGACTAATTAAGTAACAACTTGTAGGTGATTTTTGAATTTACGTAAAAAAGTCTGTTAAAAAAATCAAGTAACCGGCAGGTAGATATTTATGACACTGAAAATTTTCGTAAATAAATTTTGTAAACAATAGAACTAAGAAGTTCTTCGCGTGCACAACTAAGAAACGCTACGGTCTACGGACGTAGAATCGTCCAAAGGATAAGATAGTTTGACAGCCCATATTTTTAAAAAATTGTTACAAGTTTCAACACTCCAACTATTGCTCTGAAATTTCATCAATAACAATCATATTGCTATAAATTATAATATTTCAAACCAAACTTTCCCTTTCAACCTTGGTTTCCACGAACCACGCTTGCATCTGCAAGTCAACTCGTAAGTCTCCCCTGCCCCTTATTCTTTCTCAATGGATTAAATTCTACTTAATTAGCAAACAACCTAACGTGTTACTTTTATCAACAAATACCACTTGTGAAACTTAAAAACTAACAAAAGAACCCAGTGATGATAATCTTAGTTGATTATTGTACTGATAACTAATGCATTAACAATTTTATACAAAGAAGTATATCTATTGAATTGAACGGCATACCATAAGTTTTCTAATAATTTTTTTAAAAGTTTTTCCGGAGATTGTTTAGAAACAATATAATATAAATCAATACCGCATGTATTTTTGGAAGAAAATTTCTCAATGGTTTGGGATTAGACCAGTTCTCAACGTCGGACTTGAGAATAAATTTTGACAATTTATGGAGCTTATCATGAGAAGCAATGCAAGGTAGATTTTTTAGTAATTTGGTCGTTTCGAACTTGAGAAACAAGATAACATTTGGGAGACAAAAAAACGTATTAACATGGATAAGGTGATGAGAACTATCAAGGTTAAGACTTGTATTTTGGCCTTATTTCGTCTAGGTTACAATACACCGAAAAATCGATACAGTGGGGTCTGACTTAACCAAAATAATGCTATCCTATTACAGTGAATGGACTAGCTTGGTCCGGAACACCTATTACACATAGAGAAATATAAGGTTACAGGAAATAATTCCTAAATGGCCAAGTTGAGGGAACAGTCGAACGTGAGAGATTTAGTACTCTTTGACTGTTGACTTGCGGGCATTAGGTTCTTATGATATCGGACTGAACTTGGGAACTTGCCAAGCTGCCTACGTATCCCATTAAGGGAATCAAGCAAAACGTAGTTCATTTGTCTCTTTTGTGCTGCTTCTATTAGGTCAACCCCCGGTTGGGCTGCCTGGTTCACTTGTTTCAGCATTGGCGTGACTTCACGGTTTCGATCATATCTCCTTGTAGGATGATCGAAACCTCGATCCGCTTCTTGATTACGAACCCCGACTTATGTAGATTTTCGGGCATGTGCATCGAATTGGCTTGGTTCGATGCGTGCGCATCGAATTCGATGCCTCAATGTCGAACCGGGTGAATTCGATGCGCTGTGAGCGACTTCACGGTTTCGATCATATCTCCCTAACGGATGATCGAAACCTCATTCCGCTTCTTGATTCAGAACCCTGACTCACGTGGCTTTCTGGGAACGTGCATCGAATTAGCTTGGTTCGATGCGTGCACATCGAATTCGATGCCTCCATGTCGAACTGGGTGAATTCGATGCGCTGTGCGCGACTTCACGGTTTCGATCATATCTCCCTAACGGATGATCGAAACCTCATTCCGCTTCTTGATTCGGAACCCTGACTCTCGTGGCTTTCTGGGCATGTAAGGCTTCGATCTTGGGACGCATCGAATTGGCTTGATTCGATGCGTCCATGTCGAACAAGGGGAATTCGAAGCATGATAGATTGCGCATCGAACCTACTTGGTTCGATGCGCGTGTCGAATCGACTTGTATTCGATGCGTGGCATCTCCGTGGGTCCTCCTTACTTGTGAGGAGTGAGGGGGTATATATAAGCATGATTAGAGGGGCTTAAAGGTCATTTTAGGACCGCATCGAATTGTACAAATTCGATGTGCTCAATCCGCATCGAATTGTGCAAATTCGATGTGCTCTGCGCAACTTTACTATTTTGAGCATAACTTTCTCTCTGGACCTCCGAATCGCATTCCACTTGTTGCGTTGCGACCTAAACTCATGTGGCTTTCCAATGACATATTACTCAATGTCTAATTAGCTATATAGATATAATGGTGACCGAAATACGGCTAAGGTAGCTTTACCTCTAAGCCTTCTCGACACACACCGGTCAATTTCGTGCCATCGTGGCTTTTCTTCGACATGACACATTATACCATATCACTAGTCCCCCAGTTTGGAGTGTGATTTTGGTACATAAGCATACTTCAAACTATAATGAAGTGTTAGAGCCGTTTTGCCTCAGTTTTGGGGTGATTAATGTCATTATGCACTAGTGACCGAATAAGCCCACATCAACTTGGCTTTGAATCAAGACTTTCAAGAAAGACTTCTGAAACTCGTTTACGAATTGGTTTTCTCTCCCGCAAGTTTGTTTATATATATGGTTGTTGACATGTTAATTTGGTTTGGTTTTTAATATGTTTGTGTAACTCTAGCTTTTTGATATATGCTATGAGTATTCTGTAAATATTATCTTCAACATATTAGTTACATTGTACTCACAATATAATAAAAGTTTGCTTATCCAATAATGAAAAAACGGAAGTATTAACGTAATGATTTCTTCAAAAAATTGATGGAAAAGTTATGTATACTTGATTTCGAACATTACTAATCTTTTATACAACACCTAAAAACAATATAAACCCATGTTGTGCTCAATTTCAATACATGCATATTAGTAATAAGCGTGGTAGGAGATGCGGTGTTTCTCGTAAAATTTTCAGCATTGCATAGAGTTTTTTTTTCCAATAAAAAATGACATGCATGGTACATGTGGTTAGCTTTTGCAATTTACTCATTCATCACCCTCAGCTACCCCCCCCCCCCCCCCCCCACTCCAATCAATCCCACCCCACCCCGCAGCCTACTTGCGCGCACGAATTACTGAAAACCAAGATTCTATAAATCCACAATGCACACTTACATAGTAAAACAAATATAGTAAGTAGCCCAGCACTACTAATTAATACTATATTACAAAACAAATCAAACAAGAAAAGATACTAAAATGGCGTTCGCCGGCAATGTTGAGCGGCCAAACACACGTGCCTTCGCCGTTCAAGTCCTAACCGGCCGGTGGTTCATGGTCTTCGCCGCCACCCTAATCATGTCCGCTGCCGGCGCTACCTACATGTTCGGCCTATACTCCGGCGAAATCAAATCCTCGTTAGGCTACGACCAAACCACCTTAAACCTCCTCAGTTTCTTCAAAGACCTCGGATCCAACGTCGGGATCCTCGCGGGGCTCCTCAACGAGGTCACCCCGCCCTACGTAGTCCTCGCCGTGGGTGCGGTCCTCAACTTCTTCGGCTACCTCATGATCTGGCTCGCAGTATCTAAAAAGATCTCGACGCCAAAAGTGTGGCACATGTGTCTCTACATTTGTGTAGGCGGCAACTCTCAAACGTTCGCCAACACAGGCGCCCTGGTTACCTTGGTCAAGAACTTACCCGAGAGCCGGGGCGCGGTTTTGGGGCTCCTCAAGGGGTTTGTTGGCCTAAGTGGCGCTATCATAACGCAAGTGTACAATGCGTTGTACGGAAACAACCCTAAGGCGCTTATTTTGTTAATCGGTTGGCTACCGGCTGCGATATCCTTTGCGTTCTTGAGAACTATAAGGATCATGAAAGTGGTGCGCGTGCCCGGCGAGCTAAGGGTTTTATATAGATTCTTGTATGTATCCCTAGGTCTTGCCGGGTTTCTCATGATGGTGATTATATTGCAAAAGCAAGTGGATTTTACGCGAAGCGAATTTGGTGTTAGCGCGGCGATAGTTGTGGTGGTGCTGTTTTTACCGGTTGGTATTGTTGTAAAAGAAGAACTTGATTCGTGGAGGAGTAAGAAGCAAGAATTGGACAATCTTTCTGAACTAAAGATTGTTTCGTTAGCGACTCCACCTCTACCTCCACCTCCGCCCGCACAGCCTAAAGATGAAGAAACAACGATCTCTTGTTGGAGTGCTAAGAGCATATTTTATCCGCCTCCACGAGGAGAAGACTACACAATTCTCCAGGCGCTTTTTAGTGTTGACATGCTAATTCTATTCTTCGCCGCGATTTGTGGAGTCGGGGGTACTTTAACCGCCATTGACAATCTAGGGCAGATCGGGGCTTCGTTAGGGTACCCGAAAAAGAGCATTAGCACGTTTGTTTCGTTGGTGAGCATATGGAATTATCTAGGACGAGTCGTTGCTGGTTTTCTCTCGGAACATTTCTTGAAAAAGTACAAGTTCCCTAGGCCGCTCATGCTCACCGTGATCATCATGATCTCGTGCATTGGCCACATATTGATAGCATTTGATGTGCATGACGGGCTTTACGTGGCTTCGGTGATCATAGGGTTTTGTTTTGGCGCTCAATGGCCGTTACTTTTCGCCATAATATCCGAGCTTTTTGGGCTGAAGTATTACTCCACGTTGTACAATTTCGGGGGGGTGGCAAGCCCCATTGGTTTGTATTTCTTGAATGTTAGGGTGACGGGGTATTTGTATGATAGGGAGGCCGAGAGGCAGTTGAGGGCCTTGGGTCGGGTTAGGATGGCTGGTGAGGAGTTGGATTGTAATGGCGCGGTGTGTTTTAGGTTGGCTTTCTTCATAATTACGGGTGTAACATTGTTTGGGGCGATTGTATCGATATTGTTGGTGGTGAGAACGAGAAAGTTTTATCAAAGTGACATATATAAGAGATTTAGGACGGACGAGAAGGCGGTGGAGGGGGAGGCGGAGGCAGAGGCGGATACGACGGTTCCGGTTGCAACCGGGAAAGGCAACGAGTTGCAAAAAATGTAGATCAAAGTGACAAAGGGTGTGGCGTGCTGTTGTTTTAGTATAAGTTCGCTTGTAATAGATTAGAATTTTGTAATATATACCAAAGAATTAATATTCAGTGTGATTATAAGAATTAGCCTTGGTTGAGTTGTTAATTACTTCCATAAACCTAAACGCTTAAAATTACTTGCACTAAAAACGTTTGTAATCCACAATGCATTTAGTTGTATCTGATATGTGGTAGAGATGGTAAAACACGTCCGAGGTAATAATACGTAAGTAAATAATGATGAACGTAACATACTAAGTAACATATGGTAAATAGGAAGATTTGTAAAAATATATCAATATGTAGCTTATATCTAAGCCCGCTACAGTAGCTTACAATATTGCCAAGTATATAAATCCAGCTAATAGCTTCGTTTTCATCTCATATATTGACTGTATCCAATGGATGTTTTCGATAATTGTTTCTCACAATTGAGATTGATTCTGCATTAGTATAATCGAGTGTATTGTATGTTTGTTTGACTAGTGTTTTTTTTTCTTTTGCTTTTTGTTTTTTCTTATTTGTGTTGTTCCATAATTGACTAGCTAGCTAGTAATCCAGCAATTGGAATCAAGTTCCCTCACATGTCCAAAAATCACAAGAAGGAACCTCCATACCCTTATAAAATTGACTTAAAGAAATGAACAACAATTTCATTGGCAAATAATCTTGAACTTCCTGTTTTGCTTATGATATTCATTCTACGACGTTCATTAGTTAATTTTACATTATTCTATAACACAATAAAGTGCTGTTTGCCAATACGTAAGTTTTGAGTATTTGGAAATCAAACTTTTACAATTATTTTTTTCTAACTTAAAAAACTCCACAAGTCTAAATTGGCATCCGCTGTTTTAACTTATTAGGTAGTCTTTGCCGAATACACAAACAAGAATTTCAAAACTTTTGAATTAAAAATCCAAACATGACTACTGATGCAATTTCTCCTGCTTGTTAGCTTTACCGAGAATATCATATCGAAGTGTTCAGAACGCCAATTTCAACCCAAAGAAAGCGACGTTTGTTGTTAAGGTGTTGTTATGTTAAGAGATAAAAAATGTGTAGTCTTAGAAGTGTTGTTATATCAAAAAATGTGGTATAGTGTTGTGTAGAGATAGTAGGTGTTGTCATTTGGAGAAAGTTAAGAGTTGGAGTGTGTATATCCAAGTAGCATGGAGAGTAGAGTAGTCTTTCATTTATACCTCTTTTGTTGAAGGGGTGTTTATCCTACATGCTAGACAAATGTCAAAGCTAAGATTGCCACTTGGCACAAGAGTTGTGCCAAGTATTATGCTACATGTCAAATGGAGGTATGCCACTTGTTAGGTATATGGTGACTAGTGCTAAATGGATAGGTTGAGTTGTGACACTTGTTGGGTATTTGTGATAAGTGTAGTTAGGAGGATTTTTATTTTTTTTAACTTGTGAGTACGAGTCATGTATAAGTGAAATTGATAATCGAACCATCGTGCCCGTATTTCTTAGTGTCATCAATCTCCAACTAATCATTTGAAAAGACTTTAGAACTGAACTTGAATTATTTTCTCAAATAATTCACCATAAGTCACACAAGACACACAAGACATGGATCAACATTTTAAAATATTTTCTCAAATATTCAAACCCTTCTCTATTTCAAACCCGCTGGCCGCTGGCAAGCCATCAATTATTAGCAAGAGAATCATTGCTGTGAAAGTCCATATATTTCATGGGCCTGGTTTTTTAAAATTGATTGGACAAAGATCCACACGAAACTCATCTTATTTGTGCGAGTTATAAGATGGGTCTATTTATATATAAGGATGAAAAAAAGCCTATTTGTTTCTCATACTACACTACATTTCAGAAAATTTATAGGAGCAAAATTATAGGTACAACTATTGCACGACGACTCGACGAGGTAATTTCTATAGATACATTGTACAGAAAGTGTGATGCGTGATTAATAATTATTAATAACCGTTTATTGTACTAGAGCATTAATACATCGACTGCACGGTATACAATAAATTTTTGTATCGAATTCTCGGAATTTCTACACTAAATTGTACGGAGATAAGAAAGTTATCATGTTGACCCGACGCTATTACTTGTAACTTAAGTAATAATTTGTGCCCTACTTATCGAGATTACATACCAAACTCTACGAAGGTCAAGTTCCATAGAGTTGCTCGGCTCGATTTAGAATCAAACAAGCTATGGTCGAGCCCGAGCCCGAATGTATCTCGAGGCGAGTTTTTGACAACAATGCTCACTCGGAGCCTCGAAGTTACAAAAATACCCCACCAATATCTCCACCTGTATTTTTTCCTTATTTAAAAAACACCTGTCCGTTTCCTTTTATTTCACATTCACACTAACAGTCCACCACTCCACATCTCTCTCTCACTATATATCTGAAATGCAAAAACCTCGTCAGTAAAATTCTTCCACAAAATTCCAAAAAAATAATAATTTAAAAAATTGAGTGAATATTCCGATGGTGTCAGCAAAAGGCAAGGAGAAGGCGGCGGGCGGCGGCGGAAAGGGGAAGCGCAAGTGGAGCGGCGGCGATGACAAAGACAAGACCGGAGGAGGGCAAAAGCGGAAAAATCGCGGCGTGCTTCAGTTCTTCGAGGACTCGGCGTATCAGGTCGACGAGGACGAGGAATCCGGCGACAGCGACTCGTCGTTCGACGTCGATGGTAATTTTATTGACGAAAATACCCCCAATAGAAATCAATGTGAATAATTCTGTTTTATGAGGTCCTGTTTTTGGTGTTGATGGTGCTACATTTGCGTTTCTTTAGTTTTTTGGTTGGTGCATTGGCAGTTGTGCACCTCATTTAGGGTTTTGTGTTTTGTTGTTGGAAGTGAGAGTGGTGTTTATGGTAAAATTGTTTGTTGGTGTTCGGTGATTGCGTACGTGTGGTGGTACATCAGCGTTAATGTAGTTGATGTGACTCTGGTTATGTCCTGTTTTAGCAAGGATTTGTGGTAAAGTATTTATTACTATTTGGGGTTTATGCTGTTAATGTGATTGGTTAGAGAGGGGCTAATTGTGATTGTTATTTATGATTGTAGATCTGGTTGCATGTGGCTTTTGCCGTTGGATTTTTGACGTGTATTGGTTGTTTCATTTCCGAGAATAACATAGAAAAACTCGGTATTAGAACAGTATATAATTTCGTTTCAGAATGCTTTTCTAACTTTGGCTAGTTGAAGTTTCAAAGTCTATTGTGAATTCTGCTATAAATCCGTAGCTTCTAATCTTCCCTCCATCCACTCGGGTGTCAAAGGTTTGCTTTGACTTGCTTTGCATGTTGGAGGATATCTACTTTCTAATCTTATGAACTAAATAAAATTGTTTATTGTTACTTGATACAGAGTTTTTTGAGGAGGAATTTGGCTCTGGGCCCAAATTCAGTAGTGAGCCTGCTAATGTTCCCAAGTTCCCTGATGTTAAAGAGGAGGAGATGGGTGAGGAAGAATATGAAAGAATGATGGAAGAGCGATACAAACCTGGAGCTGGTTTTGTTACTTATGCGGAAGATGGTAATGAGTTCCACCAAACATCCTATGAGAGAGAAATATATCTTCCCTCTTCCAAGGATCCAACAATCTGGAAAGTCAAGTGCATGGTATATGTTATGAGGACTTTGTGTTGATTCACTTATTTTATTTGTTATTCTGTCAATCTGCTTTCTCTGTCTTCTGTTTCATGTTTATATTCTCTCCCTTAGGTTGGGCGGGAGAGGTATTCAGCCTTGTGTCTTATGCAAAAATATGTAGACGTGCAGCAGTTGGGAAATAAGTTGAAGATAGTGTCTGCATTTGCACTTGATCATGTAAAGGGCTCTGTATTTATTGAAGCTGACAAACAGAATGATATATATGAGGTGAAGTTCTCTTCTCGCTCTTTCTCTAATATCTGTATTGAAACTCCCCCTCCCCCCCTCCCCCCCCCCCCTCCGGAATTCATTGAACTTATGCATGGATATATTGGTTAATGATCCGTTTGTTATGTTTTGACACTCTTCTTCGTTTGAAACACTGTAGGCTTCTAAAGGGCTTTGCACTATATATGCAAGTAGAGCAGCACCAGTTCCCAATAGTGAAATTTCTCGTCTGCTGTCTGTCAGAAGCAAGTCCCATGGAATCTCTAAAGGCATGTGGGCCCGTGTGAAAAACGGGAAGTACAAGGGTGATCTTGGACTGGTATAATGTTATTCTTATATTCAAAATTCATTAAGTTTGCTACTTACTAATTTGGTGTATGTTTCTTGAGCATTTTGTGATTTGTCTGTCATAAATTGTATCTGCATTTTAGTAAAAAGGTTACACTGCTACCCTCAGGTTATGGCAGTGAATAATGCTCAGAAAAAGGTGACTGTGAAATTGATCCCACGGATAGATTTAAAAGCAATGGCTGGAAAATTTGTAAGAATATTCCTTCCATTTTTTTATGCGTATGAATTTTTCTATTTCTATTTTTATTTTGTGATGAATATGGGTTTATTTTTAGTCCATTTTTGAAACAAATCCAATTGCTTTGCCATTATATAGATTTTGTCGAAGATGTTATATAGAAACATTTGTAATCTACTAGATCTCTTTTTTCTCAAACTCGTCCTGATGGTTCCCTCCACCCCCCTTCTCTTTTTCTGCTTTCAACTTTGATCTAAAGTTTGTATTCCCTTTTTCCTCAATATTTCTATTTCAAATTAGAGGTAATGGCCGGAATATACTATAGAATGTCCATGAGTTAATATTGTAGTTTTGGTAGGTAAGTTATGGCTCAGTATAATCTTTTGCGATCATCCTTTCTTAGTTTCTTTACTTGCAGCAAGCATTTAGTCCAATTGAGAAGTAACTTTTAGTCCATTTTTGCGTTTTTCTATATAAGTATACGCAGTGTCTGAAGAGATTTGAAGTATTTGTTACTCTCTTTTTCCATTCTATCGTCAGGTGCATATCATTTAGAGTTTATTTTTATTTATTTATTTATTTATTTGTTTTGCTCATTAATGGTGGGGGTTGCGTTTGGTTTATTTGATGATGTGTTAATTTATTTCCTCTTTACATGTTTCACTGGACCTAAACAGTACCCATCTATAAAAATCAGATTGGAAAATTTTCTGAACCAGTTGTGATTAAAAATCTAAGTTGTTACTTTTGGTTCTATATGTGTATAGGGTGGAGGAGTCACTGCCAAGAAAACTGCTATCCCACCACAAAGATTGATCAGCTCGAGCGAGCTTGAGTAATATTCTACACCCATTTCTATGTTTTACCTTTTCTTTTTCGGGTTTATGGAATCTAATTATGTTACTCATGTAGTGAGTTTCGTCCTCTTATTACTTGTCGACGAGACCGTGACACTAACGAAATGGTTGAGGTCCTTGATGGAATGATGCTGAAGGATGGTTACTTGTACAAAAAAATATCAATTGATTCATTAAGTTTTTGGGGTGTCGTGACTACTGAAGAGGAGCTGTTGAAGTTTGAAACTTCAAACAAGAATGAAACTACTGATGTTCAATGGCTTTCACAACTTTTTGGTGAAAAAAAGAAAAAGCAAGCTGAACCCCTTAAGCAGGGCAAAGGAAGTGGTAAATCAGAGGGTTCGTCTAGTGCTACTGCCGGCAATAATTTTGAAATGCACGAGCTAGTGTTTTTTGGGTGCGTCTCTGATTATCCTCCTGTCTTGTGATGAATTTAGCCCTTCACTTACACATTTGTACTTCTAATTGCTGTGACAGTCGAAGAGATTTTGGTGTTGTAGTTGGCTCAGAGAAGGACGATACTGTCAAGGTACAAATGCTAAACACTTCATTATCTTCAACCTACTTGAAAGGGGACCCATTTTTCTTTCTGTAGCTGTATCCCCTTCTATCATCCTCTGCTCCGCTGTTGTTAAGGCTCTTTTACTTTTTTCCTTGTGTTCAGGTCTTAAAAGAAGGCCCAGAAGGACAATCTGTGGTTAATGTTAAACAGAGTGAGCTAAAACGTGCATCCTTTGACAAGAAACTATTCTCTGTGCTAGACCAGAACTCAAATACCATATCAATCAATGATAGCGTCCGGGTTTTGGATGGTCCACTGAAGGTCTCGCAATATCTCTTGCCAGCAAGTTTCTAATAGATCTATTTATTTGATTAACGTGAAGCTGAAGATACATGTATGTATTTTGACTTTTGCAGGATAGACAAGGGATTGTTAAAAAAATTTATAGAGGTGTACTATTTTTATATGATGAAAGTGAACAAGAAACTACTGGCTATATCTGCGTTAAGGCACATCTCTGTGAGAAAGTGAACCTTTCTGGTAATACGTTGCATGAAAAGGTTAGCACTTAGAGTACCAGTAGAGAAATAGAATTGGCCTGCTTTTACTAACATTTTATTACATTTTTTTTGGATGTCCTTACAGTTGCATCTTTTCCCTTGTGTTCAGGAAAGTGAGCCAGGTCCTTCAGGTTTTGCAGATTTGCCTTCTTCGCCAATAATCCCCTTATCTCCTGAAAGAACTTTGCCCGAGAGGGATAACAAGAGGAACTGTGTGTTATCTAACTTCGGCTTGTTTCCTTAAGCCCGCTTGAAAGTTATTCCTTTTTTTACCTTGTTCATTATCCTCTTACCAATGCAGTTACACGTGAGGATAATGGGATGTTTTCTGTCGGTCAGTCATTAAGAATCAGAGTGGGCCTCTTAAAGGGTTACCTTTGCCGAGTGTTGGCTGTTCGTCGTTCTGATGTCACAGTGAAGCTGGACTCGCAGCACAGGATTCTTTCAGGTTTGGCAATAGAAACTTGGTTTGTTTTACGTGAACATTTG
This sequence comes from Linaria vulgaris, assembly GCA_948329865.1. Lineage (NCBI taxonomy): Eukaryota > Viridiplantae > Streptophyta > Magnoliopsida > Lamiales > Plantaginaceae > Linaria > Linaria vulgaris. Next base: position 131,275,374 of record OX415249.1, read on the forward strand.
ATTTAAGAATGCCTCTTATCCTTGTCCAGTGAAATCCGAACATTTGTCTGAAGTTCGTGGAAGAAACTCTACCATCTCAAAGGGGTACTGTAATATATTGCGACTTTCTATAGTATTTCCCACTGTAATCTGTCTTTTGCAGTTTCTTATGTTTTTCGTTTCTTTTTGGGGGTGGGCTGGTAATATACAGTGAGGAATCCGGGTCGATACCATTTGATTTGCTTGGAACGCAAGATGGTGCAGGAGGTAATTTCTGCTGTTTCAAATCACACCTTGCATTTCCTTTTTTGTTATAGCATCTGTTTCTTGTTTATAATCTCTCTTCTCCCACCTTTTCTTCGTTGTACTAATTACATTTGGTTTGAAGGCTGGATGGAAGGAACGACACCGTCAACAGAGGGTAATAAATGGAATGCGGGAGGATCTAAAGAGAGGTTAAACTCGTAACTGCTGTTTATGATTAATTTCTCTCTAATGATTTGTTATGCATGTCTATTTTTTCTTGTTCACAATTGGTTTGTCAGATAGTTTAAATTTTACTTGGAGTTGAGGTGGAGTTTGGTACTTTATACTGTCCTAGTTGTGTGAGAAAATATGACTACATCTCGTTTTATGCTTAAGAGTGCATAGGCGTTCACTGAATAATTGTAAGAGATGGTTATTGCATATTTTATACTTGAATTTTTGGCCGAGAGCCTAATGAAGTTCACTGCAAACTGTTATTAGGTTTACCTTTTTGACCAGTATTGGTTTTTAAGGGAGGATGTACATTTTTACACAGACTTGGTACACTGCTGTTCAAACGCTCTAACGTTGGTAGTATTAATTTTGCAGGAGTTCCTGGTCTGCTTTGTCTTCATCAAGCTTCCCGGTTAGTTACAATATTTTTGTACTCTCCTTTTAGATAACAGTACCTTCAGGTTTTCCCATTTGAATGAGTGTGTCGATGTGCTATTGGTGTCTTCAGATTACGAAGAACACTGGTTCCGGTCATTCTGCTGATGATGATGCTAACAAAGGTACTTGTGGTGTTCATTTATATTTTTAACTAATTGTAGTTATTGATCCTATGGTTGCTTATACGCTGCATACATGGTTTTCAGTAGAAACTCAGGGTTTTTCTTGTGTACACGATTACATTGAAGATTCTAAAGTTTTTCTTTGCATGATTATTAGTTTATGTGAAGCATCCTAAAGAACAAAAAGGTTTGCTGGACTTTGACATCTGTGACTGCCTGATTTTCCCTTTAATTATCCCATGGTCAAGTCTGTGAATTTGTTGTCTAAATGTGTTAGTATCTACCATAAAGGGACTTAAGTGATCAGTCTAACTTGCCAAAGTAATGAATTCTTAAGTTTATGTACTTGATTAGATGGGCTTGTGTGTTATATTCAGTTTGCATTTGATTTATTCAATTCCTAGATTTTCTCTCTGGAGTTCAGTTTGAACTTAAAGCTGATTTTTCGGTTGCCTTCATTTTAGTAATGCATGGAATTGAAACAGATGAATACTCTAATATTGCTTATCATTATTGTTATACAGGTGCAGAAGCTTCTGGTTGGCAGATAGGAGGGTCAACTTCAAATCAGAACTCAACATGGGGTGTAGCTGCAGCTGCTAAAAAAATGGACTCCGACGCAGAGCCAGCTGATGGCTGGGGAACCACTAACGGGTGGAATCAAGCCACTTCATCAACAGCAGCTAACAGCGGGCCTGATTGCTGGGGCAAAGCTTGTGAACCTCCTCATGATACTTCTGGTGATGCCGACAAAGATAATTCTTGGGGAAGAGCTGCAGAGAAGTTGAGCACTGTAGGTGATACTTCTGGCAGCAAAGCTGCATGGGGTCAACAGGGAGCTTCACCCGAGAAACAGACAGGGGGTTGGGGTAACTCAGGTCAAGATCTGGGTCAACCGGAAGCAAGTCCGTGGAAGAAAGACTCTGGTGTATCAGATCAATCAAAAGCAAACACTTGGCAAGGCACTGGTGTTGCAAGTGAAAGTGGCTGGAAAAATGCTGCTGATACACGTGATAGCAATCAAACTGAAGGCTGGAATAAACCTAAGCCTCTAAGTACTGATTCTGGACCTTCATGGCATAAACAGGATGATAATTCTTTGTTAGGCAAAACAGAGGGCACGTCTTCATGGAGCAAGCAAGATGGTGGTTCCTCCTGGGGTAAGAAGGATCAAGGATCTTCCTGGAACAAGCAAGAAGGTGGTTCCACATGGAATAAATCAGCTGGAACATCTTCATGGGGCCAGCAACCCAATGTAAATGCAGTAGACGGGCAAAAAGGCTCCGACGGAGATCAGGGATTTTGTAGTTGGAAGAAAGGTAGCACGGATGACACACATGAAGAAGGAAGTTGGGGAAAGTCAAATTCGTTTGACGGGGGCCGTGGTTCAGGTGGCAGAAGAGGAAGAGGAGGGGCTCGAGGAGGAAGGGATCAATATGGTAGGGGGAGATCTTTTGACCATGGCCAATCATCTAACTGGAACAAGGGAGGCCAATATGGTTCTAGTGATGCAGAGAACCGTTCAAGTTGGAGTCGCGATCAGGCAAGTGGTTGGGGCAAAGCTGCGTCAACTGATGGAAATAAGAAAAATTATGGTGGGGAAGAATCAAATGTTTCTGGAGAGGATGTCATGCCAGGTGAGAACAAAGGATGGGGTACGATTAACGATGGAGGTAAAAGAGGAGAAGCAGGTTCTGGCAAACCTGACGAGATAAATACATCTGGAGGGTGGAACACTCACAATAGTTCTAAAATTTGCGAGTCATCTGGGTGGGGTAAGACATCCATGGAAAATAAAGGAACAGGTGCGGCTGGTGAAGGTTTGGACAGCTGGGGTAAAGAAAAGAAGACAAATGACAATAACAAGTCGTCTTGGAACAATCAAATCTCTTCTCCTGATGGGAATCAGTCATCTGAGTTGAACTCAAAAGGTGGTTGGGGCTCTCAGAAAGCTTCGGAGGCAGCCGCTTCTGGTTGGAACCAAAATGGGAGAGATGGGCAGACCAGTGCTTGGAAGGATGAAAAGAAAGGTGATGGAGGATCATCAACTGGTTGGGGTAGTAAAAGTGGAAATGGTGATACTGGTGTAGACCAGGAGTCCTCTAGATGGGGAGCTGGTTCTTGGGGAGCATCTAAAGCAAACGAAGAAGCTGGTAAAGGTCAAGGTAGTTGGGACAACAAATCATCCTGGAATGGAGGATCTTCTGCTTCTGTCTGGGGATCTCAGAAAGCTTCTGAGGCTAACAGTTCTGATTGGAGTCAAAAGGGTAAAGATGGGCAAAGTGGTTCCTGGAAGGATGAAAGTAAAGCTGATGGAGCCTCATTAACTGGATGGGGTCAGAGTAGTTGGTCGAAAAATGGAACAAGTGATACTGGAGGGAACCAGGACTCGACCTGGAACAGCAAAAGCAGTTGGAGCTCAGGGAGTGGTTTTCAAGCGAGTAATAATCAAGATGACACATCCGGTGATGGGGGTAGAGGAGGTGGAAGTTGGAGAGGAGGGCGGGGTGGGAGAGGCGACCGTGGTGGCTTCCGAGGCAGAGGGAGATCAGATCGTGGTGGTTTTGGAGGTAGAGGTGGTTCTGATCGAGAGGGGGGGTTTCGTGGTAGAGGTGGTTCTGATCGAGAGGGGGGATTTCGTGGTAGGAGTGGATTTAGAGGCCGAGGACGAGGTGATTGGAATAACAGAGCAGGTGATGACTCGAATGTGGATACAACCAATAGCTGGAAAAATGGTCCAAGTAGTGGTACTGAGGGATGGAAAAGCAGTGGCAGTGGAAGCAGTTGGAATCAGACAGGCGGCGACAACAAACAGATTCAGGGTTCAAGTTGGAATCAACCTTTCGAGGGGGGAGGTTGGAACAAACCCAAAGTGGATGCATCTAGCGCAGAGAAAACCCTAGGCGGAGGATGGAGTAAGGTAGTGGATTCCAATAAAGAGAGTGTTAAAATTGATAGTGGAGGCGGTGGCTGGGGATCGTCTAATACTAACAAAGAGACAGGTGGTTGGAATACTAAAGGAACGGCTACATCTGATCATAATGTTAAGGAGCAATTAGAAACATCAAACAAAGCTGAAGGGGCAGAGAATACATGGACTAAAGCTGCAGTAAGCTCTTGGGAAGCTGGCTCTGGAAGTGGAAATTCAACTGGGAGTTGGAAGAAAGCAGAAACGTCGGATGAAAAGAAAGAGGGACCATCGGATGCATGGTGTAAAGCCACGTCAACCTCAGGGGGCAGTGGAAGTGGTGGGAAAGGAGGGTGGTGATAACTTCTTCAGAGGTAATCACAAATGTGAAGCACATAATTATTCTTCCACCTTTTTATCTACCTTATGCACTGAGTATTTGCATTATCCTTCTAGCCTGGAGTTTTGTGTTCCAAATATGAATCAAGCATATAGCAAGGAGGACTGCTGTTGGCTTTTTCGTTATTTAGGTAATTTCTTTATTTATATTGATCAGATATCACTTTGCAAAATAAAAGAACCGTGTCATTCAGTGTTTATTAGCAGTATCCTATGCGTGCTACTTTTCCGTAACCAGAATCTTGAATGGATTGTTTGCGATACCCATCCAAATTGTGCTGAATATGATAAATGGGTTATGACACCCGAACTCCGTAAACTTTTGGTTTTTAGATATATTCGTGCTTGCTGAGTACCATGATGTATTTTGCCATGTGAGTTTTTTTTTTTTTTCAATAACCCCCATGTGAGAGGTTCATACTTCATACGTGATAGTATTCTTGTATGCATATTATTGTTCTCCTATCAACTGTTTTTATTTAATTACAAATGATCGTGTCTTCGTTGACTAGAATATCTCCTGTAAATGATTTCCTTTTTGTCAATCAACCTTTTTATCCGTTCGTTTGTGTTCCTTACTAACCAACTCTTAATAATGATAACATGTCCATTTCTGTCTTGTTTTGCTGCTCATTTTTTTGATCATCACAATATCTTTCTCTCAATTATTCTATTCTTGGCTATCGAAAAGGAGTTCTTTTCGTCTCAAAATTGGAATCATTTTCATTCCTTAAAGTAATTCTTTCGGTCATTCATCGAAAGAAGACACTTGTTTGGAATTTGATGAATTGAGATATATGCAAAGATTTTTTTGATTATTTCTTCATTCGAATTAGAAGTGGAGTCTTCAGTGAGTCACTTTTCTTTGGTGAAATTGAATCCATGAATGAACGAAGTAATATTGTACAAAATACTTCGGTTTTTTCTACCAAGAATTATTACGGGTCACAATTGATTCAACAATTAGATTATTGGAGTTATCGGGTTATTAGTCTAGGATTTATCTTTTTAACCATAGGAATTCTTTCTGGGAATTCTTTCTGGAGCAGTATGGGCTAACGAAGCATGGGGATCCTATTGGAGTTGGGATCCAAAAGAAACTTGGGCTTTCGCTTGGGGAAATCATCTTAACATAATACCTTGTGTTATACATACAATTTTACTTACATCTTATCTACAGAAAGTCCGTGTCACATGTTGAATTCCAATCTAAACTTAGTATATGGGTAATTTCTGTTGAATTTTTTTCATGTTGCTGCAGGTGTTGATGATAATGGCTGTGAGCTGTGGAACGTCTCGTCGTGTTATATCTATATATTTGTGTTGTCAAACTCAGTTTCTTTTATCTATATAGTCGTGTTCTCAAACTCAGTTTCTTTTATTGTTCAAAAAAAAAAACAAAAAAAAAAACTCAGTTTCGTTTTGCTTTTGAAGAATTTAGTCTGGCTTATAATTCTCATGGTAACTATGATTAACATGGGGAACGTTCGGCCTTTGGTTATGGTACAAAAGTGAGATCCATGGATATCTTTAGTATAAAATTCTCTCTGGATTTGGTAGCTCTTGTTATGCATTGCGTCATTTTCCTCAAAAGTCAAGTACCGAAACTTTTTTTTTTGTAATCTTTTGAATTACATAAGTATTTTCTAAGTTATTTGTAATTATAAATTTTTAAGAATTTTCTGGAATTTGTTGAAAAGATCTCAAAACATCGCTTGTAACGGAACTTTGATTCATGGTTTGGCATATTAATAGACGCAGAAAAAATTGTAGATATCAATAGGAATGATGACATTTACGTCCTCATTGCGTATCGTACAAAGAAAACACTTCACGTAGGTTAAGTGGCAAGTTGGCAATTGGGCCGTACGTGCAGCGGTTTGTACGTGTTCTTCAAATATTATAACACCAGTTTAATTTGTTAAAACTTAATAACACTCTGCCACGAACGAAGCAACTGATTTATATATATAGCTTCTTCAGATTTACTGATAAAGTGTATCCTAATTTCCATGAATATTAGAAGGCGTAATATTCTATCAATAAAAATCGAGCACTCAAAATACTAAGATTAGAAAAATTTAGAGAAAAAAATCCCACTCTTTGAGCCTACAAGGGATATATAGGCTTGTATGACAATAGCAAGCACTCAAAATACGAACTTTAAAGCTTTTAGAAAAGAAAAAAAAAAAACCTCTCAAAAGCCTACAAGGGATATATATGGAAGCTCATGGATTAGGCAGTGAACTCAATCTGTATTTCACTGAGAAGAGGTTAGTTTTTAATTTGCGAAAGATAAACAAACCATGTCAAAAGTCAACAACTAGTATGGTGATTATTAATTGAACAATGGGTTCTACTTTTATTTGATCGCATAAGGTTATGTTTTAATTCACAACAAGCATAAGAATCATGTCGAAAGTCAATCCAGTTTGTTCGTTGTAACTTGTAATACTAGAGCTTATGATATATTTAAACGAGCACACTATATACGAGAGTTGTTATATGACCTTAGGTTCTGTGACATGATTGAGACATGTGACATGATTGAGACATGATGGGATAGAAGAGGATTGATATAAACTCCTTACTCAAAGTGAAGAAAATGTTTACTTTTTCTCTTTTTAAAGAAAAACCTAAGATATCTTTAATCGTAGTGTATACGTTATAACTTTTGAGGTGAGAAAGTGGAGTTGCCTTGTTGGACCAAAAAAGTTGAGGAACGGTTTCTCCTTGATGTTTGTGAAAGTTTGATCATGCCTTTTTGTGTGCTTAGTTGAAAAGAGGAAATAAAATTTGTAACGTCAATCCTGAGTGTAAGAAGAAAAAAGAGAAAATAGCTTCGATCAAAGTGATCATGGATATATATTATGAGGGGAAAATACATAGAGGTCGTACGAGGGTGTGATTAGAAGGGCTCTAATTTTTTTGATTCCCTTTTTTGGAATAAAATGTTCCATTTTATAGGTGGGAGAAAGTTGCTCTTTCTCGTGGACTTCCTCGAACGAAAGGGTGCCAAGTGGACACGAGTTGTGGGCCCCATGCTTAGTTGGTGTATGTGTGGTATTCCTGGCCTTTAGGAAGAGGACATGTGTCATGGTATCATGACGTTTGTGTCGATTTTTCCACGTGGTGCGTTCATGCCATGCTAGGTTGTTCTTATCTCAGTCGTAGATCATTTGAATGACGCTTTGTTTGCCGCCACGTTTAGAGTTGGTCGAATGTAGCCTCCTCGCATGCTTTTTCTGGATAACTGCCTTGTACATAGCTCTTCGTCTCTACACAAGGGCTCCTTCTGCCTCTCTTGATTAAATCCAACATAAGAAATTATTTTAATACCCTCCAGAAGATAAAATTTTATCATATACTATTAACTTGATTAAGAATAGGAAAACAAATTGGTTGTTGACACTTGATAAACTCATTTTTTTTTGCAATTATTAATACATTATAATTATTATTTACTAACAACTTCATAAAATTACAATAATATTTCTTTTTACTTCCCTCCCTTTTCGGATCTTTGTTTTCCACAAATCCAAACACTCAAAAAAAATTCCCCTACTCTCTCTTTCCTTCTCTCTCTCTCTTTCTCTCTCTGAAACACCGTTACATGGTACTGCCGAGATTCATACCTCGTTCACGCCGTAATTGCACCAGATTCCGTTTGTATGCACAAATTCTCGCGATTCCTTTTCAGGTACTGTTCAATTCACATTTCTATTTCACTTATTTACGATTTTAATTTTTTACTTTTACCACAATGGCAAAGATCAACATTATTGTGCATTTCATCATCATGTTCGTATTTTCGCTTTCCAGGATTCAATTTCATCCTTTGATTGGAACTCTGTTGGATGGTTAATAAGAGAATGAGCAAAATGTGGATTTTTTTAGGATAACTAGGTTAAAATTAGGGCACAAATCTCTGTTTGTTGATTTAGTAAGAAAAGTAACCATGTTCAACAAAATAATGAAAAGAGGGCAAAAGAAGCCCTCGAAATCGGAGGCGATTGAGCCTCCGGTACCCACTTCATCGGCCGCGAATGCAGCTGCCAATCCTGCGTCGAGGCCGCAGGCACCCGTGACTCTTGCCACAGCGCCGCCAAACTACGGGGTAGTTGAGGTGTTTCCGATGATGAGGGACGTGTCGGTGTCCGATCGGCATTTAGTGTTCATTAAGAAACTCCAGGTCTGTTGCATGTTTTTCGACTTCTCGGACACGATGAAGTCGGCTCGGGAGAAGGAGATCAAGAGGCAGACGCTTGCGGAGCTTGTTGATTTGGTGCAGCAGACGGGGCCGTTTAAGATGAATGAGATAATGCAGGAGGAGTTGATTAAGATGATATCGTTAAATATTTTTCGGTGCTTGCCCCCTGCAGCTCACGAGAATACAGGGTCGGAGAGTGTAGATCCTGAGGAGGACGAGTCGTTCATGGACCCTTCGTGGCCGCACTTGCAACTTTTATACGAGTTACTCCTAAGATATGTGGTGTCATCTGAGACTGACACCAAGATTGCCAAGAGATGTCTCGATCACTCATTTGTGTTGAAATTGATTGATTTATTTGATTCGGAGGATATGAGAGAGCGGGAGTATTTGAAGACTATTCTACATCGTATATATGGAAGATTTATGGTTTATAGACCCTTTATAAGGAACGAGATAAACAACATATTATTTCGGTTTATTTTTGAGACAGAGAGGTACAGTGGGATTGCTGAGCTTTTAGACATTCTTGGAAGTATAATAAATGGGTTTGCATTGCCAATGAAAGAAGAGCACAAATTGTTTCTTGTACGAGCACTTATTCCACTTCACAAGCCTACAAACATTTCATTATACCACCAGCAGTTGTGCTATTGTATAACACAATTTGTTGAGAAGGATTACAGATTGGCTGATATTGTCATCAGAGGGGTACTGAAGTATTGGCCCATCACAAACTGCAAGAAGGAGGTTATGTTCTTGGGAGAGTTAGAAGAGATTTTGGAGGTTACCCAACCTGCAGAGTTCCAGCGCTGCGTGGTTCCTCTATTTCGACAAATTGCACGAAGCCTTAACAGTGCACATTTCCAGGTTTTAAAACTGCTTTTACCTTTTGCCTTATATTAGATAGTTTCTTGGTAGCTAGACTCTAGATGCGTCTGCCATTGTGGGGAACTCCTTTCTGTATTATTATAATTCACTTTTAAAATGTATTACAAATATTTTCTAGAGCTTTGTCTTATTCTGTAATCTGGTTCTATAAGGAGCATTGTGGTTATGGTTTTCCCAGGAAAGATCTGTAGCATCTCGTAATTATCAACCATAGGATCTAAAATTAATATGGGAGAGAAGCTGTTTATCCTGTCTCTATAAAGAAAAGAACATCTTGTTTCCATTTTTTCTCGATTTCTTTGTAGATTTGAATCTTGTGCCCTAAATTACCTGAAACTGTAATAAAGATTATGCAACCACTTAAATTTTACTGAATTGTTATGATCATGGCTTACTTTTTCTATATTGGAAAAAGAATGAGTTGTGGGGTGCCTCATCTGATAAAATGAAGTTATAATTTTCTCTTTGCTCTTTTCTCAATTCTTGTATATTGTGAGGCAGGAGCTTTATACTGGCCTAAATGCCACTGACCACCTTGAGCTATTCTGGCGGTGTTGATAAACTATTTATGTTTGTATCAGAGATTATTTGTTTCTCATTGAAGTTTAATGTACAATTCTGTAGCTATCAACCTTGGTTGTTTTGGATGGACCACGTTGTCTTCTCCCAAATGTTTATTGAATGTAATTCCAGAAGAGTTTAGTTAGTAAAGTTTCATCTCCACTTATCACACTGTTCCGGTTGAGTGCTATAGAATTCTGAAGACATGGAGAACCTTCCTCGCTTGACTTCCCATTCTTCTTTCCCTTATATCTCTTCTTTGTCATGCTCTTAGATCTTGTATCCATACCCTGAACCTTAAACTATAGCATGCCTGTGACTAGGGTTGGAAACTATACTAGATTTGGGCATAGTTCATTGAAACTTGGTCAAGATTGAGACTAGTTGACAGTATTGTTAGAATTAAACATATCTATCTAATCTCAGTTTGACTTCAACTTCTACATTAGTTAATTTTATATGAGTTGGTTATTCAAAATATTAATTTTGAGTGACCAGCATTACATGGATATTTCAAAACGTATTAACTTTGGATAGCAACATAAAGGTGGTCCTGCTAATTGCTCAATAAACAGTATCGGATACTATGGTATGTACATGAACAGTATGTAACTGTTTAGTGAACATGAGAGTGCCAAGTTAACAAATCCGAGTAACCATGACATTTATTGGCAGCTCTTCACTGGGAGCTCATTCAAGATCTCAAGTTGAGCTACTTGTTATACTTATGACTATGTCAAGTACCAGCTGTGTGAAGTTACACCGTTATATTGAAATTTGTCAAGCTAGTTCATATATCAGCACTCTCGTTAATTTTAGTTTTTCCGTCTTTGTAAAACATAAAACTTTAAGCTTTTGATTCCCATGGACCCAATATCTCTCTTTTAATTGGCTAACTCTTATTTGTCATACTTCTGAACTATTTGGGATAGGGGTTGTCGAGACTGCTCTATATACCGTCTCAAGTTTTTTTGCTTGTAGGAATTGATAAAAGACTAAAAGTGCGCACATAATGCAGGTCACATGGCTCAGCTTAAAAAGTAGGTTAGGAGTTCCAGAAATGTGCTTCATTGTGTCAATCATTTGTATGAAGCTACTGTCTCATAGAGTATATGAGAAGTTATAAGATGGGGAAAATTTTGCAGAATGCATCAAATCCAGGTGGCGATTGCATGCAGTAAATAATTTTTAACTAGATGGCTTGGTTAGGTGTAGGTTCCTAAGGGATTAGTTATCTCTTATAATTACAGGTTTACTGTTGCGGGTGTAGCAAGAGTGGGAGATTCCTACAGAGTGAAAAACATAGAGATAGTAACAAAGCCAAGCGAATCTTCGAGACTTGGACTGGAAAATTGCAGTGGTAGGATTATCCTGAATAAAATATGTGAATCCCAAATGAGGGTGTTAACACAAGAACTTGATTGGGTGGGATTTGGGGGAGGAGGTGGGTATGCAAGATAAATGTGAGACTAACTGGCTTCATAGTTACTCTTATACCGTAGATTCCCCTTTATATGCCATAATGATACTCGTCTAAACTAAATGATATGATATTATTGATTTTAACGCTCTAAATGTTTTTGCGTTCCAACATTATCAGGTGTCGGAGTATCTCCTAACCTGTTTAGACCAAAATAATTTTTTCAATCTGATCGCTATTATGAATTATCTTACTTATTGATTCTTGATTTTTAAGATTTTCCTATTTCTATGTACAGGTGGCGGAACGTGCTCTTTTCTGGTGGAATAATGAGCATATAGTAGGCCTTATTGCAGAGAATCGAAAGGTTATCCTACCAATCATATATGATGCGTTGGAACATAATATACGAGGTCACTGGAATACTGCAATTAATGGATTAAGTGCCAATGTTCGAAGAATGTTCCAGGAAATGGACGCTGAGTTGTTTGAAGAGTGTCAAAGGCAGAGTGAGGAAAGGGAAGGTAAGGCCGGAGAACTGGAAGAAAACCGTTTGTTGGCTTGGAAGAGACTTGAAGAAGTCGGCGCCCAAGTAAATGTCGTACCTCTTTAGCGATTTTGAGGGTACTTTGTCAACTAACAAATTACTAGAAGAAAGGGAAAAAAGGCTGGAGAAAATAGGTAAGACAACCATTAATTTTTGTTTTACAATTTGCCTTTCTTTTGTGGTTATATTTTTCCAAACTTCTCATTATTTTTTCAAGTCTAATGAATAAGAATGATACGAGTATTTATAGTCTGTCAATCTTCATATGCAAATATTTCTTTTCAGTTGTTTCACCTTCTCCAGAAACAAAAGAATAGTGAGCAGGAAAATCAAACAGTGAGGTTACTTGTATCAGGAGTTGCTCTGGAATTTTGTAAATATTCATTTGGCCTGTTCCTGTTCTTATTTAATTTAGACCTTTATGAAGAAAAAAGAATTCGGATAGTTTTAGCGGATCATCCGCGTTAATATGAAAAAAACTACCAGTAAAAATCTTGAGTTCATCTAATCGTAGAGTTTGCTTTCAGATTCTTGGTTGATAGATTGATTTTGTTATGCTAATACTCCATTAGCTCATCTGTAAACGACACGGAGCACGTGTTTTTGTGTGGGATAGAAAGTGCTAAAAGATAAAACTCTCTTGTCATTGCACAATTTAAACCTATAGTTTTTATTTTATGTCTTCTATTTTGCATTCCTTGTTCAAGAAATTTATTACCTGTTACTAAAAAAGGGTTGTGTACTTTGAATAGAGAGATGTGATTCAACGAGCATGTGTTTTTGAGATCTATTGTATAAATTAGAAAAAAAAAAAAAAAAAAGGTTCTATCAACATTCACCTGTTGGTCTTTTGTCATACTAAAGGGACAGTCCATGTTATATGTTACATCTATGATGGGAGAAAATCTTTTTGACATTCAACGAATGTGATAATTACGGGGAACTCCTTGAGGTTTAATCAAATACATACATCTTTCTTTGAAGTTTGAGTAGTTACACTAAGGTTCTAATGACCATGAAAAAATAAAGAATTAATCTTAATTTTTATTTGTGAGAATTTCGCAGTGTTTCTCTTGGAGATTTTATCTGCAATTTTCCTTTTGAATCTCGAGTAGTCTCAAAGTAGTTATTTCTAACAACGAGGTTATTCTTTTGTAAATATTCGGGGATGGTAAATAATTGTTCTACAATGATTTGAATTGTTGAAGTGTGCAACTCGATTGGAAAGTGACTTACGCTTAGAAACTGATGTTTCAACAAAAAAAAAAAATCACAAATTACTGAATACTGTAGTGTCCTATCTTGTAATGTCACAACTCACAACCACGTTATTTACAATTTGCAAAAGTAATTTGTTTGATTCCAATGATTAAACCTTCTTTGTCACTTCAACATACACCATTAGTCCGCATATGTTATATAAGCCTTCTTCCTTGGTTGAATTTACATATGCTCTTAAAGTTTCCACCCTATCCGGATTACTTCTCCAAATTAGTTGTAATCTTTACTGTTTTATAATTGTAACAATGTAAAACTATTTGCTTAGGTTGAATAAATTGACTTCGGTCTGTTCAATGAAAAAAAAAAGTTGCAGCAAAATTTTTTAAGATAGCAAAAGTCTTAATATTTTTTAATAATTTTTTCAAGTCAATAATACGCTGAAATTGAAACTTTAGTCAATTATATACTAAAGTAGGTGGCTATCAACTTGAGGGCCTGTAGTTAGGTTATTCTTTGAGGCTACCATTAGTCTAGGAAAAAATTATGAACGACTTTTTTATATGCAGGTACTAACTAGAATTCAATTTTTCTTTTTTCATCTCACTTTCTCTATCCAACTTTTGTTTTTTCCCCAAATTTCTTTTAATAATAACTATAGAAATAATGAGGGTAATGATAGTAAACCACCCTGGTAGGTAGTAAGGTACAAAATTAAAATAATTAGAAGAGACAAAAACATGATGTGTGGAGTTGATTGTGTTGGCACCGCCCCACTCCCTCCCCCAAATGCCATTCCGAAGAAGTCACCATCACCTCCACCACTACCGCCGTTGCCGCCAACTGACCCTCCACTGCCGTCGCCTCCTGGTCCGGTGGTAGTCCCTCCTGCGAATTGCATGCTCAAACCATTGTCTCTGCATCATAACACAAAAATAAGTATACCTAAATAACATATTTCATATATGCAGTAGCATTCAATGAACTAATGTGATGATATTCACAAAATCTCCATATTAAATCTTAATATTGATGTTTTTGGGGGTGCCAAATGATATGTAATCTTCAGTGTGGTGGTTAGAATCATGTGTCATAATTGTAAAATAAAATTATAGAGTTAATTACGTACTATCCACTGACTTTCCATACGCAAATAAGTATGTCATCGGACCTAATAATGATATGAAGAAATAGAAGATTTACCACAAAAAAGTTGAATTGAGAAATCGCATCAAATAACAAATTTGAGTATTATGCCTTAAATCAAGGGACCCCTATTTCAACCTTTGGTGGTTGTAAAAGTCCATGCACAAATGGGTGGGGTCCCTATTGAAAGAGAGGCTTTGGAAATTGGAATAACTTTGAGAAGATATGTTCATTATTCTCAAGTACATAATAAATTAATAATGGAGCTAACAGTTTGAATTATAGTGATTTTGCTCTTCATCGTAAAAAAACTGCACACGCTAAATAGAAAGTAGAATTATATAGTCAAGAATTTTTCACAAAGGAAAAATAAAAAAAGAAGCTCCAAGGGGTAAGAGGGTAATTGGGCCTTAATCCAGTAGATGTAAAAAATATATTAAGCTGGTTTTTTTAAGCAAGGATGTAAAGTTGGGTAATCCAACAAAAGTAAAAGTAACAATGACGCGTCCATGGGCCCCATATCACAAAAGTCTACGAAACCGGGCCCATATTAATGGGCTGGAAGGCATGGAAAATAACCTCTTCACACTTGTAAGTTGAAACAAAAGAGGATACACTAAAAAGTAGGGCCTACATTATCCTAAACAAAACTAACGTGAAATAAAGATATTTGAGGACGAGAAAAGATGTTCTCGAGGAAGATCCTAATATTACTTTTATTTGGGATATATTAAATTGGGAAATATTAGAAAGAGATAAAATGGGCTATCTCCCCTTGAAATAAGTTTTATAGTATACCTACGAAAAAAATTATATTAATTGTATAGTTTGTGCTCACTGTACTCACATTTATCCTAAAATTTAACTGAATTTCAGCCCTTTTTTCAAAATTGCAAATGTCAATTTGATTTACAAAGAGTAACTGTAAATGGAACATATCATAATACAAATACTCATTGGGCATTAATATTATTTCCTTGGTCTTTGAGTCCTACTTAGTCCAGCTTATTTTTAGTGATGACCCATGCCTTAAACTATACTATACAAACATAATTATATATGACGCAAAGTGAAAAATAGAATGGATGGTATTCTTGAGCTTCTCAACTAATAAATTAGTGCATTGTCATATGAGAAATTAATAGAAAAAATGTTTCACAAAAAAATATTAATAGAAAAGTGTGTGCATATATATATATATATATAATATTGTATATATACATATACATATATATATATATATATATTAACAAAACAATAAGTAAAACTTAGTGCCTTTTAACAGGGAAAATGTCCTTTAGATTGGAACGTTGGGTATGTATATATATATATATATATATATATATATATATTAACAAAACAATAAGTAAAACTTAGTGCCTTTTAACAGGGAAAATGTCCTTTAGATTGGAACGTTGGGTATGTATATATATATATATATATATATATATATATATATATATATTAACAAAACAATAAGTAAAACTTAGTGCCTTTTAACAGGGAAAATGTCCTTTAGATTGGAACGTTGGGTAAAGTTTTTCTGATCAATGAAAGCCGATAAAATGGATTGCCGCTAGGCAACAAACAGCTGCCAATATTAGTTAAAGCCACCTCATTTTCCTTGCAATGCCACTTAGAGACACTCAAGTTGTAAGTCTTAGATTCTTAAATTCAGCATCATCACGTGGATCACACTTCACCTTAACTCTAGTGATCTCATTTTGTTATCAAGTATTTTTGTCCCTACAAATATCTATTTTTAACTTAAAACATAGTTCAGAACTTTAATTCTGACTGTTTGAACACATTCTTAGTTTGGTGAAATAGTTCAATTACTATTCCTGCTGTAATGAAATTTATGTGACATATCTCATGATATGAGGAGAAATGAAATATAAGTGGATCAAAAGTGTGAAAAAAAACGAATGAAGCGGCACATATTTGGCGTATTATATTGAAACAACAAATTATAATTTGGCAATGTCAAAACTTAATTTGCGTATTTGCACTAAAACAAAAATAGACAAATTACGGTAATATACTTTTAATTGGTTTGCAACTTGCAACATACGTCGTATAAGACAATATTGGAGACAAATCCAATCAAGTAGGAGGAAAATGTAGTACTAAAATAATCAAATAAAAACGGAAGAGAAAAATCTGCCTAGTGGGGGCACTAGGATGGTGATAGACATAGTTTTTGTATGAAAAGAAATAGGCAAAAATACCGTTGATTAGAAAGCCATACATATACTTATCAAAAAATGACCATCAGATAAGCTGAAAGGTAACAAGAACGTGCCTAAAAGTTAGAAAAGTGCAACTCGTACTGTTTAGTGATAACTACATTTCTTCGTCATGATTCTGATTCTTTTTTTTTTCATTAAGAATTTTAAATGACATGTGACTAAATGCTGATAGTATAAACGTGGAAATAATAGGCAAACTATAATTCTAATTACTATTTGTTATTGAACATTCAAAATAGTTGTGGTTTGGTAAGTGTTTGTACCTTTGGCCGCCAATAACTCCGGCATGCATAGTGAGTTGATCAATGAGGGCGACGGACATTGGTGCAAGACTCGAGGCCTTAGCGTACTGCATGCTCAGCCCTTCACCGGATGGCACAAAGTACGCACCATTCACAAGTATATCCCCGTCCGTTCTCCAATTCCAATCAGACCACTCCTTCTCGTCCGTGTCCACGCGTTTTGTCACCTTCATTAAGGAATTACGAACAACTCTTATATTCTGAAAGTCATGGTATATGAAATGTTGGAAAATTAAAATCAAAGCATAGATATCAATCTCCTCTATAAAAACTCATGCTTTTAGATGTAGATAAAATTCAATGTGGAATTAAAATTGAGGCCAAAAAAGAGGCCTCAATATAAAAAAGATATGTTAGAGATCTTACATATATAAATTAATAAATGTCTACTCCTTTTACAAGCTCGAACTTTTAGATGAGACGATTTAATACGCACCCGATGCTCCATTTCATAGTCAGTCCACCCATGGGAGGTATTTGAAACTTATGAAGTGATATATGTAATAATGATTACATAGAGGCAATTTGCTAAACGTTCTAGGTATGAATGCTTGTGATCGAAGTACAAACCAATTGCACGAAATGAAACTTAAATTGTCAACTGAATAATGATACCTATAAACTAAATGTAACAGAGTAAAGACCGTTTTTATACCTCTTTAGCATTAGGATCAACTGGTGCAGTATAACGATTCCCCTGACTATTAATTGTGGGGTTTGCACTTCCACCAATTGCATACATTTTCCATTCAGTAAAATCATTATTTACCACATGTATGTAACCTCTTCTGCACCTTGGCATTCTCTGCACTAACCCCTCCCCAAAGTGATTAAAAGCTATTGTCACCTATTTTAATCATAACAAACGAAAAATGAAAAAAAAATGTATACATTGGCCTAATTCATATTACACAATGTATTTTTGTCACTATTTATTATAAATTTGCTAACCTGCATACCCGAGTCGGGCAAGTACTGATCCTCGTGCCCCAACAACATAACCTCGTCGTGATGAGAAAAATAGGTGTTCGAAATAGTAATAGCGGTCGAACCCATAATCGCATCAATCAATCCATCGGTACAATGCGACAACGCGCAATGATCGATCCATATATTCCTCGACGTGAAAATAGATATCCCATCACCGTCCGATCGACCCCTATGCCCGTAGTGCGTAGGGCTCGACCGTATATCAGTATTCCCCGAGGGCAAACAATTGTACACATGCACATTGTGTATGATCACATTACTAATGTATTGCAAAGTAATGCACCCATTTCCCGTGATGTGCACGTTGGCCCCACGCCCATCTACGGTCTTATAACTATTGAAAATTAATTCGTGCTTGAGCTTAATAACCATGTTTGTTTGAAAAATGATCCAAAGAGGCTCGTCTTGTATGACAGCGTGACGGAGCGTACCGGGTTTAGGGTTTACCGTGTCTAGGTCGGAGGAATCGGTGACGACATAAAAACGGCCGCCTTTTCCCCCTAATGCCCCTTGGCCAAAACCAATGGCGCAGTCGGCTAGGCGTTGACGGTTGGCAGCCCAATTGGGGTCGCACCGCCAACAATCGTCGATAGGGTTCCCCGTTACGCATTCCGCCTCACCGTAGATTAATTTCCTTCTTGATATTGAAGCATTCACCCTCCTACATTATTAGCATAATAATCAAAAAGTTGCAATTTTGTCCCATCATTCAAAGTTTCAAACACCAATGTTCTTAAACAAATAAATATTATAGTAATAAATTTGAATACATAAGTAATTACGATATTAGACCTTGTTTTCGTAAGTATTTTTTAACATTACTAAAAGGGCAAAAGAGGGAAACCTTACTTTTAAATCTTATCTCATTTAGTAAAATTACCAAAAATGAGAAAATAGAAGAATATGTAAGAACCCAATACACAAACAGGTAAAATAGCAAGTGGGGTCTTTGATATATGCAATAAAATGTGTAACATGACAAAACAGGGGAGAAAACAGGGGAAAACAGGGTATTTCTGACAAAATACTAAGAATGCAAATAGCATTTGTATCTATATACCTTTGAACATCTTGAACCACAGCTTCAGGGTTGGGATGTTGATGAGGTAGTGTAAGATTTAAGACACTTATGTTTGCAATAACAGAAGCGAGGGAGGCGAATGAGAAGGCGAGGGAAAACGAGAGAATCAAGTTGTGAGAAAACATTCTTTTTGGAAAGAACAACAATGGGAAGAGTTGTTGTTTTTGTGAATGAGACTCCAAAGAAAAGAAGAAAAGAAATAATAATGTGGGATGATTGTTGTTTATGTAATAATATTAACTGTACTGGTTTATAAATAATGGTGTTTGTTAGGGGCTAAACAAGGAATAAAGTAAGAATCAAAACTGTAATATGAATTGAAATGATGTTGCTTTCTTATGGGAACTCTGTGTGTGTGTGTGTGTTTTTTATTTTTTTGGATTTGGTTTATTTCAACTTGAAGAAAAGAAGAGATTTGATTTTGTTTTGGGGAGGCTCCAAGTTGTGTGTGTGTGTGTGTGAGAGAGAGAGAGAGAGAGAGAGAGAGAGAGAGAGGAGGTGTATCTCTCTTTGGTAGTTACATTCATTCTTTGCAGCCTCCTCAGGCACTTCACATTCCTACCTTGCTGGCTAAATATTCCTGGGGGGTGGGGTGGGGGGTAGAGGAGGGGGTGGGGTTGCTATTTTGAAAATAGTTATTGGATAACATAAAATTATATGAAAAGGGAGTTAAAAAGAGAAGAAGAAGAAGGTTTGGTTAATTACTGTTTTTGTTTTATGGTTTTTTATTATCTTAATTAAGATTATGGCTGCTGATCACAAATTACAATAAAAGAATATAAAAGATTCTTGGCTGTAAGAAGGCAAAGATTATGGTTCTAAAAATCTATTTGCTTTCATACTATGGAGAAACTTTTTATTTCACTTTTCATGCAAATGATGAAAAGGACTTGAGGGGGTTAGATATCATAGGCCCCGAATCAAAAAGTATAGTCAGCCTTTTACCCTTTGAGGACCGTTTATTACAATTACAAGTAACCTTTTTGTTTACTAGGTAACATGGGGATGTCAACAAGAGGTACCGGAGATGGAGAAAAGAGTCAAGGAGGTTGAACTTTAAGAATGCTGTGTCATGATGATGTGATACATGGGACTTTAGATGCTAGGGGGAAGACTTGTGTTCTCGCCCCGTTGAGATCTTGCCATGTGTACAAACATCCACCTACTTTGTATATGTGGCAAGATCTCAACAATTAGATGCTAGGGGAAGACTTGTGCTCTCGCCCGTTGAGATTTTGTCACATATACAAAGTGGGTGGGTGTTTGTACACATGGCAAGATCTTAACGGGGCGAGATCACAAGTCTCCCCCCTAGCATCTAATTTCACGTGATACATTCAGTTAATTTTTTTCTCAATACAAAGAAAAAATATGATTATGGATAGATATTTCTTATAATTTAAACGATAATTTTAATCTCAGTTATGAGTTGCACTTCGTCATTAGTGCAATAGTTATTCATAATACTTTGGTTGTTTCGTAGGTGCATGTGTCCTAGGCTTAAATAGTTTGTTATTTTTTCTTAGTTAGGCAGGAA
Source organism: Linaria vulgaris (assembly GCA_948329865.1). Lineage (NCBI taxonomy): Eukaryota > Viridiplantae > Streptophyta > Magnoliopsida > Lamiales > Plantaginaceae > Linaria > Linaria vulgaris. Next base: position 131,295,855 of record OX415249.1, read on the forward strand.
TTAAAATACTGCTAAGTATGAATTAAAGCAAAAGAGAACTATATGTCGTTTTTTTTTGGTTTGTTTTTAATTCCAGTCAATTATTCTATCTGCGAGTAACTTACTTTAATATCACATCTATATTATTATATAAAGGAAGCCACACCGCACAACCTTTTTGATTTCCTCATTTACCCCTAAAGTCATTTTTTTTATTTTAAATTCGAGTCAATTATTCTATATGCGAGTAACTTACTTTAATATGACATTATACAATTTTATAAAGGAAGCCATATTGACATCAATTTTTTTGATTTTTTATTTATCCCTTGACACACTTTTGTTATAAATTATGTCATAATTGTAATTTATTTTAACTTTATCATTATTTAAACTTTTTTTATGAATTAGAAATTATGCATTCAAAATAACGGAATCGGTTACATCATGATACCCAAACAGAGGGTAAAAATAAAAATCTAAACTAAAAATACAACCTCTTCGGCCCACTTCAACAAAGGACAATGAACAACTGGAAATCTGAGAACACGAGACACCGGAAAATCTACAATGCCGAAGAAGCAAGCAAATTTTTGGGCTACTCCCTGACGAATAGGGAATAAAGTCCATTAGCCTCTGGAGATGCACCGACTCTAGTAGCTTTCACTGACAACGACGGCTTAAAACGGAGAAGTGGCCCGTAGACATGAATCAATAGTCACAATTTCGATTAAGACCTCTAAAGAGAACTTGAGAAACCAAAGCAAAAGACAGGCAGAGCATAAGCTTTTCCTGCAACCCATGATTCTTCTACATAACTATAATAACAAGCAAGAAAGATAGAGACATGAAACATAAATAACTAGGAAGTAGAATAAAAGCATGAAAGTAGAGACCCTCCATCTATGGTTTGGTTCAATCATCGAAACAATACTGATAACAAGATAAGTAGGTATACCCGGTGCAACAAAAAGAAAGAAACCAAACTTCAAAGCAAAATCAGAGATATGGAGGCACATTGTCACCCTTTCCCTAAAATCCAGTTCTGGGGTAACCCTCCACAACCACTCTTTTACCTGCTTGAGCAACGACTGAAGTGGTGAGGGGTGTGTGATTTGCTCGTGGGACAGGGGGTTGAGAGTATCAACCATGACTTCGTCTTTCCTGGGGAGGAGGCTGGGGAAGAACGGGACCATGGGGACGATTTCTTTGCAGGTTCATAGATCTGAAAAGTTTGGTGCGTATGGAAGGGAAAATTCGAGATGGCTGGGTATTTTTCATAAATGGTTGATGTGGGGGACCAAATGACCATGATATTGTGGAAGGATATGAAAGTAGAGGTGAAAATGGAGGAATGTTTTGACAAAGTGAAAGAGAAAAGGAGAGATGGGAGGGAGGGAGGAGGCGGCTAACAAGCAGTCAAACCCTAAAAAAGGGAAGGAGAGAGCTGAAAGCCTCTCAGAGAAAATGTTGCTTTATTTAAACCTTCTCATATAAGGAAAATATGATTATTTGATTCTCTCTTACATAAAAGAAGTTACGATAAATGAATTTTCTATTCATATTAATGTCATAATTTTTATCATACAAATTAATTATATTATAGTTAAAGTAAAATTTTAACCAAGTGTGGACTGTGTATCAACGTTTCTAGTACTTTAAAAAAAAAAAAAGGATTTGGTGTTATTATTTTGGTACATAAATTAAATGACTTGACCGGGCTAAAGTAATTGGTAAGCAAGAGTATGCGCGCATGCGGTACGTGTAAATGTTCTTATAATAACTTACTGATATGATTTTGTTGTTATCAACAAATTAAATTAATATATATGGTAAATCCGTATATGCATTAACTGATGAAAAACTTTTCCAGAGAAATGTGTCACACGCGGCACTTAGTACATCTATAGAATTAATAAGCTGATCTTTTTCCTAATTTTTGTATAAAATGAAAATCCTCAAATAATTACATTAAAAATAAAAATTCACTCATAATTAACAAACATAATTAGATAAAAAAAATGCAATATTAAATTATGAAGGCAACACTTCATGACAAAGTGATAAAACTGAATTGAATAAGCACAAATAATATGTCATGAAAAGGAGAGATATATTGCGCATGAATATGTTCTATCCATAATCTATTTCACGTTAAACATTTTGAATGTGGAGCATGCTTCGTGATGCTATTATATTATAATTAAACTAGTATGCAACTCTAAGACGATTTCTTTTACATAATGATGATTATTGATCACGAAGAGAACCTATACAATTTACCGAAGTTATAATTACACGTATTTTTTAAATTTCCTAATAATCTCGTACTATCAATGATGTAAGAAATGTTTGGGGGAGTTAAGAGATATTAGTAACCCCCCTCCCCCCCCCCCCCCCCCCCCCCCGCCGCCTCTTATTGTTTCAATTTAAACTTATAATTCGAATTACGAAAGACAAAATATTGAGTAGGGCGGCTTCATTGACGTAATTATATTCTTAAGCCCAAGACTTAAGAATATATTTAATTAATTTGTTATAGCCAAGTCTTCATGCTAAAAGACAATATTTCAGTGCTGTATTTTTAAAAATATAAGATGTTTGGATTCAAATGATAGGCTACCTAGCTAATTTATAATAATAGCAATCATTATATTTGTCAATGACGTACTTCACAAAATTTATATATGGAGGACGTCACATAATCACAACAGTAATCACATAAACATATTAACTGGTATCGATTTAGACTAAACCAAAATTTTGTGTGAGATTAGAGTCAAGACTCCGATAAAACTATATATATATATATATCTAATTAATTGGTGTAACTAATTCCTCGATTATGAATTAGTTTATATTGTGAATATTGGTGCATGGAGAATAAAGCCAGATTAATTAATAAGTCAGTTGTCTACTTCTCTTATTCTTTAAATTTAATAATATGTGATTCGTTAGGTTAGGCTCCAGTACCAGAAAAGTTTCTTATTTGCTCAGATATCTACAGAATATATATTTGCTAATTGTACTTTCCCTTTCACATTGTAATGTAGTAATATATATATATATATTAACAACACCCTCTTGAAATTTGATATCATATGGGATTGATTATTTTCTAGAGTCTTTTTTATTACCCATACAACTTTAATTTTCTAAATTTTAAGACATATTGATCTTTTATTGACTAGGGTGTAATTGACATTGTGTGAAAATCTCAAAAATGTAAAAAACATAATATATATATATATATATATATATATATATCTATATATATATAGTATACATAAATGCAAACTTTATTTAAAAATAGAGAACATGACTTTCCCCAAATCTTTAGACCGGTTTCACTTACATCCCAATTTAAAGTTTATCGCGCGCCTCACCTTTCATAAGTACATTGTAGTGCCACCTCCGTCACTGGAATGGCCTAAGTCACTAGACAAAGTCATCTTTACGGTTGTGACTTATTTTTGAAGAGCAAAAACGTTAAATCAGACTAAAGGTAACATGATCTAAATTGAAGTTCTCCAAATCAGACGCAAATTAATCCTAATTTAATACCAAAGTTGCCCCAAATTGATTAAGTTCATCCCATCTCAAGGGTCCTTTAGTGTTTACTCTCAAATTACTATAAAAATCACTCACATTTGCAATTGAGGTAAACATATTTAGAGAAGACCTCGTGCATGGTCAAACCTTAACCCCAAGGTGGAGATTCACTCGAAAGGAAAACCCGTGGAAAGTTTTATTTCTATACGTATTTATGTTTAATTTATGTAACGAATAGTAAAAACAAAAAGAAAGAAAAGAAAACAGATTACATGCTTAAGGAAACGATAATTTATAGAAAACCAACAATGGTATTAGCATAAGGAAACAACGATTTTAATTTAAACAAGCAAAAATAAGTGGATCTTAGAACTTGAAGTGGAAAAGTACTGAAAAATCATATCTTCACTAAACAATGAACTACTATAATCGAGTGAGAGCGTTTCGGGTGAAATTATTTCATTAGGACCGCTAAATTTCCAACTAATGTTTCTTTCAACACTACAAAAAGAAACATCTTTTGTGACAGTTTTTCATGACGAAAATAAAAATTGTCGCAACAGGTTCAGCTGTATTGACGAATTTAAATTTCGTCAAATGAGGAATGGCTCATGTGACGAAATGAAATTTTGTCACTAGAACCTAACCTATTGTGGCGAATTGTTCGTCACTGAAAAAAGGCGGAAAACTCCTCCAATTGGCGCCATATGCCTTGAAATCTCTTTGTGGTGACAAAATAAAACGTCACAATATGTATTTAAGCTTATGACGAAACTCATTTTCTCACTATACTATATTCATACATTTTTCGAATTAATTGTACAACACATGTTTTTTAAAGTTTCGAATAATTTCATACATAATTTAATTAGGACGAATTATCAAAAATGCCCGATAAGTTTGGCATTTAATCTTAAATGCCCGATTTTCCCAGACCTGCCAAAAATGCCCGGTATATTTAAAAATTCCTACAAAAAATGCCTGAAATGAAAATTTTGGAAAAAAAATCCTACGTGGCATCCGAATCAAAGAGGCGCGCTGCTGAATCAAAAAATCGCGTTTACTATTCACTGACTAAAAAAACGTTTCTAATGTATATATATATATATATATATATATATATGTGTTAATAATAATAAAGATATAAACAAATATATATATATATAATAATAATAAACATTTTGACAAAAAAAAAATAATAAAAAAAAGAAATCATCATCTTCATCACCGCCCCCCCACCCCCCTCCTCGTCCCGTCCCCCCCCCCCCCCCCCCCGCCAACCACCCCTACCCCACACCGCTGCAACTCGCCGTTGCAGCGGGTGGCGGCGGCGATTGACGTCGCCCCCCTCCCCCTTCCGCGTCAGATCGCGACCCCCCCCACCCCACACCGCTGCAACTCGCCGTTGCAGCGGTGGCGGCGTCAGATCGCTACCACCCCCCCACCACACTCGCTGAAAATCGGAGATCGGAGATCGGAGATGGAAATCGGATCGGACCGTGAACAGTAACGGCGACGGGGTGAATAGTGACGGCGGTGAACAGTGATGGTGGTGGGCCGATGAACAGTGGTGGTGAGCCGATGAACAGTGGTGGTGGGCCGATAAACAGTGATCCGATGAGTAATGGGCCGATAAACAGTGGGCTGATGAACAATGGCCTTTTTTTTATTAATTTCTAGAAAACGTTTTTTCGGACCAAAAATCATAGGTGTCGGGCGAGTTTTTTTGATTCAGCAGCGCGACTTATTGATTTGGATGCCACGTCAGATAAAATGTCCGAATTTTTCAAATTGGGCATTTTTGTTAGAAAAGTTAGAACTTACCGGGCATTTTTGGCAGGTCTAGGAAATTCGGGCATTTAAGATTAAAGGCCAAACTTATCGGTCATTTTTAATAATTCGTCCATTTAATTATTAGTTAATGATCAATGTGAAGTCCAATTATGAGAATAGTCTTAGTGCTCTTAAATGGTTGAATGTATTGAAATTGGTAGTAAGTTTTACTGCTTATTATTTTGACCACTTACTAGACAATATGAAAACTCGTGGCTTACCAAAATTCTTAACCAAAAAAATAAGTCAAATACATGAAAAGTAAAAAGAATAAAGACCATTGAGTAATCTTATAATAAAAATAAATAAGAATATCTAAATTAGTATTTTTAGACGTACTACATAAATTAGTCTAAAATACGATAAGTGAGTCTTTTGCAAACACGTGAATCCATTGAAAATCCGTTGATTCGCGCAAAATACTGAATTTGAAAACATATGCGTGAAATCTCACAACATATGATTTAATTTTCACAAATTAAAAATGAGATAACAAAATATCCAAGTGAATCATGAGGATACACAAACAAAGAGAACGTTGATTAAAAAAATGCACATTATAATTATCTTGAACAGTTAAAACACTTATTTAGTAGTATTCTAGTATTTTCTAATTTTTAGACACTTAACCAATATTATTACATTAATTTTGAGTTATTGAAATACTTAATATTCTTCAAAGATTGAGACACTTAGTTAATCTTTACTTTACAAATCATATATAATTAGTAAAACACTTAACTTGGATTTCAAAAAGAAAAAAAGAACACACTTAACTTTAACAAAATTTAAGTATGGAATTCACGGTATCATGTAATGAGAATGATTATTAATTTTGCGAAAAAATCTTGAAGATGTTAGTTTAGAACAAATGTCAACAAAAAATATTGGTATCATGTAATGAGAATGATTATTAATTTTGTTGTTTGTTTAATAAAATTATTTTCTCATTGAGTTAAGTAAATTAATTAGCTTTTAAATATTATTATTGATCTCAATCTCTAAACAGTAAGAGAATATAACTGGGAAAAAAAACTGAATGTATATTGTGACGAAATTATTGACACTATAAGACTGATGTTGTTGTGACAAACATATTAGTCATGATAATGTCTTCGGAAACCAGTTTGTTGTGACAAAATTATGCTGTTGTGATGAAATATTAACACTAAAGTGACAACAATATCGTCACTAGAATGTGAACTGCTATGACGAAACTCATTTCCGTCGCAAGCTATTGTGAAAATTGCATTTTCGTCACTAGAAATCTATTGTGACGGGCCTGAGGTGACGAATCTTGTGCTGCAACTTTTCGTCACGATACGTCTCTTGTGACGATTTTTGTGCTTATTGTGGCAATCTTTTGTTGCCACAATAGGTTGTTTTTTTAGTGATGCAAACATAGTCGAGCAAACATCACTTTGGGGTTTTTCGGGGCGGTAAGTGAAAATGGTCCAAAAATGGGGGTGTAAAATGTTTTTTCCCTACTTTAAGGTACATGTAATGTTCAAGAACCGTCAAGAAAGACCACAAACATTTGTTCCTGCTAGGTTTCGGCATGCACATATATGCCGTTAATTGGCAAACCAATGAGCATTTGTGAAGATTGAATTGCTAATCCTTTTTCTTTTATTAAGGATATATAGCTATTCAATCACTACAAGATTTGGCGGTCAACCGTGATTGCCTGCTGGCGACCGCCCACGCCTAGCGGTCACCAGAGAATCCGCGACCAGCCAGCGGTCGCGGATACCACAATCAAGAAAACTTCCTGCCTGCGGTTTGCCAGCGCCGCTGGGGCGACCGCTGGGCGGTCGCGGATGGCAGGGGGTTTTCTATATAAACCCCCTTTCTCTCCCCTCATTCCTCACACTTGTAAGTCTCTCTCTCTCTCTCTCTCTCTCTCTCTCTCTCTCTCTCTCTCTCTCTCTCTCTCTCTCTCTCTCTCTCTTTCTATTTTTTTAATTATATTTTATATTTAATATTTTAGTAATATTTCTAATTGTTAAATTATTAGTTTAGTTTAATTAATGTTAAACTTAAAAATAATGCCTTTAGAAAATCTTTAGTGCTTTTAGGTGGTCTTTATAACTTAGAAATAGTGCTTTTAGGTGGTCGGTATAACTTAGAAATAATGCATTTAGGGGAATCTTTATAACTTCGAGATAATTCTTTTAGAAAGATTTTTATAACAACAATAATGCCTTTAGAAAATATTTATAACTTAGAAGTAATGCAATTAGGGGATCTTTATAACTTAGAAATAATGTCTTTAGAGAATATTTATTTAATGTTAAATTGTTAGTTAAATGCATGTTAAATTGTTAATTTAGTTAATTTAATGTATTAATTTTAATTTAGCTTATTTAATGTTATTATGTAGATTTAAACGCATGTTAAATTGTTAGTTAGTTAATTTAATGTGTTATTATTAGTTTAGCTTATTTAATGTTAAATTGTTAGTTAAATGCATGTTAAATGGTTAGTTTAGTTAATTTAAGGTATTATTATTTAGTTTAGCTTATTTAATGTTGTTTTGTAGATTTAAATGCATGTTAAATTGTTAGTTTAGTTAATTTAATGTATTATTATTAGTTTAGCTTATGCATGTTAAATTGTTGGTTTAGTTTATTTAATATTTTTTGTAGAAATAATGCCTTCAGGGAACTTTATAACTTAGAAATAATGCATTTATAGAATCTTTATGTAACGCCCCCAAAATTAGGAAGAAAATAAATTTATACTTTAGTCATTGAACTTTAGAAAAACTTGCATTTGAGCCCCTGAACTTAAAAGTTAGTCTTTTATTATATTTTCAGGTCTCTAATCCTAAAACATATTGATATGGAGGTTTCTAGCATTCGGGCCCATTGTGGGCCGCGACCCATGATCAAGTATATCGGGGATCAATCCCGATATGACGTCGAAAATAGAATTCGATATAGGCCAGCCGCGCTTATAAATATCCCGCCCCGCACACCGAGAAAGGCAATTAATTCTGGCCTCGGTCACCCCGCATCACATCGAATAGAGATATTCGATATCATACCCGATATCGACATTAGACATAGTCCAGCTCACGTCGGTATTCTGCCCCCTATATCGAGGACCATCCTCGACGTCATATCGAGGACTGTCACCGACATCATATCGAGAATCGTCACCGAGGCCATATCGGGACCCATCCTCGACGTCATATCGAGGACCATCACGGACGCCATATCGAGGACCATCACCGATGTCATATCGAGGATCACCACCGACGTCATATCAAAGACCTATCCCCGATCTCGAGCAACAGGTTCCGGACCAAGTCTACACGAGAAACATAGTGTAGGCCTGATTTGAGATAGACTCGTTGTATTGACAGACTATCCACTTGTAACCGAGACTCGCATATATATATATATATATATATATATATATATATATATATATAAAACGATCTATTGTCAAATCAGTGGCGTCGTCTGTGGGAACCAAGGTTCTCTAGATCGGGGGCTCGTCAGACAAGATGGCAGGAAAGAGGCAGCGAAGTACTGAAGGGCAGGGACTGAACGAGACAGATCCTAATGTGATGAAGACTGACAAGAGGTCGAGGCTTGATCATAAGGCGCAACACGCCGAGATGGAAAGGACGATCATTCCTTATCAGAGTGAATCAAGAATGGAGTCGGCCGGAGATTCTATCACAATAGAGATAGACCCGGGACAACCGGAGCACACATTGAGGATAGAAGCTACAATACCGGCCGGTATTCGGAAGGCATTGATTGAATCTTTAAGAAGAAACCTCGATATATTTGCCTGGAGTGATTCTGACTTGATCGGGATCGACCCGAAGATTATAGAGCATAAGCTGAATGTTGATCCACGGGCCAAACCGATACGACAGAAGAAAATGAACTTTAGCAAGGAGAAGTGCGAGGCATCAGAGAAAGAGGTTGTGGAAAAGCTTAAAGCATGGCATATTTACGAATTGCGCTATTCGGAGTGGCTCAGCAATATCGTCCTAGTTCTGAAGAAAGAAGCAGAGTGGAGAATGTGTGTGGATTACAAAGACTTGAACAAGCATTGCCCGCGGGATCTTTTTCCGTTGCCAAGGATCGACCTTCTAGTAGATTCAACAGCCGGGTGCGCCCTATTTAGTTTTATGGATGCCAAGAGCGGGTTCCACCAGATTTTTATGGCAACGGAAGATCAACCGAAAATAGCCTTTGTTACGGACACGGGTGTATACTGTTATCGTGTAATGCCTTTCGGTCTGAGGAACGCCTGAGCGACGTTCCAAAGGTTGGTGGCGAAGATGTTTTACAGCCTGATAAGAAAGTCGATGGAGGTATACGTGGACGACATTTTGATCAAAAGTTTGAGGGCACAAGATCATGTAGAGCATCTGGAGGAATCATTTGCCATTATGAGAAACTATGGGATGAAGCTCAACCCCAAGAAATGCACCTTCGGAGTGGCAGTAGGAAAATTTCTGGGATACGTGGTTAACGAGCGCGGGATTGAAGCCAACCCAGACAAGATAGAGGCCGTGTTGAATCTCGCCTCCCCACGCTCAGTACGGGATGTGCAGTGCCTTTTGGGACGTATAACAGCCTTGGGACGCTTTATCGCTACCTCAGCAGAGCGGAGTCTTCCTTTCTTCAAAATCTTGAAGAAGGTCAAGGACTTCCAGTGGACCGAAGAATGCGAGAGAGCGTTCCAACAATTCAAGAAGTATTTGGTGGCACCACCACTCCTGGCGAAACCAGATCCAGGCGAGACGCTATATCTATATATGGCAGTCTCCACAGTATTAGTGAAAGAAGCAAACGGAAAGCAATCTCCAGTTCATTACGTCAGCCATGTTCTTCACAGAGCAGAAAAGAATTATCTGCAAATTGAACTATTTGCCTTGGCCGTCGTCATGACGGCTCGTAAGTTGAAACCTTATTTCCAAGCACACCCGGTAGTGTTCATGACAGACAAACCACTCCGCCAGATCATGACCAACCCTGATACCTCGGGGAGGTTGGTAAAATGGGCCATAGAATTGGGTGAATTTGGAATCGAGTACCGTCCCCGTACGACCATTAAGGCATAGGTGCTAGCCGATTTTATGGCGGAGGCACTAGGTAACAGCTTGGACCATTCGTGCCACCATATATTTCCTGTAAGCCAGGACCCTGGTCCTAGTTCGAAACCCGCAGCGTGGCTACTTCATGTGGATGGCTCCTCCACAACAAACGGCGGGGGAGCAGGAATTCACCTGGTGTCCCCAGATCGTAGGGAGTTTGATTTCGCTATCAGTCTGAACTTCCCTATAACGAACAACGAGGCAGAGTATGAGGCAGTCCTGGCAGGAATCAGAATGGCTAAGACCCTCTGTTCGGATCATTTGGAAGTTTTCACGGATTCGCAGTTAGTGGCTAACCATTTCTCGGGATTCTTCGAAGCAAAGCAGGAAACCATGATGTTATATCTGGCAAAATTGAAAGAATTGGCGGCCGAGTTCGCTACATTCAATCTGACACAAATACCTCGATCGGAAAATGCAAAGGCAGATGCTTTATCGAAATTCGCTAGTTCCTCAGATATCTTTGTGGAAAAGCGCGTGACTTTGTTGACCACCTCTAGGCCTGCGATCGGGGTGAAAAAAGCCAACAAAAAATGGGCCGACGTGGAATTTATTTTTCCTATCGCAAGTACGCCGTGTTGGAAGGATGAGATATATGATTACCTCGAAAATGGAACCCTCTCAGCCGACCTTAACGCCCAAAGACGACTGAAGCACAAGGCATACAGGTTTACCATTTACCAGGGCGAACTCTATAAGAGATCTTTTGAAGGCCCGCTGCTGAGATGCGTATCACCGATGGACGCCCAGTACATACTGAAGGAGATACACGCGGGTAGTTGCGAAAATCATTCAGAAGGGAGAGCGTTAGCCCAGAAAATATTAAGACAGGGATATTTTTGGCCAACGGTACGACAAGACGCCACCCTGTACTGCCGCAATTGTGAGAATTGCCAGTACCACGCCAAACTAGTACACAGGCCAGCTGTACTAATGCAACCCCTAGAGATCACTTGCCCATTTGATCAGTCGGGAATCGATATAGTCGGTCCCTACCAATGGCTAGAGGTCAGAAGAAATTTCTCTTGGTAGCAGTAGAATACTTTACGAAATGGGTGGAGGCCGAAGCTTTAATGCACATCACGGAGAAAAATATGATAGACTTTATCTGGAAGAACATCGTATGTCGCTTTGGACTACCCCGAGTTTTGGTATCGGACAATGGTACCAGTTCAGAGGGAAGACAATGGTCGCATGGTGCAAAGGGTTAAAAATATCCCAGCATTTTGCTGCGGTGTCCCACCCACAGGCAAATGGACAAGTGGAGTCCACCAACAAGACTCTTAAACAATATTTGGAACGACGACTACATGCCACCGGAAGGAGTTGGATCGACGAACTGCCAGGTATTCTATGGGCATATAGGACTACACCCAGAACATCCACAGGAGAGGCACCGTTTACTCTAGTATATGGGTCTGAGGCGGTAGTCCCAGTCGAGATTGGCATGCCAACATACAGAATTGCGGAGTATGACCCGTAGCACGCTGCACGACTGCGAAAATGGACTTAGAAATGATTGGTTCCACTAGAGAGCAAGCTTATCAACAGACGGTGGCCTTCAAAGCAGCAATGGCCAAGACTTTCGATAAACGAGTACACCTCCGAAGCTTTCAAGTGGGTGACTTGGTGTTGAAAAGTGTGAAAGCAAGTAAACACGTGGGGAAGCTACAAGCTAATTGGGAGGGACCAACGCGAAAGGCAATTATTATCTCGAGGACATGCACGGCGAGCCCCTTCCCATGCCATGGAACGTGCAACACCTCATGCGTTTTTATTCTTGAGAGATTCAGCATTTCAATCACTATTAACAATGTAAAGAACTACGCGAGGCTTGATTCCCTGCATGGGATACGTAGGCAATCGGATACGGTTCAACACCAATCTATCATTAAAACTATCATGATAAGAAGGAAAGGCTCCTACCCATGAGCGGTAACGGGTTCCCATATGATAACGGGCGGGCTCCTACCCATGAGCGGTAACGGGTCATCCATAAAGAAAAGGCTCCTACCCATGAGCGGTAACGGGTCGTCTACAAAGAAAAGGCTCCTACCCATGAGCGGTAACGGGCTCCCCTGTGATAACGGGCGGGCTCCTACCCATGAGCGGTAACGGGTCATCTACAAAGAAAAGGCTCCTACCCATGAGCGGTAACGGGCTCCCCTGTGATAACGGGCGGGCTCCTACCCATGAGCGGTAACGGGTCATCTACAAAGAAAAGGCTCCTACCCATGAGCAGTAACGGGTTCCCCTGTGATAACGGGCGGGCTCCTACCCATGAGCGGTAACGGGTCACCTACACAAGAAAAAATCCCATGTGATAACGGGGTCAATTCAAAAAACTTCCCTGTGATAACGGGGCCAACCCAAGAAAAAATCCCCTGTGATAATGGGGTCGATTCAAAAAATTTCCTGTGATAACGGGGCCAATCCAAGAAGAACGTCCTCTGACTCCCCATTCAATGGGATACGTAGGCGGGATAAGTTTACTTAGCCTTCGGCCGTTATCCCTTATTACCTTTTTATCTGTTACTTGGCACAATCTCATATTCGATGTAGGAATATGTCTTAAGTAGACATTGCAGAAGTGCAGAGAATTGCACAAACAATTGGGGAATATTCCCCTAGATATATATTTAACACGTCGCCCTCTTACATGTACAAACAGGTACAGACGGGTACCACAGGCATGATAGAGCGCCACGGAAACACTATTTCTTGTGTAAAACAGATATTCCCAGATTGAGGGGACATCCCTCAAATAACACATGCACGTCAATTTGTGCTTTCGTATTAGCTTTTATGTCGAATTTTTTTCTTGTCTATGATGTTTTGCAGGGCTCAATGACCTACATATTCAACGACGACAGAGTCACCAAGAGATATAGTCAAGAAAGACAAAGAAAAGGCTCACCTACAACAAAAATATTCCCTGTGATAACGGGGTTGATTATAAACAGTAGCGGTTTCCCTGCAATAACGGGATAAACCCCTACCCACAAGAAAAACATACCCTATCAAAAGGGGATGGCTCTCACTCATGAGTGGTAACAAATCACCTACCAAAGATAGACAGTTCCATGCTCATGATACCAGATATTCATCAGTCTATCACAATTACCATACGACAAGGATAGAATATTCATGATCACGGAAAGAATTACACAAGATAGGAATTCTACAAATAAAATGCCTTTCATAGAACATCATGAAAGCGGCTCCCAGTGCTACAAAAATTTGCCCGAAGAAATAACAGCTACAATATCAAGGAATGTCACCAACCGAAAACACAACTGCATATCGTAAAGAAACTCGTTATTCGCGATATCACTGAACAACTCGGCCCGAATATCGTCCCGATGAAAGGGCCCAAACCCAGATACATTCATTTCAAATTCGGGAAATTTCCAGGGCTCGGCGCAGATATCGTCAACAAGTTCATCCATCCCCCGGGGAGACAAAACTTCTGGGTATTTATTCCATTTCGGACTACTACTTTCTGGATCAGATAATAACTGAGAATACCGCATCGCACGAGGGACCCTATAACGTTCCCTAACATACGGTCCTGCGACGGCCCAGACGGGCACCCTTCCACCATAAGGATCGGTAGTCCCAAGCATATCAGCCCCGACCGGGGTACACCCGTACGAGAGGGGAGAGTCTTCAAAGTTATAATCACTATCCTTTATAGTATCACCGGCACCTGCCTTGGTATAAGGCGAAGATACAGTTACCCCGTGGCGAGCCAAAGTTTCGGTTAGTTTCGCATTCTGAATTTCCAAGTTTTCAAGGGACTCTCGATACGCATCGCGTTCACGCTCTAACCTAAGATTACTGGCACGCAGACGTTGGGTCTCTGCCTGGCTACTAGCCAATTCCTTTTTCATCTCTTCCTCAGCGACCAATGCTTTCAACGCCGCGTCACGGGCAATGCATTTCTGAGTTTCAGCAGCACGAGCCCGGCTGTTAGCACGATCACGACTAATTTCACTACGCGCAATCATCGCGCGTAGTTCTTTCACCAAAGCATCGTGACGAGTCTGCACCCCCCCAAGCAACATGTAATCTCTGCACATTTCATGGAATGTGTGCCCAAACTTCCAAAGAACCGAATAATCATTAGTAACGAATAAGAGGGTATAAACATTAGTAACAACCTACAAACAACAAGGCAAGCTCCTTAATGTATATAGCATCATCAGACATATGCGTGGTGCTAATTCCACCCACAGATCTCGGCACAATTCAGAAGGATCAATATTTCCATAAATAGTTTCCAAACCTCGAATAGCATCCTCTTCACGGATATTGTTATTCCCAATCCGCATAATTAACCGTTCCGACAGAGGATCATGGAGAAAAGAGTAATCTTCCCTCAATGGCGCTCTACTGACAGATGGCCCATCAGTATCAGTGTTACCAGGGGATGCCGCAGCACGCTTTGCGGCCGAAGTAGACGAGCTCGGAGCGGCCGGCACAGCGGGGACCTCATCACAACTTTCTTCATCCGGATCAAGCTCTCCACTCCCGGCACCGGACGACACCGCAAAATGTTGTGGATCAGAATGGGAACTTTCCCCAAGCCCCCCTGCCGATGCCTCAAAGCGAGCCCGAGCCTGAGGATGCCAATAGTTAGCCGGTGCGCCTGCTGGCGGCAGAGTCACTTTAACCCGGGGAGGGTTGGCAGCCATACGTTGATGGGAAGCGTGATCCACGGTCATAGCATTAATTCTATCCTCTTCCAACCGAATACCTTCCGCTATGGCAGTACGATCCCCAACAATAACGCTCCCACCATAAATATTTGACTACATTACGACATACTTATCAGGGAACCGAGAGCTCCGTTCATGAAGACGAACTCGGGGTAACCTTAGATTGGCAGAGATTCCGGAGACTTGCACCAAACCGTTATCTAATGGTGCGTCCCTCGCAGAGGTTTCAGAATCAGAAGATTCACCGTTTGACACGACGAAAGCATTCCGCCTAGCAGGGCCAGCTGCACAATACTGCGGCGATGCAACAAGTTTTTTCTTCTTCGGAGATTTCTTATCACGAACCATCTTCCGATAAAACAACTAAAGGAGACTTATTGCAAAAGAGGAGCAGAATATCGAAAGCAATGTCGAGAAATATATCGAAATCTACATCGAAGAAGATATCGGGGAAATTTACCGATGTAAAATTCGATGTAGTCCCGACAATGACAACACGAGGGAATAAAATAAGTGAGGGATGACAAGGCAGGTACCGACTTTTATAACGGGCAAAAGCAGGGGCCCACGACATTAAACGCGCTACATCGGGGATTACATCGAAACTAACATTCGATTTGCTTTTCGATGTGAATTCACCCCACCAACACTACGACTTATAGTTCAAACGAGGACCTCGTGCAATGCGGTAACTGCACTGGGGAACCGCACAAACCAGTTCCAAGTGCACTCCCCACATTTTTGATTTCCGTCCTTCGAACTGGGGGGACGTGGGGTACAGGTAACCCGAAAATGCAAAACTAAATTTGCGAATTCTTATCTCCAGGATAATAATCCCCAAATTGGGGGACTACATGATATGGAGGTTTCTAGCATCCGAGCCCATTGTGGGCCGCGGCCCATGATCAAGTATATCGGGGATCAATCCCGATATGATGTCGAAAATAGAATTCGATATAGGCCAGATGTGCCTATAAATATCCCGCCCCGCACACCGAGAAAGGCAATTAATTCTGGCCTCGGTCACCCCACATCACATCGAATAGAGATATTCGATATCATACCCGATATCGACATTACACATAGTCCAGCTCACGTCGGTATTCTGCCCCCTATATCGAGGACCATCCTCGATGTCATATCGAGGAATGTCACCGACATCATATCGAGAATCGTCACCGACGCCATATCGGGACCCATCCTCGACGTCATATCGAGGACCATCACCGACGCCATATCGAGGACCATCACCGATGTCATATCGAGGATCACCACCGACGTCATATCAAAGACTTATCCCCGATCTCGAGCAACAGGTTCCGGACCAAGTCTACACGAGAAACATAGTGTAGGCCTGATTTGAGATAGACTCGTTGTATTGACAGACTATCCACTTGTAACCGAGACTCGCATATATATATATATATATATATATATATATATATATATATATATATAAAACGATCTATTTTCAAATCACATATATTTCAATTTCAAATATTAACCAAGTTGATTGAATTACCTAGAAAAATAACATAAGTAAATATGTATGTAACAAAGAAATCTAATTATACCTATTTGAATTTTAATTATAAATAATTGAGGGACTTGTTATGCAATTAACTAATTAATGAAGTAAGCCATGACTTATTTTTGACGAACTAATCAATGCCATCAAGGTTCCCCGTACGAGTTAAGGCGAGGTTCCATTTCTGATTTGTTCTAGCCCTGTTTGACATCCAGCCCTGAAGAACTTGGACAGAAAAGCCACTACTCCGTTACCAAACCTCGAAGAACCTATATTTCATCATAATCATGTTTGGCATCTCATCTCATAAATTGATTTTCTTACTCATTGTTAAATCTTATCCATTCATTTATTATTTATCATATCTATTCATAATCATGATAATTCTCCAATATTATAATCTCATCTGCTAGTTTTTGAATTGTGTAAAGAGCAACGAACTATGTTCGGGATATGTAGCTCAAGGAGCAACGGATATTATCCGGTTTACTAGCTTATTTGTTTATTTGTTATACCCATTATGACGCCTTTGGGAAGTTGAGCCCATGGATTGAGTCGAGTTACTGTCGGGCAGTAAGGACTGTCGGTTTAAATAATTTCGCTTGATACTCATCTATCTAGGCGCCGCTTGCAGTCAGGAGTTGGCTGTAACCCGCGTGCTGGATTGACATGTACTCGAGCATGTCTCTTGATTGTTTGCAAGGTCGCTCCTCGTCGGGGGTATAAGGTAGAATAGTAGAAGCCATAAGGCTGTTTAAGCACAAGTTCATTAACTATTCTATGAAAACTTCAGTACCATTGCTACATCAAATTGTTTAGTTGAACTGTTTCTACCGGTAAGATCACTCCCGAAATGTATCCAGTAGGTCACAGTTAATTCTTGCATTACCAGTTCTTTTATATGAATCTCCCTAAGTCATTAAAGACTTATTACTCGTTTCTTATATCCATTACTCAGGATAAAATCAACATGGCAGCATGGACCAAGTGAATAATTGTTCAACTGCGCCGCTTTTCTTTTGATGCCGCTGCCTCCCCCGATGTTGCGCCCACTGCGTTAGGATCTAGGGCTAGAGCACTATCTTCCACGGGTTCCACCGGAGCTGGCCCGAGCTAAAGGCCGACAAAGACTCTAGCATCAAGAGCATTCACTGCCACGCATCAGCGCCCATCTAGGAGCACCTCCAAAGGTGCGCTAGCACCCACTGACCAGACTCAGAGGCAAATAATTAGATTGTCTTCTCGTGGCATGTTTGAATCCCCCACTAGCAACGACGTTGTGGCAACGATCACGAAGTTGATCAAACAGATTATGAAAGAATTATGGCATAGCTATTTGACGATGCCCAAGGGAGTGCGAGGCGATATGTTTATCAAAATTTTGGTGATGAATTATTTCACAAATATATCATATTATTTAATTTAATGTAATAATGAATCAAACAATGTTATAAGAATAATTTTAAGATTTTATTAATTTGCATAATATATATGGGATCCATGAGAGAGAGAAATACGAAGTACAAGCGTCCTACGAAGCGATGGCGACATTTTGTTACAAGAATTTGATGTACAACATGAAGAAACAGTACTTAGACAGGGTTTTGGATCCGAAATATGCTCGGCGTCAGAAGACTTGGACGAACGACGCGTTGGAGGCAGAGGCGATTAAGCATTGGGCCACCAAGGATCATATAGAGGTGTCGCGGTAGTCCAAGAAAAATAGGAGAGGAGGCGAGGAGCCAAAGGAGGGGACGAAGGCACCTCCCACTTTTTTTGGTGAATCCATCGACATACAGGAGATCAGACGTCGACTGGTATGATTTATTAAAATTAACATATGGGTGTAATTAAGTAATCTTAATATATGTGTAATTAAGTTTGACGTACTCTTTATTGAAATGTGTAGGCTGAGGCTGACCCTCAGCGAAAGACACTTACTCGATATGATGAGGCCTACATACGTGGTCACACACAAAGGGTGAAGGGGACGGGCGGTAACACGGGAGTGCCATCGAAAAGCTAGTGGGTAGATCTTGCGGCGAAGGAAATTTACGTAAGTTATTTCAACCTCATATTCCTTTATTTTTTCCTCAACTGGCTTTAAATTTCTTATTCTAATCTAAATACTGATTCTTTCAAATATTAATGCAGAACAAGTACATGGCTCTATTGAGGGAGAGATATCTATTACCAGCTCCGCTTATGGTTTTCGATCCCGACTGTTGGACCGAGGCATTTGGTCCTATGAAAAAGGGGAAGGCAAAGGGCTTACCGAGGGATTCACGCCCGGAGGCGTACGCCATTCAGTACATGAAACAAGAAGATTATGCACGTGCCAACATCCAGGAATACTATCTTGCACGCAGATCAAAAGATGACTGATATGCATGCCATTATAGAGCTCTAGAGAGGCGCGTTTAAAGAGAAGATGGGATGGGACCTTCCAAAGGTTCTAGATTCGGCGTTCTTGGGGAATGCACATAGGACGAGAGTCGGGCATATGATTCCACTGATTACTAGGCCGTCGCGTCGGAGGCCAGATCTGTTTGCTCTGAGTTCTGTTAGTAGGCCTACGTATATCGAGGATTACGCTGATGACGACTCCGATGAGAAGGATATGCCCGCGCCGATGGGGAATGACGATTGTGTAGATTTGGGTGTTGAGGATGAGGGTGAGAATAATGGTGAGGATGATGGTGAGGATGAGGTTGTAACTGCACGTGGGGACGTTTATAGTTCGGATGATTATTAGTAAGTTTTTTGTATTGTATTTGTATTCGTACTGTTAAATTTTAAATTGTGTATTTTCAAGTTGGACTATTAAGTTTTCATTATTGTAATGTTGGACTGTTAAATTTTCATTATTGTAATGTTGGGCTGTTATTGTAATTTATCTTTTGGCCTATTGTGTAATTTATTTTTAATTTAAATTCGTAGTGTTAAATTTGTAATGTACTTTTATCACATATAAAATGTTACTTTTAGAAAAATCTAATGCAACTGTCTTTTACAACACTAACAAACCATTACAAATAAAGTGCGTCACAAACTAGTGTTTTAAATTATTACAAAACAAATGAACTAAGCAGTAACACTATCATCACCATCTAGCTCCATGTTTCCACTTTCTTCGTCTTCCTCTTCGACTGGATATGGAAAAGATTGGAAGAGAAGATATTTCTACATCGAAGAGAGTTATGAAGGCGAGTTTGAGCGATATCGCCGTGAATGGTACACCGGGGCAAGGGTAATGATTCCTGGTGGCGTTTCCATAACTTAATGGGATTGCGATTTTGTTCCGAACTTAGTTCGAGAACATCAATTCGATGTTAAAAAGCTTGTTGAAAACCGAGTCCTCTCATTAGCTGGATTGTCTCTAGTGAAATATAACGGGAGGATGACCCTTGGTATAATAGCGCAACCCTTTTGATATTTCGATTTATGTTTATTATGTATTCTAATGATTTAATTTCTTGCAGCCAAGTATTTCATGGGCCGTCACGCGAGAATGAATCAAGCCGTCGCTGCTGATTTGGTGAGCTCCCAGACCAACACTGTGCCTGAAATTCCTCCCCCTCGAAAGAGAAAAAGTAAGGGCAAAAAGAACATTGCCGGTCCCTCTACTGTCGTTGCTGCTGATTTAACAGGTGATCCTTTCGAGGAATTATTGGGGGATAACCCTGAGGATGTTCAAGGCAGTGCTGAAGCATCTGAAAGCATGGCAGCTGGAACAAGAGAGGATGTTGAAAACCTTGTCTAACGCAAGAGACGAAAAATGCCTCAAACTCAGTCGCAAGCCGGAGGGGCTGCTCCACCGGTTGGCCAAACAAGCAGGCCAAATGCCTCCAATGTTTCGGCCTATGCAGTTGGGCCAAGTGAAGGAGTTGGGCTTAGCCAAGGACCTCGGGCTCGAGTCGCTGGGTATGAAATCTCGGAGGCCGAAGCCATCGACCATTTGAGGGCACTACTTCCTGGTCTTGCAGTTCCTCTCCCTGTCTCTACCGAAGAGAGGAAAAAAGTGAAGCGAAACACGCTTCATCTGCTGACAGTGGTAATTATCTCGTTTGATTGAGTTAACTTCTTTTGAACTGAATTTATAAATGTTGATCGGATTTCTCATTAATTGTTAGGCAGGCGGTTTTGTGGATACCATGTTCTCTTTGCTCATGGATCTTCGGGAGTCAGCCAGTGTTGGTAACAATGCTGAGCTTAAAGCTGCCCTCGACAAAAAGGAAAAAGGCTTTGCAATTGGCCAAAGATCATGTTGCGAAGGCGCATGCTGATCGGGAGGCAGCTAAAGAGGCACGGGTGGAGGCTGAAAAGCTCAAAGAAGAGATAAACAAGGAAATTAATGATCTTAAGATGGAAGTGGGTGCAGCCCGAGAAGAATCCCATAACACCGACGTCAACGGTTATTTGCGCGGCCTTAAAGAGGTAGATTATATTCCTTTTCATTGCGTTTTGCACCTCAATTTGTTGTTGTTATATTAATATTTTTCGTACCCTTGTAGGTTTCTCCCCAACAGAAAGTGGAGATAGCTGAAGAGTTTCTCCAAGCAACACTTTTCGAGAAATCTGCACTCGTCGAGGCGACCTCGAGGCTCGGAATGCTCAAGTTCTGATTGTGCATCAATTTTACGCAACAGAGTATGTCCGTGGCGGTTTCAAACCAGAATGGTTGAGCCTGTCTTTAGGACCAAATCGAGAAATACTGCCGCCTCGTACAACCTGTGAGCTTGCAGAACCCGATCATTTTGCCTCACTGCTTGAGAATGAGAATCTTATTCTCCGGGGATTATCACCACCGCCTCCGATGCCTGAGCCGTATCCCTCATCTGAGGATGAGGAAGATATCTAAAATTGCAGCCCTAAGGCTGTTCTATCTTTCTATGTTTAAGAACAATTTTTATTTTTAATTTAATTTGTGCGTGGCGCTGCGTCGCTCTTATGAGTTTGAACATTTTATGCTTAGCGTAATCACACTTTCGAATGTTCGTCTTTAGTTGTTTAATTATTCATTATGTTCATATTTGTTGCCTTTTATTTCAATATCATATCTGGGTTCTTTACTTTATTTTGACAACCTGTCAGTTTTTTATCTGCGATGAAGAATTGAGTAATGTTTTTGCTTGCACAATTATAATTGTGCTATTTATTATTTTTTTCATTTAGGAAAAGGTTTTGCTTGTCTCTTTGGACATAGTTTAATCGTTGGTGCCCGTCTCACCAAGAGTTTCATTCATGTTTTCTCAAGTCGTGAATGTTAATGAGAACTTACAGTGTTATATGTAGTGTCTGTTCCTTGCTTGTATTTCTAAGCAATCGTGGTAATATTCGTCATTCCGGGGAGAATTCTTCGTCTTTTTCATTGCCTCTGACTTTAATCGGTATCTCGTGCCACTTTGGACAGGGTTTCCTTTCTATTCTTCTCTTTAGGGATTTTCGGTATCTCGTGCCACTTTGGACAGAGTTCCCGTCCCTTTTGTTGCCTCTAGTTTTTTTCGGTATCTCTTGTCACTTTGGACAGAGTTTCCGTTCTTCTACTTTCTTCAGGGATTTTCGGTATCTCGTGCCACTTTGGACAGAGTTTCCGTTCTTCTACTTTCTTCAGGGATTTTCGGTATCTCGTGCCACTTTGGACAGAGTTTTCGTCCCTTTGTTGCCTTTGGCTTTTATTGGTATCTCGTGCCACTTTGGACAGAGTTTCCGTTCTTCTCCTTGCTTCAGGGATTTCAGTCTTGCATAGATTTCTATATGCAAAGTAAATAAAATTCATGCAAATCAAATAATTAGACGTAATCTTCTTTGAATAATCCAAATCAGATTATGTGAATAAATATGAGCTTGGGTCATTGCTCATTTGCCTGACTTCCAGTGTTGTCCTCCAGATCCATGGTTTGGGGTACCTGTTTTAAGTTCATACATTTTTGTCCCTCATACATGTCATAGCAGAGAGAATGAATAAAAACTTGTTCAAAATATTCAAAATGCTAAATACACTTGTAAATTGAAACAGAATCTTTAATCAATATGCTCCATTTGCCTTGGAGCCAATGCCCTTGTCGCTGCTTCTTCTTGTTGTGGCAAAATCCAGAGCGAAGTTACGTAGCATTTCCATCCTTCGATATGGTCTGCTATGACCTCACCTGTGCCGCTAGGAGTTGGAAACTTTACCATTTGATGATAAGTTGATGGTAAAGCTCGGAAAGCATTCAATGCTGGCCTCCCTATGATTCCGTTGTAAGCAAAATGCATGTCAACAATCACGTAATTCTCCAGAAGCGTCTTTCTCTGTGGTGTTGTACCTAATGACGTTGGGAGCTTAAGCATTCCGAGTGGGACTATCTCTGGACCTCCAAATCCGTGAAGAGATGTTCTCACTGGTTCTAGTGTCTAATTATTCAATCCCATTTTAACCAACGTAGAATTGAACAACACGTTTATTGAACTTCCGTGGTCCACTAACATTTTGGTGACTCCATAGTTAGCTATATCCGTTGTTATCACCAAAAAGCAATTTAAATTTGACATTTTTATAGCCTGTGAACTCAACTTTCTTAGGTCTGATGTAGAGAAGGTAACCTCTTCATGCGGCATTTGCTCAATTCTCAGTATACTGGCCATATCGACGAAATTATCCGATTCAACCAGTCTTGTGATCTTTCTCTGACCATTGGTAGAATCTGCTCCCCCCGGTCCTCCTGGTATCATATTGATCATGCCTCTCCTGGCGTTCCCATCTTCAATCTAGGGGTATTGGAAAAGTTGCGATTCATCGACTACCCTTTGCTTATCTTTTCTGGGAGATGGAGTTCTCTTCCGGTTGAAATTGTTTTCCTGCTCTTGCACCTTCTTGACAAACTCCACAAGTTTGCCATCCTTAATTTGCCATTCAATTTAATCCTTCAAATTTATACACTACTCAGTATCATGACCCTTCTGATTGTGATACTTGCAGAATTGATTCGAGTACATCGTCGCCTTGGACTCCCTCATCGGTTTGGGATATTTCAACCATCCTTTCCTTTTTGCTGCTCCAAAGACTGCCATGATGTGAGAATTTAACGGTGTGTACCGTCTAGGAGAACTTTCCCTTTTGTAATTCTTGTTCCTGTTGTTGTAGGTATTACAGTTGTGATCATCTCTACCTCTTTCTCTATCTTTTACCGTTGCAACAATAGGTAGCTTAGTTGCCATCATTTCCTCATAATGAACCACCTATTGTGAAACTTTGTTAATTTCTTCGACGGTAGTAGGCTTACGTCTGAGTAGGTCCCCACTGAACATTGTATTGGTGGTTGCTCGGAAAAGTATGCTCGCAATCATCTCTCCTGATGTGCTGTCAATCCTCAATAGCTCCGTATTGAAACGTTTCATAAAGTCCTTTAAACTTTCATTGGTTTCCTTTTTCATTGTATAGAGATGTGAGTGATCTAGAACCAATCTGGATTGACTAGAGAATTGGTCTTCAAACATTTTTCTGAGTTGGCTGTAGCTTTTGATCACTCCTGGAGGAATTCGATTAAACCAATCCACAACTACTCCCGACAGAGTTGTTGCAAATATCCTGGCTTGGATATTGTCTTTAAAACCGTAAAGAGACAACTTCCTATCTAGTTGAAATAGATGATCTCGGGGATCAGACTTCCCATCGTACGTCTTCAGTTCCGGGAGCTTATCCCCATGTCCCAAGATTTCTGACTCTATCTCTTGACAAAATAGATTGCGGTTATAAGTATTGTCCTGTACCGCTTGAACCTCAACTGTAGCTTTCCCTTTCTCCAGCCTTTCTTTATCCCTGACCATTCTATCATGCTCACCTCGTGAATCATGGCCGTCTGGATGTCTTATGTCATCTCTATTTCTTCTTCTTCGTAGTTTTTCTCTTTGGTTCTCTTCCTCATTACGTTTCCTTCTGGAATCACGACTCTCTGATCATCTCCTGTATTCTCTTCTTCTTCGTTCAGTAACACGTTCTGCCTTCTTTTCCCTTTCTCTCTTCTCAAGATGTCTTCTTGATTGTACCTCAACCGACACTAACTTCTTTCCTTGTTCTTCTCGGGTGGATTTTCCTTTACTCTTTGTTCCCTCCGAAACATGTCTACTTCTCCTGTCGTCTTGCTGGGATTTTTCCTTCTCCTTTCCCTTTAACATTTTGGCAACAGAACCTTGTTCCCTTAAGGTCTCTGGATGTTCAACAGGAGATAATATCATAACGGGCAGTGCTGGAGTGAGTACTTCGGCCAAAGCGGCTTTTACCATTGCCATCAATTCATTCTTCATATTATCTGGAATAGAGGCACTCGTTGCTGTGGCTCCAGTTGCACCTGCTTCAGTGGCGGGTACCTCCTCAGCTTGAGGTCCTTGATTCTCTCTCCTCGCTGGAGTTGGTACTGCTGCGGGTACCGTTGACGGTCCATCGATATCTTGCATGATTCGTTCAGGTGTATTCTGTCCTGCTTCTCCCATATTTCCTTCTAGAGCTTTACTTTGGGATCTGGTAATTCTAGACATACTGCCTAACAAACTAATAAACTTTGTGTTCCCACAGACGGCGCCAATATTTTGGTCTTATTTCGTCACGGTAATAGAACACAATAAAAGATTACAAAATGAGATCAAAACAATGCTATCCAATTTTATTAACGGACTAGCTTGGTCTGGAACACTTATTACAAGCTTATTAGATAGAATAACTAAATTACAATATTAATGTAGCGTATCGAATTGTAGGTATTCGATGCTGACGTGTCGAATGTCTTCGTTTGATGCTGAACAATTAACGCTGGTTCAAAGTCGTTCTGGAAGGTATCGAATTCGATGCGTGCAATACATGTCGAATTCGATGCGTACTTTGGCGTGTTGAATGGAAAAATACTGTTTAACTGCGTGTCGAATGAGGGATGTTCGACTCGATGCGTGTCGAATGAGAGGTGGTTCGATGCTGACTGTGCTGAGGTGGTTATCTTCTCGAAAACGTGCACGGAATACAAGGGGACGGGCTATTTATAGCAGTCGTCCCGTGGAGCCCACAATCCAATATAGAAAGGCGCATCGAATCATCTTTGTTCGATGCGCGCATCGAATCATGGATATTCGATGCGCTAATGGGTGACCCAATAAAGAAGCATTAGACTATTTATTCGATGCGCGCATCGAATTCTCTCAATTCGATGCGCTTATGGGCCGGCCCAATAACGATGTATTGGGCCAATCTTAAATCACACCCATCAATCATTAATCCGAAACACAAGTCTATAGAGTCAAGATATTATCATATTATGTATTTGCTCTATCAACGTTTAAAGGGAAAGCATGCCACGTAAGAAACATCATCAATAAGGAAGCATAATAATTAATCACAATTAACCAAAAGCTCACACGTTTCCAATTGATTTTCCCCATCACAAAACACAATATTTGATCCTATTCTATAAGATCACACGAGGTTGTGGCTAGTTAATAAAAGGAAAACTATTCACGTCACTAGTATCAGAATTCAGAGTAAGTAAAATTCCTTAACTACATGAGCATGGTTGGCAATTACAATAAGTCCCTTTACTTATCAACAACATATATATGCATTACGTAGCATATATACAACTCAAACCACTAACGCATATTCCAATCAAACACGTAGCAGAAAAGGAAACCAAAAATAATTTACCCTTGGTTGTGTTTTATTTTCGGCCAATTACCAAAATTTCAAGAACGATTAATATCGTCAAACTTATAAAAAACGTCAACTCTTCCAAGATTTGGAAAAATATATTTTTGTCAAAAAACAAAAACCAGTTTCCAAACATCGTCAAGCAACCTGTTCGTCTCAAATAAAGCTATTCTGTTTTAAGATTGTTAGAAATATAGAACGGAAACGAACAAGGAACAATATATTATTGACGAAATTTGAAGAACGAAAATTACAATAATCAAGATTACCGTTACCGAATAAACCTCAATTGAATATGAGCTGAAGAGCGTGGAAACGGGAAGTCGATGACCTTTCGGTTTCCTTAAAACAGATTCGCCCTCTCTACGTGCTTGAGAAAATGTGAGCGACTGTCTCCCAGGATACAACGACTACGAGCAGAATTGCGTGCACAAGCAAGGACTGCCCCGACGAACTCGAACTGTAACTTTCCTCTACCACCACACAATGAAAAAATATTTTGACTGCGCAAAACCTTTTCGTGTATGCAATGTTTTTTTGATGATTAAAATCCTATGGGGAGCGACCCATTTTATAGACTAGGTTAGGGAGAAAGTTGGAAGACTTAGCCACCAAGAAACGTGGTTAAGATAATTACGAATCAGGTAATTAAGATAATTACAGATCTCGCAAAAATCTCGGATGAACGTAGACACGTTTCAGTTATAGCAACTGATAAGTAAATCTTATGGAAAGATTTCCTAAGATAATTAATTATCTCTTGATGCTTATTATTTTCCGTATATAAAATATAGCGGAAAATTACATAATTCTATTTACGCAAAATAGAAATATTAAATATTGATATACAATATTTTCGACTTTAATTAGTCAACGTTGTGCATCAATTTTTCATTCACCGATGTACCAAACTCGACCTAAAGTCGATTGTACAAAAACTCGGTTCCTTGAACCAATTTTTCCAACAAATGTCGCCCTAGCTTATCCAAAGCTTGATTTAAACCAAGTTCTCGGATGAGGTAATTTTGAGTTTTGCTCTGTTCTAGAAGCGTTACTACTATCTTTTATTCCGGCTTTAAACTAGTTCAATATGAACGTTTTTCCGGCTTTGAACTAACTACATATGAACAATTTTCATATAAAAATGACAATATGGTCTGGAGGAATTAAACTTCGCATATTTCATAATGTAATGCGAAGGCATTTGCATTTAATTTTATTCAATTCATCAATCACCATCATCGTACATAAATAGTTTTCTAGAGAAATAAAACATGCATGAGCAGCCAAATAAAGAAAAAAGATGACTTGGCCATTTTATTTGGCCTAACACAACAAAAAACCTTTTCATTGGCACTGACGAAAATGAAGAAAAGAAAGGCCGCTTTAGGGGAAAAATGTTCCTTTTATTTCTTTTTTACGCTGAACTTTATTAGATACTGGTATATTATCATAGTGGTGCGTCGAGCTCAAGAATTTCCAAATACCATGAATGTGTGTGGAGAGTGAGAGTTATTTGTTTTTTTTAAACCCCTTATTCATATTAAATTTAATAACCACATTTTTGTGATCAAGATTAATTAAGAGCTACAAACTTCTTAGGACTCCCTAATTAATATGGTCGATGACTTGTCTTTAGTACTAGATTAAGATAATTAATATTCGAAGAGTCAAGGATCACGAAAAAATACCACTAACTGCATATTATATATTATGTATAATTGATCCGTGGCCAATTTACTTGAGAAAGTTAGGGTACACTATTTTGATATTTTCGTAATCCTTATATGCTTATATGCATAAATTATAGAGTTAATTAGGCATTAAGGTACGTATTTAGGACATTTAGCGCTAGTAGCCACCAGACATTATCAGTGGTAAATCTACGTGTGTTTTAATCATAACCCGAAGTAATGCTTTTATGCATTGCCTCGAGACACAGAAAGCCGAACCTAAAAACATATATCATGCCGTAGTACAAAAAACAAAGAATATTACAACTTTTAACTAAGTATCAAATTTATCTTCTCGAAATGGACAGATACCAGCCGCCAAAAACCTAATCTAAATAACAATAGTTATTAAAAAAAAAAAGGAATGGAAGGAAGAAAGATATATTCATAAACGGCGTGGAAGACAACAGCCGAAAGCAAGCAAACGCTTACAAAAGACTAGTTTAGAAAAATGATTTCAATTGTATTGTACAATAAGAATAATTGATGTTAATATCTTCCGATTGAAGAACGGTTATGATAGACCTATGGCTTCCATGTTTTTGCAATTAAGAATCGGTCCAAAAGATAAAGTTTCTGGAAAGCAATTTTATATATGTTGCCCAGTAGGTGGCGTAGTACCGAGTCTCTCACAAACTGGTCCCTACGTGAATACACTGGACACTCCCCACTGGATAGCATAGATTAAATCCTAGAAAGCATGGTATAAAGTAGAGCCGTCAATGATGACTAGCGATTTCGTTGTAGCTTTTAAACTCTCTGATTCATTACGCCTATGACTAAAATTATGCATATATTTATGACATAGATTTTTTGTGTAAGTTGTGTATAAAAAATCAAATTTAACTTGAGCTTCCACCCTTTCACTCAGCATATTTTTCTAACACGATTCACGACATTCATAGGCTATATCTATTGATATTTTGAGAACATTACCTCATAAAGTTTTTAGAAGAATTGCTCTTGCAACGACATTCTTTTTTATACCAATAACCTGTGAATGAGTCTCTTTTGAGAAATTTACGCATTATCTCATATACTAAAATTCAGTTAGGTATTTAAGTGAGTACTTCTGTGTTAACTGGGAGCATTTGGTTTCGCTCATGATGATTTACATTTACCATGGCCCAATTTATTGTAGGCTCTACTTGCAATTGCGTCAGCATTTTAATGGGCTCGGTTTGTAAATTGGCAGGACCCAATAACCAGGTCCCAATTTGTTATTGATGAGCACAACAAGTTGGGCTTCTTATTTTTATTGGCCCAGTAAAGACTGAAATATTACTTCACTTCCAATTTGGAATATGATCAAATAAATTAGTTTCTTCTAATGCTATGATGGATCATGCCTACTAACATTTGAGATGGTTTCTCAAATCACATGCACTTTTTACTTTGCTCTATTGGTAATTCGGTATGCACCTTGAGAAAGCTTTCAGCAACCTTAATTTATTTATTTTTTATCATTTAGATTTGTTGTAGTAGCTGATAAAATTTTTAGGAACTTAGGTTTGTTATTTGTGATTAAACCCGCAATACACGTCTTTTTTCTGCATATAACATAAATGATGTGGTGAGTATATTTGTATAATTAAATTCGACATGACGTCTTATTTATAAGGTAATTAAGAAACGAGTATGTGTTTTAAGTGATGGACTTGTCTAATGATAATGGAAAACTTGCACGTATAATAATCTACTAAACGAGTTTTCAAATAACGTCATATATTCTTGATAAAAAATCATTTTGATCGAAAATATTTAATAATAATGTTATCATAGAAAGAAATTCTTCTTCAACGGATGCATGGTTTCCACCATTTATATAGCTAGTTTCCATTGATATGCGAATTAAAACAATCTTACGCCATCTGTATATATCGATATCTGTACAGCCCAAACCGTGTTGCTGCACGATTTAATCAAATAAATATAGTAGCAATATTTTTAACCAACATCATCGGTCCCCCTGTCCTAGATTATTAATTCATGTATACAATTCATGAGTCTTCCACCCCAAGGAAAGAAAAAAGGGAAAAGAGGAAAAGATAAAACCTAAAAGAAAAAGGAAAGTAATTAACTAACAATAAAGTCATAATTATACAAATTGTTAATAGTACTATCACCAAATCTCGTGAGATACTTGGTAATATTATTTTTTACGAATAGTGGAATAATGGAACCAATATATATGTACCTACAAATCATGTCATCATCTTATGATATCTTTTATCTTGTTCGTTTGTATCATTGAAATAGAATCCTGTCTCAAATTATATACCATATCCTTTTTGTTGCGACTTTAAGGAATCATGCGATCTAAATGGATACGTAAGTAGTGGTTATCCTCTGCTGTTTTAGTACTATCTGCCTTTGGATTAAACAAGCTAAGATTTTTCTTTTTAAAGAATAAAGAACACAAAAGTATTAATCACTGGATGATGAC
The DNA here is from genome assembly GCA_948329865.1 of Linaria vulgaris. Taxonomy (NCBI): domain Eukaryota; kingdom Viridiplantae; phylum Streptophyta; class Magnoliopsida; order Lamiales; family Plantaginaceae; genus Linaria; species Linaria vulgaris. The sequence goes on from OX415249.1 coordinate 131,326,445, forward strand.
GATTGATTGTAAAATGATTTCTTGTAAAAAACGCGGTTCTATTACGTCACATATATACAGTTACTATAAAATTACTATCTGGAAGTCAACCCTGTTATTTTTGTAATAATTCCACGTTTCATCCCTTGTCACATTTTTGGAGTAAAAGGAAAGAATTAACATGTGTGTTTTTTCATTAATGAACAAAAAAATCATTATGTTAATTGTTTTTTGTTAGGAGCTAATGGCGTTTGTTTTCTATCTTTACTTTTCTTCAATGTACCTTATAGTCAATTTTATACATCATTTATTCTCCCATTTACATTAGATAATAGATGGAGTTGCTGGGAAAAAGAGTATCGAATTGACTAATGCTTACTAATTTTGTTCCCTTGTTTAGTAGGCTATATGGGTAGTAAATAGTAATAAAGCGTGGTAGTTGCAAACTGATGAATTAGTAATCATTATTGTTCTTTTTTGATTGTATCATTGTATGCATGAACTCCCAAGCTAAAAAGCAAAAACATCCCCAATAGTAAACCTTAAAAATCTTAGATTGAAAGCTATGTTCCTTCAACACTTAAAAAACGGTTCATGGTCAGGGGCGGATCTATTAAGGGGCTTGGGGGGGGGGGGGGGGGTCCCATTTTTTTTTTTTGATACCTAGGTATATATAAGTGAGATTCTTTCAAGTTTTGGGGGTTCTAGTATAATATTATAGAGTATAAATCTTTATATGCAATTGCACACAAAAAAAAAGAAGAAGGACGCCACTAACTTCAGTGGGCTGTAACCAAATATTGCAAAATCAACCATGTTTTATGTCCAATTCGTAAAATAACCTCATACGTTATTTTTAATCAGCAAAAAAGTCTTAATGTTGTAAAACTAACAGGAAATACCTCTACTGTTATATTAATTCAAATGTAAGGAATCACTAATTTGGATTTAATTTTTTATTTGGTACATAAAGAATTATTGTTAGGGAAAAAATCAGTTAACCCCCTACACTTTTGCTCGTTTTTTACTTTACCCCCTGAACTTTAACTTTTATCACTTAACCCCCCAAACTTCGCTAATCATATCACGTTACTCTAATCTGCATAATTAAGCAAAAAATTAAGGGCAAATTGGACATTTCAATTTATAAAATATTATTTTTATTTTTAATTAGTATTATAAATACAAATGTTATCTTCTTCTTCTTCACCACCACCACCACCACCACCACCACGGCCGCCACCTCCACCACCACCACCACCATTTTCTTTTTATATTTTTTCTTTTTTCTCCGCCACCATTTTCTATTTTTTCTTTAAAACAATAACCTCTAAAACTGTCAACTTACAAATATAACTAACTAATTAGATATTGAATTTTTATATAGTCTCACGAAATTCGAACGCATAAAATATAGATAAATATTGAGGTTATTGTTTTGAAGAAAAAAGGAAAATGGTGGCAATGGTGGAGAGGAATGGGAGAGGAAAATGAAAAAAGAAAATGGTGGTGGTGGGTGGGGGAGGAGAGGAGGCGGAGAAAAAAGAAAAAAAAATGGCGGTAGTGGTGGTGGAAAGGAGGGGGAGAGAAAAGTGAAAAAAAATAATTAACTGTGGTGTTAGTGGGAGGAGAGGAGGGGGATAGAAAAATGGAAAAAGAAAAAAAAATGGTGGTGGTGTTGTGGTGGCTGGTGGGTGGGGGAGGAGAGGAGAGGTGAAAAAAAAAAGGTTGTGGGTAGTGGTGGTGGCGGCCATGGTGGTGGTGAGGAAGAAGATGACATTTTTTTATTTAATAATACTAAATAAAATAAAATAAAATCTTAAATTATATTTATCTCATTTATAATAAAAATATTATTTTTCTAGCAAAATGTCCATTTTATCCTTATTTTTTGATTAATTATGCAGATTAGAGTAACGTGAAGATTTAATTATATGCATGTTTCTTTATTTTCTTTTTACAAAACCATTAGTTTCTAAACCTATAGAACTGTAAGTGCAGTATAAAATAGTTTTATGATGTTTTAATTCCAAGAAAAAGGAAAAAAGTTTTAACATATTTTAAGTCTTTTATTTTAGTAAATATATATTTTATATAAGTTGTAACGCAAGAAAAAAAAAAAGAAAAAAAAAACAAAAGACTTCCTGGTTATCGATAGAGTCATAGTAAAATTTTCATTAAAAGAATTTTCGTAAGAAGTAAAAGCTTTATAAACGTTCATCTTCTTTAGAAGCTTCTAAAATTCATTCAAATTTCTCTTTTTGGAGTATTATTTCATTGTCTTTTCTCTTAATTCTCTTTAGATTCTTGCTTACTGTTCTTTAAAAAAAAAATCTAAGCCCCTTATATTCAAATCCTGGATACGGTACTGTTCATGGTTGAACGTGAAACCTGTATTTTGGAATTTGTTTAACCGTTCGATTGTCAATGATCACCGTTTTATGTGAAATCTACTGCCTCTTGAAATTAAAGTCCGGCACTCACCATTTAAAATATTGATACTATATATATATATCCCAATGTTAGGACTTAATATATATTTGTGAAAATAAGTGTTGAGGAAGATTATCTTTAAACGAAATGTGGATGTGATATGTATTTAGGAGACAAAAGTTGAAGTTTTTAATAAGAGATGGTAATTTATAATAGATCGTATATTAAGTACGAAGTGCGAGGTTACAAGTGTGGGGCTACAAATCTATTACAAATTAAGTTTCCTATCACTATGGCTAGTTCTAGGTAGACTTGGTCCGGAATACCTCAAACTGACGCTTAGATGAACTGCCTGGTGTCGAAGGCGATATCGAAAGTGACGTCGAAGATGATATCAAGGATGATGTTGAATCTCTTCTATGTCGGGGATGTTTCCATGTTGGGGGTGATGTCGGGGATGATATCAGGATAGATGTCGGGGATATATATCGGGTTGTATGTCGGATATGATGTCGGGTATTATATCGGGTACGGTATCAGGTTTACTCGATGTCGAGTGAATAGTGTACGTAGTAATTAAAGCTTACCTTGATTAGCGGAGCCCGGATATATATAGACCTCGAGATGCGAGAATCGCACACGTGACTTCCACGTGAGTTGTACTATATCGAAGGTGACCTTTGATATCACCATGCATATCGGGTGCCATCCCCGACATCAATGAATATAGCTTTGGCCCATGAGCCGGCTCAATACGGGAATTACCCATATCATGTACTCCCCGAGTTTGGGAGTTATTGTTGTAAACAATAATTCGTAAACTAAATAAAGTTTGAATTACCAGTACTTCTTGTCCTACTATTTCAAATGACGGAGCTCGGATACGTCAATTTTATTAAAGACGATGGTGGACCCGCAATATAATTTACGTATCATAGAGGTTCACGTTTTAATTATCATGAAAATGTGTCTCTTGCGGGGTAACTTCACCGTTATTTCTTAAAGGGTATCAAAATTGAGCTGCTATATTGAATATTTTTTATATCGATAACTGGATGTCGAATTTCGGTTTCGATATGCTCTGTCATAAATGCGTAATCGAAGGGCCCGATGTCTATAAATAGCAGTTGAGATGAGAGAGAAAAATCATTTTGTCTTTTAACAAACTCGTACTCCTTTCGCAAAGGTATGTCGGGGATCTCCGATATAGTTTTGATGTAACTTTCGATATGACTTTTCGATATATACTTCGATATTCCTATCGATGTAGTCTTTGATGTAGCTTTTCGATATAGGCTTCAATATGCCTTTCGATGTAGTCTTCGATGTAGCTTTCCTTATGATATTTATCTAACTTGTCGTATGTTCTCATGCTCGTTTATTCGACCTGATTATATAAATCTGACCCTTTCTGAATTTGACCTTTCAGATTTCATTGACTTGCGTTCGTGGTGCTTTGAGAATTTTAGGGTATTTTATCGTGCTAACATATTTGCGCAAGAACGATGTCTGGTGCGAGAGACATGAACGTATCTGGATCGGAGTCTGGTAATGAGGAGGTCTTACCATTCCAATCTGGTTTTGTCTCTTTTGAGATGTTCGATGTGAAAGAGTTGGTTGATTATTATACGGGCGATGCCTCCAGTGGTGAAGGTAATGGAGACGAGGCGGACAATGAGGATGAGGGTGTGAGACTAAACGAGTTTGGTCTGGTGGACTCGCCAGAAGTGAAAAAATACAAAACTGCTATCAAGTATGAGGATATGGTATCTCGCATTCCCCACTATCGTGATTACTATAAAGTTGAGTACCATATCGATGGGTACGAGATCAGATTCTCGAATTCCAGCGAGCGGATGCATACGCCCCCTCAAGGTTGGATTACGGTCCACGCGAAGCATTTCGTCAACGGGTTACGTTTTCCCATCGATCCGTCGATTGTCGCTATTTTGAAGAGAATAGAGGTTTCTCTCGGGCAACTCTCCCCAAATTACTTCGGTGCAATTGTAGTGTTTGCGCTGGTGATGAAACCCTTGGGTGCACCTCACGGTGTTAATGAATTGTGGGCCATGTTCTCTGTTATCACCAATAAAAAGGTTGGGGACTATGGTTTTTTCTTTCTCAGGGCTCAAGCTGGGTGGAAGTTTTTGTAGAGTAGCCATCACAGTTACGGCTTTGGGAACAAGAGCGAGTACTTTTACATTCAAGAGAAGACTGCCGGAGAATTCAAAGGCCTCCCGGAAAAATGGTCAAAAATGGAGAAGTACCAACGACGTTATGCTGTGGGCCCACCTAAGTGGGCTGCTGGCTTTCTCGAGTGCCTGCTGGTACACAAATATGATCATCCAACGCTCCTTCAAGAAGAAGTTCTTCGTGCCGGCGGTTTGTCACCGAGGGCCTATCAAGGCCCATATAGCCTCAGTACGTTGCTTTCACGTTTTGAGTTGTATGCTTAGTGCATTCTTCCATTGGTAATAATTCTAGATTTTTGTTGTATACATATCAAATCGTGACGAGTCGTAGGTTAGATGTTATTGCTTCACAACCTGCCGTTGTTGATACAGGTCCCAGTGCTGAAGCGTCGTTTCCCGTTGTTCATAAAACTCACTGGCGGAAGGGTTATCTCGCGAGATTGAGAATGGCTGGCGCATCTCAAGACAAATCGAATACCAAAGGCCGAGTCGGTGGTGTCCCTTGGGGATTATGTACCCTCACAGGGCGGAGCTGGAGCTAGCTCAAGTAGGAGTCCGGCCTCGGAAGCCCTAGGTAGGACCCCTACACAAGCCAAGAGGAGGTGGGTTGAGCATTCTTGGGCAGTTCCTGATCCGGTTGGGACATCCATCTCAACGGGAGGGAGTGCCATTTTCCAAGCAGTAATTTTATAGCTTGCTTCTATATCTTAGCAGTGAGGGGTGTGGTTTTTAACAACATTACCCTGCATAGGTTGGAAAGTTCCTTTCCAATGTCCTGAGGGTGGCTAACGACAACGATCCTGACAAGGCAGAGTCCGTTGCGCTGATGGTTGTTGATCTAGAGGCGATGGGTATTTATGAACTTGCTGCGACGGCTATGATGGTAGCCGAGTGTGATAGTGCCATGGGCGTACTCGCCTCATGTGAGGCTAACGTCCAAACTCTTCTTAGAGATAATGAGAAATTAACTACTGCCCTAGATGAAGCGAATATTGATATTCTGTTGAGAGAGAGAAAAGAGAAACCGTGGAGGTGGAACTTCGTCGTGTTCAAGCAGAGCTTGCACGAGCCGAGAGAGCTATACTTTACCAGGTAATGATTCTTTCACCTGTATTAGTAGTGTTTGCTTTATCGGGTGTTTTTCTAATGATGCTCTGTATTGTCTCCTGAGGCGCCCACACGAGAGCAAAAGGTGAACGTCGCGAAGGGTTTCCTCCTGAGCAAGACTTATAAGGAGATATGTGTAGAACGGGGTGTGCAAGATCGAGAGGAGGCCAAAGACGCCATTATTGGTCAGACCAGGTTGCAGAATGGTTTTAGAGACGAACTTGATACTGACTCGCTTGATCCATTGTTGGGTCCGGATGGACAAATTCTGGAAGATTTCGAGTCCGACGATAAGGACGGTGATGGTTCTGGCCCTGATGAATATGCTGAAATTTTGCAACAGAATATTGTCTCTTAATTCGAATTAACATGTGTATAACTATGGGTCATGTTTGCTCCTCTTAATCTTTGAAGAAGCGTTTTTCTCAATTATGTCATACTCGTTGTTTCGATAAACATGAATCTCATCCGCTGTCGATTTCCTATCCTCCTTATCTCGAGGGATAGGGGATCTTCTTCTTTTCTTTGTCCTCTTTATCTCTATGGATATGGGATCTTGTTCCTTTCTTTTGTTCTCCTTATCTCGATGGATAGAGGATCTTTTTCTTTTCTTTTGTCCTCCTTATCTTGATGGATAGGGGATCTTTTTCTTTTCTTTTATCCTCCTTATCTTGATGGATATGGGATCTTTCTCTTTTCTTTTGTCCTCTTTATCTCAATGGATAGAGGATCTTTTTCTTTTATTTTGTCCTCCTTATCTCGATGGATACGAGATTTTTTACCCGATACGGTATATTTATACCGTACCCCGTAGGATAGAAGATATTTGACCATTTTAGGTACTCTTCCCCGTATCCGTTAGGACGTCGGAGTCACTCTGTCTTTATCTCCTTTTTATCTTGATGGATAGAGGATGTACTCCCTCCTTGTCTTTATTGACAGGAGATGTCATTGGCCCTGTCATTAACACAGATAACAACAATATACGCATGAATATATATCAACATGTAATTGCAATTTGCAACCTAGAGGATATCCAAGCGATGGACATCCATTGATTTGTGTAAACTTTGGGCATGAGATTTCTGAACCCCTTTTTTAAGGGATTCATATTGTAATGCCCTCTAAACTTGGAAGAAAAATATAAACTTACGGTTTAATCTTCAAACTTTTGATAATATCATTTTGACCCCAAACGTTTGATAAAATATGCATTTTTGTCCTCAAAACAAAAATTAACCATGTTTTATTATCTTATATGCTTTGAATATCTTTAAGAAATATATTTTACATGTACATGTTGATCTTGGAGTTTTAAATTACCTAGAAAATCTTACATAAGTAAATATGTATTAAAATATCTATTTATTGATATTTGATTTTTATTACAAATAATATGAATGATATAACATCATAGGTTAATGGATTTAATTCATCCACATCACCCTTTACACATTGGAATCAAATTTAGGTGTTCATTTATAAAAAAATTAAGGTGAGACCTTAGTTAAATTGTTTTAACATGTATAAATAAATAAATATGTATATATTTATCTATATGTATTTTGTTTTAATTAGAAATATCATATCATGATTAAATGAACAAGAATCAGCCACATCTCCCATCTAGATGATTAGAATCTGAATTAGGTGGCCAAAGATAAAGAAATTAGGGTGAGACCTTAATCAAAAGTATTTTAACATGATTTGTTTGCTATAAATAGTAGACTTTCTTCCAACAATTTTCACACCCAAACCATTTCGGTTTTTACATTCTTTCTTCCTACCAATCTCTTTATTTTTTAGTGTAATTTCAGAGAAAATTTATCCCAAGTCTTTATTTCATCTTGTTCTACCTAAAAACACCCCAAAACTTTTAGTGCGCAGAAATTATCCATTCGGCCATGCACCTTAGAAAAATCATAACTAATTGCAAAAAAAAAAAAAATTTGCTCAAGGATTTCGGTCACATACTCTCCATGATGTCCTCTAACTTTTATATGTAGACATGTTTTTCAAATAATGTGATTTAGAGGGTCGTATTGCCTAAACCGTAGACTGTTGTCTGGAAATTTGAAAGCAGGTTCTATGTTTACAACAATTATTTAGCATATCAAACCTTTGTGTTTTCGTTCTAACTTGGATAGACATGATCCTTATAATGATAGAGACCAGAAACCACAAAAATATTTGAAAACAAAGTTCATTTGGATATCCGATCAAAGGTAAACTCGAGACTTCGACGATTATTTGACATACTTTAAGTTCTTTGATTATGATTAAAATTAATCATCTTATTACATGATTGATCACTCACACATGACTCATAAATGATATAAAAATGGTTAGAATCATTTTATTATATTTTGTAATCATGAATTAATATTTTTGAGAATTTTCAATAGCATATAAATAGTATATTTATCATGTTTAACATATCCTTAGATAAGTTTTATAAGAGTATCATAGCTACTTTCATGGTTTAATCGTCTAATATGGTTCTTTATCATAACAATAACATTTTTTATTGGGTTTACACATTTTATATTTTTATAAGTTATAAAAACAATGTTATGTAATTTAAAGTAATAATCCTGAAGCAAAATATTAATTAACTAAGTTGTATCTTTCACGGCATTACTTCATGGAATAATTGCTTAATGTTGTGATTACAAAAAAAAATCTTAGATTGATTATAGGCTCAAAGAAGACTCTTTCATCAAGTTAGTTAAGTAATATATATTAAGGATCCATTATGCATCGAATTAGATAGTTTACAAATTTTACTTGATATTATTTCTTGACATTCTAAAATGATTTTCTAACAATAGAAAAATATAGATAATTATAGTTAAAGATTTATATATGTTTCCTTAAGATAAATCTTGAGATATCGATTACGTATATAAAAGATGTTTGATATTTAACTTAACCTTATGACATCAAAGTTTACCGCATAAGATTTTCATCGATGATATGTGTCATTTACTTAAATTAGTATTATCTACCATTTTTAACAAGAACATCCTCAAATGTCATCAACACGAAAGTTGAAAAGACCATATATTTATTGTGGTGAATTATGATTGTTCAGTTAATTGATATTATCTTAATCTATTTAAGGTTTGACAAAAAAATCAACGACATACAAGATTCTCCGTACAAATAAAGGTGATGTGCAATTTCTGATTTTGTTCTAGCTCAGTTTGGCATCTGGTCTGAGGAACTTGGACAGAAAAGATATTACCCCCGTTACCAAATCATGAACAACCTATTATTCACCGTATTCCTATTTTGCATCTCATCTCGTCTCATAACATGATTTCCTTACTCATCGTTAAATCATACTCAACCATTAATTATCTATCACATATTAATTCATAATCATGGTAATTCGTCAATTATCTCATATGCTGGTTCTTGAACTATGCAAAGAGCAATGAACTATGTTCGAAACATGTAGCTCAAGGAGCAGCGAATATTATCCAGTTTACTAGCTTATTTGTTTTTATCACCCATTGGGACGTCTTTGGGAAGTTGGCCCCAAGGATTGAGCCGATTTGCTGCCGGGCAGTAAGGACTGTCGGTTTAAGTAATTTCGTTTGATACTCATTTATCTAGGCGCCGCTTGTAGTCAGGAGTTGGCTGTAACCTTCGTGATGGATCGGTATGTACTCGAGCATGTCGTCTGTTTTGTTTGCTAGCTCGCTCCTCGTTGGGAGGTATAAGGTAGTATTTGGAAGTCATAAGGTTGGATTTGTTTACTGTTAAGCACATGCTCATAAACTACTCTAAGAATATTTCGGTACTACTATACATCAAATTATCTTTTAAACTATTTTTATCGGTAAGATCACCCTTAGCAATATTTCAATTGAATCATTGTTAATTCTTGCATTGCTAGTTGTTTTGTATAAATCTCACTAAGTCATCAAAGACTTATTCCTCGTTTTCTCCTGATTGTCCATTTCTCAGGATAAGACCGACGTGGCAGTATGGATCACATGAATAATTTTGCCAATCTTGCATTTTGGAATATTCGTGTAATTGAAAATGATTTATCAACATTACGTAATTATTAAAGTTGTCAAATTATTTGTATTTTACAGACTTCGGTTGTGTATATTAAAGTTAATTTTTATCATTATGTGTATGGTTGATTCTGGACAATGACACTCCTTTCCACGAGATGTGTTTTAGTCTGAGCTGGATAAAGTGTATGGCCAACACCGAACCAACTCAGTTCGGAACGCAACTCATGGGGCGCGGTCGTCACACCTATGTTTTCATGTAGCATATGTTCGTTCCTGCAGTCAATTTGTCAACACTAAGCTCCAAATATATAATGCTCTAAAGATAAAAATTAACGGTAGATAACGGTCGAGGGCTAGGTAAATCCCAACCCGCCTATGTATTCTGTGGTATGGGAATCAGACCGGTGTAGTTCCCCCTGTTTTAGTTGCAGGCCAGCCCGCGGGGGGGCAATTTAGGTAAAAGACAAATCATTCAAACATAATGAAAGTTTAGAAGTTCTTAAAGAAATGATAGAACAACGCTACTCCGCCATCTGTTGATTGCCGTTCCCAATAGCCAGTTGTGCTACAGCTTCCCTTATCCTAGGAAGTGTAAGGGAATTTATGTAGCAAAATCATCCTTCTTCATGGTTGGCAATGACCTCGCCAACGCCTCCGAGTGCAAGGAACTTTATTTTCTAATAGTACGTGGATACCACCGCTCGGATCGCATTCAAGGCTAGCCTTCCTATGATGATGTTGTAGGGAAATGGGTGATCCACAATTGTGTACTGAACGTTGACAGTTCTTCTATATGGCTCTTCTCCAAAGGATGTTGGTAGATTCACTTGTCCCAACGAAATCATCTCGGCTCCGCCAAAGCCGACTAAAGGGGTGCAGATTTTCTCTATTATATTGTGGCCCAAGGCCATATTCTCCAATGCATGTGCAAATATGATATTGGTGGAACTTCTGTTGTCTATAAAAACCTTTCGAACACCGTAATTGGCAACATCAAGCTTAACAATAAGAGGGAAGTCAAGCTTACCTGCCTAGATAGCTCTGGCGATAGACCATCAGGTCCCTCCTTGAGAAAGTAATGACTTCATCTGGCAGTTCGACTAAAAGCAAGGTGAAACTAATGTATCGGTCCTCTTGCAGTTCTCTGGTAATCCTCTTCCTCCCATTGGTGAAGTCTGCCCCTGTTGGCCCACCACTGATCATGTTAATTACTCCACTAGATGGTGAGTTGACTATCGCGCTTCCACGTCCTCCTGAGGCCTCGATGGCCTTCTGCTTATCCCTTCGAGGGGAGCGGGATCTTTCCTTGTGGTCTTTTGAATCCTTGGAGTTCCGAACATACTCGACCAATTTTCCTTTGCGGATGAGCAGTTCAATCTTGTCTTTCAAGTCTATGCACTCTTCTGTCTCGTACCCCCTCTGGCGATGATATTCGCAATATCTCTTCGAGTGCTTGATTCTCGAGGTCTCCTTCAACTTCCTTGGCTGATTCAGCCATTTCTTCCTTTATGCTACCGCGAACACAGTGAGAATGTTTTGGTTTAATGGAGTGTACCTTTTTGGGGATCTGTCTTGGCCATTCTTGTCGCTATTCCAACCTTCCTTACCTCTAGACCAGTTCTGGGCCTGCTACGGGGACTGTTTGCTGGCCATCATGTTATCTTGGTAATAGTCTCGTAAGCCAGGGCGTTGATCTGATCGATGGTAGGGGATTTCAGTTTGATCAATTCGGTCGCGCACCTTTTATGGGAAGTCGCATTGAATAGAATGAGGGCAACCTGTTTGCCCTTCGGCTCGTCCACCTTAAGTAACTCCTCGTTGAATCTTCTTATGAAGTCTTCCAGGTTCTCTTTCTCCTTTTGCTGCATCAAATTTAGGTGATTCATGCTCGTGCGCATCCTCTTCTGAATAAAAAACTGGCTCTCGAGCCTCTGTCTCATTTGCTCGTAGCTGACTATAGAACCGACCTATATCCTTGTGAACCAGTACAGGGCTACCACAGTTAAAGTCGTAGCCAAAATCTTTACTTGCACGTTGTCGATGAACCGATGCAAATTCATGATACTATCTACATAGTATAAACGCTCGGGGGTCACTCTTCCCATCATATGTCTTAAGCTGTGGGATCTTATCTCCATTTTCTAGTACCTCATTCGATCTCCTCTCTGAACGGGGTCAACCTTCGGTGGTCCCCAACCAATGCTAGCTTACGACCAACCTCTTCTTTCTCCCGGTTCAACTGCTTCATCCTCATTGCTATGTTCCTCCTTTTGACCATGAGGTCGGGTCCCTCCTCAATGGGAGCTCTCGAATGTGGGCGCTCTCTTTTGGACTCCGCCATGTCCTCATGCTCACGAGCCCTGGATCCAGCTCCGGGGCCTTTTTTCCTGGATTCTTGAGGTTCCGGGGGCACATTTCCATTACCCTTATTGATCAAACGGGGCAACAATGTCTCTAGTAAGGCATTCAGAGTTGCTTGAACTGTGGCATTGATCTGCTCCATAACCTGCGGTGCTAGGACAATAGGGTTCACAAGCACGAGCTCGGGGTGCCACCGGAGGTTGAGGAGGCAATGGGTCATGTTGTTCAATGTTGGGGTCTGGTACTTGAACTTGCGGTGGGGCATTCTCTGCTACTGAGTTATCAACGACTGGTCTTGTGGATTGCGATCGGGTCACCATGCGCTGCATTCTAGCGTCTTCGTCTGAGAACGTGGTGTTCCCACAGACAGCGCCACTAATTTGACAATAGATCGTATATTAAGTATGAAGTGCAAGGTAACAAGTATGGGCTACAATCTATTACAAATTAGGTCTCCTATCACTATCGCTATTTCTAGGTAGACTTGGTTCGGAACACCTTAAACTGACGCTTGGATGCACTGCCTGATGTCGAAGGCGATATCGAAAGTGACGTCGAAGATGATATCGAGGATGATGTCGAATCTCTTCAATGTCGGGGATGTTTCCATGTCGGGGGTGATATCGGGATGGATGTCGGTGATATATATCGAGGATATATATCAGGTTGTATGTTGGATATGATGTTGGATATTATATCGGGTACGATATCGGGTGTGCTCAATGTCGAGTGAACAATGTACATAGTATTTAAAGCATACCTTGATTAGCAAAGCCCGAATATATATAGACCTCGGGATGTGGGGACCGCACACACGGCTTCCACGTGAGTTGTACTATATCGAAGGTGACCTTCGATATCACTATGCATATCAGGTGCCATCCCTGACATCAATGAATATGGGCTTGGCCCATGAGCCGGTCCAATATAGAAATTACCTATATCAGATAGTGTTTGTGGTTCTAGATATTGCGAGTGGGATGCGAATGGATCTAATGAGAAAAGGGAGCAATTGCAATTATCTAGAGAAGAGGGTCAATTCAGCTACAATCTTCTTTTCACGAGGTGAATTTATAATTGTTAAATGAATGTAGGGAGCAATACTATTGATGTTACAATTATGAACATCTATTCTCCATATGTAATGCAATATTAGATATAAAAGAGAAAAGAAAGACACATACTGGCTTGCTCTATGAAGATTCAAGAGTTCCAAAGTTTTACCCATCATATCATTCTTATTGATTTGCCTCAGACTTGCTCTGGTAGTTCTTCTTGCAGTCGGTTTGATGGTTTCTTTGGTCCCATGGTTGGTTGGCACAATGGCTAACTTGATTCAAAGAGGTCTTAGCCGCCTGGTGTCCGATCATAGACCAATTTTGCTGGAAGACAAAAGCATCAATTGGGGACCAAATCCTTTTGGGATAATAGATTGTTGGGGTAAATAAAAGATTTTTCACTCATTTGTGGCGGAGGAATGTGAGTTGTTCAAGATTAAGTGTCGTGCAACATTTGTCTTAAAAGAAAAACTCAAGCTGTTGAAATCTAGATTGAATAGAATCAAGTTGTGTTTGGCAATCTGGACACTAATATTTATGATCTTAAAAAGAAGCTCGATGTGTTGGATATTAAAGATGAGCATCACATCTTAACGGGTAATGAGGAAAAATTTAGAAAAGTCGTTATTGGGGATCTTTGGGAAGACGTTAAATCTAAGAAAAGTCTCAATATCTAGAAAGCAAGACTTAAGTGGGTTAAAGAAGGGGATTGTAATTCAAGATTTTCTCATAGATAATCAACAATAGAAGAAGATGTACCGGCATTCACGATCTTAGTGATTGCATACGATGGATTGATAGTCCCGTCGAAGTCAACGAAGTTATTAGAAAACATTTCGAGCAAAGATTCAAAGAAAGTTAATGGGGAAGACCAATTTTAGAGGATTTGGTCTTCAACGAGGAGGTAACACTCTTGTCTACCGAATTTAGCGAAAAAAGGATATTAAGATAGGGGTAAGAAGTTGTAAAGGTGGAAAAAGTTCCAGCCTAGATGAATATTATTATAATCATATCTGGTGTTTTTGGGATGTCATTTAGGAGGATGTGATTAATTACATCAAAGAACTTCAAAAACTCGGGCATATTATTAAAGAAGCAAATCAATCGTTCATTGTTCACATTCCAAAAGTGAACAATCCTTAAGCTTTGAATGGCTATAGACCAATCTCTTTGACTGGATACATGTATAACATTTTGGCAATAGCATTAGCAGAGAGGTTAAAAAAACCGTGAATAAAATGATTCACGGGGAATAGATGGTTTTCTTGAAGAATAGACAAATCTGTGGTTGTTCCTTATAGATTAACGAATGTCTACGCACTGCTTGAATAGTTTATCTTGGTTACTGGTAGTTCGCTTCGGGAATTTTATTCCCAACATGGTTTTCGTCAAAGAGATCCAATTTCTCCCGTTCTCTTTCTCATAATTTCCGAGGCGTTGAATGGACTTATTTAGTGGGAAAAGAAGAGGGTCTTTTCTCGGGCATTAGCGTTGAACATTAAAGGATTGCAATCTCTCATAACCAATTTGCGGATGATGTTATTTTTTAATGGAAAGTAATGAACGCAGTATACGTGCTCTAAAAACTATTCTTATCTTGTTCGAATTGGCATCGAGCTTGGGAGTTAATTTCGATAAAAGTAAACTTATGGTCATTGGAGTTGATGATCACTTGATAAGAAATTTTACGGACATTTTTAATTGTCAAGTGAGAAATGTGTCGTTCACCTATTTGGGAGTACCCATTGCGGAAAATTCGAGATCATTAGCAACATGAAAATCGATCCTTAACAAGAGACTTCAAGGATGGAGTTCCACTAACATTTCTATCGGAGGAAGGACCATCGTACAAAGTCTTACCAAGTTCCAACGAAACTTCTTATCAAGATGGGGGATGTATAACGAGAAAAAATTTCTTCAAGGAAATGAAAAGTGATTTCGAGAAGGAAAGATAGGGAATGTCAACATTAGTGATCTCAAAGCCTTTAATTTAGCCATGTTATGGAAATGAAGATGGAAGTTTCTTACCGAGGAGGATGCCATGTGGAGGAGAGTCCTTAAGTCTAGATATGGCTAAGTCAATAATGTCTCTTAGTAATCTTAAATCTACTTGGTGAAAAGACTTAGAAACTATCTTCTCTACTTCGAAATGGAATGGTGTTTCCTAATACGGTTACTTGTAGATTGTGTTTCGTCGAACTAATAGTGGATAGGATATAGCAATTGGGAAAAGATAATTACAATATATACTAGAGATAAGTATATATCTTATGTTAATTAGTTTCGATTAGCTTTCCTAATAATCTATATATCCAAAATGCAACTTTTTCTTTTTATGTACCTAAACATCATAACTTACTGATAGTTATTTTCATGATGTAACATAAATTTTTGTTTAGTCTCTCAACTTACTATAATAGTAACATATTTGATTTCAATACTCTACTTTCCAAAATTTTGCTTTATTTATTTTAATGTTTTACAAGCAATAAAAAAGAGAGTACTTATATAACAATATTTAAGTGGATAATTATTCCAATAGTGTAATTATTCTCTCAATTTTAGAATAGTAATTCTACTTGGATAGAAGTAGTACACATTGAGGAGGAGGTCATTTTTAATTTATATTAGTGTGGAGCTTTGTGTTTATTTTAAGGTAGTTATATATTTATGATATAATAGTGGCTGAGGGTTCCCACGTCATCAAAAAAAAAAGTAAATTAATTATAGACTACACATATATTAATAGAAAAAAAAATTGACGTTATTTTCGTTCCCCAAACCCGAATTTCAGGATTCAGGATATGACCTTGGTGTTGGAGATGGTCGCAAATTTTTGGGTTGACTTGTGGTGGAGGGACTCTTTTTTTATGTTAGATAATAGATATAGACGTTTATTCCTACTTTCGCTAACAAGATTACGACGATTGTGGACCTTGGGGAGTGGAGGGACGGGGCTGGTCTTAGAGGATGGAACTTTTTCAATGAGAAGAAGAACATGTTTCTGAGTCGGAACAATTTATTAGTAGTCTCTTACCATGAGAAGGAATAGTGGATAAATGGGTTTGAAGTACAATCCAACTTGCACGGTTGAAATGACCTATTCGCGCTTAACATGAGATAACCCATCGGTGAAGGGGTTAAACTTATTTAAAAAATTGTAGAACTCGACGAGTCCACTTAAATCGTGGTAAATCATAAGTGAGCCCAAGCTACAGATATTTAATTTTCTAGCTGCAGCATTTTCATGCGTGTATAATATAATATAAATAAATAAATGTCTACGTAAATATCCATTTCCTTTACATATATATATGTGTATTAAAAAAACTCGCCCATAGTGAAATTGATCTCAAGCCCCCAAGGCCCAAGCATCTCTTTAGCTAAATTTTATTTATACCTCGTCACTATATCCATATATACTTGTTAAAAGAAGAGAACAATAATAATATCTCGGGACTCTATATAGTGGAATTTTCATCGATCTTGAAAATAATACTACTTTTTTTGGGATAAACGAAACTAAAACATACAAAATGATAGCATGTGGATGGACCCACACGTTAACGCGTGGTGGAGCAGTTTCTTTCTCTCATATATCTGGTCAAAAACTAAGCCGTAATTTTTTTTCTCCATTCATCCTTCACTTTGTCTCCAAAAGGCTTCCTTGGGACCTACCATTAATATCCCAATGTTTTCTTCCTTTTCTTTTCCTTCTCATTTTTTTCAATGACACAATAATTCCTCAAACTTAAAGTAATTTGGTCATTACTATACTTTGTTCATGTTCAAAGTTATTTGTGTGCTTATATCCATAGTAAAAAGATATTTACATGTGGTAAACTCCTATTTTTCTTACTTTTGATGGGAGTTTTGTGCTTGATATTTTTCTTACCTTAAGACGGGAGTTTATATGTCTTAAACGTATATTGTAAATACTTAAGATTTTAAAGTTATAGGCACTTGTGTCATCGAAGAAAACTTGAACAATTGATAATTATTAATGGAGATGGATAAATAAAAAGTCTAAAAACTGAGTTGGTACTAACTTAGCTAAAATGTGGTGTCATTGTTTATTTCCGAGCTGAAATAATATTTTTGTCATCATTTTTGTGAAAATTATAAAAAATTGTGATAATTTTATGGTTTAGGTTTATATTTTTAATAAACAATGTCACATGTGTAATTTCTCAAATTGAACATTATTTAAAAAAAAAAAATCAGTTGCCGGGTGTATGATGATTTGGTCCAGTCAACTCCATTGTTACCGTTAATATAGTGGTAAAAATAAAATGAGGTGTTAGAAAACTATTATTCTATAATTTAAAAAAAAATTGTATCTTAACTCTTTGTTGGAGAATGTCATAAAGTAAAAGTATCACGCATAACTCTTTTTATCTTACACCTTATTAACTTAACTTGTAAATCTAAATCCTAAAAAGCAAGTTAGTTTATTTTGGTCTTATTTCGTCTCGGTTACAACACATCTTAGAAATGTTACACTCAGCCAGACTTATGCCAAAATAATGCTAATCAAATATAAAAATAGGACTAGCTTGGTCCGGAACACCTAATACAAACTGGCTAGACAATACAATATAGTTAATCTAATGATGATCGAATCACACGGATTCGATGGAGATGAGTCTCGAATTGGCTGGTAGATCGAGAGTGATGAGCCTCGAATCGGTAATAACTCGAATAAGATGAATGTCGAATCTAACGGCCTCGATCCAGTAAAGGTCAATGGGTTACGGTCGAATCCGTGCAGATCGAATTGGATCAATAGAATTACAGGGGATCGAATCGCCAAGTTCGATGTTGAGTAGTTGCTCGATAGTAATGAATGTGTCCCGTTGATGTAAGAGGAAGGGGTATTTATAGACCCCGTTTCGCGGGCCCCAGTGGTAGTTGACGAGGGAAGGCCGAATCATATTCATCCGATCTTCCTTGTGTGGGTCGAATTCCTTCTGTTCGATCTTTCAATTTTTGGGCCCGAGTCCTTCTGTTCGATTCTCCATTGGGCCGGCCCAAATGTATTATTGGGCCTTCCTAAAATACCCCCATCACAGTTGATATTGAATATTTTTTTTTGTGAGAATTTCTCTCTTCTTTGTATCAAATTATTGACATATATTATTCTTATGATTCTCTTGTGTAATTCTAATTTTTTATATAAAACATCGCTACTATATGTATGGAATTATACCCTTGGTTTTACCAAGGAACTCATCTGGAGGCCTAGGGCAAAATGTTACATCTCATGAAGTTTAAGAGAGTAGAGTGCCCAAACTTGTCATTTTCTCTTTTTATTTTTATGAAGATTTTGAAATGATCAAGATAATGAATTGCTTTGAAATCCAAATTATCCATCTCAGTTGAAACCAGCAAGCTGAAGGTTCAGTCCATCTGATTACGATGATTTTTTATTTTATTTTATTTTTTTTTGGTTCTAGAATCTGGATCAAATGCATCAACGCTTTCATCAAAAACTAAAAATAAAATGCTGCTCGTGCGTGCACACGCTTACAGTCTTTTTAGAGTGATAAATTCTTTATTATTCCTCTTCAAGTTAATTAAATGTAAGTCTCAATATTATTGAATTTCTATGCTATATGTTTATAGCTCATCATTGACAAAATGAGAAAGGAAAAACAGGACCACATAGTACCCTGACAAGAAAAATCATAGGATCAACTCTATATAATCATTACAGGGCTAAGAATCTTATCTGTAAGCCTATAGCTGCAGTTATCTCTGATTGTAACGGGATTTGCTATTCTGTGTTCAAACTTACATATCCATTTCTACTTCTTTTTTTCTAAGAAAAAATACGTATACTCTTTTCAATAGTACTCTGTTCAATTTTGGACACGGGAAAACCGATAGTGAATATTTTTAGGTGCAATCTTAGGACTTATATTCTTTGATACAAAAAAACAAGACATAAGATTTTTTTTTCAACATTTGCAGACTAACAATTTCAAACTGCGCGTGGTATATATTTTTTCTTTTAATTTTGTTATTATAGAAAAGAAATCTACATGTGAGAGCATTGACGAAATCAGTCTGCATGAAGTACGTGCAATTATTTCATAAATAAAAAAGTAGGTGCAATGAAGCTATATATCATTAATGCATGAAGTTTTAAACTTTCTATGTAGAATGGTAAAGTTATATGATACAAAGTTTTACAAAATAACTATTGATTAACTTGATCAGTTGCTACTATAGGACTTGGTTGGATGCATTATTTTAAAATTAACATACATTGTTGATGGTATCTTTATATGGAGCTACCCTCTCTTGAGGGTGCCTAATAATGATGGTACACTATATTTAGGAAACTTAGTGGCTAATATAGTAACTTTTTCTTAACTGTTAATATAAATTTAAGGAGTTTGAAATCAAGTCTTCCATTTTCGTGGGAAGATAATAAAGGCTTTAACACAATTATTCTCAAATATATCTTTTCTGAAATTAGTTAATTTCCGTTTTTTGAGTTGCCTAAAAATGGAAATGTTTTTTTTTACCTCCATAAATTTGGAACCGAAAGATATTTTCAAAGCTGCCTATGTCACAAGTCACAAGGGTAGCTGGCCTCTTTCAAACTCCAAAAAAGAGATTCAGAAAGGAACCAAGGCGCAAAATTGCAAATATAAACATAAAAAAAAATTGACTACTCAGCACTCAAAAGCTAGTCTTATAAAAAAAAAAAAAACAAAGTCAGCTCTCAAAATTTCTTTATCACAACTTTAATTTAATCCGAAGATTAACATTCCCGCCATTTTTTCACAGTGAAACGGTCATTGCTGTGTACTGAGAATCTAGTTTTATAAGTAGTATAACGTAACCACCACTCCCACCTTCTTTTAAAAACCATGCTAGCTTTTGGCCTTTTCTGTTTATATCCGACCATATATCTCATGCTAATAAAAAAAAAGTAAAAGATAGAAAAAGCAACCTACTTGCAAAACCTTATAAGAAAGTGTAACCACCTCTCATTAACACTTTCCTTTATGTGTACTCACTTTTAGTTCAACACCACAAGCTACAAACACACACTCACTAACAAGGCTAAAAAACAAATGGAAGAACAATGCAGCCCTCTCACTTGGTCTTACTACTATCAAGACGAGGTAATATACATTTCTTTGCCTTAATCTTTAACAAGTATTCTCAATTTGTACGTGTCATCCTTTGTTTGCCCTCGATGATATATATATATATATACTAATTTAAGTAATTGATGTGCATTTTCTGTATAATTGTTTAGGGATTTGAGGGATTGAAGCACTCTTTGTTATACTCAAGTATTGAGCTAGAGTCAGCTGTCCTCTCAGCTCAAGAGGAACTTTGTAGAAAAGATGAAGAGATCTTGAACCTCAAAGACATACTTGCAAAGGTGATCAAAGAAAGAGATGAATACAAGGCAAAATTCCACACACTTGAGGAGTTGGAGAAACAACACTTGCTTTACAAACAAGTTCACCAACTTCAAAAAGAAACATGTGGATTCTCTAGTGGCACAGAAGATGAACTTATTTCCCCCTCGGATTCTGAAGAAAACGTCTTTGTTGTGCAATCGGTGCCACCGCCACAACCAGACGCGACTGACAAAATCTCGATTGAGAAGCCGCTGCCGGAGAACGGGAAATTCTTGCAGGCAGTGATGGAGGCAGGACCACTACTCCAAACTCTGCTTCTGGCAGGGCCACTACCCCAATGGCAGCACCCACCACCCCAGCTCAACTCTGTTGATATTCCACCTGTCACAATTTGCTCACCAACACCAAGAATTTTGATGCAAGCTGATTCTTGTGTGTTTAGTCCAACTACTAGTACTAGTGGTGGTGGATTCAGTCAAAGCAGGGCTATGGTTAGAGGGTCAGGTTCACTTTCACCAAACTCCAAGTATCAAAAAGTAGTGCACCAATCACCATTCATCCAAAATCTAGTGTCTCCATAGATTAAGTTAGACTCACATAACCCCACCTAGTGTTAGTTGGTTAAAACATGGAGTTCTTAATCTGAAGCTCGATTCGATTCTCACAAGGAAGAGTTTGATTGATAAATTTAGGCCTTTTAGTTTTAGACAGACATGTGTCCGTCACATCATATTTTTCTAGTGTGTTTGTCGTAGCTGACAAGGTTTGCTTTGCTATATTGCATTAGTTGTCACGCGTATTGAAACTCCAAGTCATTAAGTTTGTACATTTTATGGTTTGTCTTAGAAATTAAGGATTATTTCTAATCTTAGGGGTGGGTGTGGGGATTGTACTTAATTGGCTTAAGTAAGCCATTATTAGCTTTTGGTTTGGATGGAGACTGAACCATTTAGTTTTACTACATATAATATAGTCTAATTAATTACTGGTTTTAATTTAGACTAGAAGTTTCTTTTCTAGTTTTTTGTTTTTAGTTTTGTCCTTTTGAATATGAAAAGGGACATCAAATTCTCCGAACTGGTGGAGAATTTTATTATATGATTGCATATCTCTGCTTTTACATGGGGATGATATTAGTGAATCTCGGTAGATTATGATGTTGTAGACCAGCCGTCATCATTTTATATATTTTTAATTAATATAATTAAAGTTGTTGTTTGCTCATTATATTGTTTTTTTTTCGTTTGGTGTGACAGTTATTTTAAAAAGCAGAGTTATAGTTATTTTCTTTTTTATTAGTAAATATGACTTTAAGAAGGAACCAAAGGTACCAACTAATATCGCTTTTCCTTGAGTTGGTACCTACCATATATACATGGCCTAATCATGTCTGCCATGAAAATAGCCTCTGATCATTATTAAACCGCTTTAAAGTTTACATCAATAATCATGCAAAATTAAAGATGAATCAAATAGTCAATTAATTCAAGGGATCCTAATCATTAAATATTTCTTCTCTTTTTCTCAATATTGCAAAGGATATATAGATTATGGATACGCAATTTTTAGGTCTGTATTAGCATTACTAAAGTGATGGTCAATGGACAAATTAGACATTTTTTTAATTGAAAGAAAGAAAGAAATAAAAATCTATCATATCTTTACCTTTTGTTGAACCACTTATTTACGGGCCTTCTTGTCAGGCCCAAACGCCACACGGGTCCTTTTTGGTTGATTAAATGACTATGCTGTAATTAATGAAGGTCCAGTTCATACCTTAGATTAAGCAATGCAGTTGTATCTAAATATTATATTCCTAGTAAATTAATCCAAGATGATTACGGTTATTTCTGGATAAGACCATGTATAATAAGTACAACCATTAACGTTTCATAAAACAATGAGTTAAAAGTGTGCAAGTTCAATATTTTCTCTCCTCAACGTCTCAATTTTTTAGGAGTTTCGCTTTCACTTGAAGAAGAATCATTTTTCTTAATCAATCATACTTTCAAACCCTATCTAACTATTAGGTGTTCTTAATCAATCATACCTTCAAACCCTATTTAACTATTAAGTGAAAGACTTTATAATTACATGAAAAAATAATCCAAGCAACTAGTCCATTTGTGTGAATTGTTCCAAATGATCAGAAAAGTAAATTGATTATAATCCAATAATAAGTAAAGTTTATTCGATGAATGTATATGATGAAGTGTTTTGACGATCTACATACTACTATATACACGTATGTATCTTTGAACAGTGGCGTATCCAGAATTTGAATATGGGGGGCCTAGAATTTTTTTAAGAACAATAAGCAAGAATCTAAAGAGAAATAAGAGAAAAGACAATGGAACGATACTCCAAAAAGAGAAATTTGAATGACTTTTTGAAGCTTCTAAAAAAGATGAACGTTTATAGAGCTTTTACTTCTTGCAAAAATTCTTTTACTGAAATTTTACCATGACTCTATCGATAACCAAGAAATCTTTTATTTTTTTGTTTTTTTTCTTGCATTACAACTTTTATAATATGTATATTTAGTAAAATAAAAGACTTAAACTATGTTAAAACTCTTTTACATTTTTCTTGGAATTAAAACATTATAAAACTATTGTATACTACACTTACAATTCTATAGATTTAGAAGCTAATGATTTTGTAAAAAGAAAATAAAGAAACATGCATATAATTAAATCTTAATAACAATAATTCTTTATGTACCAAATAAAAAATTAAATCAAGATTAGTGATTTCCTTACATTTGAATTAATTAAACAGTGGATGTATTTTCTGATAGTTTTACAACATTAAGACTTTTTTGCTGATTAAAAATAACGTACGAAGTTATTTTGTGAATTGGACATAAATCATGGTTGTTTTTGCAATATTTGGTTCCAACCCACTGAAGTTAGTGGCATCCTTCCTTTTTTTGTCTGCAATTGCATCTAAAAATTTATACTCTATTAGTATTATACTAGAACCCCCAAAACCTGAAAAAAATCTCACTTATATATACCTAGTTAAAAAAAAAAAATCCATAAAATAGGGGGGCTACAGCCTACAGCCCCCCATCCGCCCCTGCCTTTGAAATAATTGAAGTACAACTACAAAAAATCAAAGTTAAATTGAATTTTCATTGATAATAAACAGTTCCTCACAAAATGAAGAGTATTGTAAAGCTAATTTAGTCAACTTTGATTCTCACAAAGTCACAAACAATATGTAGCTCGATCGATGGGGGTAAAAAGTTAATATAAGTTCCAACCTAATTATATTTTCTTGTCAAAGTGGAAATGTCATTAGATAAGTAAATGCCATCACTTCTTGCTACTTATCATGCACTTACCAATGGATTATTTTTTTATTTCAAAATTGAATTTGAAAGCATATGAAAAGATCTTAATTCGTTATTATTTGTTTTTATTGTAAGGGGGTGTTTGCAAGAGCTTATAAAAGCTACTTCCTCATAACTTTTACTTAAAGTTACTTAAAACGGCGTTTGACTTAAAGCAGTGAGTGTTTGCAAATGTATTTTTAAAAGTTACTTAAAGCAGTTAAAATAGTTTTGTGGTGTTTGCAATAGTTAGCAAAATGAAGTTTTTGAATATTGATCAAGATGCAATAAAATTTATTTACCTATATTTAAAGTATCCATAATATTAATATTTCACCCGCACATGCACAATTATGGTTATATTTAAAAATAAAATAATATAATTGAATTAATACGCTTATTACACTAAATTTCACAATTTATTTGATGTAAGCATTTATTTTTAGAAAGTATAACTTTATTTGAAAGTTGTTAGCATAAATATGTTGTTGTTAAGTAATTTTTTTTCTTTTATGAATTTCTTTGTATTCTTTTTCGTTATTACTTTTTCTTTAATTATTTTTTATTATTAATTAAAACACCACAATTTAAAATTATAGAGAATATCACGTAAATGAGGAAAGAGAGAAATTATGAGAATTTTTTTTCTCATTAATTAAGACTTAAATAAGATATTAAGAGAAATTTAAGGAATATATAAGTAGAAGCAGTTTATGGAAGCACATCATGACATGCTTCTAGGCTTCTGCTTATTTTTGACTTTTTTTTAAGAGAAGGAGAAGCAAAAGCATGAATTGCAAACACTAAATAAATGATTTTCAGTGACTTAAAGCCCATAAGCTCCTTTTAAAAGCTCTTGCAAACACCCCCTAAATAATAACTATCGTACCATTAAACGTAAGCAATAAAAAAATCCAAAGTATTAACGTGATACGTTACAACAAGATCTAGTCTACGAGGTTTTCTTAAGTCAACCCAAAACTCTTATAGAGAATAAAGATTTACAACCTTAAGTTTTATGTCTTAAGTAAACTAGACTTTCTCTATTTACTCTTGCAACATATAACGGCACATTTGAATGTCACATGAGCACAAAACTCCCATAATTTAGTATTATGATTAAAGTAAAATAAACAAAATAATCTTACGTTTGGTTGCAAAATATTCTCCCTATTTACAACCTTAATCTGACTTAAACTCATGTTTGAGACATACAAATGTACACAATATTCATGAATTACCAAAACTACCCTTAAGTTGAGTATCCCCAAAATAATTTCTGATAAAGCATGGGCTGAAATGGTATTTCACTTGGGGGTTGTTGTGAGTTGTTGTGGGTTTAAATTATCATTGGGAGAATGTGATATTAGTTATATGGGAAAATGCTCCAAAAAAGCAACTTATTTAGGGCCTCCACCACCTTTTATTTGCCAACCAAATGTGGTATAAACCCACATAATTTAATTAATTTGACATATTAAGGTCATGTAAATGTATCGTAAGCGTTAACTCCTAACAATATGCTCTTTTTGAGCCTAAAAAATCTCAAGATAACTCAAAGTTTATTTGACTAGAAGTTTTCATAAATAAACAAACAACTTTGACTCAACCACACGACTCGTTGATGATGCATATCATAAAATATAATTATTTCCTCCCACAAAGAGGTCGGTTCGGGAGTAAAGAGAGACATATCAGGGATGGCGGGTGAGACACTCGGAACACCTCTATCGACCACGCGGATAGGAAGGCATTGGTTCACACCCATTGGACTTCTCTCGATCCTCTTCTAACAGGTAGCGTCAGCGATTGGGCTTCTCTCAATCCTCTTCTAACATGTAGCGTCAGCGGGAACCCTTCTCACGATGACACTTTATGACTCCACCCGCGTGGGGGACATACCCGAGTGCATCGCTGAGATTCAACAAATCGAGATCTACCCAGTCCCCACAGATAACGATCGTTACATCCACCTCTCTGTGGAACTATGAACCTTAAAGGTCATATACGCCCAAGCTACCCTAGCGGCAGTCTCTTAAGATATTCGGCTTCCTAAGATATTCGGCTTCCAAAGCCCCACTAACATCCTATGAACTCTCTCTAGCAATACTCCCCATCGGGCTTACATATGTATTTTCACCAACTCGGATATAAGCTTTGATAAACGCTTGTCATGAGTGTACGCACACTTAGAAAATATTTCACTAACACTTTTTTCTTACCTGTTGGCAGGAACGAGGAAAGTGGCGGTGTCAGTTAACGAGAGACCGAGAGGAAAAAACTAGAGGTTACAAGAAGGAACCCGGTACAAATTTACTCTATAACTCCCAACCACTCGCCATAAATAAGGAGAATACCAAATCTGGTTGGTCATCCCTCGCGGAAGACAAACCATTGAGTCTAAAGGCAACAACACACATTTGTTCAAAACACCTCAAACACCTACTGAATGTAGAACACCTCGTTCGATTGGCTCCCTTTGCGAACGACCCACATTGGCATAGAAGAAACCTCATCATAGGTTGCCTCTGTCGGAAATGCTCATTGGCGCAAGAAAAGACCAACCTAATTGGTTGACCTGATCGAGGCAATCACTCCCAACCAGTGTTTTGAGAACCGAAATGGACGTTGACCCGGTAACCTCACCGGTTACTAGTTTTATTGGTTCGAATAGGTCGAACCACTAGTCCGACAGGTCAATGCAGTCAAGTAATCAAACCTCCTTCACAACGACATATACAATGTAGTACAATATATTCACTATCATAATTTCAAATATTACCTTCAAAATTCATTTTTCAACTTCTAATTCATAATAAATAAACGCAACTATACTCCCACAATCACATCACAAATTTACAATATCAAACCAATAATCATCAAATTATCAAAATATAGCATTGTTAACATCCAAAACTTAAACCAAAATCATTAAATCCAACCTACAATATCCAAATTCGAACTAAGTACCAATAAAATTGCAATATCATTAAAATAATGTCATAATATGTAAAAACATCTCAAAAGGTACACCCTCAATAAACTTAATCCAACAATATCACTTAAAATTGAAATCACTCAATGTGTGTCCCCATATCCCTATTTGCATCTTCAGTGCATAGACAAAGCAACATAAAAATGTATAAGTGAATTATTTAAAGTGTTAAAACTTAAAAAACTAAAATATGTAGTAAAAAGGTATAATTACCTATTGATGGTTGAGAACTAGATTCACCTCCAGCATTTCTTTGTCCTTCTCCAAGCATTTCTTCCAACTCATTATAATCTAATTCTTTTTCACCACTTGCATCTTCTTCAATAACCCAATGCTCCACCTCATCAATAGACTCATAGTCAATTGGATCATATTACTTTTTTTCACGCTTCTTCAAAATTATACCGACTTATTTAATAAATAGACTCATAGTAACATCGTAAAATAGAAATAATAAATTAAATTAAATCTTATATGAAAGAACAACACACATAAAAAAACATACCGTTTCTGCACAAATACCAAATCATTTAATCTTGATGCTCCAACCTATTCCTCTTTTTGGTATGAATCCGCTCAAAACCCCTCCAATTACGCTCACATCCAAATGATGATGATGTATGTCTTAACAGTTTAACGCCAACCTTTTGCAAATTTGGCACATCACCGCCAAATAGACTCCACCACACACCTTAAAAGAAAATCAAATTAGTACATAATTATTAAGATCAAAGATATAAAGTTAACCAATAAGAAAATATAAATGACAAGAATACCTGGGCGAGTATCTTATAAATTCTTTTTTGCTATGTCACGTCCAAACGTTCCTTCACGCTCTCGAAACATGGTCATTTCCCTCACCAAATTCTACGAGCTTCTCCACCACATCATATACACATGTCCAAACAGTAGTATTATTAGCAGGACTACTGTAACCGTCCTGAAAAAGAAGATTCAACAAATAAGTTGTCGTGTGGAAATTTGTTTGTAGCATTTTATCCCACCGTGCATTGATTATATCCACATACAATTTATATTCATGTTCTTTACCCTCTAAAATACCCATTTATTGCTCTCGACATCCCTGATATGGGCATTTCCCGCATATGGGGCCTGACCCAAACCAAGCCCATATTTAACCATATCGGAGATCACTTTCGACATCATATCGGTGATAATCACCGATATGTTACTGTGGTCCCCGGATCCCGAGGTCTATAAATACGCGATGCCCGGATCCCAAAACGAGCAATTACTATCCCTCAGCTACCACGCTCCATATTGAAAGAAATCACCGATCTCACTCTCGATATCGTACTCGATATCGAGATAATCCTTGTGCTCCACTGATACGTCATACCACCACACTACCGATACCATATCGAGGGTGGTCATCGACATCACATCGAAGCTAATCACCGATGTACGCCCGATCTAATTACCGACATAGCCCTGCCATCCAAGAATCGAGGTGTTAGTCCGAGGTGTTCCGGACCAAGCCTAATCGAGACACGTAGATTAGGCCTAGTTTGTTAAGATAGACCCGTTGTATTTCCTTTGTACTCCACTGTAACTGACCCTTACTTATATAAACGATCTATTGTCAAACTAGTGGCGCCGTCTGTGGGAACACCAGTTCCCAGACGAGGACCCGATCCGAATTTAACAGAGTTGTGACTAGAAACACGAGGATTGAGGACACACCACTCCCTCAACAGCCGACTAACCAAGAACAAACAATGACCCAAGCTGAGATGGAGCTTCCTTCAGCACAAAATGAACCGCGATGTAGGCGCGGGCCCGGGAGTCCATCGCGAGCCACGAATACAGGTCCAACCACTGTCGTACCAAATACGGCAGAACCTGCTACTGAGGACCCAACAGCAGTTGTCCGAATGACCGAGGTGCCAAACGCGGATCTTCCCGACTCAGAGGAGACGATGACTGCAGAATAGAGCGTCGTTCCCCCTGCCGCCATAACCCCGGAGATGCTAGCGCAGATCAACGCTTCTGTAAAAGTGGCGCTTGACACTACGTTAGAGACTTTGCTTCCACGACTGGCAAAACAAAGGACAAGGGACGTTCGGGCAAGGCCCCATGAATCCAGAGCGGGTGAGAGAAGGGCAAGGCAAGGATATGATGAACATGAGGATACGGGAGACTCATTAAGAGAGATATCGCCCGCTGCTTACGACAGGTCGGAGAGACGGGATCATAGGACCCTGGATCGAGAGATAGAAAGAAGGATGGAACGACTTGACCGCGAGAGAGCGGAAGTAATCAGGAGAATGGAACGTAGTCGCGACCGCGCTGAGGTTACGTATTCAAAGAATGAAGACGCAGAAGTACTGCAGGTAATATCAAAGAGGATGGAACAACTAGACCGCGATAGGGCGGAGTTGACGAAGAAGGTGACTCAGAGCCATTGGAAAGGTCGCAGCAGGACCCCGTTTTTGGATGAGATTGAGGCTGAGGTATTGCAAATAGGGGACAAGATCCCAGTGATCAAGCCATACGGCGGAAGAAGTGATCCTACAGATCATCTCCATCAGGTCAATAGCATTTTGAATCTGCACAACTACTCAAAAAACGTAAAGGCAAAGATCATATACACCACTTTAACGGGCGCTGCACTGGATTGGTTCACTAGGCTGGAGGTCCGATCCATAACGGACTATGAGCAACTAAGGGAAAAGTTTGAGAACCAGTTCTCTAGCCAGAAGAGAATGAAGACCAACCTGTTGCACCTCGGCGTAGTGCAGTAGAGGGAAATGGAGAACCTCCGGGAATATATGAAGAGGTTCAATGACGAATTGTTGAAAGTGGATGAGCCACATGGGGGGCAAGTTATGATGATGCTGTTCAAGGGTACGACACACCGCAGGTTCGCCGGCGAGCTAATCAAATTGACTGAGCCCACCATAGCACAGATCAACATGCTCGCAAACCAAATGGTTTACGAGGACGAGATGATGGCAACACGTCAAGGTTCATTTCCCAACAGGAATGCAGATAGAGATCGCAACAGAGAAAGGCCCCCAAGGACGTACACACCTTTGAATAGAGGCATTCTGGAAGTGATGGCCGTGGCAAAGAGGAACATATGGTTGACAGAACCCAGGCCATTGAATGAGACTTCCGGGATGAAGTCGTCGGGCAAATACTGTGTGTACCACCAACAGCCCGGACACAGGACGGAGGATTGTACGCACCTGAGGAATGAAATTGAAAGATTGATTAAAGAAGGGAAATTGATCGAATTTGTCAGAAACGTCAAGGAAGATGCTAGGGGGACAGACAATTCTTTATCCCCTAGAAGAGATTACTCACCCATGAGAGGAAAGCAGAAGATGATCGAGGCACCCGAGGAGCGTGATAGGACCATAGTGAATGTCCCGAGCAAAGGCGTCATAAACATGATCAAGGGAGGAGCCTTGGGAGCCGACACGGCTCGCGGCCTAGAAACCATAACACGAAGACTCCAGGGTGGAGCCTACATTGGGTACACAAATGCAATCATGCTGGAAGCGTACTTGGAGCAGGAGATCTCTTTCACCAGGAGAGACTTGGAGCAACTTAGTCCATTGGCCTTGACCGCAGCCTACGAGCAGATGAGGATAGCCCCAGACCGGTTAAAGCGGATATCCACCCCATTGACTGGATTCGGCGGAGCAGAGGTAGTTCCACTCGAACAAGTTATATTGCCCACAATGTTTGGGATAAGCCCACGCACCCGGGTGATGCCGATAAAATACACAATAGTCGACACCCCGTTTCCCTACCATGCCATCATTGGCCGACCGACACTCAACCAGATCAGGGCAGTGGTCTCTACTTATTACCAGAAGATTAAATTCTCGATACCTCAGGGAGTCGGCAAAATTCTAGGTGACCAAGTACAAGGATGGATGTGCTATGTGAACTCGCTGAAGCACCCTAGAATCAGAAGAAGACAAGAAATACAAGTCCCACACCAAGAATACATTCCGTGCACGGAGTGATCACCATGAGGAGCAAACAGAACAATATTTTAAAATTTTAGTAGTTTTTAAATTATGCTTGAACCATTGAAACATTGCCCCATCGTGTGTTAGTTTGTAAACTTAAAACAGGGGGAACTACGCCGGTCTGATTCCCCACTCAACGGGATACGTAGGCGGGTTAGGTTTACCTAGCCTTCGACCGTTATCTTTTATTTTGCCCCTTCGTGGGTCGGCATGTAACTAAAACAGGGGGAACTACGCCGGTCTGATTCCCCAATCAACGGGATACGTAAGCGGGTTAGGCTAGCCTTCGACCGTTATCCGTCGCTACCTTTTTATTTTTGCTTTATGGAATCTCATATTTCATGCAGGGATATGTCCTAATCGGACATTACGGAAGTGCAGAGAATTGCACGAAGAATTGGGGAGTATTCCCATAGATATATGTTTAACACATCGCCCTCTTACAGGTACATAGCCCGAAGGATCACACATTACTATGTCCGAAAAGGACATAGGGAATATTAAACCCTCGTTTTTTTAAAAGAAGGGATTCAGGGGGCATTGCCCCAGATTATTCAATATTATCCATCTAAACAGGTACAACAGGTACAACAGGCACGTTATAACACAATGGAAACACCTTTTCTTGCATGAAACTGAAATTCCCAGATTGAGGGAACATTCCACATATAACACATGCGCATCATTTCGTGTTTTCATATAAGCTTTTACATCAAAAAATCTTTCTTTTCTGTGATGTTTTACAGGGCCTAACGACCCATAGAGTCCACGACGACAGAGTCACCAAGGGACATAGACAAAAAGACAAAAGAAAAGGCTCCTACCCATGAGCGGTAACGGGTTCCCCTGTGATAACGGGCGGGCTCCTACCCATGAGTGGTAACGGGTCATCGGCAAAGAAAAGGCTCATACCCATGAGCGGTAACGGGTTCCCCTGTGATAACGGGCGAGCTCCTACCAATGTGCGGTAACGGGTGATCTACAAAGGAAAGGCTCATATCCATGAGCGGTAACGGGTTCCCCTGTGATAACGGGCGGGCTCCTACCCATGAGCGGTAACGGGTCATCGACAAACAAAATGCTCCTACCCATGAGCGGTAACGGGTTCCCCTGTGATAACGCGCAGGCTCCTACACATGAGCGGTAACGGGTTCCCCGCGGGCTCCTACCCATGAGTGGTAACGGGTCACCTACAAAGAGAAGAAGAACCCCTGTAATAACGGGGTCGATCCTAAACATTTAAACGGTACCGGGTTCCCTGTGATAACGGGATGGGCCCCTACCCACAAGAAAAATATACTTTGTGATAACGGGGTCGATCCTAAACATTTGAGCGGTGGCTGATTACCCATGTTTCTACCAACACCGAGGAAATTCTAATCATTCCTTGTTGACAACAAGCAAATTAAAGAAATCTCATCAAATACGAGAACGAAATGAATGCAGGGTCAGTTATCGAAATACTGCATACTCTATCATCATGACAATAAAAAATCAACAAGTTATCAGACAACAAGGCCACGAAGAGTCACAGATTGTGAAGATAACAGAGAAATAAATATTCAGTTACAGAACCACGAATTGGAGATAGTCCGGAAAGGGATAAATTCAAGTTACAATAAAGGCATCAAACAGCTACTCCCACAGGGACCCTTCAGTCTTCTTCTCAACTACCTCGGAAAACACGTCAGGGTCGGCTGCACCCGCACATTTGCTGAAGAAGGAAAAGCCCGCATCATTCCCCGCACAACATCTGCTTCAGAGAATTCTACTCGCTTGGAGGATTTGACTGCACCCACCTTCTTGGGGCCCGAACTCGAAGACGAGTGGACATTGTGGATAATCCCGTCACGAGACCTTTTATTACCCGATACCCTAGACGGGTCAACGGCAGGCATCCTAATCGGAATTCCAGGAAAGATAGGGGCAAAGCCCCCCAATATCGAGGGCTCGTGTAGTGGCCCTTTCCCTTGTTAGTCGTACCTGAAACAGGCGCTTTTCCCTTGTCGCTAATAGTGTTCGGGCTTGAAGAGCCCGACCCCACGATGAAGGGCGCATCCACTAAATCACCTAAGTTGACATGGGTATTCGATCCCGAACCACCAACGTTCTCGGTCAAAGAAATGTTGGACTCCAACTCAGAACGTGGGGCTACGTACTCACCAGAAGGAGACCTAGCATCTAGTCTCTCAGTCAACACAGTCCCTTCAGGCGGATGAACCACACCCTCTTGTTTCGAGGTCAACACCTCTAAGAGATTGGCTGCACCGTCCAGGCCTCCCATCACATCAAGGATGTCCTGGCTAAAGGACCCAACCGTTGCAGGAACACTTTCAAAGCATTCTTCATTAAAACGTTCACGTACTACAATGCTAGGGGGAGGTTGTTCAACTCCCGATGCCTCTGCCAGAACCTCAGTGGCTGCATTATTCAGATCAAAGTTAGACGCAGACACTGTTTCAGGCACCACCGCAACAGCTGCCGTCTCAGCCAATGCAGTTTTCTGAGCATCACGGTCGGCTTGAAGTTTACGCATCAATTGTCTGAAACCCATTCTCACGGAATATCTCAAAAAATAAAATATACCTGCAGAATAATTGGAATATTAGCATGAGAA
This sequence comes from Linaria vulgaris, assembly GCA_948329865.1. Taxonomy (NCBI): domain Eukaryota; kingdom Viridiplantae; phylum Streptophyta; class Magnoliopsida; order Lamiales; family Plantaginaceae; genus Linaria; species Linaria vulgaris. Next base: position 131,359,953 of record OX415249.1, read on the forward strand.
AATAATAATAAATCAAGTACAACAGCGAGATCGAAATACACGTCGGGGAATATATCAAACATGGTTACCGATATAAATACCGATGTGGTTACGCTAACGACAAAGAAGACACAGAAAACTATGACCTTCAAAGTCTCTTACAAGCCCTACTTATAGACGAAAGCTTTAACTACATCGGGAGACACTTTCGACATCATATCGAATATGCGTTTCGACGTGATATCGACGATGAAACCCGATATCCTATCCTATTACGCAAAAAAGCCTCGAATGGCCAATCGCAATTTTCTAAGTGCAACTCCCATATTTCTAAGAAATTCAAATCCAAAGAAACACATAATTCAAACGAGGACCTCAAACTATGCATCCACTACATTAGGGGGCCCATCGAAGTTCATCACGAAGTGCATTCCCCGCATATTTGATCTCCGTCATTTGAATTGACGGGACGAAGGGTACAGGTAATCCAGAAACTCAAAATTAAATTTGCTAATTCTTATCTCTAAGATAAGAATCCCCAAATTGGGGGATTACATGATATGGGCATTTCCCGCATATGGGGCCTGGCCCAAACCAGGCCCATATTTAACCATATTGGGGATCACTTTCGACATCAAATTGGTGATAACCACCGATATGGTACTGTGGTCCACGGAACCCGATGTCTATAAATACGCGATGCCCGGATCCCAAAACGAGCAATTACTATCCCTCAGCTATCACGCTCCATATCGAAAGAAATCACCGATCTCACTCTCGATATCCTACTCGATATCGAGATAACCCTTGTGCTCCACTGATACGTCATACCACCACACTACCGATACCATATCGAGGGTAGTCATCGACATCACATCGAAGCTGATCACCGATGTACGCCCAATCTAATTACCGGCATACCCCTGCCATCCAAGCATCGAGGCGTTAGTCCGAGGTGTTCCAGACCAAGCCTAATCGAGACACCTAGATTAGGCCTAGTTTGTTAAGATAGACTCGTTGTATTTCCTTTGTACTCCACTGTAACCGACCCTTACTTATATAAATGATCTATTGTCAAACTAATCCCCTCATAAACAAAACCTTTAGAAGGCTTCTCACCTGAATCACAAATTTGCAACAACTTTATGATCGAAATCATGACTTTCACAATTTTCTCATAATCTTTCCAAAAGTCCCGATCCAGAATAATTCTCCTAACTTCTACACTCTTGGCCTCGTCCAAGAATTTCTTAAAACCTGGATCAACCACAATTCTTGCCAAAAACAAATCTTGTCGTTCACATAAACTCTACAATGATAAAAATGTTGTGCCAAATTGAGTCGCACCAGGAACTATTATTTCAGTCTATCAAAGTTGTTGCTTTAACCATGCATTAGGCCATTTACGCTTATAAACAAAACTTGTTATTCTTGTAGCATTATGTGCTAAAATCTTAACTTTGGGAAGATATGAAACATCCTTCAATATTAAGTTTATGGAGTAAGCAGAACAAGGAGACCAAAATTTTTTTGGATATTTTTCTAAGAGCAATTTTCCAGCTCTTTTATAGTTAGCTGCATTATCGTCACCGTATGCACTACATTCTCAAGGCCAACAAATTTAGAAAATAGATCGCATAAATTTTCAGAGCTTGACACTATAGCAGATGCATCAACAGACTTGATGAATGATATACCTTTTGAACAATAGACCAAAAAACTTATCAATGACCTATGCCTCCTATCTGTCCAACCATCAGTCATGATAATACAACCACTAAGAACCTACTGACTTCTAAGAGCATCAATAGACAAACTTACTTCAACTTTAACCTCTTGAAGCAAAGAAATTCTCAAAGCATGATAGCTAGGACCAGAATACCTAGGACCTATCGCTGATATTCTATTCATTGCCTTTACAAAATATGAAGAATTCACAACATTTAACGGAATACACTGCTCCAATAGAAGATTTGCAACAACTGTGTGAAGACCCCCTTGAAAGTCCTACAAATAGGGGCTTGTTAGAACTCCCACAACAACTAAGTTTGAGACAAGATTTTCACTCATTCCCACTTACACCTTTTTCCGCTCTAGTCTCACCATTTTCACTCACACATATAGATATCGGTACAACACTTGGCACTTAGCGGCTAAAAGTAGCTATACTTGTAATCCCAAGGATGCTCTCGTAATAGCCCTCCCCTCCTTGACCGAGTTCCGCCACTTGTAACCTACTGAACTCTTGTGAACATCAATAAAAACATTGATCGCTTCTCTCAGGCTCGAGATCAGCGTTCCCAATAAACTCACTCGATCAATATTCCCAGTTTTTCTTCCTTGAGGGGTCAGACGATATTGCATCATCACTCATGAATGCAATTAAACTCTCAAGACTTGGTCTTCTCTGTTCTTGAGTCTTCTCCTTTTATAGGCTGCATGTTCTTAAATCCGCGTTTCAATACTGGCTGATTGCTTGACTGTTGCAATTTGATTGACACATCCTTAACGAACCGAACTTTTGATCTTCAATCAATAAGACGCTGCGGAATCTTAATAAGAATATCTCATGGCTATCATGTGAAAATACTACCAAAAGTCAAACATAACAAGAGATCGGAATAATGGAATTAATTTCTATTTTAGAACCTTTGGCTTTGAAAATATTGATTTAAACGCACAATCGAACTCAAAAAAACGATTATAACAAGATATAAACGGTTGGAGCCTCAATGGTGCATGGTGAACGAAATTTGAATAAATTGTAAAATGCCTAGATGAACTATATGAGTTCTTTGAGTGATAGAGATTATTACTCAACTTGTAATTCATGACCTCTTATGGCATGTATCTATAGAAAAAAATCATATATAATTAAAAATTAACATATTAAAATGCATTAAATCTTTATCACAATCCATGTATCCATTAGAAAGTTAACCATCATAGATTGAAGCTTAAACTTGTGATGCAAGGTTATTTCGTCTTATGATCAATCACTCCACGTCAGACTAACTCAAGCTCCTTTTTGGTCTTGAGTTAACTTTGAGTTCGAGAAACCTATACTGAAAACAGGACACACGAACTAGGCCAGGGCTGACCTCGCTTAGGCAATCTAATGCTTGAGTTAGTTGATGCTCTTTGAGGGATAAGACTATAAATAAGTTATAGCTTAAATACGATGCAAATAGAAAATAGTTAAGTAGGTCAAACATATATATTAGGTCGGGCAAAACGAGACTGATGCAGATTGGGAGTTTGTTGATTTCAGACTAAACTTAGGGCTAAGCCAAGCTGCCTACGTATCCCATAGAGGGAATCAAGCCAAATGTAGTTCATTATTTCTTTGTAGTGTTCATGTGACACGTCTCACATTGGACTTAGGGGTTGGGCCTGATATGTTGGCACGTCAACTAGTTAGGACGTTAGCAAATTGGGACATCAACCGATTGGGATGTTAGCATGTTGGCACGTCAACTCGTTGGGATGTTAGCAGGTTAATACGTCAACCGATTGGCACGTTTGCTGGTTGAATGTCCAACGTAATATAGTTGGCGTGACTTAGGTGCTCTCCGGTAAACTTGTCTTTGATTATGATTTGTGGAGATATTTATTGACTTATTACTTCCTTAATTATAGGAGTGCAATATGCATGCTTTACATGGGCCGACCCACTAGGTTAGCCCTTAGACGTTAGCATGTCATCCGATGGAGAGTGTTTGAAGTGGTCACCTGATAGCGATTGACGTGGTCACTTGAGAGTGTTTGACGTGGTCACCTGATACTAGTTGACATTAAGGGTGTTCATAAACCCGCTCACCCAACCGACCCGTCTAAACATGACCCGCACAAACTGCCACGTTCATATTTTTACTTTTTTAGCGTATGCCACGGTTGAAAAAGATGGCAACCTTGAGCATGTGGGTTGCGGGTACACCCACCCGACATCTGCCCACCCGCATATGAAAGAAAATAAAAAATATATTAGTTCATTTTTCTAAACACTTTAATGAGATAAGAAATTAATTGTGTACTAGCAAAATAATAGAGATAACTACACAACACTCTAGTTCATCTAGACGTGAAAATTTAATAATTTGATGCGTATTAAGAAAAGACTTTACATACATTTAGTTGAAACTCGATAATAATAATGCATAAATTGAACTTGTAGATAGTATAAACGTACGAAAGAGAAAACAAGAAAAAGAATGAGAGTATATTTCTTAAATACGAATAAAATAGGATCATTGCGGCATATAATTTGTGTGTTTTAAAACATGGATGTTTTTTTTATTATTTGTGATTTGATGTATAACATTACCCGCCGATCCACCTATCAACCGCATGCACCCGTCTAACCCGCAATCCGCATGTTCTTCAAAATAAATGCACCAGCCCGGCTGGGAAAATTGGTAAACCACAATTGTTGGGTATGGTGTCTTTTCTTATGACAACCCGCCAAAACTTGACCGCGAACAACCCTAGTTAACATGGTCACATGATACTGGTTGATGTGGTGACTAGATAGTGGTTGATGTGGTCACCTGATACTGTTTGGCGTGGTGACCTGATAGTGGTTGACGTGGTCACGTAATACTGTTTGACGTGGTCACGTGATACTAGTTGACGTGTCTTGAGAGCGCTGTCTAGGATAATTCCTTTCTTAATGTTGATTAATGGGGTATTTATGGATGCTTGTTGGACTATTCTTGATGGGCTTGGCCGTTATTGTTCAATTTTGAGCGAGTTCACTAATTTGATCATAATTTCTTCAATACTCATCAGAATTGGGATCCGTTTTTGGTGTTAGAAACTAGACATCCGTGTCTTTCTAACGACATATGGATCATGGCTTGATTTATTCAAATCATGATGTCGTGGCTTGTCGTTGTTTGCAGATCGCTGGAGTTTATGGCATTACACGCGAGTAATACAAATTATGGTACAACATTGTCAAAATAAAAATACTACAGATATGTTCCAAAAAAAAAGGTTATAGATGATATTGGCTAGGACAAATTTTCCTTTTCTAGATAAATTGGGACGGAAAATACTATGTGACATTAGGTTAATCCAGTAAATCAGCTCATGCAACAGTGTTTGTGATCCGACACTATATTAAATCGAAGAATAGCAAAACCTCTTGATCTTAATAATTTTTGTGACTAGGAGTGGGTCCGGGAGGGTGCCCGAATTACGAGTACCCACATGCGTATACCCGCTCCTACATAAAATGAAACTTCGCTATGGCGCTACTCATTCTCATTCATCACATAGCTGGTACCTGTGCGGGTGAGGAACACCTAGTGGGTACCCGATCTTACGCATTTTTTATATTCCATATCTTGAAAGCAAGCAAAAAACTCTCTTAAATCAAATATTTGCACGCCACATAATTAAAATTTGAAATACCATAATATTTGACATCCAATAATTATTCAAATTCAACTTCACATTCATCAATGACTATAAAAACATCACACATCATTAACTAAATTTAAAAAAAAATGCCGCAGAAATGCAGCTAACTAAAATTATTTAAATCTTAATTATAAAATATATATACTCTTAGTAAAATATGTCATGCTATTTAATATTATTATATCGTTGCTATATTAGTATATATGTATCTAATTAAAAAATGTGAGCAAGATGCGGGTACTCATACGGCGGCTGAAAATGGCAGACTAAACTGTGGGTTCCCCTTTCACAGCTGTGACCTGTGAGTCACAAAAAAAACCTTTCGATACAAGATAAGGCATTTTAAATGAAAGAAAAAAATGAAGCATTTTTTTCTTCTTTCTCTTTCTCCCTCGAGATTCTGGAGGGAGGGGAAAGGCTTGGGCCCCGATATGATGGGAATATTGCCGAGACGAAGGACAACACTTCTATACGTGATGGTAACGTAGTATGTTACGTTGTCTCATTCCCGCTGCATCGAAGAGTACTTATGCACCATGTCATGGACATTCACTCCCGCTTTAAACGAAAAATACTCAAACCAGAGTGGGGCGAGAGCTAATACCCGCTTCAAATGTCTAGCTACCTCTATTCATGACAAAGTAAATGTATACAGATTTATAGCACTCTTGTTGACAATTGAAAACAATATTACCAAATGAGATGTACAAGATTCTAAAGATTGTTAGTAAGATTAACTGCATATAAACCAACAATAATATAATGTGTTATTTCAAAATGCTAATATTTCATGCATAATTATTTACTAGAGACCACTTCAATCTGAAAATACAAATTAGCAAATAACATATTGGGAGATGATATATACAGAGCAAAATCCCTTAATACAGAGCAAACTTTTATTATTTACTATTTCACCCTTATTCCAATCAATTGTTTTATTTACTTTCCTTTTCTCGCATGGCAATAATTAGTAGAATTCTTAGAAATGATTGAATAAAAACGATTATGTGTTATAAATATAGATTGATCGATTCTATTTCCAAAACATGAATACAAAAAAGCATATTGCTACGTAATTCTACAAAGTATAAATATCTTTCATTTATAATTTTGTAATTTTAAATGCAGATTAATTTTTCTTCTATCATTTTTGGTGACATATTCCCAAATCAATTTTTTATTGGGGCTCCCTTTCAAAACAAATGGACAGACTTAATTGTTTTTTGCATAAATTTAAGAAAATTAGACATGTACAATGCAAGTACTTGTATACATAAAATAACACGTAAAAAAGAAAAAAAAATAATTTTCAAAATTCATATCATAAAATATAATGAGAGTCATCTGTTCGGAAGTTCCGATTCTGTTTTCTAAACTTTTTTGTTTTCACATTAAAGTTCTTTTTAAAAATATCTTTTTATGAAACAAGCCATTATTTTAGTGAAGTTATTGGTCGTGTTAAATTTTTTCAAACAATTGTTTTTTTCAAACAAATCTTTTGATACGATTAATTCCATTACTAAGAAAATATTATATATGATCATTAGTTTGCTAATTTAATGTATTAAAAATTAAATTATTAGAAACACAAATGAATATAAAATTAAATTAAAATGAATGAACTGTACCAAAATAGAAAACGAAATATATATGATTATACATGCAAATTGGAGATATTTTGTTTTTGCCATACGTGATATGTGCATCTGATTGTGAATGTATTTCTTATATAGAAATTCCCAATTTAAGAAGAGTTGTGAATTTCTTATGGTTAGGAAAGAATGGGAGTAATAGATATCTTTTTAGCAAAGTGTAATATTGGAAAACTCTATAAATTGCTCTGTATGGATGAGAAATGCTCTATATATCATTTTCCTAACATATTATTATAATTTTCTTAACTACAATCCACATTTAATATAAACACACACACATATATATATATATATAGCCACGCCAAATTAAATAGGCCCCTCCCTAGTAGATAGGTTGTGGATGTTGCAATTTGCAACGTCCACAATTAAATAATAATGTTGCTGTCGCAACTTTTTATTTACTTTTTAGGGGCAAAAATTATGCCCCCTATATTTTTTTTCTAATCTATAACTACTTCCCCTTTCTCTTTTATCCTTCACAATTATTTCTCTACCTTCTTATTATCAATCTCACTCTTGTTAAAATATAATATCATCATAATATATATATATATATATATATATATATTCTTACTAATCATTCTTTATATGTATTTAAGATAATTATCATAACTTTGTTATTTTAATATTAATCTTACTCCTCCGATCCGTAATATTATGGTGCATCTATTTTTTCCATATACCGATCACGCTCAATCATCCACTCCTACGCCTCAATCTCGGCGTCCATCCAACCATGAAGATATTTACTAATCGTGTTTGTGCCGGTATTAATCACCCGTCCATTTCGATGATGAGACACAAAATCACAACGGGTCGGTGGATCCGATGAACACGGCCCAGTTCGAGTCCAATAGGAATAGGGGTCTTGATTTTTTGGAGTTTCAACCTAACGACCCTATTATGCAATGTGCGGGAACTCTCCGGTTTATCTTCCAAAATTTGAAGAGCCACATGATGACATGGAATATGATTAACACTCGATACCCAAAATCGCAACGCCAAGTGATCCTAACATTCATCCACCGACTTTTACCACACGAGCTAAAAAAGCTACGTCCAAGGTATGGGCATATTTTGAGAGGGACAATGATGAAGATCAAAAATATGAGTATCTCTTGATCGAAAATAACCAACCCGAAGTTCAAGCGAGTCGAGGTTTGACCAGAAAGTCAACGGAGCCCGTTTTTGTGAGATGCGGCTCCACGTACCTAGTATCTTGGTTGATGGATAAAATTCAATACTACACAACTTTGAGAGAGATTCTCTCCGTGGTTGCCTTTAGTTATGATATTTAATTATGTTATAAGTGATTTGCATAGATGGAATTAGAAGTCCAAACATCTTTCCGACCTGATTGTTGTAGCAAGTTATATTGCCGTGTCACCTACGAAAAAGCTTACACATTGTCTTTTTGTAAGTATCCATACCAACAACTCATTCAAGATATACATTATTGCACGGCATGAGGTATAGTACTACAAATTTGTTATAGAATAAAAGTTCATTCATATTTATTTGTTACTTGAACCAATTACTCATCTATTAGTAATCTTATGAGACCCAATCATAAGTTTTTGTGTCGAACAAGTAAATACCGTCAGCCCTTGCTTCCCACGAACAAAGTCCTATTCCGCAAGACTCTTTTCTCAACTTTGCATTGAATGAATCAAAACTTTGATGTTTTGTTCCCCAATTGAAACTGCACCAAAACAAAGTATTTGGAAAGAAGTTTTCGCAAAATCTCCAGGAAAATACTTGATTTATGGCAAGTGTGTGAACTCCAAGATCGTCATCCTTAGATTGACAATGAATTGTGAATGATGGAGAGTTTGCGGGGAGCTGATTAATCACTTGGACGGTCATTTTACTTTGAAAAATAGAACAGGATAATTTTTCTTCTTGGGAAAATGCAAAGAGTAGGTTTGTTGCTACGAGTAAAAATAGAAAATGGATTCTCATATTTGGATCACGTGCCATTGCTCCAAAGGGAAATGAAATGTGTTGATTCGAATTTGAAGTTGTCTGTATTTTGTCATTGAAATGGCTCATTATATAGAGCAAAATAACTTGACCCACCTTAAAGAAAAGGAAGAGAAATGAGCAGTTAAAAACATATTACAAGAATCTAAAAAAGTTTAATGCGTCATGATATAGGTAAGGGTTCTAGGGAAATTTCTCCTATATATGTTATGTATAATTTGGCAAATTATTTACTTTAAAAACTAAAGGGGCAAGATACCCTGAATAATTTTAAAAACACCTCAATTATCTTAATAAATAATGACATTATAATTAAAACGTACAGTACATATAAAATATCTGAAATTCACACAAAATCTAAAACACATTAAAACACACTTCACACCTAAAAGCACACACACCTTCTAAAACACCTAAAATATTACTACTCCCCAATTACCGAGACACACTCACATTCATTAAAACTTATATTATACCTAAATCACCTTATAAAAATATGCAGTATACCTAAATTACCTAAAAACGGTTACACAACAACTAAATCACCTAAAAAAAGTCACACAATACACTTAAAAGCACATTACATCTACTTTACCTATAAAATTCACTACATTTAAACAAATGCGTACAATACAATACCTAAATCGCCTAAAAATCACACTACACCCACATAAGTTTAAAATGTAGCGTTACAATTAAATACGCACTACACCCACATAGATACATTAATTAGTGGTTAATGTAGGAATGGGGATTGGATTCTGGCCTTCTGGGTATTAATTGGTTGGTGTATTCAATTTTGAAAAGAACGGTGAGGAAATAATTAATTTATTTACTTTAAAGTTGTATTCGCTCGCTCGAGGTTAATGTTTTACGACAATTGTTTCTTAAGATACAATATCAAAAGTTTTGTTAGTAATATTGCATCAAAATTATGAATCAAAGTTTTATTAATTAACCACTTTGTTTTTAATCGTTTTACAAATTACATTTTCACCATATAAAAATTTAAATGATCCTTCATTATATTTAAGAATGAAGCATGTAAAGTAATAATCAAGGACTCATTTGCTTAGCAAGTAAAACTTAAAATGAATCTTAGATCATTTAAAAATAAAATAATGCACGTAAAAACTAACTGTAAACTGTCCAACAATATTTGACGAACAACTCTTACCTTCCAATTTTTTATTTTTTTTTTGCATAACAAACTTTTATTTCCAACTAATAATTTAATTCTGAATACATAACTTCATGATGTTATTTAAAAAATCTGAGTAAATTATAAATTCTTGTGCAAATTCTTGATGATACAGTTTAATTTAGGGACGCTATATATATATTGAGACACTTTTTTCTTTCATAATTCGTAACTGAAATAATCACCATAATTTGTAATTAATAACACATATATAACTTTAATTTAACAAAAATACATTTTAAATTATTATAATTAATAAATATTTATTAACATTATTTGAGATTTTTATAGTATTTAAATGGTCTGTGTGTAGTATATATCTCTTATTCGCTTTAACCAGGGCAGAGCCCGGGGAAACGAAATTTGGTTTTTGAGTGACAACATAAGACAATTGTCATTAATTTCTTGATTAATAAACACAAATAATATATCTTTACATTCTATATATATTATCAAAAGAAATATAGTTACATTTAAAGAAACTTAATCTATTTAAACTAGTTGTTAAAATTTTGTTTTCAAAAGCTCAACAAAAAGAAAAAAAATAGTAAGTTTTTTTCAATAGCTAAAAAAAGAAAAAATTAATTATTTAATGAGCTAATTAGAGCGAAATAGAGAGTAAGTTTAGCTCTGCTAATTAGTTATTTAGCTAATTCGTTCCGGATTAAAGCCTGGCCGTCAGATCCTTTTACTATTAGTGATATATAGAGCCTAACGGTCAGATTGTATTCTACAATTCAGTTTTATTAAATACAACGGAAAGAGAAGAGAAATAGGCTCCAATCTTTTAACTCGATTTCTTCTTCTGGTTTATTTTCGATTCCAACAATATATGTATATATATATATATATATAAACATATGTTTGTACGTAAGAATGTTAACTGATCACAACTCATTCTTGATATATGTTAATTCTTCAAGGAATTGCTCGAGATAAATGACACAAATAATACAGATCTGTCATAGAATAAAAGCTCATTCACGTTTGATTTTATGATCGAACCAATAAATCAATTTTACTTTTTCACTTCCAATCAAAAAGTTTCGTCTGGGACAAATAAATACCATCCGCCCTTGCCTCCCACGAACACTGCTCTTTCCCGCACTTGAGATCTCTCAACTTATCTGTATAAGCATCGAAACTTTGTTGCTTCGTACCCCAATAGAAATAGCAATAATATAAAGTATTTCCCCAGAAATTGTAGCAAAATGACCAGCTAAAAGATTCATTTACGGCGAGTACATGTTCTCCAAGATCATCATCCTTAGATTTACAATGAATTGTGAATGTTGGAGAGTTTGAAGGGAGCTTATTAGTCACTTGGACAGTTATTTTACTAGTAATGGAACATTTGGTTTTCACTTGCATGGCAAAGGCAAAGAGTAGGTTTGCTGCAACGAGGACAAATAGAAGCTGCGTTTTCATATTTTGGTTACGTGCCATTGTTCCAAGGAAAATGAAATATATTAATGATTCAAGTTTAATTTCTCAGCTCGTTGTAAAGTTATTGTCATTGAGCTCGCTCATTATATAGAGCAGAAAAAAAAAAAATAGGAGCCACCTAAAAGCAATTGGAAGTAAATGAGCAACTATACTGGGAGATTACAAAAATCTGAAAAGGAGTCCAAAAAGGCTTTTGTTCTTCATAATTTAGGTAAGGATTAATTTCGACAAATTATCCACTGAGTTGTGAAAGAATTATGAGATTTCTCTTTTTTCTTTTACCGATTGATTTCAAAAACCTTTCATGTGTATTGACTCTCTCCTTTAATTATGTTAATGAATAAAATTCACTTAGCCTAAAAATAAAAAATAAAAGTGCAGGTAATTACTCACGTTACATTTAGTACAGGTAAATTAAAACAATAGGAAGTATTCATTGAAATAAATAAATGTTGAATAAAACCACATGTATTTTAGAATAGTTAAGTTACAAGTATCAAAATCAACTAACTTGATGATTATGTTTACGAATTTCTGATTCAAAAATTACTTATTTTAATATTTGCAATTTATGAATGTATGTGACATGTTTTAAAAAATACTTATTTTAATACTATATTTCTAAACGAACTCTTTAAAAAATTAAAAAGTGTCATGTTTTGATTAAAAAATTTGAAACTCACCTAGCTTTTACTTTCAATTTTCTAATTTTATTAATTAATTTCATTCGCAAGTAAAATATCAAATTACTTGATTTTGTTAATATTCAATAAAATGACGTCACGTGTTAACGTTATGTATTCAAATGGTAAATGAATGGTTATCAATGAGTTGAGTAAAAATGGTTATCATTTTCACCTTTTCTTTTTTGGTTCAAAAAAAGAGAGTAAACACTGTTTTTCACCTTTTCTTTTTTGGTTCAAAAAAAGAGAGTAAACACTGTCCCAACCAATAACAACTTAATTATTTATAGTTTGATACTACGTCATATATACTCAACTCCATATCATGATCTACCCCACATGCAGAAACAGACATATTACACCTAAAAACTTACGCACACTTTATCTAATTAAAACACTTATCTCACACCTAATTAACCTATAAAATTACACAATATACTCAAACCACCAGGACACTTAAATTACATAGTTACACCCTACACCTAAATCACCTAAAAACATACTACACCTAAATCACCTAAAAACATACATTTCATAAATAGAAGAATGTTACTATTAAATCACTTAAAAAATAGGGGTATTTGCATCAAACCCCTCATCATTTGGGGCCATTGCAGTCAACACCCTTAACTTTATTTTCGAGCAGTCAACCACCAATCGTTTGGCGAAATAAGCAACGTACACCAAGTCAATAATATTTGGCACTTTTGATCAATGGTATTTTCGTTCAATTTTTGACCCACCTTTAGATATGTTAAATGTGCTCTCTAACCTATAGAGTTTGGTGCAGGTTGCCCCCATCTAAATTTTTAAAAATTTCAACATTTTTTTTAAAAAAATTTAGACAAAAATAAAGATTTATTAAATTTTGACCCACCTTTTTAGTTTCTTATTTCTTTAAGACCAAGGAAATTATGCTTCTTTTTCGACAATTTTTTTAAATCTCTAAACAAACTTCCTTTTTTTTATATCTTTAAACAAAATTCTTTTCTTTTAAAATCTTTAAACACTTTTTTTTTCAGAATGATTAATTGTAAAACAGTCCTCCAAAATAATTTTATTCCAAACATAAATACTTAAAGTCTACCACATGTCAAAAAAGAAGCCTAAATTCATTGGTCGCACGTCGCACGTCGCATGGAGTATATTATTAAGGGTTCTGCAATGCATGCTCGGATCTATTGTACCAATTAGGTAAAGAATGACTTAATTGTTTGGATACTTCGCTGATATCGATTTGACAAGTGAGCATACTAAAGATTTGAATCCTTTGTTGATAGCGTATTAATTGTACACACTACACAAATTTACCTGTTTTTCCAACCGGAAAATTACGACCGAAATCCGGTCGGGAAGATTTTCGACCGCTTTCGACCGAAATTCGGTCGAAAATTTGAATATAAAATTTTCCAATCGGATCCCGGTCAGAAATTTTATTTCCAACTGGGATCCTTTGGTTGGACAAATTCCCGCCAAAAGGTGTCGCCCTAGGCCGAGTATTACCAACCGCAATGCGGTCGGTAATAAGGCAATTATCGACCACATTGCGTTCGGGAATGAGGGAGGTATCCTCCTACTCATTTCACACACCTCTCTTTCTCTCTCCCCCTCCCATTACCGACCACCCAACCCCCTTTCCCTACCGGATTTCGGTTAGAAATCCAGATCTGGTAAGTTTTTCGTCTTTTCTCGTTTTTTATGTTATATTTATTGTTTTAATATTTATTTTATATGTTTAATTGTTAGATATTGTAGAAATTGTTAGGCTTTAATTAGGAAATACCTTTAGAAATTGTTAGGCTTTAGGAAATGTTAGTGTTTAGTAATTATTTATGCCTTTAGAAATGTTATTCAATTAGACTTTAAATAGTATGTATTTTCTTTATGCATTGTTAATCTTTAAACTTTATTTATTTCTTTAGGGATTATTTGATATTGTGTTATTGTAAGACTTTCAACATTGTTTATGCCCTTTGGAAAATTGATTTATAAATTAGAATTTATGATGCTTTTAGGGAATTACTATAAAGTAGAAATGATTATATTTTTAGAATATCTACTTGAAATTTATGTTTTTAGCTACTCTCGAAATATCTATATTTCTTTTTAGGTAATAATATTTATCTTAGCATTGTTTTATTTTATATAATTTTTATATCTGTTAATTTAGTTATTATGGCGTTAATTTTACAAAATATTGTTAGATGTCTTAGAAACGATAGTTTTTATAACATAGTTCATGCCTTTAGGAAAACTATATAACTTAGTAATGATTAAATCTAGGTCATCTCTAGAATTAGAAATATTCTAACTTAGATGCTTTTACTTAGTACGTAGCACTTTAGTCGACGACATGTCGGGCGATCCTCCACGCTCGTCTCGTGATTCCAGCCATGGCCAGCCCTCGAAGAGAGGGCATAGTGGTCCACCGAGTGCCGGAGGGCCTAGTGCTCCAGCGAGATTAGGTCCTCGTCTTCGACTTGTTCATTCTGACGCTACACAACCTGATCTTGTCGATGCCCCTGCTACAGATCATGTCGAGTCCTCTTCTACTTCCCATCCACCTAGGCGTACTACTAGATCGAGCGGCAGTACTCCACGAGATCGAGTAGTACCACATCGACTAGATGATGATCACGCAGCATCGACGCCACCTACGTCATCTGGATCGCGGTGCAGTGGGTCCCAGTACTTCTTCTCCGATAGACGTCGCTGGTGCAGGACCATCTACAGCGACTCATCAGCGACTGGGCTAAGGCTTGTCTAGAGACGATTAGGTTTCGTCTGACTGTAGAGGCTGACGTAGAGTTATTTTGGATGAGCACGGCGTATTTTTGAAGGGGCGCAAGATATCGACGACGATTACCGATATCATTAGGTCATTTATGAAGAAGTGTGTTCCTTCATACAATGCGCTCGATCCAACAGTCCAAGGGAAGATGTGGACTAAGTTTAGGGTGAGATTTCAGAACTTTACTATATATATAAATACATAGTTAGATTTTTGTTTAATGAAACCTTAATTAAAACCATGTCTCAAAACATAAAAACCTTAATTAATTGCAGAAAACATACAGCATTGGTCCGGATGAGTTGGGTCTGGCACATACGGCCTACGAGGCGAAGGCTATGAAGAATTACAAGGAAATAGTGTACATTGATAAGAAAAACTACTATGCGAGGAAGGATGATCCGAAGTGGGCGGGGTGTCCGAGGACAGTGTGGATGAACGACAGGTTGGAGGCTGAGTTTGTGAAGCACTGGGAGACAGGGGAGCATTTGGATAAATCTAAGATAGGAAAAAAGAACTGGCGAGGAGGAGAGAGCCCACGCAGTGATCGTCCTGCACGAGGGACTCATACTAGTGGGTCCATTAGCTACACGGAGATCCGGCGTAGGATGGTATGTCTTATTAAATTCGATTCCATACGAATAACATTTGTCTTAAATTTAAATACTTTAACAAAAATTTTATGTCAATATGCAGGCGAGTCGGAGACCTCTAGGTGCCCCTGCGTCTCGGCACGATGAGATGTATCGTTATCAGCATACACATGTTCCCGAGGATCTCCCAGAGGGAGTTCGATGTCGCCGCATTTAGCTAGACCCCGTGTATAGGGCTATCTACGTAAGTATTTAACTTGTAAAGTATTTTTGATTACTATATTAACATATGCATTATATTATGTACTAACTATTTTATCAAAATGAACAAGATGCCTACATAGCCTTGATGATCGAGAGGTACGAGGCGGATCGTACTAAATGGCCCTTCATGGATCAAGAGTTGTGGAGTCGGGCGTCTGGAGGAGTGAAGAAGGGGAAGGTTGCGGGCCTCCCTTCGGATGCACGTCACGATTAGTTTGGTTTCCAGACGAAGAAGGTGCCAGACAAGACACAGGCCTACACGAGGACATTGAAGGGGGAGAACCGTCGTCTTAGGAGTGCTACTGATTGGAGTTTTGACACCCTTATGGATCACATCGAGCACTTGGCCGAGCATATCACCGAGACGGCATGTACTCTTCCTTCTCGACCCGTACCTACTGGATTCATGTCTCAGGCTCGTTGAGCCTACCAGGGTACCGTGCCGACACCCGAGCTCTCGCCATCGCCCCCTCGTGATCCATTTACTCCTACTGATCCGGATGCTATGATGTATGAGCCTGAGTACAAGGATGACTATAAGGATGGCGACCTGGATGACACTCCCGATGTTGATGCTGTCGGTCTTGGTGCTGGTGATAATGAGGGTGGTGGAGCCTCCAAAGATGATACATTTGGCTTTGCTGATGAGGACTATGAGGACTAGTAGTATTAGTTGTTCGTTTTTTTATGTATTGAAAACTGTGTTAGTTGTTTGTATTTATGTAATTCGTTAGATTCTTGGACAAACTACATTATGTTTATGTAATTTTCTATTTATTCTGTAATGACTCTATGTTTATGTTATTTTATGTTTATTGGTAATTCAGTAATGTTTATATTAGTACTAGTTTGTTCGTAATAAATGCCCTTAATTTTTTTAACTATAAAAAAATCCAACACGAATGCAAACTATAATATGAAATTAAATAGAGTGAATCCAAATTTATTATAAAATAGAAATCGACCACTAAACTATAATCGCACGCTATTCATACATACTATCCTCAGACTTTGAGTCACTCATTATCTCTTTCTCTTCCTCTTCCTCATTGTCCTCATCTTCCTTGTTGCCCTCCTCTGCCTCCTCCTTAGTCTTCTCTCGTCAACCACACCAAATCCCTCGTCGGCCAATTGGATATTCATATTGAATGATGAAAGGTCTACACATAAGTTAAACCCTTCAGATGCATTCCCCTGTAGCACTTGGTGCGACATCCCTGCGTCGACATCGTTTGATCCGGCTACTGATGACATATCGATTATGTGTCTGGCAAGAATAGTGGATACGGCCAACCATCATCTCTGTCCCGGTCACCCCGTCATCTTTTTTGGATAGGGCACACAGTACGCCTGTTTTTCTTGGTTAACAAATACAAATGGCTCATTGGCGCCGATGGTATGCCTCAGTTCGATGTCAACCAACTTGTACGTTGAATGCTCTTGTATACCTGCGTTTATATCATACCAAACACATTTGAACAAGATTATGTACAGGGGTCTAATTCTGCCCATATATTCCACTTGTATTACGTCTTTCAACGTTCCATAGAAGTTGGTAGCATCAGATCCTCCCATGTCTCTCTTCACATAAACACCGCTACAATCACTCTTCTTCGGGCCCAAAGTCATATCGGTGTGAAATCTAAACCTATTCACAATGTATCCCTCGTAGGTTGCCACTGCATTAGCCAGACCTGTGATTAGAGGATCTATTCGTACGCCGCTCTCGTATTTTCCACATGAATACGTTTGCTTGAATCATGCTACGTATTCTTGGTTCCTCTTGGATTGTATCTCCATTGGACTAAGTCCACCGTTCTCTTCTTCTTCAAACAACCTGTATAGGAAAATTTTCATAAGTTAGTATTCTACTTATCTTTAAAGAGTTTATTCATTTTGTTATTACAAATAATTAACAACAACTTACTCGACCCATTGGTCAAGCTCTTCACAGTTTAGAAGCGTGTAAATCTTTATTTGCTCTATTTCACCGGAAGTCAAGTATCTCATATTGTTTAGTGGCCTATTGGCGGCCCTTTCTTGTGAAATATTCTAAGCTCATCATCCCAATCTGTGATATCTAGCGTCTCATTCCTGTTGAGTTGTTTATATTTAGTCTCAACAGAGACATCCAAATATTGAGAACACATGTTGGGCAGCTCTGCAAGTAGGTATGCATTGGCTATGGATCCTTCCACCCTCGCCTTATTCAGTACTGAACCCTTCATGTCGAACATCCGCCTAATACATAGAAATGAATGATTAGGCAAAGAATCAATAATTAATAAAGATAATGATATTAAATATATAAAACCATACCTCTCGAATGGATACATCCATCTATAATGGATTGGACCTCCAACTTTAGCCTCATACGGAAGGTGTATGGCTAAGTGCTCCATAGAGTTAAAAAATGAAGGAGGAAGTATCATTTTCATCTTGCAAAAAATGGAGGAAATATAATTTCCATCTTGCACATGGTAACAATAAACGATTCCTCCAATCGCTCCATATCCTTGGCCGAAACCTCTGAGGCACAAATCGCCTTGAAAAAAAGACTAATCTCTACCAAGGTCCCCCAAATCTCGTGTTTCCAAGAAGTCGCGAAAGGCAATTGGGATCTATCTCTGTATGAAGACGTGGCAATCATGACTCTTCATACCATACAATTTTCCTTGTTATTTTTGCACACATCTTCCCAAGTCCGAGGCATATCCATCAAGAAATTCCAGTTATGTCAGCCAATCAAGCACCATGTTCTTTTGCTCTCTCGTAAAACAATATTTTGCATTTGGCTTTATATACTCACTTCCTCTACCAATGGGTACTAAGAATAATTTTTTTACGGTTGGAGCTTAAGATCGTGCCTCAACTTAATGTTGTCCTTCGACTTAACATCGTCCAACACCGTGTTGATGATGTTCTCAAAAAAGTTTTTCTCACAATGCATGACATCTAGATTGTGGAGAATAAAGTTTGTGGACCAGTAAGGTAGTTCCCAAAAGATGCTTTGACGACACCAATTATGCATTGTATTAAAACCTGGAAGCTTTGTGGAGTTTGGCCTAAATCCAATCGATCGTAGTATATCCACAAGTGCCCTCATCTCCGCTCTTTTCTTCTTTTGAATAGGCGCATCAAGTACCTCCCTATCCGTGTAGAAATCTTTCTAGTTGTACCTCTATTCATGATGCTCTGGTAGAAACCAACGATGACAATCGAACCATGAGGCTTATCCATCATGCTTAAGTGTAAAAGAATTTGTCTCACGCATGCAATAAGGGCACGCCAGCTTCCCATGCGTGCTACACTGGGACAACATTCCATAAGTAGGAAAATCGCTAATAGTCCACATTAGGGCCGCTCGCATTTGGAAGTTTTCCTTCTGTGAGCTGTCATATGTCTACAAACCATTACTCCATAAATCATTCAACGCATCAATCACCGGCCTCAGCAAAACATCCAAGTTCTTTTTGGGACTCTTTGGACCGGGTATAATAAAGCTCAGAAAAATAAACTTCGGTCGCATGCATAAATCTGGCGGGAGGTTATAAGGGGTCACAAACACAGGACCCATCAGTACAGAGATCGAGTCGAACATTTCTAGGCTCTGTTGCAAAGTCCAGATACGCACGATCAAAATTTCTCCACGACTCGCCTGCAGCTGGGTGAATCATTGTATAAGTTGATTGTCGACACTTCAAATGGCAAGTCATATGTCTTGTAGTGCCTACAGTACAGAACAATCTCTATAATCGAGGACCTAAAGAAAGTACCACAATTTCTTCCTTGCGACCCTGGACTTTCTACCAGCCTCGTACCTATCGGTCTTGCATATCGGACACGATGTGAGATACTTGTTGGCATTCTCACCGTAGTACAAGAAACAAAAATTCCAACAGACGTCGGTCTTTTTGTACCCTAAACTCAAACCCGCGAGCATCTTATTCATTCCTGGAACCGTATTATGCAATATTTCCTCAATTTCTGGGTCCATAAGATCTTTAGACAACCTTAAGTACTTTTTGCAAGCGACATTAGGTGCTATGTGCATTGTCTTGATAGTCAAGAACTCGACAAACCACTGGAGCACAGTTTTCGGCTTCTTACTGTGCATGTGTATACCTCCAAAATTCATCAATTTGTAATACTCCTTCGCCTTGGGACTTGGATCTTTGTTGCGCACCTCTCCCTCAACAAATCGACCCCCGTATGCATCCACCGCCAATTCTCTAAACGAAGTATCAACATGAACCGAACTATCCACGTGAATACTAGTGGACGGTGATTCAGGTACATATGATGTGGATGCCCCGCTCGCCTCCTCTCCATGCAACACCCATACCCAATATTGATACGTAAAGCCCGACTTATGAAGATGATCCCAGACTACGTTTCGATCAAAAAACTTTAAATTGTTGCATTTCTGGCACGGACACCTAATACAATTTTTTAGATCTAAGTAATCTCTCTGTTGTGAGGCGTATTATATGAATGCACGAACCCCAAAGACGTAATGTTGATTCAAATAACAAGTATTACTATCTATCCTATCGTACATCCAAGATCTATCGGCAAGATAATCCATTTCTACTCTAAGAAAAGTTAAAAAGAAATTGTTACAATTAATTCCACCAATCAATATCTTTATCATCTATATTAGATTTCTAAAACATGAGTACATATAAGTCAAAGAAATACTTACTTGTTGTAGCGTAGAAAATACTTAGATCAAGTATTATTTGCGCACACACGTCACTCGTTGCATTTACCGTAATATCTCATAATACACAAACAAACATACAAAAAAGTTAAGAGTGATCGTTTTAATAAGAAATTATTGAGAAAACAAACACAAAATAGTTATAACAAGGAAAAATCGTGAATACCTTGCAAATGAGGAAGAATTGAATGATTTGGCAATTGGAATGGGTGGGTATTTATAGGGACATCCGGCCAACCAACCGGAATCCGGACGGAAAAGACAACTAACCATTGTTATTTCCGACCGGATTCCAGTCGAAAATATTAGGGTTTAGGGTTTAGGACTTTTTTCGACCGCATTCCGGTCGGAGATATTAGGGTTTAGGGTTTAGAGTTTAGGGTTTATGACTTTTTTTGACCGCATTCCGGTCGGAAATGCTTGAATTTCCGACCGGAATGCAGTCGGTAATAATATTCATATTTTTAATTTGCCCATTTCGCTCTCTAATTTTTGATAAACCTTTGATTTAATGATCAATTACAACAATATTAGTTATATATAAGTTAAAAAAAAAAATTATCGCACGTTAAAGAATCATTTAAAGCATCGGTTCATAATGTCACTTGAAAATACATTAGTATATGTTGCTAATTAACTACTTATGATTATTTTAATTTCATGTAACATCTAAACATATATATATATATATATATTTATATATATCACAATTGCCTTCTCTATACTAACGTTTCTAACGAATGCTAATCGCAAATGAGAGATTATTCTATACTACGTATGATTAATATATGTAGAACTTAAAACAAGTTTAACAGTAAACTTACTATGTTAATCAATTTTAACTAAATATTAGTTCAGAAGAACATTAAACTAACTAAATATTATTTCAATTCATATAATTTTAGTGAAATTCTATAGTTAAATTCACAAACACATCAATATTTTCTTAAAATCAAGCTAAAATACAAATTTTTAGAGTATTTCCAACCGAATTCAGGTCAGAAATAATATTCATGATTATTTCCTATCGGAATCCGGTCGACAATAATATTCCTGATATTTTCGACCGGATTTCGGTTGGAAATTCTGGACAGAAAACAATTTTCGACCGGATTCCTGTCGAAAATTCTGAAAATTTTGGCGCATTTTGAAAATTTTCAAATTTCAAACTTTTTCCGACCGAAATTCGATCGAAAAAACTCACCATTTCATCAAAATAATCTCTTCATCTTTAAATACTCTCCAAACACATATATTTCACCAACATATTTCAACTAAAACACTTTTTTCATCTTAAAATACTTTTTCAAATACAAATCCTTTCAACATAAACACTTTTTTCTTCATTTTATCTTTAAATAAATACTGTTTTCTTGCTTTCATCTTTAAATAAACAAAATTTTCTTTAATTTTTTTTCAAACACTTGTTCTAACAAATCTTCCACTAATTCAACAATATTTTGACTAACAATCACTTTTTATGTTTTAGATTGGTGCAATAAATCGAAATATTTCAAAAAAATATAAAATAAAATTATGGTAATTATTATCAAATTATTATTATTTTTATTCTGTTAAATATTATTTTCGATTGGACTCCGATCAAAAATACCTTAAATATTATTTTCTACTGGACTGCGATCAAAAATACCTTAAATATTATTTTCGACCGGAGTCCGGTCAAAAAAAGTTGAAAGAAGTTTTCCGACCGGAGTCCGGCCGGTATAAGATATTGTCCGATCGGAACCCGGTCAAAAACTTTGCCACTGTAGCCCGGTCGAAATATTTTATTCCGACCGGAGTTCGGTCGGAAAATATCTTATACCGACCGAACCCCGGTCGGAATATTGACTATCGGACTCCGGTCGGGAAAGAATATTCTGACCGCATTCCGGTTAGAAAACCGGTCGAAAAAGGTTCCGAACGGAGGCCGGTCGAAAAATGTGAGTTTCGACCGGGGTCCGGTTCGGAAAAAATTTCCGACTGAAGCAATCCCGACTGAATTTTTTCAACCAGAATGCGGTCGGGAAGTAGTCATTCCCGGTCGGATTTTCGGTCGGGAAAAGCCCTATTTTCTTGTAGTGACATTTCTTTTCACTTTGATCTTGATTATCAAAGATTTAACAATGTGAGATGTTTATTAAAGAGTAAAATGCAAAAACCTACTATGTGTTATTTCGAATTGGCAAAAAAATCCTTGTGTTATTTTTATTAGCAAAAAGCCCCATGTATTATTTATATATTAGCACACCTAGCCCAAACTGAGTTTTTGGTTTGACTTTACATAAAATGACATAATTACCCTTATATAAAAAACGAGTAAAATTCAAAAACCCACTATGTGTTATTTTGAATTGGCAAAAAAATCAATGTGTTATTTTTATTAACAAAAGTCCCCTGTGTTATTTATATATTAACACACGCGGCCCAAACTAAGTTTTTGGTTTGACTTTACAGAAAATGACATAATTACCCTTATATAAAAAAACTTTACATTACGTACAGATATAATTTAAATTGAAAAAAAAAAACTTTTCTTAAAGATTCACCATTCACGTCATCATCTTTTCATATTATATTACTTAAATTATAAAATACTTATGTCAACTTTGATTTTGATTTAGCGACTTTTTCTGATTAATTATTAATGAACAATCTTTCGAAAAGAAAAAGATTGCTAATAAAACAGAAATTAATTTAAACATATGTTTTATTAAAAAAAAATGAAGACATTCTCCGACCAATCACCTCCGCAACTGATAACACTAAACGTCCAAACCCCACCACGTCAACACCAGCCAACATATTAAATACCATTTCTCATGATGCTCTCGTTCTTCGCGTTCGAATCTTCATATTTTTTCCGCTTCCGATGGAGTTCCGGCAGCGGCGACTCAGTTGCCTTTTGATGTTTCTCAAATATTAAATGAGTTGTATTCTTTTATACCATTTAATGGCACCAGTACTTTGTAGTTCCAACCCATTTTTTGCAAAATGTCCAGCTAAACGCTTGATTTATAGCTAGTGTGTGGATACCAAGATCATCATTCTTAGATTGACAACGAATTGTGAACGCAGGAGATTTTGCCCTAAGCTTAGGGGATACATATTTCTTTCTCTTGGGCAAGTGCGAAGAAAATGTTTGCCGCTTAAGGACAAAAAAAAATTGGGTTCTCAATTCTCAGCATATCTTTACTCAATGAACATAAGATGTAATAATTGGTTCATTTTTGAAGTTGATGAAATCGCTTATATAGAGCTCAATAGTTTGAGCCACCTCAGAACAAATAATGGAAATTATACAATGCGCGTTACAGCTAGAGGTGCAAATTAAAGGGAATCCAAAGAGGTTTAATTTGTCATAAATTAGGTGATTAATCACACTAGATCTGAATTTAATTAGTTGCAAATAAATTTCTAAATGAACTTGCTAGCGAAATATATATTTCTAAATTTGTTGTAATTATATATTTCCAAGTTTGCTGTAAATGTCTATTTCTAAATTTTATTCCGTAAATGTCTGCTTTTATATTTGCTGTACGTAATCGAGTATTCTAAATTTACTGTAAAGTACATATATTTCTAGTTTTGCTGTAAAGATATACTTCAAAAATATAATTTCCCGTAAATAAATATTTCTGAATTAGGTGTAGTATATTTGTTAATATATTATGCTATAAATGAATGGTTATATCTGACAGGTTTTTGTTTATGTTTACGGCCAATATTTTTGTGCTATAGTGTACAATATTTGGTGCATTGTTTTTGAAAACGCGAGGAGGTTTGTGAAACATAAATCACATAAGGAAGTTGGTACTTGGTTTTTTTTAAAAAAAAGGAGAATATTTGGTTCAGGGTTTATGAAAATATGAGGGAGTTTCGTACATAAAAAATTACATGAGGAGATTTTGTGTAGATTTTCAATAATAACGGGGTGTTATATATGCATTTTTCCCCATACTACATATAAAAAAGATATGCAACATTTAAATCACACACTACATTCAGAATATTTGTAGCACGAGTTATGTATAAATATAAAACATACTACATAAAGTTTTCAGAGTTTAATAAGCTCCATCACTTTTATGGTGGATCCATGAACTTATTAGTAAATAGCTTGGATGGTCGTGTTGGATCCTATATGGATCCATGATTGATCAAATCAAATCGGATTGGAAGGATCCATCTTGGATCCGTATACGTCAAACCAATTGAGTTTAAATCTACAACAATGCAATTACTGCTAGGAGACATTGATCACTGGAGCACAACAATATTTATTTTATTACATTCAGGTGTTTTTATAAAAACCGAAGCCATTTTTGATCCAAAAAAAAAACGAAGCAATCCAGCACAATCTTTTGATTTATAACCCAAATCACTCTTTTAATAAACTCTGGCTGTCAAATTTAAAACCACAATTGGTTCATCCATAGAATTAAAAATACATGAGTACCGTTATTTTTTGTAATTAATATTACAACTTTTTTAAAAGTTAACAATGTAGCATAAGCATAACAATATGACCTAGACCAACTCGCTTCTATATAATTCAAGCCCAATTAAAAATTTTAGTATCAAACATGTAAATGCCATCGGCCCTTGCTATCCACGCACAAACATTATCATCGCTACAGTCCGATAACCTGTGCCACGTGTAAGAATCGAAACTTATCTGCTTTGTACCCCAATAGAAATGGCAAAAGAACTTTGTACTTCCAACAACGTCGTCGCAAAATGACCAGCTAAACATTTGATTTGTATCTAGTTGATGGACACCAAGATCATCATCTTTAGATTGACAACGAATTGTGAATGGTAGAGAATTTGCGGGAAGTTGATTAATCACTTCGACAGTAACTTTATAGGTTACGACACATACTTCTTTCTCTTGGGCAAACGCAACGAGAATGTTAGCCGCTAGGAGGACTAACAAAAATTGGGCACTCGCCATATAGCTCAACATAAATGAAATGTATTTATTGTTTAGTGTGGTTAATTGGTAGGTTTTTGTGTCAATAAATTGTCGCTTATATATAGCTGATAGTTTGAGCCACCTCAAGAAACAAATAGTAATATTTTAACGAGTATTACATAAGTGGATAAGGAATCCAACTTTTTTTAATTCGTCGCAATCTAGATGATTATAGTCTAATTAAACTGGATTTGTTGTACAAATATTTCTATACTTGCTGTGATATACTTATATTGATATATTTTTCTATATTTGTTGTAAAGGTACAATTCAATATTTACTATTTTTCTGATTTACTTGTATAGTATATATATATATATATATCTAAATCTGCTGTAAATAATAATCCATCAAGAAGAAATATCTGCTTTAAAAGTATATTTCTAAAATTTACCGAAAATATTTCTGAATTTGGTGTAAAATACTCGTAACTTAGTTTTTCTATAGATATATAATCATTTATGGTAGACGTTTTGGTTTACACTAAAGGTGCTCTTTAGTTTTGATTTGAATATCATTGCTCGCGAAGAAATTTCGATCGTTCTCTAGCTGTACAAGAATCAGAGATTTCATGCAATTCGATTATAACAACAATACGTAAGAAAAAGAAATGAAAGGACATTTATTAGTGTTGAAAGATTGAAAAAACGAAAGATTATATTGTAGTAAATTATCAACAATCAAGTTATTAGAAAAAAAGATTATTTCTAACACCTCATTCCCCTCCTAAATTTTGGGTGACGAGAATTGCATGGAGAACATAGGTTAGAAAATGAAAGGAATGAATAACCAGCTCCCTCAACGGAAATGAACGCTAGGACATGACAAAAAGTCGCTAGTCTAGGATTGGAGTGGCTCCACGGTGGGGGAAGGAAAGGAAAGAACAAGACCTCCATTTTTCTTTTTTAAATTTTGTTTTATTTTGTTTAAACTTTAATTATAATTAAATTAGAAACATATTTCGCTACAAGAACTGTTAAGATTGGAGAAGAAAAGAATTCATAATGTATTATTGATTATTGTTGTCTGATGTTGTTGATGTGCAAAGACTACAATGGTTTATATAGAAGGGATAAAAGCATCAAACCCCCTAACCTATGGGGTGATTTGCGCTTTGGTCCTTAAACTAAGTTTATCAGCGCTTTGCTCCCTAAACTATAGGGTGTCTGTGCGATTTGGTCCTTTTTTGCATTTCTGGTTTTTTGTGGTCAAAATATTCCTCACTTTGAGGTGTTTTTTTGTCTTTTTTTTTCACAAACTATCATTATACATCTAGTACAACACATATGAGTCGGGTAGAGGAGAATATTCCGGCCAAAAATGGTCGAAAATAGTCAAAAATGGGCAAATCCCATCGTGCCGTCATGGTCTTTTTGTGGCCGGAATATTCCTCACTTTGAGGTGTTTTCTTGTCTTTTTTTTTCACCAACTACTATTATACATCTAGTACAACACATATGAGTCGGGTAGAGGGAAATACTCTGACAAAAAATGGCCGAAAATTGCCCGAAATGCAAAAAAGGACCAAATCGCACAGACACCCTATAGTTTAGGGAGCAAAGTGCTGATAAACTTAGTTTAAGGACCAAAGCGCAAATCACCCCATAGGTTAGGGGGTTTGATGCTTTTATCCCTATATAGAATATGGAAAGAATCTATTCTTGAATCAAAAAAAAAAAAGAATCTATTCTAGGAAGAAAGAATATAATTCCGTAATCAGTCCCTTTAATCTTGTATATCAATCTCTTTGATTACTTTTGTATAATCATTGATTTATTTTGTAAATTTTTG
This sequence comes from Linaria vulgaris, assembly GCA_948329865.1. NCBI lineage: Eukaryota > Viridiplantae > Streptophyta > Magnoliopsida > Lamiales > Plantaginaceae > Linaria > Linaria vulgaris. The sequence continues at coordinate 131,387,467 of OX415249.1, forward strand.
ATTATCTTCAATACTCCCCCTCAAGTTGGATCATGAAGATTCGTCATGCCCAACTTGCCAATAAGGAAAGTGAAGTGGTCCTTGCTGAGAGCTTTGATGAAGATATCCGCCAAGTGAAGTTTGGTTGAAACATGCGTAGGTTGAATAAGACCAGACACATATTTTTCTTGTGTGACAGGACAATCGATCTCGATGTACTTAGTACGCTCATGAAACACTGGATTTCTTGTGATGTGGATCGCCGCTTCATTGTCACAAAAGAGAGGGATCCGTTGAGGGTGTAAAACAGCAAGATCGTGTAGAAGAGATTTAAGCCAAACAAGTTCACAAGTAGTGGCAGCCATGGCATGATATTCAGCTTCAGCAGAGGGACGAGAAATAATATGTTACTTCTTGGTGCGCCAAGAAATAGGACTAACGCCAAGTGAAATGAAGAATCCAGTGGTAGAGCGGCGAGTCATGGGACAACTTGCCTCATTAGAATCTGAATATGCAGACAGTCGAAGATCACAATTGGTAGGATAAATGAACCCATGTCCAGGAGAGCCTTTTAAGTAGCGAATGAGTCGGTGTGCTGCATGGAGATGAGTATCTCGAGGATTTTGCATGAACTGACTTAACATATTAACGCTGAAGGAGATATCTGGGCGAGTGATAGTCAAATATAAGAGGCGTCCAACCAATCGTCGGTAACTGCTAGGATCAGATAATAAGTTTCCATCTTCATTTGTTAGTTTGAGATTTTGATCCATAGGAGGATGAGATCCCAAATATTTGGAGTCTGCCAAGATATCCAATGTACATTTTTGTTGATAAATAAAAATACCAGCCGGCGAACGGGCAACTTTGAGGCCGAGGAAGTATTTCATTTCACCCAAATCCTTGATTTTAAACTTGTTGTCAAGTAAGCTTTTAAGATTGTCAATAGCAGTTAAATCATTACCTGCAACCAAAATGTCATCAACATACACAAGAACTAAAGTAAAACATGATCCTATAGTACGAGTAAAAAGAGAGTGATCAGCGTTGGATTGAGAAAGTCCATCAGACAGTAGGACCATTGATAGTTTAGAATACCAGTTTCGAGATGCTTGTTTTAATCCATAGATGGATTTTAATAAGCGACAGACGCGGGTCTCCCCCTGTTTGGCATACCAGGTAAGAAGAGTCATATAAACTTCCTCATGAAGATCACCATGAAGAAATGCATTATTTACATCAAGTTGATGTAGATGGCAGCTACGGGCAGCAGCAATAGCTAGAACACAATGAACAATAACTAATTTTGCCACTGGTGCAAAAGTATCATGGTAATCCAGACCTTCAACTTGAGTATATCCATTTGCAACCAATCGGGCTTTGTACCATTCAATTGTTCCATCTGCATTAAGTTTAGTTTTAAAAACCCATTTACAACCGATGGCTTTCTTCCCTGGAGGTAAAGTAAGGACCCAAGTACGGTAAGATTCGAGAGCAATAATCTCTTTTTGCATAGCATCACACCAGTGAGAATGCTTCGTAGCTTGAGAGAATCTAGTAGGATCAGAAGCAGCAGATAATGAAGAAATAAATGCAAAATGCTTCGGAGAAAATTTTGTATAAGACATAAAAGTAGAAAGAGGATAGACCGTACCTAAAGAATTGATTGTAGCGGTAGAGGACATGGCAGCGGATGAGCGGTCTAATGTAGGGCATATATAATCATTAAGATGGGTAGGCCATTTTTGTGTTCGACGAGGGTGTGTGGTTTCAGAGGTAGTAGGCGGAGCGAAATTGTTTTGATTGGGAGAGGTAGTTTGTTTTGACATAGGTAAAGGTAAGACTACGTTGGATGGAGTCGAGAAAACTTGTTGAGAAAAAGGGAAGGTGTTTTCAATGAAAGTGACATCATGTGATATGTGAAAAGTTTTGTTTCTAGGTCATATACGCGATAAGCACTAGGAGTGGACGGGTACCCCAAAAAAATACAAGTACGAGCGCGTGGTTGGAATTCATCGCGGTGCGTAGATAGAGTTTGAACATAGCATAAACACCCAAAACACGCAAGTGATCATATCGAGGTGACATGTTGTAAAGGCATTCAAAAGGAGATATGTTGTTTAGGGATGGAGAAGGTGTATTGTTTATTAAGTATGTAGCGATAAGAATGCATTCTCCCCAAAAGGATAAAGGTAGATGAGCTTGAAATCGTAGACACCTAGCCATGTTTAAACTGTGACGATGTTTACTTTCAGCAACACCGTTTTGTTGAGGAGTTTCCACACAAGTGCATTCATGAATTATGCCATTTTCAGAAAAGAAATTTTGGGTATTGTGAGCAAGAAATTCTTGACCATTATCAGCGCGAATGTGGCAAATTTTTACATTAAATTGAGGATTAATCATTTTAGAAAACTTTACGAAGGCAAGTAAGAGTTTCAGATTTAAAGCGCATCAAGTATAACCATGTAGCCCTAGTGTACTCAGCAACAATAGTTAAAAAATAATGTGCACCAAATGTGGAAGGGGTAGGATAACCGCCCAAAATATCACAAAATATACGTTCAAAAGGAAAAGTACTTTTATTCAAAATATTTTTAAAGGGTAACCTTGTATGTTTTCCACGAGCACACGTGGTACATGGATGAAAATCAGAGTTTCGAGGGATAGAATGAGGTATATTATTTAAAGACAGATGACCAATTCGTTGGTGCCAAACTTCGGAAGAAATGGTGCCGAAAGAATGAAGTATGGTGGCAGAAATATTAGTAAAATGATATAAACCGTCACGTTCTCTACCCACTCCAATGAGCTTCTTCATGGCTAGGTCCTGAAAAACACAAAAGTTAGGAAAAAAAGGTAACAAAACAATTTAATGTTTTAGTAAGTTGACTAACCGACAATAAATTAAATTTAAAATTAGGAACGAATAAAACATTAGCAAGGTAAATTTCACGAGACAGAGAAATATCACCCTTGTCTGTAATAGACATTTGTGCTCCCGTACGAAGTGTAATAAAAGAGGGAAAATTAGTTTTATTAGTAAAATGGGGGTGGGATCCTGTAATGTGGTGTGTTGCACCACTATCAATAATCCAATTTTGGGAATTTAGGGATCGTTTCTCATCACCTTGAAATTGTAGAGAAGGAGATTTGAGAAGTTCAAGAAGACGATTGTATTGCTCGGTGGTTAGTCCAGCAATATTATTGACATTGTTACCGACATTGTTACCGGTGGTCTGGTGGTGTGACGGCGTGACGGCGGCGGACAAGCGGCAACTCCTTGGACTCACAGAATTAGAAGCAGCGGATGGCTGGTTGCGTTTGTTCTTTACCACAGTGGTTGCATCGGGTTGTTGAAGATGGTTGTTCACGGCGGTTGCATGCTGGGTTTAGAGGCAAAATTGATTTTCGGGTGAGAAACGAAGTGGCATCAGCGGTGGTGGGAAGATTTACTAATCTCTGGCTTTCTTCTTGATGGATGATGGTGTAACATCGTCCAACCGATGGCAAAGGATCAGTTGCGAGAATTTGTGATCGGAGTTGATGGTAGATGTCATTGAGACCCATCAAAAACTGGTACACACGATCAGATTCTTCAATTTCAGAGATCGATTTTGCTGCGCCACAGGTACATGGTTGAAAATTTTGCAGCGTATATAGTTCATCCCAGATTTCCTTTAATTTTCCGTAATACATCGTGATGGATTGTTGATCCTGGTGGAGGTTTGCTAAATCTTTCTTCACTTTGAAGATTTTAGTACGATTGCTTTGTTGAAATGTGGTTTCTAATTCTACCCATAAATCATATGGTGTTTCATAGAGAAGCAGACTTCCGGCAAGAGAACGATCAATTGAACGAAATAGCCCACGTCATAATCATGTCACAACATCGATCCCAAGTTTCGGCATTGTTGTCTGTTGGGCGTTTGATGGTGCCGCCAACGAAACCGAGTTTGTTTCTGGCATTCAAGCCGCGAGTGATTGCTTGACGCCAAGTTGGGTGGTTATCGCCGGTGAGCGGTGCATCAACAAGGGGTTGGTTTGGTTGATCAGAGGTGTGGAGATAGTATGGGGATGTGGGATCATTGGCTAGTGATTTTTGTGACATGTTTTCAGTTTGTGGTGTTTGATCGGACGGGGCCGAAGGTTCACTCGAACCTGCTCTTGATACCATGTTAAGATTGGAGAAGAAAAGAATTCATAATGTATTATTGATTATTGTTGTTTGATGTTGTTGCTGTACAAAGATTACAATGGTTTATATAGAATATAGAAAGAATCTATTCTAGGAAGAAAGAATATAATCCCATAATCAGTTCCTTTAATCTTGTATATCAATCTCTTTGATTACTTTTGAATAATCATTGATTTATTTTGTAAATCTTTGATTATCTTCAATAAGAAATATGTCATTAGCGACCGCATTTTTTTCGCTAATGACCTATTTCTCGTCACTATTGACAATTAGTGATCGCTGGCCGGTCGCTAATAGTATGTTGCGACTACTCTTGTCGCAATTGACTTTGCGACCGTCGGGGACATCATATAGAGATGTAAAGTGCTCTAATTTTTTTTTCCAGAGAGTGTAAAAATCTTCTACAATTGGGCAATATGCGGAAACTCTTTCTTTGTTGTTAAATTAAATTGATCTCCAACATATATTAAGAAAGTAGGTGCATAAAAAGCATTACACCCACTACAAAAACTCCTCAATATAGATGGCCAACTTTAGAGGCGAAAATGGGCCTTCGTCCATTATGGGCGTGTTTAGAGGCGAATATGGGCCTCTAATAATATAAAAGGCCCATAATCGCCTCCGTCCATTACGTTAACTAAAATGTTCCAATAGAAACCTGCCATGTGGTTAGAGGCGATTTTTCTCCTCTCATTAAAAAATAAAATAATAATATAAGACATAAAATAATAATATAAGACAGCAGGTGACTTTTCGCTTCGATCTATTTAACTGCAACATAAGAAAAGAAAATTGATAATTCCCTGAAAAATTAATCCTTGTAATTTAGGAGGATCGAACTCAACACCTTCTCAATGCATTCTCTCCAATTTACCACTGGAGCTCCTTGTATTCTTGCCTCATAATTCGTATTATTTTATATTCACATAATTTTTAATACATTATTCCCACGATTATCCCCCATATTAAAGTAAAAAGACCAAATCACTCACCAACATTCTACAACATTCTCGACAACGAAACAGGAGGCGAAAAATTAACCCTAAATTTCACAAATTCATATAATTATCCATTTTTTGTGAGATTAAGCTTGTTAATAACATCTGTTAGCATTAAGGTATGTTATCTTATGTCTTTTTTTAACTTTACTCTAGTTTATTTTATGTTTTGTTATATTTTGATATGTGTAGATACATATTGTAAATCTTAGATTAGAGTTGCAAATGTGCATATAATTGACGGATTATCAGTTGATTTGATATGGGTATGTTGAATTTGTTAAAAAAGTTAGGGTTTATTGGATATTGGTATATTGAATTTGTTAAAAAAAGGGTTTTTTATGTTGAATTTTGGGGACTTCGTTGTACTTTATTTTTTTTGTTTTACATTGTAAAACTTGGATTTGAATTGTAACTGTGAATATACTTGATATTGCATTATAATTAGTTGGTATTGATAATTTGCATTACATTGTAGATGGCTGGTGGTGGTTCATCTGGTAGTGGAGGTCGTGTTGTGAAAAAAGTGGTTCCGATGATGAGACCATATGGGGGTTCTGTTGGATCTGGGGATGGTGGTATGTCGTCTACGCAGTCTAGAGGTGTAGACGGTTCATCACCGCAGTTGATGTATCGGGCGATGGACAGCGGTACCCAACGTCAGTCTTTTACGGGCCAGTTGAGTTCTTTCATTGATCGCCAGGGTACGCCGACGACCACCGGAGCCTACATCCAGCCACATATGTATATCCCTCCACCGCTTCCACCAGACGCGTACTACTATAGGGAACATACACCGAGTGTGCCGATGCCCATGTCGCCACCGAGGCATATGTCGATGCCTCAGTCCAGTATGCCTCATATGTCCCAGCCCTCGACGTGTACAATGCCCGCTAGTAGACAGACGATGGGTTACTTATTGCCACAACAGATACACATGAGTGCTGAGCAAGATTGCAATGACTCGAGTGAGGCTTTTAGCCCTGGAGGTTGATCTGCCCCTGGAGGTTGATCTGCCCCTGCTCAGGATGGCGTGCATATGTCGGCTCGGGACCTCTACGAGGCTGCTTTGGCTGAGCCGTGTACCTACTACTATCATGCATCCTCGACACAACCATCGCAGGCCAACACGGGGTTAGAGGATGTTGGTGTTGACATGGATGACAGGGATAACACAATCGATATTCAGGATGATCGAGTATATGATGAGGAGGAGGAGTTGGCCCTTCTGGATACTTTACCAAGCGATACGACTGGGTATAAAGGTTCGGGAAGATGGCAAGAACCGCGATCATGCGAGGAGATGAAGCCTCTATTGAAGTTGTCACATGATGGGAGTTTCATCCATCATAAAGCATCGGCCACAGTGACGTATATTTTGAAAGAGGTGATGCGGGAGGCTCGCCCAGGTTACCCCTATTTTACTACGGATGAAAAAAAGAACGGGTGGAACATGTTTAGGGTACGTAACATTTAATTTAGTTGTCAATGTTTATTTATAATTTTATAAAATAAGATATTCCAGTATTGATACAATTTTGATTCTAATATTTGTTATGTACTATGCAGAAAGTTTATAGGTGGGACAAAGATGACGAATTTACCATCAAAGTTGTGTCAAAAATACGGCCCAGGTTAATTTCAGTTGTATGGTAACTGACTGCAAGAAATTCTGGTATCAGTTTCGGAAGAACTCACACTGGGCAGATGTTCACAAAGTATGGGCGTCTGTGGGTTGGCTCAGAGACTACATTTTATATTGGCGAAAGAAAAAATCAATGGATAGAACAAAATCTTCGAAGCAAAACCAGAAGAAGTTCAAAGGAATTCCCTATTTAGGCGGTAGCAAAAGTACAGCGATGTATAGACAAGAAATGGTACGTGTTCCACCATTTTAAATTAGTTAGTATGTTTAACAGTAGTCATCTATTACGCTTGTAAGCTGTCAACTAATTTCCTATATTTCCTATATTAATTTGCAGGCTGAGGCGAGACGGATAAACCCTGAGGACGTCCCTATGCACGAGGTGTGGATAAAAACACACTCCAAAATGGGGGATGACAATAGTCGGAAGTGGGGAAGTGAATGGGCGCGCGATGTTTATGTCAGTGACGTTTATTACTATCAATAATGCAATGTTCATTAGTATATTTTGTGATTATTGACTAATTATATACATTTTTAATTGATATCAAACAGTTGAAGTATATAAGAGAGTATATACTGGAGCACTCCGAAGATATGTCAAAATGGAGACCGCTAAACAAAGCGGCATGGTTGCGTGCCGTTGAAGGTGCCAAGAAAAACTTTGTTCCTGGCCTTTCAAAGTGTGGTGATCCAGAGTTTGTTGGATTTGAAATAAGGAAGAAGCCTAAGTTTGGACAGTTGAGCAATTACGAACGGTTAGTTGAAAGCCAAACAATGGCGATTGCAAATTTGATTGAGGCAAATATCGCAAAGGATGCACAGATTGAAAAACAAGCAAAGGAACACGCCGACATGATTGCAAAACAAGCAAAGGAACATGCTGACATGAAGGCCATGTGGGAAATGTCTAATCAACCAATCCCCCCCCCCCCCCTTTTTGCCCATTTGTTCGTGGATCCCGAAGGACCATCATCCGCAGCACCATCGACTGCCACACCACCGTCTACCACACCACCGTCTACCGTACCATCGACTGCCCATCCGCTGGGAGATTATTACGTGGACGTGTCTGGCGTTACTCGGCAGTGAGACATGTTCACGTAATGTGGAATAGAAATCTTTCATTGTAGAACAATGTCTATTTTTGAACTTGTTATTTTGGGTAATTTGTTGTCTACGATGAGGTGTTTATGATTTTGTTGGATGGTATTAGTATATTTGGCTATGAAATTGTTGTTTGTTTAGGTTGTTGACGATGAGGTGTTTATGGTTTTGTTGGATGGTATTAGTATATTTGGCTGTGAAATTGTTGTTTGTTTAGGTGATTGTATATATATGTGTCCTAATTTTGTTTTTGGTTGTTTCTGACTGGAAAGTCCTAGTGCGACCAAGTGGTTGCCATGTGGTGTGCTTTTAATTAATAAGATATATATATATATATATATATAATTAAGCTTAGAGGCGATTGCTCACCTTTATTATTTATTTATTTATTAATTCAATATATATATATATAATTAAGCTTAGAGGCGATTGCGCACCTTTATCATTTATTTATTTATTAATTCAAACTCTTGGATATTTATACTTTTAACCCCAATAGTTTCTTTGATATCTTCCGCAATTCCGTTTTTGATGAAATTTTGAGGGACACAAATATTTCACATAATATAGAATCTGGTAAAAAAATTATTGAAATTGGAGGCGTTTTGGAGGGGTTTTCAAACTCTTGGATATTTATATTTTTACCCTAATATTTTCTTTAAACTCTTTTGTAACTCTGTTTTTGCTTATTCTTTTTGGGACAAATGTATTTAACATAATAAAGATTATGGTAAAAACACAAAACACACTAATTCAAATGTTAATCGTCTGAGTACTAATTTAAACGTATTTATATTATTACATTGCAGAACAAAACACACTACGCATAATCAGGGTCACTATCTTCAGGTTCCTCATAATATGGCCCTTCATCTTCACTCTGATCACTCATTGGTTCCTCTGCGATGGGTTCCAAATCATAATCTGCCAAATTTGGAATATTATACGAGGATAGATCAACATCCAACCTGAAAAGAGGGGTCGTGTCGTCTTGAAATATTTCTGGGCCTTCAGATTCCTCAATAATGTTTAATGAGGTTGTGTCTACCAGATGTCTGGCTTTTGTGGTTTGCGCAGAGACCCACCCTCTTCTTACTGGTTTAGATTGACACACGTACGTGAAATAACACGCATGTTGAGCTTGTGTCGCTAGGATGAAAGGTTCGGCTACCCCAGTCGACAGTCGGCAATTTGGATTTATGTCAACCAGTGGATATATGGGGTGTTTCTTCATCCCAGTCGAAGACAAATCATACCAATCGCACTTGAAAAGAATCACAGTAAGTGCGCGCCCACTTCCCCAATAATCGACCCCTATAACTTCCTGGAGGATTCCATAAAAAATAGAATCCTCTGCATCGTCACCCTTAACGTACACGCCATGATTGTTTGTCTTCTTATGTTTGTTATATTTTGAAGTGTGAAATCTGAACCCATTTATCATGTAACCATCAAATATGCTCACAGCATTAATTGGCCCGCCTACTAGGGCAATAATGCGAGGTCTACATTAAACTGCCTATAAGCAACCACTCCCTTTATCCAATCAACAAAGTACATGTTACGGTACGTTTGTATTTGTTGAACCGGAAGGCCAACACACATTTGCTCGTCAAATAATCTACAAACAGTCACATTTTTAATATAACTAAACGGAGAATAAAGCATTTAAACTATGATCATATGGTACTAACCTCAACCATGGCTCGACTTCTAGACAATTAAGAAGGATGTATAACTCAGCGGCTCTATACTCTATCGTGCTAAGATATCTACCCCTTGCTGCACGGCCAAACGCATCCCCTTTCACATGGAATATTGAGAGTTCTTCACGGAATTCTTCATTCAATGCAACTTCATTCCTGTTGAGACGATTTGCACGTGTCTCGAAAGAGTTCTCAAAATAGTGTTGTAGAAAGTTGGTCACTTCGGAAATAAGATACTCCTCAGCAATGGATCCTTCAACATGCGCCTTATTCTTTACTGCCTTCTTTAATTCTTGCATGCGCCTGTATACCCAAACAAACATTAGTGGATTACATTTTCAAATAATCACGCATTTAATTTCTTTATAAAAAACAGAAGACATAATATACCTCTCAAATGGGTACATCCACCTGTATTGGACAAGTCCTCCGACCTTTGCTTCCCATGGAAGGTGTACAGCCAAATGTTCCATTGAATCGAAGAACGAGGGAGGGAATATTTGCTCGAGCTTGCACATGGTAATCACAATTGATTTTTCTAATTGTTTCATTGTTTTTTTGCTTAACTCCTTCGCACATAGTGATCTAAAGAATATACTTACCTCTGTGATTAGCTCCCAAATAGGGTCTTCTAAGAAGTCACGAAATGCAATAGGTAACAACCTCTGCATAAACACGTGGCAGTCGTGACTTTTCAACCCTGCTAGTCGAAGTTGAGGGATTTGGGCACAACGATTAATATTCGACGCATATCCATCCGGAAATTTAATTCCACTCACCCATTCGCACACCTTATGCTTTTGATCCTTACTTAAGCAGTACTTTGCTTTTCTCTTATTCCATTGACCGTTGCGCCCACGTATTGGAAATAAGTCACTCCTGGTTGCCCACTCCTGTAAATCCTTCCTCGCCTTCAAGTTATCCTTTGTTTTATCTGGGTCGTCCATCACTGTATTTTTTATGTTGTCGAAGAAGTTCTTTTCACAGTGCATTACGTCCAGGTTGTGACGGATAAGATTTGATTCCCAGTAAGGAAGCTCCCAAAATATACTGCGTTGATACCAGTTGTGTTTCACTCCAAAGTCCTCGACAACTTCTTCGATGTTCCCGAATTCAATATAAGGTAGACACTCAACGATCTTTTTCATTTCTGCACCTGATCTTCGAAGTAGTGGTGGATCTTTTGCATCTTCACCTTTTTTGAAATCAGTAGTGTTTGAACGAAATGGATGATTAAGGGGCAGAAATCGTCAATGACGATCGAACCAACACGGTTTGTGGTCGTGTTTAAGGCGAAAAGACTTTGTTTTTTCCATACAATACGGGCAAGCTAGCTTACCGTATGTACTCCACTGAGATAACATTCTGTAAGCTGGGAAATCACTTATCGTCCACATCAAATGCGCGCGCATTACAAAATTTTGCTTTCTGAATGAATCATAAGTTTGAGCTCCATGCCTCCACAACGAATGGAGTTCATCAATTATGGGTCATAACATAATGTCAAGGTTCTTTCCGGGGCCCTTTGGTCCAAGGATCAACAAAGATAAAAATATATACTCTTGCCTCATGCACATACCAGGAGGTAGATTGTATGGCGTGATGAAAACTGGCCAACAAGAGTAGTTATTACCAAAGCTTCCCCATGGAGTGAAACCATCAGTGCAAAGACCAAGCCTAACATTTCTGGGCTCGGCGGCATAATCAGGATACTACTTCCATGCCTTACCAGCAGCGGGGTGAATCATCATATCATTTTGTCCTCGACATTCCAGATGCCATGTCATGTGTTCAGATGTATGACGCGACATATACAACCTCTGCAATCGAGATGTCAACGGAAAATACCACAATTTCTTTTTAGAAATGCGTTTGGCCTTTGGATCTGAACTCTGTGCGGGCTCGAATCTATCATATTCGCACACCGGACATTGAGTATAACTGCTCGTTTCGTACTCCCCGTAGTACAAGAAACAATTGTTCCAACATAAGTCGTAAGTCTTCTTTTCCAGCCCTAACCTTCTCAATACCCGCTTCATTCCGTTCACATCCTCAGGAATTAATTTGCGATCCTCGGGACTCAACACGGTATGCAATTGCTTTAGCCACCTGTTACAACCTGCTGCAGTCGTGTTCGTTAGAATCTTATTCGTCATAAACTTAGATACGAATTCCAAAACCGTTTCTTTATCATCGGAGCTTATCCGCATATGTGATTTTTGCAAAAGTTCATAAAAATATCTTGCATCGGCGCTTGGCTCCTCCTCTACCCCCTGATTGAAGTTAATATCCTCAAAACAACTACCAAACGTATCATCAACGAGTTCCCTATAACGACCACCAAAATTTTCATGAACATGTGACTGCACTGGCACATAAGAACTCGATGCCCCTTCTGTGTTACCAAAGGACTCACCGTGTGCTACCCAAATGTAATATTCTGAAAGAAAACCACGTTTATAAAGATGACACGTAATATTATCCTTTGTATGAAACTTACTGTTACAACATTGTTTGCAGGGGGCATTTAACTTTGTCTCGGTTTAGCAAGTTAGTTTGAGAAGATGCATATTCTAGAAATCGATGAACACCCTCTATAAAACTCTGGTTGAGATAACCACCACTATTCACTCTATCGTACATCCAACTCCGATCTTCGTGGTTGGACATTTTAAATCTACATCCAACAACCGATATTGTTTTTAGGAAAATTTACCCCCAAATAAACACTATGAACATTAATTACAATAATAAATATCCAATTTATGGTGCATTCATTGATATAGAATTAAGAAAATGGATGAACTTGTAATTAAAGATTGAAAAGTAAATTGCAAAGAAATTAACATGTACACACCTCTTAAATTACAATTTCTGTCAAATCGAATGAAACAATTATAATTTGGATATTTGTTAGCAATTTATGGAGTTTTTTTTTCTTCTTTGAAAAGTGCAACAATGGAGGAAAATAATCTATAAAGATGGTGGAATGAGGTTGAGGAGGAGGAATATGTGCAATAATAGGGTTTGCTTTATGTACAAGGTAATTATTGAATTGTTAAGGCCAATTTTGCAAGTTTCGAATATTTTTTTTTTAAAAAAAAATTTGCAGGCGAATTTTCGCCTTTAAGCAACAAAACCAGAATCCTTGTGCCAGATACTAGGGCCAGATCCAACGGTGGAGATGGTTGATCCGCGTGAAAGACAGAAGGCGATTTTTCGCCTCTAATCTCCTATATATTTTTATATATACACAGAATTTTCACAACAAATATTTATCATCTTCATTCCAAGTTCCTCCAATAATGTTCTCCAAATTCGTCTTTGCATTGTAAGATTTGCAAGTTTTCTTATGTTTTGTGTTTTAAACTGCAAGTAATTAGTTTTTTAAGGATTTAATAGTTTTGATAGTAATGATATATCTTATTCATTAAGCAATATAATGTAATTCTTTTTTCATTTATTTTATTGTCAAGGCATAATATTAAACAAATGTGGTTAAATAAATGAATGATATTGTATGCACATCATTAATTTGCTATACTATTGGATATTTTTTGAATTATTTGATGTTATTGAATAAACAATGTGTTTGTACAAATGCTAAATATAATATCATGTGTCTTTAACTTTTATTTCAATTTAAATTTAATTGTTACAGTTTTACAAATGAAAAAAAGAATTATGGGGGGAATGAAATAAAATTGAATCATAAAAAAAAAGCAGCGGCAAAGAATTGCCGCTTTTTTTTTTTACAAATCTGAAAAGAATGGAGGCGAAAAATCGCCTCTAATCTTTAAAAGTATCAATACCATATTCATTAATTTAATTAAAAATCAACAGGCGAAAAATCATCTCTAAGCAATTTATAAGACTTTTGATTTAATTATAAACAAATGAGGGGAATGAATTGCCTCTATCCACATCAGCGGGAGATTTATTAATAAAGAAAAAAAACTGACGGAAGGCGAATACGCTCCTCTAGCCGTTTCCTGGCCCACAAAGAATAGATTATTCGCCTTCAATCATAATTATCTTAAAGGCGAAACTTCATCTTTGACTGCGGCTTCTGACAAGGAAGGCGAAAAATCGCCTCTAAGCTGCTAACATGCGGCCATATAAAAGGCAAATGCTAAAAGGCACGGAATCGCCTTTGAGCTTGAATATTAGAGGCGATTTGGATAATATAAAAGGCAATTATGCGCCTCTTATATTGAGCATTTTTTGTAGTGACCCCATAACTTTAGGCATCTCACTTTCTCTGCTTCTTTTTGTTCAGAAAATAAATTCATTAGAAAATAATACATGTAAAACATCTTCTAATAGAATCATTAATGCACCACTAAATACAAATATGTGTTTGTTTGAGATTGACTAACGAGTAAATATATAATGTATCTTTTTTTTTTCTTGGAAAAATAGATGATAATTTTTTTAAAACATAAAATATGTTACACTTCAGATTAATAACTTTTATGTCCTCGAGTAAAGTCCAATGCATGGCGTCTTGATATTAGCTCCAAGAAGATTACGCCATAGCTGTAGATGTCTCACTTTTCTGTCAGTTTCTCTTTGTTCACGTATTGCGGTAAGCCTGGAGCACTCAAAACACGAACATATGAATCCACTTGGCACTAATCATGACTTGCTCGATCTAGAAGTCAGATATCATTGCCTTCTTTGTGTCATCCAACAATACGTTGGCGGATTTTAAGTCCCTACATAGAACATCTCTTGTTTCGTGCAGGTATATAAGCCCTTTGGTTATACCCTACCCTTTGTGATGGTCATCCTTTCATCCCACGTCAACGCTTCACTCATACTGTCTGCATATCAAATGGTTGACATTGGCATTATTAAACTTCACACTTAATATTCTCTAACTATAGATAATGATATTCTCTAACTATAGATAATGATATGCAGATCGACCTAATGGCAAACTCTAGATAATTATATACAACAATAAAGAGTTGTTCACCATTAGTTGTTTTCCTTTTCAACATGTTACTATTTCATTAGTACTCTAGTACATATATACCATTCACCATATGCAATCATTCAAAATTCTTTAAGCGCCACTAAGAAAATGCATTAAAATTAAAATAATGTTTAGTTTTGTTTACCATGGATCGTCTCATGCAAAGAAATAGCTCTTTCCATATGCTACACACATAAAATATATTCTCATTTGAAGCAATAACCCTCTAGTGCCACAAGGTTGTGGTGGCGCATATGTGAAAGTTGGAGCATCCCTGCTTCAAAAATCTTGCGGCCATCTACAGCGCACCCTTGAATATACTTGATACTTATTGTTTTTGGCTCCTGGTAGACGGTCGCTAACCTATGTCTCGACCGCCCAACCCTTAACAACGTAGCGACTGCTCAGCGGTCGCTACTCATTAGTAACTCCCAGCAACGGTCCCTATTGACTTGCCATCAATAGCAACGTTCCAACTGTTACTATTCTTCTGAACCCATTAGTGACAGTCAGGCCGTCACTAATATTTCACAAGTCATTAGTGACTGCCTCGAGGTCTCATGGCTACTCAGTGACCGCTAGGCGGTCGCTCTCGAGTGAGTGATAAGAGGATAATATAAGTAATTTATATACCTGATTTCTTACGCTTTCATGAACTCCTAGTGGCAATTTTACTTGTTTTAGTATTGTTTATTGTTTTTACAGTTTGAGTCGAGTCGGAGCAAAATGATGTTTAATTGGAGAATTTCAGCACTATTCAGTAACAAGGAGCAAAGAGGCTACAATGCTATCAAATCCAGAATGCAAAGCGAATGAAGCATATCGCAAAAAAGAGGCAGAAACCAGCGCGATGAGAAGAGCGTTGGGAAAGTGAGATCGCACAACAGCTGCGTGATGCCAATTGCGCATCCCTAATCGTGCAACTAACGAAATTTGGGCTTGAGCAGCAAAAATCCTAGGAGAAGCCCACAACGTGAAGAAAAGCTATAAATACGTGGGTGCGTTCAGCAACTAAAGGTGGAACAAAAAAATGCCTACAAAAGCTCACTGAAACATAAAAAGAATATTAGGGTTAGAAAAGAGAAGAAGTCCACCGCTCGTAGCAACACAATCATAGTTGAAGGGAAAAGGTGAACACAAGGAGGAAGCAATCATAGTAGAGGAGAGTAACGAGGGGATCATGAATTTAATCTTTTATTTTCCTTATTGAATTAATCTATTTATGAATTGTTGTGTTTTGGCTATGACTATGAGTAGTTAATCCTCTCAGATATAGTAGACGAGGGAGGATGTAGTTAATCTCATATAGATACACCTTGAACCTATGCTTTGATTATATTTATTGATGAATTTGTTTTATTGGATATTATTTGTTGCTTATGCTATTTGGTTCGTTCGACACACACGTTTCTATGAGGCACAATAATGATGTTAAACTGCCTAGTATTATGTTTAGGAGTCTGTTAACACAATACTGACATAGTAGATCAAGCAAATAAACCTTTAGACCTTCAACACTAGCGTGTTCGTGGAATCTAAATCATAATTCCTAACTGTAACTCACTTCTAAAACATTGTATGGATCCTATGACATGGTGAACTTCTGGTGAGGGAAAGGTGCTTAACCTCCTGACATCATTAAGGATTAGAGGGCTCTTTAGTGCATCAAAAGGTGACTAACTTGCTACATCAGTTTAGAGACAAAACAACAATCAATAGATAGAAGCAAATATAAGAGTCATTGGTACTTTGTCTATGAAGTACACGTATCCGATATTAATGAAATTTGATCCTTAGATACCTTTTTATTAATCTGTTTTACAACTTTAGCAAACAATCAAGCAATCAATTAAATTTTGCTCTATTAGTTAATTAGTTAGTCTTTAGTTAGTCGTTTTAATTGCATTCTCTACTTACATCTTTCCAGTACTTTACTTTGCATCTCTAGTTTAGCATTAATTCAGTTATAGTTAGTTCCACACTCTTCTAATAACTGTGACACCATTAGAAGATTTCAGCAATAAGATTTAATATTCGGCAAATACCTACTCTTAGGGGATTCAATACTTGCGCAAGTTATATTTACTTACCATTTTATTATTACTTGACTCATATACTTGCGATTTTGTGTGCATTGAGATAATTGATAATACAAAAGCAACATACGCATGCATCAGTGAGACACAATAGTGATCACCTAACGATCGTTGTTAATGGTTATAGGATGAGCGACCGTCGAGCAGTCATTAATAACCTTCAACGAAATTTAAAAAATGCAATAATATTCCGGTAATTTCTAAAATAACCGGAATACTATTCTTTTGTTTTCAACAATACAATAATTGTTTTGTAGTGTGTTGGAAAAAAAGAGTGTTTGGAGATGTGAAGAGGAAGGAATGTTTGAAAATGTGATTTTTTAGTGAAAATATGAAGATGTGAAGAATGGGTTAATTTGAAGATTTAAGGAGGAGGAAGTGCTTAGAATGTTAGAAGATATGAAGATGTGAATAATGTTGGTGAGTTTGTCCAAAATGCCACAATCTGGAACTTGAAAGTCGCGAACTAAAGACGCTTTCCTTAAAGCGTAATTCGCCCCCACCTCGTGTGTGCCAATAGGGTAACAGCGAATCGCTTCCCATGATACAATTTAAGCCTAGAAAATAAAATGGTAGACTGCGTATTGGACTAACGAAATCTACCGACAGAAAAAGAAACAAGAGTGCAGAAAAATACAGACTTAATTTCTGCAGCAATAAAGACTGTATATTATTTGAGAGATATGTTTTTGTGATGTCTTTGGTTCTGATAATCCTGCGTATTTAAAGAAGGAGAAAAGTTGCAAGGAAAAGTCATACCTTTTCCTAAGTATTCTTTCACAGAAGGACACAACTTTCCTGTTAATTCTTTCACAGAAAAGACACAACTTTCCTGCCAAAAATATGTGACTGTTGATATTTAAAATCTGAGTTTTAAATTTCCCTCCATATTTTTCCCGGATTAATCTGAGCCGTAGGATTTAAATCTTAAGTAAGATTAAATCCACACCATCCAATTTAATCTATATTAATTTAATATTCAGATTAAATCACAGCCGTTCATCTTATTTAATTAATTAAATAAAATCTACGGCCTAGATCGATGAGCGATGCAAGCGCTAAGTGCTTTTTAAGTGCGCCAAATAAAAGCGCCACTTAAGCGCCACAAGCACCACGCGCACGCGCGCGCGGGCGCTGGCCCGAGCACGGGCTCGGCTCGGCGCGCGTGTGTGCATGAGCACCACCTATGTCTTGCACTTTTTATTACCCCAAGTAATATAGTGCAAACATATATAAACCCACACATAAGTTTTTATTTTTCCTATGTGGGACACTGAATCCACTTTAGTAAAACAGGCCTATAAGAGCTAAAGCTCTTAAAGCCCATAAAAGTCCTTATAGTTACCATGAGTTAGAGCCCAACATACTTTACCAATGTGGGACAAACTCAAAAAAGGCTTTTATTATACTTTGCATTCACATCATATCAACACATAACCAATGTGGGATACCTCTCACAAGATTTATTATTTGGAAACTAAATCTAACAAATAAATGGTTGAAGATTTGAAGAGGAAGAAGTGTTGGGAATTTGAAACTAAAATTTTGAGATATTGAAGATTAGAGTGGAGAAGGGTGTATTTATAGATTGTAGAGTAAAAAGATTAGATTTTTTTTATTTTTTTTTTATTTTTCACCGTCTGAAATGTTATCAGTGGCGGTCGTGCCGTCACTAATATTTGAAAATTTGAAATTATTTGCCCACTTTTAAGAGTCACTTTCGTTATGAGTTATTTTCGTCTGTCGGATTCTTTGACCAAAGAACTTGAGACTATTACTGGTAATTATTGGTGGGATAATGGCACGTAAAGGAAAACCCATTAGATTGCATGAAATAAGATGTTTTAAAGAAAAAAAGGGAGGAGGGATGGGTTTTCGTGATCTTCGAGCTTTTAATGTGGCGTTAACACATGTGGAGAATAAGGAAGTACCCGTACAACCTAGTGGAGCAGATTTTCAAGGCTAAGTACTTTCGTAATTGCTCCATTTTTTTAGGCGAAGAGTGGAAGCGGGCATTCTTTCTCTTGGCGTAGTATTAGAGATACGATTCATATCTTAGCACGTGGCATCCGGTGGCGTATTGGGGATGGGAATTCAGTTGCGATATGGAGAGATGTGTGATTGCCTCGTCTTATCTCTTTTCGGTTGATCACTCAATTGGTAGAGGGATGTTCTGATTTTTGAGTGAGGAATTTGATAGGCAATGACACTGGGTGGTGGGATCATGTGCATATTCGAGAATTATTTTGGGAGGCTGATGGTTCCTTGATTCTGTCCATTCCGCTAGGTTGCCCGAACAATCATGATGAACAAATTTGACACTATTTGAAGATGGGTACTTCTAGGTGAGGAGTGCATATCATTTGATCTTAGATCAAGGTCCGATTTTTCGCATATCAACGACTTCATGCGGATATGCGTTAGATTGGCGAAGGATTGGGCGCTTACTCATATGCCGAGAGAGTGCTTACTCATTTGCCAAGTGAATGCTTTATTAGAGATGAGGTGGGGGTGCTTGAGTGGTTCTTCTGTATATCAGTGTTGAAGTAGTCGTGTATTGTTGCTAAGGCAGTGATCTTGTGTTGGACATTATGGACAAATTGAAATCGAGTTTTTGTGGGTGATGAGGCTTCAATGTCGATGGGGATTGTAGATTTTTATGTCAATTATTAGAATTTGTAGCTTGCTTCTATGAAATCTAGATCGGGAAATACTGGATCCGGTTGTGTGGTGTTCTTCTAGCAAATCGTGGATTAAATGCAACTTTGATGGAGCGATGTTTGAAGAGGAAGGAGCTTCAGGTATCAACATCATTTTCTAAGATTTTGAGGGTACTTGTTTTGTGCGTGTACAAAAGGGGTTTTGGGAAATCTTTTACCTCTTAACTCGAAAATTATGATAGCACTCACATCGGTCAAGTTCGCCATCTCGCGTTGGCGGAAAGAGGTGGTGTTTGAGGGAGGCAATTTGGAGGTCATCAACTCCATTATGCACAAGAATGTTTTGGAGAGCGGAGGGATGAAATTTAATCACAGATATTCGGAACTTATGTCGAGATCATTTAGCTTTGTTTTTTCGATGGACTAGAAATGAAGGAAAGAGTGATGCTCCAATGTTGCGCATACAACATCCGAGGATTCTACGTGGATTTTACCATCTCATTAATTTTTCATTGCAGGTCTTGTTAGTGTTGATTTTTTTTTCTCATGTTACTCTTACGCTTATGGCCTGTTCTTATTCAATCTAAAGAAAATAAATTAAAAATTGGGCGCGTTAGCCGTTTGAGCTCGTACTTTTTGTCGACGTAGATTTTTTATTTTTATTTTTTTGCCGAACTTCATGTATCTGTATTTTATGATGGAGGCTATCCTATTTTGGATACGCAATTTATATATTTTATCTTTAATCTTTAATTCATAAAAGAAATAACAATACAAATTGGGTTCTCAATTCTCAGCATATTCTTGCATGCCATAGTAGCTAGAAAAAACGTCATGTCCCAAATCAAGAGATCTTCTAGCAAAAAGTGGAATACATATTTTATATTTGCAGCAATGAATGTTTTCTATCATAATTTATTATTAATTATTATTATTATTATTATTATTATTATTATTATTATTATTATTATTAGCATATTCTTTTAAAATAAAATCAGAAGAAAAATATCCTCTGTCAACCCTCCACTTCGCCTCTTTCAGCTCAAAGCTGCTGTACAACAATTTGCACATTTCTTTACACAATAATACTAAATTTCAAATGTTGTCCATTTTACAAGCATGCCCTTTTCCATTGTTGGCCACAAACAAGATCCCAAATCCTCGCCCCCGTACTTATCCTACGCCGCCGCCGCCGTCGTGTCTGATTCTCCGGCGACTGGACGGCCGCCGCATTGTCAGACGCCGTACGTCGGCTAAAATCTGCTGTTCCTCAGCCATGGCCGTTGACGAGGGGCCCACTTCCTCCTCCGTGTCACAGGTCTTCTATCTCCTCAATTTGGTCCTTAATTAGGAAACAATATTTTATACAACTTCATTGTAGGTTTGTATTGATGACGTGGTGCAACGGAGGGAATTGAGATTAAAATATTTTTTAGTAAATAATAAATAGCTACCCCGCAGCTCTATCCCGCCATACATTGATTGAAATAACCGACTTGTTGTCTTTTAGAGTTAATATAAAGTTAAATAAATGCCTACCCAAGTTAAGCTTTTAGACGAGATGATAAATTCAATAAGCTTTTAGACAAAATGACAAGTTACAAATTCAATATGCTATTAGAGCTCACGGCAAAGAGGTCATGGGTTCAAATTGCACTGCCACCGAGTTAACAAAAAAATTCACTTGTCCGACGCAGCGAAAAATATTACAACTTGCAGGCCTGCACATGTGGAGGAGATGTGGTGGAAGAGATAATATAAAGACAAATAAATGCCTACTCTAACTAACAACTTAAGCTTTTAGACGAGATAACAAATTCAATATTGTGTCACCTTATCGTGTAGCTGTTGCACGGGATAATTTCTCATTTATTATCAACATCATGAATTTAGATATGTTGAGTTCGGTCTTAATTTCATCAATTTTCTAAAAGTTCTTACTTTCGAGTATCTATATTAATTTGGTGCGGAATTGTGATTAATCATTGCCCTCTGATTTGGCCATGCACTTGTTGTAATATGTTGTTGCAGGACATGGTGTATTCTCGTGCATTTTGGGTCAACGAAAGAATAATTGCTTGGGATATGGATCCTGGGGATGGTTCATGTTGTCTTTATGGCAGTCAAAATGCTGCTTTGTCTGTGCAAAATGGCGGAATTCAAGGTTCATAGTTAACCGATAGTGCAGTTTAACTGTGTTATAATGTTTTGACAGAGAACTGTTACTCTATCTTGTGCAAACAGGGTATGATGTGAAAGTTGAGCTTAATAGAAGAAACGATGGACTTCCTGGAAATGTAAGACGACTTTCAGTATAGAGTATACTAAGCATATGTCAGTATATAAGTGTGCGTGTGTATGTTTGGAGTTAATCTCTTTCTCACCTGTTTCATATGTAAGAAAATGTAGACTTTCTTGCCTTGTAAAATACTCTTTCATTAGATAAATCATATGTAAGTATATAAGTGAATGATTGTGTATCCAGGGGTTTGTTGATTGCATTCTTGTGATGTTTAATTGATAAGTTAAGAGCTCTGTTTCATATAAAAAATAACAATTATACAAGTTTGCCTAGATTTTGATTTTTTGGCGACAATGAAATGATTTTAGGTGATTGAAAAGTTTCCACATATTCGAGATTATAAGCCCTTTGAAGTTCCTCCAGCTCTGGATATCAAAAGTTTACTCAAATACCAATTAGCCGTTGCTGTTCTAAGCCGTAAGTCGATATGTTTGTTTCCATCCTTAAACCTTAAAATAGTGTCTATATACAATATGCGTTAATCTGTAATTAACTGAAGATAATTTAGAAGTTTACTTTGGCATGTCGAAATCTAGAAGGGAGGTAAAGATAACATGTGCAATAACCTTTTTAGTTCCTTCATTGCATGAGAGACCAACTTACTCTTAGACAAATTCTGTCTTCTGACGTTTTGTTATGTTATCAGAGCATGTAACTGATTATTCAGCGTTTTTTTTCATGTCTTTTGCAATAATGAAAAAATTGTGACTCACAACGAGATTAAGTTAAGCCAGCTGATTCTGTTAAGAGAACCCTACCTAATGGATTTACACTAGTTTTATCTTATGATTTCCTTTCTGACTTGCTTGATTTGCTCAATTTCTGTATGTAGCTGATGGGGAATGCATTAGTATCACTGGACTACAGTTACCTGGTGTCCTAGATGAATTATTCTCTTATGATGGTCCTCTTGGTGCAATTTTTTCAAACAAAGCTGTTACACTGTACCTTTGGGCACCCACTGCACAGGTGATACATTATTCCAGCCTTCTTGCAACATTCATTTTTATACTCTGCCTCAATCTCATTTAGGAATTTTCCATGTGCTACATGTAAGAACAGGAAGTGCGTGCTCTCATTTATGCGACACCAGAAGGCGGGGTCCCATTGGAAATTGCCAAGCTTAAGGAGTCAAATGGCGTTTGGAGTGCTAACGGACCAGCGACGTGGGAGGGCTGTTATTATGTGTATGAAGTCTCTGTATACCACCATAGCACCATGCAAATCGAAACTTGTATTGCGAATGATCCATATGCAAAAGGGTATATTACTTATCTTCGTATGGTCCTTATTGGTGAAAATAGTAGGGGGGACTTGTGCATGACCGGATGCTGTTTATGTAGGCTCTCAGCTAATGGTGGACGAACCCTGTTGGTTAATTTAGAATCGGAGAGTTCAAAACCTGAAGCTTGGGATGACTTGGTAGATGAAAAACCAACTCTTCGTTTATTCTCTGACATCAGTATCTATGAGTTGCACGTGAGAGACTTCAGGTAAACAGTCGGAAATATCTTTTGAGTCCTTCATTAAAGCTCTTAAGCTTGCATGTCTAGGGTTTTTCATGATTTGGAATTTGTTCTTTTGAGTTTGGACTATACCAATGGCTAGTGAATTTTTTAAAGATGAGATTTTTCAATTAATTTTTTGCTCGAGGTCTCCTGCAATTTATAGCTCGAGTGTCTCCTGAGAGAAGTAACAATGGGATTTTTTGAGTAATGGATCTCATTAAGCAACTTTCAGGTGTTGTCGGTGTCTATTTACCCATTTACTATTGCAGTGTCAGAGACAGTACTGTTCATCCTGACTTTCGTGGTGGTTATCTTGCCTTCACTTCCTTGGTAATGGTCGTCATCAACTCTCATAAACTTGACGTCATACTTACCTTTCGATCACATGTTTGCATCAGCGTCTGCTAGTTCATTCAATTTATCTATTACGTGAAGCCTGACTTCTTTTATTATCATTTGTCCTAATCGTTCTGTTCGTGCAATTATTTGTATAAAACATTAGTACAAAGAGCCAGCGACAAAGTTTACTTCTTGGACCATTGAATTAATTATAAACACATCAGTATTGCCCGTATTGATGGAGTTTCTGTTGCATATAGGAGTCTGCAGGAATGCTTCACCTTAAAAGGTTATCCACTGCTGGTATCACACATGTCCATTTGCTGCCGACATACCAATTTGCTGGTGTTGATGACGAGAAGGATAAATGGAGGAATGTAGGTATGCCTTCATTATTGTATTCTGGCTGTTATCCTTTCAAGAGGCATTTCATGTGAAGTACCAGGGAAAAAGGAGGACTCTATTTCTAATTTGTAAGACTTGACGCAATTCATAAGTTAGACTATTGTAGCCTGACTATCTAATACATTATGTAATCAAATGTGAGGAGCTGTGTTCATTACATAAATTTTATGTTGCGTGCTTTTTATTGGCCTTGGACCGTCACATTTTTGTCTTCTTTGGTATTCCCCTTTTCTTTCTTTCCCGAGTATTGACTGCATATGAATTGGTGCGACCTAAGTAGCTTAGATCATGTCTTTTGGTCCCTTATGTGTTGTACCACCTTCAACAGATTTCCAGATGCTTGAATCATTTGCACCCGACTCTGATAAACAACAAGCTCAGGTCACAGCAATCCAGGATGTGGATGGGTATAACTGGGGGTGAGATACTTTATCCTAATTGTACCCCAAGTTTTATCTTCTAAGTTTCTGGACTGATTTAATTTCTTCAACACCCATTTGGTGGACAATTCGCTCCTTTGTGTCTGAAAAGTTATAATCCAGTCCTTTGGGGTGTTCCAAAAGGAAGCTATGCTAGCAACCCAAATGGTTGTTACCGCATAATAGAGTTCCGCAAGATGGTGCAGGTAAATTAATGGACTGATTGCAATTGTTTTGATCAATCTTACTTCTGTTTTATTGATGGTAATATATGACTGCAGGCACTAAACCGGATTGGTCTTCGGGTTGTCTTGGATGTTGTTTACAATCATTTGCATGCAAGTGGTCCCTGTGATGCAAACTCCGTCTTAGATAAGGTATGTGGTAATGCTTGTTTAAGTTAGAAACCTAATGTCAATAATATTGTATTTCGCTGCTTTATCTTTTGATGTCTCATTGTCACAACTTTAAATAAAGATTGCACAACAAATCAGCTCCTTAATCTTAGCCATTTACAATATTTTCTTAATTTATCTAAGGTAAGTAGATAACTAATGATATGGTGTGATTGCCCAAATCATGCCTTGACATCCCCCTCAAATTGATGCTGCAAGCATCAAGTTGCCTACTAACATTCTAAAAACTCAGACTTCGTAACTAGTTACACTCATTGACAAACTGCAACCAAAAGTGAGTCAAACCCACACTTCACGTTTCTGAAATCAATCCTCGTCGAGTCACCTACAACTCCGCATAACCCGCAATTCTGCAATGACAAACGATTGGCAACGCGCCAACCAACCAAAAATTGAATCAAGTGATCCTCCAAGAGACGACATCTCGCCTAGTCACCTGCAACTCCGCAATGAAACCACTTGACTCTCCCATAAAGACGACGGATTAATCCAAAACGTCCAAAATCTACGGAATCATAATCCGTAACAAAAATCGTTAATCCACCAGAGTGTAATTTTAATCACGTAGTCAATCAACAAGTTAGCGACAACACCGTAAGGTCCGAGAAACATGTCCATTATACCATGAGCCACAATGGGGGAAGGCTGCTAACAAGATTCTAAAATCAAAGAATCTTTAGATCAAACAAACAAAATTCAAGCCTCAATATAATAACCAACGTGAAAACGATAAGCGCTGGAGAGGGAATGGAGCACCGACAATCACTGCACTACGAAGGCATGCACAGATCTGAAGTTGGAACTCAGCGGCGAGCGAAGGATTTCAAAGCACAACAAGCTAGGCACGAAGGAGAAGAAAGAACAACTGAGGATTTATTTGTTGTTTCTTTTTATTTCTCTTTTTTTTTTAAGGAAAAAAATAAAAATAACTGGACTGACCCGAACAGAAAAGAAACACTACTGATTGTGAACAAAAACAGAGGCTAACACAAAAAAAGGACTGCAGATTTGGTGCCGGCGCCGCAGAATAAAGGTGGAGCTGCGACGGCGGCCATAGAATTGCCCGAAGAACTTTTTCTCTTCTAAACAGATTTTCTTGACAATGGCTCTGATACCATGTCAATAATATTGTATTTGGCTGATTTATCTTTTGATGTCTCATTGTCACAACTTTAAATAAAGATTACACAACAAATCAACTCCTTAATCTTAGCCATTTACAATATTTTCTTAATTTATCTAAGGTAAGTAGATAACTAATGATATGGTGTGATTGCCCAAATCATGCCTTGACACCTAAGAACTTATTTCCAACATTTCTTTCTCAGAATCACGGAATACCAGTATATTTTAATTTTCTGTAATTTAATCATGTAATTATTTTGTCGAATCATATTGCGAATTTGCTCCTTTATTCCGATTCATTTTTGTTACTGTAAAGAGGTTTTGGGTATTGATGGTCAAAACTTTCTGCCAAGAGGCCGAGCTAGGAATTTCTTAAACTGTGTTATCAATATCTGACAGTTCTTCTACAAAGTTTCTAGCTGTCTTGACGTTGCATGTCGTCCTCCGTGCCCCTCTACATGTCACCAACTCAATCGAATCTTTTAACTCAATGCATTAACCATATACAACTTCCCATCCATGACCTTGCATCACTTGTATTCCTCTGCAACAACTTATTCTTATCAGTAAGCTGAACAATGTATTCGATATTCGCAACCCTAAAAGCAAAAGGTGCTTGCTTGATGGTAATTATCAAAAAACACGCCTTATTGTTCACTCAGTACTTAAATTCTATGCACCTGTATAGAAGGTTAGCCAATGGAAACCGACCATGAGCTGAAGTGTGAAACTTAAAGTCAGTGTAACTGGACAAGTAGGTGAAAACTAAGGGTCAAAAGGATCATTTGTAGTATGGTTATCAAGGCTATTTGAAGGCTGGTTTATCTAAAGTAATTTCATTATTACAATATGATCCTGCTTGTTCATGTAGAGTGGGTTATTGGGGTAACCATATTATCAGCATGTATTATGTAACTTACCACGTTTGAAAAACATTGGTGTTTTATTTGAAAGATAATAACAGAAAGTAAATGCAGATTGTTCCAGGTTACTATGTTAGAAGGAACCGTGATGGCTTCATTGAGAACAGTACATGCGTTAACAATACGGCCAGTGAGCATATCATGGTTGAAAGATTGATTATTGATGATCTCTTACACTGGGCAGTCAATTATAAGGTGACAACGGATTGTCTACACTTTCACTTTTACCTCATTTGATTCTTTTGGAGAAATTATTTACTTTGACAAGTTGCCAGGACCTGCTTTTTGTCTAAAGTCCTGCATACTAGTTCTTGAGATAATTGTTGCACCAAATCAGCAGAAATAACTGTATATTTCATGGTTCCCCCATGTCTCACATCACAGGCTTTAAATAAAATAAGCATTTTGCTCACTGGTTATTGTTATTAGATAATCTTCAGTTTCCGAGTAAGGATCCATGCAACAGTACCCATCACACAGAGATGTCTTGAATGTTTACCGGAACATTTTCCCTCGCATTTCAGTTAGTCTTTTAAGTCGCAACTTTCTGATTTTCTTTATCTCTAAAGGATCCGTCCCTACATTATTTTATGATTTCGTACAACTATTGCCTCTCTTCGGGCCGCGTGACAAACATAGTCATTTGATTTCAATTATTTGAATCTTCCTTCATGGCTGTACTTTGTTGTAGTCTCATAAGTTCTACATGGTGACCTTAAATATGAATAATCATTTCGGTATGCTTTAAAATTATCAGTAATAATCATTTGATGGTATTGCAGGTTGACGGATTTCGTTTTGACCTAATGGGCCATATAATGAAACGTACCATGGTATGGTTTGCGTGCAAATTGCATAATTTTCCGCTAATATAAGAACATGTTTTGCTATGCTAATCAAGTCAAATAAATGTGCAACTGATGTTCTAGGATAGTAAAGTAGTTGGTTTCTATGTTGATCTTTTCGTATTGCCGCCACTTGTTGAATTATTACTATATTATTTGTTTTAAAGAATTTTTAAAATGTTGTGAGTGGTGGAAGAAGTAACGAGTACACACACGTACACATACGCACATGAACAAATGTATAACTCAGAATAAGGGCCTATTTTATGCTTGTCAGTTGTATAGTTCTATGATGATACTAAAGAAGAAGAAAAAAAAAAAGATAACTTTTAAGGACATTGCAAAGCGGTGGCTTAACAGTTAACAGTATCAGGGGAAGATGCGCTTTCATTATGGGCCAAGTGTTCGTCAGAAATATAGAAGTGATCGAATTGCATCTTGAAAAGAAAATAAAAGGAGTTATTTTTCTTCTTTGGTGTCGTGTGTTTAGAGGAATAACGACATTGTGAGATTGACATGCATATTTGGTGCAGGTAAAGGCTAGAAACGTTTTGCGGAACCTATCAAAGAAGAAAGATCGCATAGATGGCTCTAGTATCTATTTGTAAGGATGTAGGATTGAATCATCTTCACTTCTTTTGATCCATTTTACACATAACATTATTTATTGTACTGTAATACGTTGTTACTAAAGGTATCTCAGCTGTTCTTACGATATAGCATGACAATCTTTATCATTTTTGCTCTCAGATATGGTGAAGGATGGAATTTTGGGGAAGTGGCCAACAATGGACGTGGAGTAAACGCATCACAGTTCAATCTTTATGAAACTGGAATTGGCAGGTTATACTTCCATCTCTATTCAAAAACTTCTGAGATGCTCCTGCATATTTAGTTAATTATTTTTCGTGATTAAATGTAAGCTAGGAATATCACAGTCGTGTGACACCCCCCCCCCCCCCCCCCCCCTTTATTTTTTTTCCGTGATTTTCTTTGAAGTTGACTTACAAAATAAATTCCGCTCATAAAGTTCACAAAAAGAATAGCCATTGAGTTGCAACCAGTCTTTTCTCATAGCTGATTTTGGAATATTGGCTTAAGTTTCTTTTTTCTTGCACTGGTACGTTAAATATGAAAGAGCACGTGAATCATATACTTCAGTGTTACTCATGGACATGCGGGTAATGCTTGAGTATGTATGAAACCTCCCAACAAGAGCTCCATTAGGATTCCATGGTTCAGCCAATGGCTACTCTGATAGTTTATCTTGAAGTGATGTTCCACAAAGATAACGTTTAATTTTACGTCAGAGTACTTCTTGTTGACACTAATATTCTTCTGACTGTGAAAATTAAAAGATATAGTTGGCTTATGTGAATGTTTTGAACAAAACGACTCCAGCTGCACTGGTATTTACAAGACTGGGATCTTGGGCTATCTTTAGTTCTAGAAAATTACTTATAGTGCAATCTTTCAGCTTCAACGATCGGATTCGAGATGCAGTTCTTGGTGGATCTCCTTTTGGCCATCCTCTTCAACAAGGTTACATAACAGGTCTGTTGTTGGAGGTAATTTCCTACGTTTTCAATGCTTTGTATCAAAGCTTTAAACCGTTCCGTAATGAATGGATATCAATACGTTTTTCTAGTCAATTTTAATACCTGTTATGTTTCAACATAATAAATTTTCTGTTTCTTTACTTTAGCCAAACGGTCATGACCAAGGTAGCAAATCTAACATGGAGCACATGCTTGCTGTATCAAAGGATCACATTCAGGTAATCCTATGATCATCCTGGTGATGAAAACTGGTAAAGATGTGGAATCTCGTGAGAGTTGGTTTAAAAATGCTGGGCCCAGTTAGTATCACTAGCTTAGATAACTTATCTATTGATTCACTGCATGTTACTAGATCCATTACCTAAACAAAGTTAAATTAGTTGTAATTGTTGGAAATTTTTTCTCATGAGTTAAAATTCCTAGGAGTTTTAGACGTCCATGATAGAGATGCGGCTGTTTTATTGAAATCTTGTAATAGTCCAAGGAAATTATATTGCAAGACTTATAATTAGAATGTAAAATTATTTCTTTAATGAGAAACTCTTTTACATCATGCTTTGTTGAGCGTATAACATTGCAGCACTCGCTTCCTAACTTTTTAGAAATTGGAGGGGGATTCATGAGTAGTTCTAAACAGGAGTTAGTATTGCAATTACCTCCATGTTTCGACCTGTAAAATTGGATAATTATAAGCCTTTGGAACCAGCTTCTTACTCCAGCCACATTACACTGGGGCAACTACATTTCATAACACTTGCCAACAGAAACATAAGCTGGCTGTTCTGTAGAGATTGTGAACTTAATGATGAGTGATGACAACTTAGTATGAGTTATGATCCAAATAAGATTACTAGACCTTCATTTTGGTTAGTAGCTTAGCCCAAACTGTAGGTTGCACCTTGCGAGCTTGACATAAACACTAAAATACAATATGCTTGTTTGCGGGGCTGATTATACGGCAGTTTTTGGTTATATTTTTTCTTCCGGTTATTTTTTTAAAATGTCACCCATATACTTACTGCTGCAACTTCATTGTATGGGACAGGTGGGAATGGCTGCTAACCTTAAGAATTTTGTGCTAATTAACCATGAGAACAAAGAGGTAGCTTACGCTCAGACACTAAATTATTGTTCATTTAACATTCTGTCATTTCTAAGCCTATTTTTTCAATTATTGGAGACCCAGCCAGCTGATTTAGTCGTTCCTGTTGCTTTTTCATATAATCATAAAAGGCTCATAACTCATTCCTCATTCTGCTTCCAACAGGTTAAGGGATATGAAATCCTGACTCACGATGGATCTCCCGTTGCATATGCTTCATCTCCCATCGAAACGGTAAGGACTTGCATTCCATCCTTTTTTTTTTCTTTAATGTTTCTTGTGAAAGGAACATTTTGTTGCACCAAATGTCTCTCAGTTCACTTATTTTTTTTTAATTTTTTTTGTGTGTCTTATTGGTTGAAAGACAATTCATGTTCTTACTTTGGGTTTGCATCAGGTGAATTATGTTTCTGCTCATGATAATGAGACCTTGTTTGACATCGTGAGCTTAAAGGTGACTCTACTCATATACTGGATGCTGTATCTAAATTGCTTCAACACTGTTATGTTTAACCCTAGTGTTCTGTTTATAGACTCCTTTAGATATGTCTGTGGATGCAAGATGTAGAATGAACCATTTGGCAACCAGTATAATAGCACTTTCCCAGGTTTGACTTTGTGCTACTCTTTGTTCCTTCATTTATCATCCGTAGAATTTTTTATAAATTTATTATAACTCTGTATGGTATATTGAGACTCAATATACTACATAAACCCCTTAAAAGTTTGAGATAACCGTGAGATCATAAACTTACTAATTTCGTTAAGTACCTGCTCTGAGCTTGGATGGGAAAATCTGGTTTTTGGATCTGATTTGCTGGATGAGAATAGATAAAATCATAGATCTGTGTGAACCCCTTGATTTTGACTTAGAATAAATTCTCTAAAAACACATCCTAATGTAACAAACATATACCTTTTTTCCTGCAAGATTATGCAGTTCTGATACTTCTTTGGTTCGAAATAGACAAATGTTCCATATTTATTCATACTATCATTATGATCTTTAAGAAGCTTCATTCCTGTTAAACCTTGTTCTCCATCTCATATCTCGTTGTACAAGGCAACAAATCAGGCAGTCCATCACAAACACTATATTACTTAATTGAAGAAATCAGAAAAAAGAAAGTGGTCGGGATATCTGAGCCTTTTCTAAAAATCTAAAACGTCCAACTTCGACGTCTTTTATCAGCCTTTCTCTTCTGCATCTTCATTAACTTAAAATTCAGATACTTGTTTACATCCCCAACAGAAAAGTTCTTGTGGTTTCTTTTTCCTGACATGTGTTGGTTAGACAAACCTGTATGGATTTGAAGCAAGCAAACTGTTACAAAGTTATCAACAAATGGTTTCCAGACCCTTAGCTGTTGAATACCATGAACCTTTTGCGTATAACTCTTGAGACTCGACAGTTCCTTATCCTGAATCAGCTACGCAAATTTGTTTCAGAGTCACAATTAACTTGGAATTGTTGGGTTTAACGATTGTTGTAACAGCTGTTAAGTAATAGCACATTGATTATAAACAATCGCTCCAATCATCAATTTGATAGGGGAATTAATTCCCAGATTTCAGATTTTAGAGGGGCTTAACAAGAAGAGAACTTGGAAAAAGAAAAGACAACAATTGATCGGCAATTCAATAATCAATAATCATTTATAAACTGACTCAATAATAAAACATTTTGCCTTATATTTATATTTATAGGCTAAGTAACAAAAACCTACCTAACTAAAACTCTTACCTAACTAAAACTCTTACTAAAAGTAACAAGATAACTTAGAATCCTAGGCTTACCAAACTATTAAATCATAACCTAATAAGAATTTAAATACTAGGAAAGTAGTATTTAAATAATATTCTATCTATAATTTCTATCATTTGGAACTACGAAAATTATGCAAAATGTGTAAACAAGAGAAACGTGGGGTTAGAGAACAGATATTGGAATATCGAAGAACTAAGGAAGGAAAAAGGAAATGGGATACGATTGAAGAAGTGGTAGAGATTACTTCAGAGAGATGGAAAACTTAGTTTATTTCTTTCTTGCATCTCTGTATTCATATTATATCCACTTAATAATCCGCATCATTTACTATATATACCAAAATGTTTCTGGAAAAAGGACAAAATCAAGGTGACAATTCTAACTGTGACTTTCTTCCTGTCTAAAATTTCAAGTGTGACGCAATCTTTTTTGCCTTAGAACTGCAATTTACTTCAATACCAGCTGAGAATGGGCTGCGCTGACTGTGTAATCTATGCTGACCCAGTCTCTCACTTTGAATAATTTTTGTAGAACCCAAATAGTCAAATACTATGTATAATGTTTAATGTATGATAAAATGAAACGGGAAAAAAGAACTTATGCTTTTGTAGTGCATAACAAAATTTATCTCATGTTAGCTTGCAGTGAAATTTAGTGTCATCTTACTTTTTATGATACTAATTTTTGATTCATTATTTGCAGGGAATACCTTTCTTTCATGCTGGTGATGAAATTTTGCGCTCAAAATCATTAGACCGCGATTCGTACAATTCTGGTGATTGGTTCAACAGGTAATCTCATTGAGTCCTGTCTGAAGTAGATAGCATCTGGTACACTGCGTCTCATTCCTTAGCGAGATTAATTGAGTAGCATTCACTCTTTTTCTTCATCAAGTTATTGATCAAATAAGTCTTACGAATACATGGCAAAGTCTTCTTTTTCTGAAATTATTCATCATAAAATGTACTTGCAGGTTAGACTTCAGCTACAACTCTAACAATTGGGGTGTCGGCCTTCCTCCAAAAGAAAAGAATGAGAGGCATTGGCCACTGTAAGCACTACACCTTAACTTCATGTTATGTTATTTATGTTCACCGAACGAAAGATTTACATCTTTATCAATATATTTCAGCTGTAGTCGCTCTGTAATTGTCATTAAGTATTTCTTTTTCCTTTTTTTTGTCAAGAATGAAAACCAGATTGGCAGATCCATCTTTTAAACCTCAGAGGAGTCACATACTTGCAGCACTTGAAAACTTTTCAAGCTTTTTAACTATTAGATACTCTTCTCCACTATTTCGTTTGGCGACAGCAAATGAGATTCAGGTCAGAAACGATTCATCTGCATAAACCGTTTCTTCATTTCTTTTCTTTTTAACATAGATATAGATTTTCTTTCTAAGTGCTTTATGTATTTCTGAGCATCAAAGCATGTGGAACTTATGTACGCTCTCATTTAAGTTTCATATCTTTTATCCAGGATCGCGTACACTTCCATAATAATGGGCCATCATCAGTACCTGGTGTCATTGTCATGAGCATTGAAGATGGCCATGAAGGAGAACCAGGGCTTGCTCAGCTTGATCCCAAGTTAGTAAGAAATATAGGTTGATTTGGTTCCAACTATCTGAAATTGTGAATTAATACCTTTTTCTTCTCGCAGATATTCATATGCTGTTGTCATCATCAATGTTTGTCCAACTGATATCACATTTGTCAGCCCAGCTTTACAGGGAAAAGATCTGCAATTGCATCCAGTACAGGTTCTAATTACCAATCCCTTTCAGTTAAAATTTCGTAACCGTATCTTCTCATTTCTAACCATTTAGAAATATCCCCATCATGCTTGGACAATTTACAACATTCCCTCATATATCAAAATATTCTATATCATGAGACTGAGAGGATATTTGGCTCAAACTGATAACATCAATGATCAAATTTTAATATGCCCGTTACAACTCTAAAAAGTTTAAATACGCTGATTTTTTGAACATTTGAATATTGATATATATAGTTAAGCTTTTTTGCCTGAAAATGATCTTCTTCTCTTGGTAGCTGTAATCTCAAGACAATAATTTGAACAACAAGATCTTGCTGATCTTGGATTGAGTTGTAGTTAATAGTTACCGCGAGGTGTTCTTTTTTGTTTACTTATGTCTGAAAGCTTTGAAGCATTGACCCCCTACCCTATACCTCTATGTACCGTGCCTCGTATCATTGAACAAATAGAATTCGGCATGGGCAAAGTGTCCGTTGGCCTTTATCACTACCAATTAACCTTTCGTTGTGTGCTATGTCCCCTGTAATGTTGTCTTGTGTGTGATTTGACCCCCTGACCTTATCTGATGCGCAAAGTGCTCCTCACAGTGATCTTTCCACTTTAAAGCATTTTGCTTTTTGATCTATTGGAGAATATGAACTTATATATACTTGCAACTTTTGCTCATATACATGTCGAGTAGTCACTCATGCCCTTTTGCTATATGTGTGACCAGATGAATTCAAGTGATCAAATCACTAAAAGCTCTACATATGACTCGTCTTCCGGTTGCTTCAGAGTCCCATTTAGGACGACATCCGTTTTTGTGCAACGTCGTCGTGCAACTTGAGACTCAATCCGTGCGCACTTCTTCTACCTACAGAATATTCAATACTGTAAATTGGAAAGGATGAGACTTGAGCTTATGTAAAAGAATGTATTTCATACATGTAAAGTATGAGTTACTGAAAGAAAAAAAAATTAAATTCTGACTCATACAACTGAAACATTCTAAGATAATAGTTGCAACTGTGCATCATTAGTTATTTAATTGTTATCTCTTGTCGTCATAATATTAGAAACTTTGACAAGCGGTACTCGCGTGATAAAGTGATTAATAATTTATTTTATTTTAAATAATAATAAAAGTAAAATAAATTACAGTTATATTCTAATTAGTAACAATATTTAATAGTATTTTTAGGGGTAAATAAAAAATCAAAAATTTTGTGTCAACATGGCTTACTCTATATAATAGCATATATAAATAATCCTTTGTCCCGGTTTGTCATCTTGCCATCTTGGTGTGGTAGAAACTCCACGGCCAAAGTTCCCGGATCTTCGTTTATATTTTATCTTTTTATGGTACGGGTCTTCAATAATATAGTAAGGTTTAAATGTTTGATTAAAATATTTGTATACACACCTCAAAATAAAATACGAAGTCAATGAGTGTTGTCTTACGCAAATCCAGAGGTGTCTATCCTTTATTATACTTCAGAAATCAAGTGATTTTTTATTCTAGTTGTATTTTAACGTTATAAAAGACTACGATATTCCGTCACTCATAAACCAATATTAATAAATCAGAATTAACTTTTTTAATTCGAGACAAGGAGAGTCCAAGAGGTTAAAACGTCAAGCAAAATAGGAAAAATAATCAATTTTAATATATACTATGGCAGAACTCAGAAGTACTAAAGTTAAGTTTGTTCATGAATAATATTATAAGAACAAATAAACTTGAAAATGTCCAACATGATTTGTAATCTATCACACACACAAAATAATTATTTTTAAATGTTAAATCTAGTAATTAAAAGTGAACTTCAAAGAACATGCAAATGCATTGATATCAGATAATTGATTTCTATTTATAAAACATTTCATACATAAGATTGATTTGGTTATAAATCTCAATAATCCAGCTAGATAAATTAACGTTAAATCTACAATTGTCACGAGCCCAGTTCGTCCTAAATACATCAATGATCAAACTTGGCGTCTTTGTTGTTCCACCAAAGGTGACAAAAAAATAGAGTCCGTTCCTCCATCTGTCGCAAAAACTCCATTGAAAATCAAAACCGACCGGCGTATCGTGAAACCCGAGATCATCGTTTGCCGACGCACAGTGCAGCCTCATCACAGAGTTTGGAGGGAAGCTGTTGATCATGTGGATCTTGTACCTCGGGGTTACGCTACATGAGAGAGCTTGATGAAGAACGTTAGCGTGTAGAATGACAAACATGATGACGTTTTTGAACATAGATGCGTTCATTTTTTGGGTTTTTTTGAGAGAAGAGTTATGAACGGAATTGAGGTGGCTCTAAGATATGGATTCTTTGGTCTTATTTTAAAGTTGAACATATGCTGAGATGTTGTGATATTGTCAAGCAAAAACTATTAAAGGTTGAATACATTTTAAACTTATATATAAGGGATAAAAACATCAAACCCCCCAACCTATTGCCACTTTTGCGCGATGCCCCTTAAAGTAATTTAATCACCACTTTGCCCCTTAAACTATAGGGTGTCTGTTCGTTTTGCCCCAGCAGCGGTTTCCGGCGAGAATCTGACGGAATATTCCCTCCACGTGTGGCGCACGTGCCTGACAGAAGGGCATTTTCGTCCAAAATTATGGGAGAATTATTTGTACTGATATCCCCCTCAACCTATTTGATAATGAGCGACTTGCTCCCTCAACCTATTGTAATATGAGCACATTGCCCCCTGACCTATTATGAACTATTTGTGTTCGATTTGCCCCAGCAACCTATTATATATGAGCGATGTGCCCCCTTAACCTTTTAGATTATGAGCACGTTGCCCCCTGAAGTATTGGTTTGAGCTTTGGCTTTTTTGATCATTGTTAATTTTGTTTATTTTGGCCGTGTGTATATTTAATAATCAAGATGCAATAGTAACAATAATCAAAAATAAAGTTTCATCTCTTAATCGATTATGCAAAAATTTGGCAGCTGCATGCCTCCATTAAGTTGATCATACTAAGTATTAGGGCAAAATGCCTTACATATTTATCACAAAATAAAGTTTCATCTTCTTAATTGCAAAAAATATTTGGGCATTTTGCATTACGTATTTTTAACATAACAAAAAACTAGACTAATGTCTGTTCATGGGTCTTCATTTCTTGATCACTCCAGTAACCGCTTTGTCAAGTAATCCGCCGCTGCGCAACTTGTACTTCTTCACCTACATATCAAAATTAAATAGATTAATCAATCATATGAGTAAGGAGCAAACACTAAAAGAAAATAACATTAGTTTTGCATTACCTTGTTCAATGCATCATCCAATGATTCATGGTCATTCATTTCAATTTTTGCTTTTTGATTTGGTTTCTTTTTTTCCACTCAGTTCCTCAACCAATCTGCTTACATTTTTCTTGGTTTTTACTGGCCTTTCAGCCATTACCTCAACTGGAGCAACAGTTTTGCCACCCACGGGCCCTTTCTTTTTGAATGAGAGTACCCTATCTTCATCATTATCAGCAACATTAATTTTCCTTTTTCCTTTACCTCCCACATGCATCTGCACAAATAGGTACAAAATCATGACCATATGCAGGCCTTACACAAACCTGGTTATGCCAAAACAAGAAGAGGGAAGAGATATCCATACCTCAACATTGTTCAATTCATCAACCACAACTGGTTTCTTCTTCTTTTTGGCAGTCTTGTCAACAGGTACCTTAGCATCTGGTTCATATCTATTATCCACATTCTCAGCCCCCGCATCAATATCCTCCATCTTCCCTTTCCCCTTATTATTCTCATTCCCAGCCCCAACATCAATCTCCTCCATCTTCCATTTCCCCTTATCAGCCTTCTTCTTTCTGTTACTCTTAGAGTTTTGGGCAGTCTCATGTGCAACAAGTAGAATTACCAATTAGTGCAATGATGATAATACTTGATTTGAAGTTCATCACAAACAAGTGTCAGAGTAAGGAGCAAGTTGTACCTCAACATTATGCTGATTCCCAGCCCCAACATCAATCTCCTCCATCTTCTCTTTCCCTTTATCAGCCTTCTTCTTTCTGTTACTCTTGGAGTTTTTGGCAGTCTCCTGTGCAACAAGTAGAATTACCAATTAGTGCAATGATGATAATACTTGATTTGAAGTTCATCACAAACAAGTTTCAGAGTAAGGAGCAAGTTGTACCTCAACATTATGCTGAATCCCAGCCCCAACATCAATCTCCTCCCTCTTCCCTTTCCCCTTATCAGCCTTCTTCTTTCTGTTAGTTTTAGTATTCTTAGCAGTACCCTGTCAAATAAGAAGAAGAGTTATTCAGGCAAAAAACAATAATATTTATAGCTCTAATTATAGATTTTTTATTACCACTGCTGGTTCTTCAGGATTTCTTGGAGGAACTTCAACTCCAGGTTCATCTTCACCCTCATCATATCTCCTGATTGGGCAGGTTCTCACATTGTGCCCTTCCAGACCACACAATCTGCATGTCATCAGTAGCCCTTTTCTTCCAGCCTTCTGAGTAACTCCTGCCTCAATATCAGCCCTCTTCTTCTCCTTTATCTCCTTCAATTCTTCTTTTGACAAGGCCCTTTTTTGCAACTTAGACCTACCTGGCAACCTTTTAGGTATATGAGGTAGACAAGGAGTCAAATTGGATGTTGGTAAATCTTCTGGTCCATTCATAGTGTGCATGCAGTGCTTATATGCTTTGAGGTAAGTGCTTTTCAAGTAGCACTTGTCAACCCAATCTTCTGGGACCCTATCTCTTTCCTTCAATGCACAACATGCATGTGCACATGGTATACCTATAAGTTGCCATTTCTTGCAACTACACTTCCTCTTCCCTAAGTCAACTGTGCATTGTCCTTCTGGAGATTCAATCTCAAATCCATCTTCACCATTCCAGTGTGCCTTGCACTGTGTAGCAGCTTCTTTGTTGGCCTCCAATAACTTTGTAATATTAGGGCCTACTTTGTTTGACCATTTCTTAGCCATGTCCCTCTTAACATATTGCCTTTTCATCAATATCAGCCTGATATGCTCAAGCATGTCAATGATGGGCTTTGTTCTTGCTTCAAGGATGAGTGCATTGAAGCTCTCACACATATTGTTCAAGAGAACATCACACTTCACATTGGAGGTAAAGAAAGATCTACTCCAATTAGATGCATGCCTTTTTGTCAACCATGTGAAAGCATCAAGCTTTCTCTTCCTGATTTCCTTCATGCCAGATTTAAAACCCCTTACTGTTGTTGCTCTAGCTGTTTTCCACACAAGACATTTTAGAGGCAATCCTCTGTGCAACTGTTTGAAGTTGCTATACATGTGCATCACACAAAATCTGTGTGCACTGTAAGGCAAGTACTTCTCAACTGAATCAATTAGCCCTTTTTGTTTATCAGACATCACTACCTAACCCTCACTACCATCTTCACTAATCTTCAAGTCACTTACTAAAAGCTGCATGAACCACATCCAACTGTCCTTCCTCTCTTTCTCCACCACATCATATGCTATGGGATACATGCTATTATTTGCATCTATCCCAATAGCAGTTAAAAGGATCCCACCACATAATGACTTCAAGTGGCACCCATCAAAACATAGCACTAGTCTATATATATATATATATATATATATATATATATATATATATATAGACCACATAATCAAGTTTAACTTTCTTTAGTAAGGGATGTGAAAATTAGAAAATTATATATATATATATATATATATATATATATATATACATGGGCGAAGCCAGAATGTTTTCTTCACCTGACTTACTTTATACTCAACTCAAGGAAGATATAAAAAAAATCCAAAAACTAAAGTACGAAGATATTAAATAAAATGAGAATAGTCATTATTCAATACAAAATTGTAAATGTAAAAACTTCATACTACTAAACACTAAAAATAACAATACTATCGAATATTAGCTTTTCGATTCTTTATGGAATAAAATTCATCAATTACGGAATATATACATCTATATTTTTTGATAGTTCTCTTTCAATGTAGATAACCATATTATTTGCCAAATAACCTTCTTCCATTTTATTGCGCAAAACTGTTTTAATAATCTTCATTGTTGAAAATGCTCGCTCTGTTGTTGTCGTAGAAACTGAAAGAGTCAGAACAATAATAAGAAGTAAGTTTTATGACTAAATAATAAGAAGTAATTACCTTTTAGTGTATTGTGTAATTTTCCAATTAGTTGGGATCTTAAAATAATAAACAAATATTGGTCCCCTCCTTTGGCACGCGTGAAGAGGAGCTGGTAGCTCTATTTTTTGTCTTCAGTTTCTGCCAAACAGGTTTCTATACATATCCTATGTAACAAAAAAAAAGTTAAGCATAACTACATAAGTGGCCTTGGATTTTTACAAAAATATATATACAAGAGTAGGCATTTATTCTTTCTACTAAAACTCGGGCCTTTTTTTTTTTTTTTCTTCTTACAAGGATATAAGAATTACTACTCATTTTTTTTTTTTGCAAAATTCTCACCTGGGCTGAAGCCCAGGTGAGCCATACGTATATATAATAAGAATGGATGTCAACACTCAAGAAAAGCTGCTGTTGTTGATTTTTCGTGTTTCGATTTTGTCCCTGTAAGTTCAAGTAATTACTGTATTATATTTTGTTTTACAGTAATGAATATCTGGAGGGCCTGCACGTATTTATCACTTGGGACCCGCAAGCGATTAGGTATAAAAAAATTGCAGAACAGTCTTTTTTTTTAAAATTAATTCGATCTCGCCTTAAAAGGTTTACGTTTTGCACTTACGGTCCTGCTGTAAATTGCTAAATGGTCTTTTAAATTTTTATTTTTTTCGGATTCAACCCAAAAGTTTTATGTTATTTATTTTTTGGGCCCTACTATAATTTCTCTGCCTATTTTATCCCTGAAAGAAAAAAAGAAAAGAAAGAGGCAAATGCCGCAACTTTTGATCGAGGAAAAAAAGAAAGAAAAAACAGAGATGGAAAGAGAGATGGCCGCTATTTTGCCCAATGCCCAAATATTTTTTAAAAATATACTACCTATTTTATGCCAATATTGCATATGAGACCTCACAAATATAAATTTCTAAACAGCCCCCAGAAAATGTCACGAATTCTCGAGAAACACCTAAAAAATTTAAAATGTTCCACAAAATATTATAAATTTAAAAAGAATCTCATTAAACATTACAAATTCTTCGAATACACCTGAAATTTTTAAATTACACAAAAGATTCATAATTTTATGGTATAGAACGGTTTCCCAGTTGCAATACGTGGGGCTCGCATACATTAATATTTGGGCCAAATCTTCTACTATCTTATCTTATCTTGTCTTATCTTATTATCTTCTAATAATAATAATAAGAATGGTTGAAAAGATTCATTGTTAACATTTCATCGTGCTCTCTTCAACTTATTTATTTATTTATTTAACCAATATCTTTTGTTAATTTTACTTTGATCCTTTTTAAATTTCAGAAAGACCTCACAAAATGTTGAAAAGTCTTCAAATAGCCCTAAAAGCTTTAAAATTACAAAAAAAATCAAGACATTGGGTCACCTTGTCTAAGCCCCTGTTTCCCAGGCATATAGCCTTCCAAACTCCCATTAATGCTAAAAGAGAAGCTAGCAGAAGACACACAAGCCATAATCAGCTTAATAAACCCTTCCTCAAACCCAAGTCCTATAAGCACATCATGAAGAAAAGACCAGTAAATAGTGTCATAGGCTTTCCTAAGGTCTATATTAAGCATGCATCTAGGAGAAGTATTGTTTCTACTATATCCTCTAATGAGCTCTTGAGCTAAGAAAACATTTTGAAATAAATCTCTACCAGTCACAAAAGCATTCTGACAAGGGTTAATCAGTTTAGGCAAAATGTTCTTAATCCTATTAGCAAGCACTTTAGTGATGATCTTATATATTATGTTGCAACAGGCTATAGGTCTATAATCAGCTATGGAGGTAGCATTCTCAACTTTTGGTAATAAGCACACTGATGTGGCATTTATTTGCTTTAAAATATTACCTGAGATTTGAAATTCCCTAATAGCTTCATACACCAAGCTACCTGTCACCCTCCAACTTTTCTTGAAAAAACAAGCATTGAACCCATCTGGCCCTGGGCTTTTATTATCATTCATGCTGAAAATTGCCTTCTTAACCTCATCCTTTGTGATTGGGCTTCTCAGCTGTCCCTTCATTTCCTCATTCAGTTTTGGTCCAGCCCCCCATGCATTTGTATTTATTGGTTTCACCCTTTGCTCCTTTCCAAATAGCTCCTGGTATTAGTGATCTCATTTTTTGAACTCAAGGTCTTACCATCACTTGTAACCAGTGCATGGATTGCATTAGATTTCCTTCTGGTTTTTATTTGTTGATAGAACATTCTGCTGCAGCTATCACCTTCTTCTACCCAGTCTGTCTTAGCTTTTTGATGGAGTTGCTGTAGTAACAGTTGTTGGGCTTCCTGATATTCTTCTTTTTTGAAGCTACTTCTTGATTATGTTTTCCTGGTTCCTTCATGTTTTCCTGTTGTATGTCATGAAGTACTCTCAACTTCTCCTTCACTTGATTCTCCAGGTTTTGGTATTTCCTGCTATTGAGTTTCTTCAGCTTATCTTTTAACATCTTCAACTTTGTCACTAGCTGATACATTTTAACTTCACTCACCTGATCATCCCATGTTTCTTCCACCATTCTCATAAATTGATCATCCTCAGCCCATATGTTCTTGAATCTAAAAGGTATTCTGCTTTTGTTCTCATAGGCAAAGATTCTTCTAATGCTAGGTGAGTGATCTGACACTCCTTGAGGCAGGAACTGTACAACTGTTTCTCTATTAGTATTCAGCCATTCCTGATTCACTATCACTCTATCCAACTTACAATATGTATGTTTATTGTCCCATGTATAAACTGGACCCAAGTATTTATGATCCTTGAGACCAGTTGCTTCCTTCATGTCTTGGAGTTCTGTGCCCACATTGTGTTGGCTAATCATCTCACTCCATTTCTCCTCTTGTTTCATGACTACATTAAAGTCCCCTGCTACAAGCCAAGGACCTTTCATATGTTGTGCTATTCTTTCCAATTTCCTTCATAAATCCTTCCTCTGGTCAGCCCTATTATGAGCATAGACTATAGTCAGACTACCTCTCCATTTTCTATCTTTGGTTTGGATACTAGCATGCACGAATTGGTCCCCTTTTTCTTCCACTGTGAGGTCCACTTCCCCTCCTTTCCATACTAATAAAATCCTACAATTCTTACTGTGTCCACCTCCCACTGCTTCTCAAGCTTCTTTCTGACCTTCTCATAGTTTTTATTCCTGAGTCTTGTTTCCACTACTGCGCCTATATTGCACTTATTGCTACCTACAAAGTTATTAAAAGCTGCCCGCTTAAGGGGGTCATTCATCCCCCTTAAGTTCCACAACCCAAGCTTTATGTCTTTATCCATGAGGCATCCTGCCCCTCTTCCCTTTCCTCTCTTTCCTGCACCCCCTTTGCTTTTTCTTGTTGTTTTTGGGACTTTTGTCTCTTCTCCACTAAGTTCCATTCTTCTTCTCTCTGTACCTCTTTGTTTGGCCGTTGTCTGGGGTCTTCTCTTGCTAGTCCTCCTGTTGTTCCTTTCCCTGCTGTAATCTATTCCTCTGCACTGTTAATTGCTTGTGGTGTAACATGAGGTATTTGCACAACCACCTCTATTCCTGCTATGTGTTGCATCTTTTCTCTATCTCCCTCATTCTCTTCATTCTGAATATGTTTTCCTTTATCACTTCCACATTTCTCCTGTCTATTTTCTTCTACCTCTACAATTTTTTCTTCCATTAATGTATTGTCCTCCTCTTTGTCCCTCTTCTGCTCTACCCATGTTGCCCTCATTATCTGACAATTCCTTGCATTATGCCCAAATCTATGGCAGTTAAAGCACTGGTGAGGTCTGTTTTTGTATATACTTCTTTGTTCATATTCCCTCCCATCTGGTCCCTTAAGACTGATCTTATCTATCAGCTTTTGGCATGCTTGTAACTCCACAAACACTCTTGCAAATGCTAGTCTTTCCCTTGATGCTGTCAGCTTGTCAATATAAATTGGCTTACCTACTAAACTAGCAATCTTTCCTATCATGTGAGGAGTCTAGAACTGTAAATCTAGCGCTGGCAGGTGTATCCATGCAGGGTAGTTCACCAGCTTTCCTGGGTCCAGCTTCATCCCAGGGAACCATCTCTGCAAGATTAATGGATAAGCCCTTTTCACCATCCAAGGGCCTTCCCCATATATTTCCATCATTGCCTCTTCTGTCTCAAACCTGAACACAAATACCCCATGTTGTGCAACATGTATATGTGGTTGTATTGACCATCTACTGTTCACATATCCTTTAATTGCTTCAAATGGCATTTTCAAACCAACCAAAATTCCTATCAAAGCATATTTCCAATAATCAACTGATTCAATCACATCCTCACAAGTAAACTCAAGCACACCACGATTATCCTGTGGAAAATAAGGCACTGCTACTCCATTCTCAAATCTCCTATTGCCTGCAAATAATTCATTGTACCTCTTGGTGTTTCGTGGTGGGTTGACTCCTATATCCTTGTAGTCCGTCGCTCTTGGTGCTGCAATCGGAGCTGCAATCGACGCTGTTCGTGACTGCACATCTACCCCTTCCGATTTCTCATATGTGTTGTCCTCCATTTCTGTCTCCTCCCCTTCTTCTTCGGGTTCCTCTTCTCCCTCTC
This sequence comes from Linaria vulgaris, assembly GCA_948329865.1. NCBI lineage: Eukaryota > Viridiplantae > Streptophyta > Magnoliopsida > Lamiales > Plantaginaceae > Linaria > Linaria vulgaris. Next base: position 131,432,065 of record OX415249.1, read on the forward strand.
TTTCGTTCCTCTCCTGATTCATACTTTTCCTTTGTTTATCCATCTGATTCTCTCTTCTCCAGCGAAATTGGCGGAGGAATTAATAACCCTAGCTCTGATGATTGATTTTCCCCTACTGTGTGTAATTCGCACGCACTAGCAGTGTAAATCGCCCATCAATTGATGGGTAATAACCCTAGCTATATTAATATTTCTATACTTTATTATTATTATTATTATTATTATTATTTTCCCTACCAACTAGAAACATCATAATCTAATTAAAAAAAGAGAAACATTTACATTCATTTCACGTGTAAATTAATAATAAAATAATTGAAAATCAAGTCTATATATTTACCCTATTCAGTAATTACAGAAAAAATATGTTATGTATGAATTTAACAATACAACAACAATAACAGCCAAACCTGCAATCCCAATAAATTTAACAGTTATAATAATGATTAAGTAATCACAGTTCAAAAATCTGACAATATATATACACGAAATCTGATTATTGTTGGAATATTTTCAAAATTTTCTTTTAACTTTATTTTAAATGCAGAGTTGTTTTTATTGAACCCATGCATCCTCCAATTTTCATGGTAGTTGGATTGTGAATTTAATTAAATTATTCTTGTGAAGTTAACTCGTATTTTATTTTGTTGAAAGGTTTTGTCTTTTCATAAAGGATGTCATATATAGTTCATATTAAGAACATAATGTCTTCTTTTTCAATAGGTTATATATATATATATATATATATATATGTTGCTTTTCATGAAAACTATATTTCTCTTTTTCTCCACATATTCTTATAGGCTAATGAACTATGAATAGCAAACATATAAGCAACTATGAATAGCAAATAGGACGAATTATCAAAAATGTCTGTTAACTTTTGCCTTTAATCTTAAATGTCCGTTATTTCCCAACATGCTAAAAATGCACTGTATCTTTTAAAATTTCAACTAAAAATTCCCGAAATGAAAAATAAGCACAAAAAAACTTATTTTGTCCGAAAAATAATGCTAAAAATGCCCCGTATCTTTTAAAATTCTACCAAAAATGCCCGAATTTTAAAACGCGACTTTTTGATTCAGCAGTGCGACTCTTTGATTGGGATGCCACGTCGGATAAAAAGTCCGAATTTTTAAAATTGGGCATTTTTGTTAGAAAATTTAAAACTTAACGGGCATTTTCAGCTGGTTTGGAAATAACGGGCATTTAAGATTAAAGGCAAAAGTTAGCGAGCATTTTTGATAATTCGTCCTAGCAAATACATAAGCAAGTTGCGCGCTGTGCAGGCATTAGAGAATCGGGTCGTGGTAATAATAAAAACTGAGTTTCAAAAAAACTAAAAAGAAAAAAACTTCATAGATATATTCAAATACAGAGTGATAGGATAATAGTTTTTATTTATAAAACATTTCTTTACTTATAAATTTCAGTCCGGTCTAGATTAATAAAATAAGTTACTGCTGTTGCCAATCATGCATTTTCTTCCAATTCCCCGGCCCCAATTCGCCCTTAAAATAAATCCCATCACTCCTAGCCTCCCATACACAATCCGTCCCGCAATTGTCACGACCCCAATTCGTCCTAAATACATCAAACTTGGCGTCTTTGTTGTTCCACCAAAGGTGACAAAAGAATAAAGTCCGTCCCGTCCATCTGTCGCAAAAGCTCCAATGAAAATCGAAACCAACCGTCGTGTCATGAAATCCAAGATCATCATTGCCTGACGCGCAATGCAGCTTCATCACGGAGTTTGGAGGAAGGCTGTTGATCATGTGGATCGTGTACTTCGGGGTAATGCTACACGAGAGAGCTACACGAAGAACGTAAGCGTATAGAACGACGAATATGAGGACGTTTTTGAACATCGTTGTGTTCATTTCTTGAGTGTTTTGGAGAGAAGCGTTTCTGTGTTGAATTATAAGATAATGATTCTAAAGTATTGGTTATTTGGTCTTACTTATATAGTTTAAATAATGTATTGAAAGCTGAATACATTTCAATCTATGTCAAATTTAACCCTCTGTATTAAGGGATGCAAAGATCAGAATATTATATATATCACCACTAATGCGGTCTATAGAAATTTGGAATTTGATTTCTCACTCATCTCTCTTATGCACTAAACGTTATTATTTTGTCTCCAAAAATAAACTAAACATTATTACTGTTTCCCTAAAGATAAATAGCCTTTATAAACAGTGATAAATTAAATGAACAGACAAGTCATGATACGCTTGCATAATTTTTTATATGTGGACAGCCAATTATATCTTTTATATACTTTTTTTGGTTAAGATTATATAAAAGGTTTACGAACTAATTATGAGATATTAGAATCATTGCATTTTTCTATCAAATAGAAACATTAACACTCATTTCATGTACAAATTAAGAACAAAATATTTTCAAAAAATATTAAGAATGAAATTATCGTCAATCAAGTCTATTTAATAAATAATCTATATAGATCGGAAATCTGATTTTTATGTTAACTAATAAGAGGCGTAAATCGAGGACCTTCTAAAATTTGTTTATGCTCCAATAGTTTTTGCTAATGCAAGCATAAGTGTGTAACCGAAGGTGATCTATGCTCAGTAAGTTATGAAAGCAATAATGAGAAACAAAATATCGTAACGGGTACAAAAGTACCAAAGTTGTACGGATAGAATGAGGTCAATAAATATTCGCCTTAATTATCAGCTATAATATAATCAAGGCTGAATAATTTTCTTAACTTTCAGTTAATTTTATACTTTGAATCTTTCAAGTTGAAAATTTATAAAATGTAACACCCAAAATGGCCACTTTAATTAATACCCTATATAACTTTCAACAATTTTTGGGCAAACATTTTATCACGTGAGACAAGCTTAAATTTGTCATTAGTGAAGTTAATGGACCGTGAATGCAGCTAACATAATTTGAGGTTTAAATAGACACAAATATAGGATAACTGCCCGATTTACAGTCTAGAGGATGAAAAAAAATTGCCTTTGGAAAACTATCGAAGTCAAGAGCTAGAGGATATACAGAGTCTATAGCAGTATAAGCCTATAAGCATGGAGCACAACATAATTAAGAAAATCAAGAATATTTAGATCGGTGTTAAGATTGACGAACGTAACTCACTGAATATATTAAGAAAAATAAAGTAACGATTCACAATCATTATTTTGCATCATTTACTAAATATTTCTTACTCATTTTTTGCTCAAAGTGTGTATATCGTGAATCGTGCATCTAGCTAGGAACAAAAGCAAAAGACGGATTAAAGGTGGCTTAAAAGTATGTGCCTTCTAAGTTCTAACCAGTGTTTTCAAATTCGGCCCGGTCACAGAACTGGTGAGGCTACTGGATAGAGAGTCAACAGGTCAGACCGCTCGGACCACTGGTTGGACCGGTTTGTTGACTTTAGTCAACGATTCAATAAAATATATTACAAATACTCAATTGTATAAGAAAATTCATAACAAAATACTCAATTGTATAAGTAAAGTCATAACTAAATACTCAATTCCTCAACTTTAAATCTCTAAACAAATATATCATGCCAATATCACAACTTATCACTAAATAAGCAAACAAAATATTAAACAATTTCAAATTTAGTTCCAAATCTCGAATTCATTATACCAAAAGAACAAAGTAACCAAAATCTCGAATTCATCACGAGGCCTCGTGACCCTCCACACCAACATCTTCATAATTAGACACACTCCCATAGGACCCATACACATCCAAATTAACTTCATCATTCCTCGCTCCACTTGCACTTGCACTTACAAAATCTGCCTCCCCCAACAACTCATCAATATCTTCATTAGTAAAGTCTTCAATCGTATCTTCTTCTAATACACATTTGTCGACTCTATCAATATGCTCATGGTCAATGTGATCATATGTCTTATTATTCTTCTTGCCTCTACAAATAACATCAAGTAATAAATTATACTTACTAATAAAATAAACACACATTGAAACAAAAGAAACACAATAATTAAAACTTTAAAGTCATATCGCATCTTCAAACGTAGGTTATAGTGCACAAACACTAGATCATTCAACCTCTCATGTTCCAACCTATTCTGCTTTTTTATGTGTATGCTTTCAAACACACTCCAATTGCGTTCACATCCAGAAGATGATGATGTTTGACTCAAAATTTTAATGGCAACCTTTTGCAAAAGTTGCGCATCACCACCAAATAGGCTCCACCAAACATCTAAATAATTATATCATATTAAATTATTATTACATATCTTATCAAACCATATATATAATAATAAACAAAATTTAACTTCTATAACAAAAATTACGTGGAGTAGAAGTTTCAATACCCAACACGGCATAATTTATTCTAATACTCCCTCGCCGCTCTTAAAACATGCTCACTTCTCTCACCACATCCGGCTGATCTGGGATAAGCTTCTCTGAGACACTCCACACAGCCCTCATCACCTCAATACTCTACATAAGATTATCATCGGCGTATTGAAAAACAGGATTAAACCAATAAGCTGCCGCATGGAGATTTTTTCGCAACATTTTATCCCATCTGGAATCAATAATGTCAGTTTACTGTTTTTCATGAGTTGCTCTATTGCCAAAAACTTTCTTTATCCCATTTATTGCCCTTGCCATTCCGTCATAAACATAACCTAAAGAAGGTTTATCATCAGAATTACACAGACGTAGTAACCTCATAATCAGAGACATAACCTGAACAACCACGTTAACATTGGCCCGAAACGTGTCATCCACAACAATAACTCTCACTAGATTTCTTTTAACCTCTTTCTGAAACTTTTCAAAGCCTATATCAACCACCAAGTGATTCAAAAAACTCCTTCTCTCATACAAACTGCTCAATACTATAAATATCGTGCCAAAATGCGTAGCACCTGGAAAAATTATTTATGTCCACCCTATTTTTTCCTCAACCAAGCAAGTACCCATTTATGGTTATAAACAAAGAAAGTGACTTTAGCACCATCTTGTGCCAATTTTTTAACAAGCGGAAGTTCACAAATATCTTTCATAATCAAATTAATACAAGGGGCAGCACAAGGTGACCAAAACAATGACGAATACTTTTCTTCACGCAAAGTACCAGCTTTTTTATAATTACTTGCATTGTCGGTAACTACATGCACAACATTTTCAACGCCAACCATGTCAATAACTTCAGAAAAGCGCTCACACAAATTATCAGCACTAGACACAATATCATAAGCATCCACAGACTTTATAAAAGATATTCCTTTAGGACAATAAACCAAGAAATTAATTAATGATCACCTATGTCTCCTATCGGTCCACCCATCAGCCATAATTGTGCAACCAGAAGAAACCCAATATTTTTTAAGATTATCAATCTCCAACTGTGATTGAGACTTCAATTCTTCAAGCAATCTAGTTCTTAGTGCATGATAAGACGGACCGACATACCCAATGCCCATATTGGCTATTCTAGTTATTGTTGGCTCAAAGAAAGGAGAAATAATAACATTCAAAGGAATACAAGTATCATAAAACCATGCAGCTATAGCCTTATCTGTATTCAAAACTCTTTCTTTATTTAGAATTTGTGCCTTTATAGTAGGTTAAGAAGTATCTACCCCTGCTTTTACTCGCATATAACTTCCTATATGATTTGTTTTTTTTTCTCTTACCATTGCCATTCTTATTCACAAGATTTTCAATTTTTTCATCACTTTCTCCAACACTAACAGATAAAGATGATGGTTGTTTCTTTTTTGACTCCTTGTCCAAATATTCCTTGATTTCAAAGCGTACATTTTCTAGAACCTTAAGACATTTTGCAACTTTACCTGGGATTTTCGCAAGATGTAGCTTAAACCGGTGAATTCCCCCGCCTGAAAGAATGAGACCACATAAATCACACTTTATTCTTTTTTTTTGCCCTCCGTCTCTAACTCAGTGCCATAACACCATCCTATGTCGTTCTTACGACGGACATTTGGAGCGTAGCTACTTTGTTGTGATGTAGGCTCACTCGTGGTTGGAGGGAGAGAGGATTGTGGAGTCTCAGAAGTATTCTCCGTCATTTCCTATTTAAGAAACGCTAAGACTTAACTTAGTAAGTATCAAATAATCAAAGATCAAACTATCAAACTAAACAATTAACAAACTCATTTGCCATTACTCATTCCCAATTTAGTGATTTACCATACTTAGTTTTGATTAGAATAAACAAGATTACTTTTTGGCATTTTGCAATAAACACATACAATGAGAGCTTCTAATTCTTCCAAATTTCAACAAATCACATAAAGCTAAATAGTGAATCCCCTCATGAAGCTACTTCAATTTCCTCCATTTTTCTTAATTAACTAGTAATTAAAACCAACAAGTTAACAACAAAGCATTAATTTTTTTCCTAATTCCTAATAAAGCCCGTAACAATAAGCATATAATATGATCATAGTATGATAATTATTAATCATAATGCAATCTATCATCATCACCATTAGTAATATTCTAATTGATAGCAAATAGACAAAACCCCAAAAAAAAACTTCGAGGCTTTGAGTTTGGTTTACCCGAGCTGCAGCGGCGAAGCGGGCGGCGGCGGACGACCGGCCAGGCAGAAGCGTCGGCTAGGGATTCAATTTTTCCTCACTTTTTTTTCTCTTCTTTGTAATGTCAGGTAGAAGCAGCTGTTGTCTCTGTTGTTTTTTCATTTTTGTGTTTCCTTACGTTAAGAAGCAAGGGCGAAACTGCAATTAAAAAAAACATACCGATCCAAGTAGCGAACTGGCTTGACAGGTTTCCTAGCGACCCGGCTGGATCCACCGGTTCGCCCGGAAGGGCTCAACAACCCGTTTATAGCACTGTTCCATTCCGCTGCCGCTGGAGGTTCCCGGTCCGAGCTGGGTCTGAGAACACTGGTTCTAACATAACTATCAACTTAGTGTGATTTGTCTACTTGGTTTTGGTCCTTTTATTTATAAAGCATTAATTTATCTTTAAATCGGTACATTTTATCTTTCAATGGTTAGTTCATGTGGAAAGTCAGGTACTTGGCCCTCAGTGCTGCACTTCTTTCGTTCGGCTTCTACCAGACTAAGTCGGATTCGTAACTTTTTGTCCTTACTCAGGGATCCTTGTGACTCTTTGTTTTGTTTTATGTTGAAGACATCATTGTCATGAGGACTTGTGATTCTAAGATATTCTCTTTGGTTGATCGTATTTCGTCGAAGTTTGCTGTCAAATATATGGGTTCTGTCTCTTATTTTCTTGGCGTCGAGGTGGTATGTTGTCGTGAAGGACTTTTTCTGTCTCAACAGAAATATATACATGACTTGTTATCTAGGCATGCCATGGATGAGGCCAAGCCACATGCCACTCCGATGGCTACTCAATCATCCACCTCCACGGTCACTTCGTCTTCCAACACCACTGAATTCCGTCAAATTATTGGTGGTCATCAATATCTTGCTCTTACGCGTCTCGATATCGCCTTTGCAGTCAATGGTTTGGCCCAACGCGTGTCCTTCGGTATCTTAAAGGCACGCTTACATATGTTGTTCTTTTTCATCGGCAATTCTCCTTATCTTTGATGGCCTTCTCGGACTCGGATTGGGCTGGTGATTTCTTGACGAGGACCTCGACTTCGGCCTTCATTATTTTTCTTGGGTCCAATCCTATCTCTTTGTCCTTTCGCATGCAAAAGGCAGTTGCTCGCTCCTCGACGGAGGCCGAATACCGTGCCCTCACCTCCGTCTCAGCCGAAGTTCGTTGGCTCCAACACTTATTTAGTGAACTTGGTGTTTTGCGACTCCTTTTATCCGCTGTGATAATATGGGAGTTCTCCGTCTTTCGCTCCATCCAGTTCAACACTCACGAATGAAGCACATTGTTGTTGATCTGCACTTTGTTAGAGATCTCGTCACTAAAGGCCTTATCCGTGTCTCGTATGTCAACACTCTTGACCAACTGGCTGATCTTCTTACTAAACCACTTGCTCGCTCCCGGTTCTCTCTCCTTCGTTTCAAAATCTCCGTGGCTGATGGCACGTCAATTTTGTGGGGGCGTATTGGATAGTATTATTCGGTTGTATCTTTCCTTTGTTAGATAGCGTTATTCTGTTGTATCTTTCCTTAGTTTAGAAGATATGATTCTATCATTTCCGTAAATATATTTGTATGTGTAATATAAATACAAGTGATGAGCAATAGAAGAATCATTCACTCCCATATATTTTATAACTCTTATAAAAAGGTTCAATTTTTAGATTCTTTATTTAATATAGATTCTTTCATCATTAGCAATTTTAAATCTCAAAAATAAAATTTTACAATTAATTTTTCTAATAACAAATTACATTATATATTTTTTTCCTTTCAAACAAACCTGTTTTTTCTCAAAGAAAACCTATGTTTACGAGTGAAGACCCATTATAAAGTAGAATGACCAAGCTTCACGAGGAAAGAAAGAATATAACATAGGTGAACTGAAGCACATGAAGAACTATCTAAAGAAGAAGGGACTAAACTTCCTTACGAAGTAGGAGCGGAAGCCGAACAATCAGTATATGTATATATGAGTGCACTTCCTAACTCTATACATGCCATCTATAGAATTTTTTTTATCTCGAATTATGTGCAGGTACTCTAACAAATGGAATTCGTAGATTATCACTTAAAAAAAGTGCTTTCACTACAAGAAAAAATGTCATTTGCGACTCACCCATGAGCGGTCGCCAAAACCCCTTCTACGACTACCCAACGGTCGCCAATGACCTTTAGGTCATTTGCAACCGCCCGACAATAGTGAATAATGATCATTGTATTTGCTACCACCCGATGGTAGTAAATAATATGAATATTATTTGTGATCGTCCGACGGTAGCGAATAATATTTATCAGAATAAAAAAATAGTAATATTCAGATAATTTACAGGAATAATATTATTTTCTTGTAGAAATTATGTACGGATATTTGAGCAAACAAAGAAAAGAGTTGTAAATCAAATAAATTTTTGAATAAAAGAACAAATATAAAAAGTAAAGAGCAAGAAATGAAATGAAAAGAGATGATTGAAATGAAAAAATGAACGAAAAAAGTAAACAAATGGAATGAATGAACAAAAAGTAAACAAATAATTTGTTGTATTAAAAAAGAGATGAAGATTTAGGAAAAGAAAAGAAGAGAAAGTAAAGGGGTTAGGATATTTTTTGTACAGTATAATTTTAGTGTATTAAAAATTAGAGTAAAAGAATAGTGGGTATATATAGAATTTTGCGTGAAATTTTTGAAATTTTGGAAAATTTAAAATTTCCCCTAAATTAGTGCCTTTTGCTACAGCCACGCGGTAGCAAAAGATTCAAACTTTCAAAACAATTAGAATTTTCCGCCAATAAAGGTCTTTTGCTACTGCCGGGCGGTCGCAAAAGACCCCCTCTCGAGAACTTGCGACCGCCAGGCAGTCGCAAATGCCATGAAAATTATTTGTGATCGCCCGGTAGCAAAAGACTCATTATTACATGTGAATTGAAGTAATAAATTATTAGAACACTAATAATTAAGTTATCAAAATAGTGATTATATGTAATTGAGCGAGTTATTAACGATTAAACTATTTTACGTTCTACAACTAATCATCATACCTAGTAGTTATCATTGCCATATGCGATTGTTCTTTACGTTACAAATATAAGTATATATATCATTATGATGTTCAATTAGTAGATCATCTAAAACATTATGTCACTACAAGAAAATTGGTTTTTGGTAACGAAGAAATTGGTCTGATATATAAACACATGTACTGATCCAATATCAACATGGCTCACCTTAGAGAATAAGATTCTCCAACTATGACGACTTCTAATAAAATATGCACTCTCATTAAACAGAAGATGATTGAATACGCTAAAGGTAATATTAATGATCAATTCTCAAACTATGGCATATTTCCATCCTAAAGCTTTTATATATTGGATTATGCATATACATGAGTGAATTGATTACCTGCTGTGAATAGCCAAACAAGAGAGGCCACGTTAAGATGTTTAGTGCCAAAGGAAAGAAATCAGCTGGACCACGGAAGGCTGCGCTATGCTTTTCGAAACCCTTAACCCTTAGATACAATAACAATTTATATGTCAGGGTTTATAATTTGAGTTAAGAAAATTACTTCACGATCCCTAATTAAACTACAACTGCACTTATTATTGAATATATATAACTATAATCTATAAATATGTGCATAACAACATCCTACTTAATTAATTTAATTATATTTTTTTAATTATGCAAGGCTGAGTAATTAAATCACATTTTCTTGGTAACGAATTTAGTATATAGTCTCATAATTAGAGCTAAATACGTATTATTGAATTAAATCTAAACTTTAGTAACAAACTCTGTAGTTGTATCACATTGGTGTTGTTTGTAACAAATTTTTCGTTTGGGTAACAATAATGTATATTAGTTACCAAAATAGATTAATTGTAACGAAATTCTTCAGTTATAGTAACGATTATAATACTAGTTACCAAAAAATGAACTTATGGTAACGAAAGAATACTTTACATAACTAAAACTACGGATGGTTGCCAAAAATTCGAGTTTTTTTTAACGAAACTCAAATTTAGTTACCATTTGACGTCCTCGTGTAACAAAATCGTCGTTTGTAACCAATATTTTGTTACTAAAAAAGCAATTTCTTGTAGTGTGTATATATATATATATATATTTGTGTGTAGGCATTACGTTCATTGTCATTAAAATTAGTTAGAAGTTTCATTATGCACCGTCCCCTATAAATGATGCTTGATTTTGCATTGAAACATTTTGATTTGTGTTATTTTAACTTATTAGTACCTATTATTGTTGTAATTAACAATTAAACAAACAACACGCATTTAATAATCAACCGAAATGCATACATTTGAAACATTAATATTATTAGCAACCGCCAGACGTAGCAAAAAACCATCAATTGCAACCGTCCGATGGCTGCAAGACCAGTATGGAAATCGCCCCGCGTCGTAAATAATATTCAAGTTCAAATTTGTGATTTTTTGGAACGATCTTGATGTGTTTGTTTTTTTTAACAACATATCTCATTGTTAAATGTGAATTGAAGTAATAAATAATTAGAATACTAGTAATTAAGTTATCAAAATAGTGATTATCTGTGATTGAGCGAGTTATTAACGATTGAACTATTACATGTTTTACAACTAATCATCATACCTAGTAGTTATCATTGCCAAATGTGATTGTGTTTTACGTTACAAATGTAAGTATAAATATCATTATGATGTTCAATGTTCAATTAGTAGATCATTTAAATCATTATGTATATATATATATATATATATATATGTATGTATGTTTGCTGTCATTATAAATAGTTAGAAGCTTCATTATGGACCGCCCCCTATAAATGATGCTTGATTTTGTAATAAAACCTTTTGATTTGGGTTATTTTACTTATTAGTACCTATTATTGTTGTAATTAACAATTAAACAAATAACACGCCTTTAATAATCATCCAAAATGCACAATTTAAAACATGAATATTATTAGCAAATGTCGAGCGGTAGCAAAAGACCCTCAATTGCGACCGCCCGGGGGTCGCAAAATGACTTGAAGGTTATTTGCTATCGTTGGGTAGTCGCAATTGATGATCTTTTGCTACCACCCGGCGGTTGCTAATACTATCCATGTTTCTTCGTTTGTGATTTTTTGGAACGAACTTAATGTGTTTGTGAATTCTAACAATAAACAATTACCTACATCGTTATTATAATTTGTTAGAAGTGTCAATATGAACCGTCACTTTAAATGATGCTTGAATGTGCAGCGAAACCCATGATTTGTGTTTATTTAACTTATTTGTAACTATTATTGTTGTAATTAACAATTAAATAAACAATGTGCCTTAAATTATCATACGAAATGTATAAATTTCTACCATGAATATTATTAGTGACCGTCGGGCGGTGGTAAATGTTAGGGTATTATTAGTGACCGCTCGCCAGTTGCGAATGACCCTCATTTGCAATCGTCGAGCGGTCGCAAATGTTAGGGTATTATTAGCAACCGTCGGACGGTCGCAATTTTGGGCACTTTTTTTTTCATTTTTAGTTTCTTTTATACGATTTTCATGTGTTTGTGATTTTTAATAAATAATCTCCTTAACACATGTGAATTGAAGTAATATGTAATTAGTACACTAGTAATAGAGTTATCAAAATACTAATTAATAGGTGATTAACTAAGTTATATATTAACGATTAAACCAACAATATGTCTTAAATTATCATGCGAAATACGTAAATTTCTAACATGAATATTATTATTGTCCGCCGTGCGATCGCAAATGTTAGGGTATGATTAGCAACCGTCCGATGGTCACAAATGACACTCATTTGCGACTGCTGGGCGGTGGCAAAAGGGTGGCGACCGCTGGGCAGTTGCTAAAAGCTGTAGCGACTGCTCGACAGTCGCAATGCCGTCACTAATAGGGGGCGACCGCCCAACGGTTGCTAGGGGACGGTGGCAAAAGTCCCCTTTTTTCTTGTAGTGTTTAATTCGACAAGAAGTTCTCGTTTTACATAAAACTGTACCTTGTTTTTGATCATATGCATATATGTAATAATCACTTCCCAAGAACTATTTGAAATTCCGAATATATGTTTCCTTCAGGGTCTCTTATGATCCCACCCAAAGCTGCACGATTTTCATTTCCCTTAACGCATCCATCTAGAATTTTTGTTTAATATAGATTCTTTCATAATTAGTAATTTTATATGTCACAAATAAAATTTTATATTTAATTTTTATTAATAATAAATTACATAATAAATTCTTTTCTTTTATAAACAAAGCTGTTTATTTCAAAGATATGTTTACTAGGGAATGCACATTCTCAAGTAGACTGACCAAGTAATCAATACATGTGTTTTTTTTTTGTCTTTTTTTAAAAAATTAGACAAGAGGAAATTTCTCATGGAAATAACATACAAACACACAGTGGTGGAAACTGGAAAGTACTAAAATTTTACTATTAAGGGTGCAATGTAGTATGCATGTGTTTCAAGTTAGGGGTACAATGTGTCAAAACGTGACCATTTAAGGATGCATATATAGTGCCTTTCGCCCTTTAAATAATAGCAGAAAATAAAATGCATAGATAATTTATTTTAAGTTTGAAGTATCATGTTTTTCTACGTGTTTACCAACGAAATATATTAGGCCTATTTTTTAAGAAACTTTGATCTATATTCCGTTTTTTGTGCAAAATATATAGACGAGGAGCATGAATTTACATTCGACAAATTTAACAATTTCTAAATAAAATTGGCGATAAGCTAAGATTTATTTTCTTAAACATATGGGGGTATCTCTTATGAGTGTCCATAACTTTCATTTTTAGCTTATTCTTCTAAAGCTTTTGCTTAGCTTTGTAGCATTTCATTTTTTACTTTCATATTTTCTTGTTTTGAAGGTTTGCAGTCGAATAGATGCAGGATAGAGGTTAATAGCGAAAAAGGGACAAATTTGAGGACATAGTGACATAATCAAGAAACCAGACTAGGACGAGTCATGCCATGGGAAAAAGGTGACTTGTGGTACATCAACCAGAAAGAGGTGCTACTCAAGCTAGGTATATTGCCTTAAAAGACGAACAATACCAAGAAAGAGGGCACGATTCTCGAAGAATTGATCGCGCCACTACTAAGGAACTTCTGGTGTGCTCTCTCGTGCACAACTCTTCCCACTCACATAGAGGTTGGGCCCACTATGCATGGAGCCCACCTCTATGTGATCGGGAGGAGTTGTGCACAGAGAGCATATTAGACAATTTCCCACTACTACAAGGAGGAGTACGATTGTTGCCACCTAGTCACGCTGAGGGTGACACCTAGTCACACTGGGTGACATATGTAAATAGCTAAGACAACATGCATGTCATGACAATATGTTTGTATGCACATTATTATAAACAAATGTGGTTAAATAAATGAATGATGTTGTATGCACATTATTATTTTGCTATACTATTGGATATTTTTTGAATTATTTGATGTTATTGAATAAACAATATGTTTGTATAGATGCTAAATATAATATCACGTGTCTTTAACTTTTATTTCAATTTAAATTTAATTGTTACAGTTTTACAAATGAATAAAAGAATTATGGGGGGAATGAAATAAAATTGAATCATAAAAAAAAAGGAGCGGCAAAGAATTGTCGCTTTTTTTTTTCACAAATCTGGAAAATAATGGAGGCGAAAAATCGCCTCTAATCTTTAAAAATATCGATACCATATTCATTAATTTAATTAAAAATCAACAGGCGAAAATCGCCTTTAAGATATTTATAAGACTTTTGATTTAATTATAAACAAAGGAGGAGAAGAATCGCCTCTATCCACATCAGCAGGAGATATTATTAATAAAGGAAAAATAAAACTAACTGGAGGCGAATGCGCTCCTCTAGTATTTTCCTGGCCCACAAAGAATAGATGCGAATAATCGCCTTCAATCATATTATCTTAAAGGCGAAAGTTCACCTTTGACTGCGGCTTCTGACAAGTAAGACGAAAAATCGCCTCTAAGCTGCTAACATGCGTCCATATTGGAGGCAAATGATAAAAGGCACGGAATCGCCTTTTAGCTTGAACATTGGAGACGATTTTGATAATATAAAAGGCAATTACGCGCATCTTATATTGAGCATTTTTTGTAGTGTAAAAAAAACTATAAATAAAGTTCGATGTTACTGCACAAAGGGATAATGCGAACATCATCGCATTGGGTATTCATAAGTCTGCAATCACTCATAATCAACTTGTCATCATCATTACAAACATTGTGTATTTGTTATCTTTTGTCTAGAGTCAAGATCTATCAAGATGAAGGAGAAGCAAAGATCAAGATCATTGACGATGCACCATAATCAAAAGTTTTTCTTATCTCAATATTCCACTAGGTTGCCTATTATTTTTTATAATTTTGAACTTGATATTATAAATATTTATCTAATCTAGTTATGGTAAATTATAATTAGTGTTTAGAAGTTAATCATTTAATATGATATATGTCTGACGGGAGTAGTCTTTAGATTAACTCAACAAAAAATAAGATTAGACACATAGGTGGTTTATCCATCAACTACTAAGTAATTTAGTAATGAAACTGAATGTCTAGACACGATTCCACTTATGTGGTAAAAAAATCTTATATAATTACAAGTGCTTTAAAAACGTTCTTGAAGCTCGCTTTGAGGGAAAAACCTATGAAATGCTTCAATGTTCATATATGAGGCGTGAGTGTTATAAAGCTTACGTTTACGCCTTAATATCTAGGCGTACGCTCTAGGCACGCTTTTTATGCTTTTGCGCCTTGAACTAAAAGCCTACGCCTTGTAAAAGTTTTGAAAGAAAAGCAAGTTGTTACATTTATCAAGGCCATTTTTTAAGGTAACTAATACTTTTGGGCAATGGTATAGTTATATATGTGGAAGAAAGCTTTTGCATAGCTAGTTTTGACTTTTGAAACTTGAGAAAGTATCTGAAATAACATTAGTTGTTTTTCTATGCTTTGTCGAAGATATAAATTGAAAAGTTCTTGGTTGAGTTTCAAAGGTTTTTCTCCACACAAGCAACATTCTCACACAAATTTAATCTATCGTCCGAACCTATTATATTTGCTAAGCTACACTTAATTTCAAAGACAATGGCAAATTAGAAGTAACATTATATTATTACTATACATATTTTGTTGGTATGTTTAAAAGAGAAAAGTATAAAAGTGGACTACTTTGTAAATTTGTTCTTGGTAAGCTAGGATGTTTGTCTTTGACCGATTACTAAGCTGTCCACTAATTACGGCTATAGTTATAAGAGGCCCATAAAATTAGATAACACGATTGTAATAGGTCAGACGTTACATTGGACTAAAACTAGGATTGTGGAGAACATCTTAAATTGAATTAGAATATGCAAATGTGCTAATATAAATTAGTAAGTATTCTTAGACATACTCCAACAGTTTAAACTCCACCTCTCAATTCAATCATGCTGTAGTTTAACTAATTGATATCTTAATATATTCTAATCCTCATACATCAATGTCTAAATATAGCACAAAAAGGATAAAATAAAAGGAGTAAGAAAGCTATTGACTTGTCTAAACCTCTCACATTCACTAGTATTTGTATGAATTGTATTACCTCTATAATTATGCTTCCTCAAACCTCCACCTCTAGTTCACTTCCTCTCTTTTTCTCCCCATATTGTATGAATAGTATTTCTCTTTTCAAAGAAAGTGAAGGAAATATCGTTGCACTACTTGTTTTGCATGGTAATGGTGGTTGTGGTGAAGGATCAGGGACATGGAGGCTGTGGATGAAATGGCAGCGCCGTCGGTAGGTCTTAATATTAATAAGGACCTCTCTCCTATCGCCAAAGGCAAGCGCACCAAAAGACACAGGCCTCATTCCCCTACTCCCTTCACCATTAAGAACAGCCACCACACCTTCCCCGCCGCAGTCTCCTCCTCAGAAGATAGCACAACCACTGAGGAGGAGGATACGGCCAGATGTTTAATCCTCTTATCCCGAGGTCATTTCTCTAATCACCCATCAACTCCGAACCATGTTCACAGCCAATTCCGAATTTCCAAACACAAGAAAAACATGGAAACCATCACAAAGACCACGAGTCCAGGCACGTGCATGTACACATGCAAGACGTGTGATCGGTCATTCTCTTCGTTCCAAGCCCTAGGTGGCCACCGTGCCAGCCACAAAAAGCCAAAAAACGAGAAAAAAATTGCCAACAACGATGATTTCCCATCACCGTCGTCCAATTCCCTCTCTCTTCAGCTTAGCAACATCTCCACCAGCACCACCACCTTTTCTGGCATTCTCAAGTCGTCTCCATCGCCAAGAATTCACGTATGTTCCTACTGTGGGGCGGAGTTCTCATCGGGCCAGGCACTTGGGGGCCACATGAGGCGACACCGTGGGGGGCCAATTAGTCCTTTGTTGAATGCACCACTTGCTACGGCCACTATCGTCTCTGACAGGACCGTATTGTCGTTGGATCTTAATCTTCCGGCGCCAGAAGATTTTGGGTTTGCGGGTTCATCAGTGCGGGAGGTGCAAAATGAACCAACCGTGCATCTCGGTTTATTTACCACTACTACTGCTTCAACGTTGGTTGATTGTCATTACTAGTGGAAAAGGTTTCACTTTATTATTCTATGCACAAATGATCTTTAATAGTTATATATAAGTTATATGTAGAAACGAATAATGATGAATTCACCATTTTTTTGTTTTTAATGCTTTTCTTTTCTTTCTGATTCATACTCTATATTTTTTATAACGTGCATTTACTCTTTCTGTTGAGAGACTTATTGGTTCTACTTGTTAAGTTACGTACATTAAATATTGTATATGAGATTGATTTGCGAGAGATGTACCGTATGCGTCTTTTGAGAATTATATGAATTCTCTTATATGTTCCTTTCATTTTACACATATTAAGAAGTTACATTATATATTGTAAGTTGTTATAATTAGCTAGGGTTAAACTTCCCTAATTATCTTGCAGTTTAAACTTTTGATCTACATATATACTCAGATATTTCACGACTATATATGACTACTAAACTTCTAAGAAGATACAGACTTAGCTAGAATGTTGCATGAATACTTTAAAAAGAGAATCTGTACAAGAATTTGATACTTTCCTATTTGTGACATAATAATACGACGCTTCTCCTAATAAACTTCGATACATTGATTTTTTTTTTGTTTTTTTGTTTTTTTTTGTGTTCTCTAGGTTGTACATGATCTTTCAGCGTAAGTTTAGACTCTATTAATTGTATGAAAGACTATGTTGTATGAATTTTACATCTTAAATTTACTGTATTATAAATTAAATTATTTAAATAAATTGTATATAATTTATATTTATATATATTAAATGACAACATCCATTTTTATCTGTTTCTTGTTTTTAAAATATTTGTTGTCGCACCACCAATATATACCGTACCATACAGTACCAATATTTTCATATGTGTGCGTTGTTCTTTACATATACTTTTGTAGTGGTTATTAGAGGCGTATGTGTAGGTAACAGTCGGAATCTCACAAAGTACAAGAATAATAACCAAAATACAAAGGTCGGACTACACTTGCTTATTTAATTTATTTGGTTACATTCGAGACCATCAATTAATATAAAATTGGAAAGAATTTTGATTGAAATACAATTATGGAGCACTCGTGTAAAACTGTACCTAATTACCCTCAGAAAATTACAAGAATTGTGCTTATTGCAATATACAACCTGCAACAACCAGGAAAAGGATGAAAATTAGTTAAGGATTCCATGTACGAAACCCAAAAAAAAACAAGGCATTGTAATTTATTAGAAATTGTACCACACGTAAATTGTTATAACATCATATGATAAAGATCGATTGATATATACGAACATGGAATATTACCAGCCTGTAAATGGAATTGTCTTGACACCAATTGAAGGTGGTGGTGCTGGTGGTCCTGGTGTTGTTGGAACTGGAACTGGCAATGGCGCTGGAGGCGGTGTACTTACTGAAGGTGGAGATGGTGGTGGAGGTGGAGGTGCCTGCACCACTCCTGTAAAATATAATTTAAACAAATGTAATAAATAGAAAATGAAATTTGTCGTATGTGCTAGGCGGATAACATATTTCGATAAAATAATCATTGCATAAATTACGTAATTACAAATAATTTGTATAACTAATAAGTAATAAGAAAAGAATTAATAAATAGATAGACATACAAATAATGCAAAAATATTATTAACTAATTAACACAGTTAATGTGCTAAACTTTACCACAAAACAAGAGGTTATCTGGGGGTGGTCGCTCTTTGGCTGGGTTCGGATCAGGATCGAAAACCCTTATATATAGTTCTTGACCTAAATACCAATGTTCTAAATTTTGAGACCTTAGATTCCACATTCCAGGATTATCGAGATACACATATACCGCCGTCCATCCTCTTGGGTAAACCTGAGAATTTACACAAAAGTTAAACGCAGTTTAGCTGATGCTAATATTTGATTAAAGTGGTATTGTTGTAGAGGGTTGTGCCTGATGAAATAGAAGAATTTCAGTTGTGATCGTTGATTACTCTAAATCATAATGTAATGATTGATTGAAAGATAGGTGCATGTAGTTACCTGAACAGTTGATCGTACTACTGGATCATAAATATTGTAACTTGTAGAACGTGCCTCAGGACTCCAGTCTCCTAGACCAAAGCTGCATAAACCAACTTAATGCTATTAGTATTAGATCTCTATAGTGTATGATACATACCTATTTCAAGTGCTTGTAACTTACCCAACAACAAAGAATCCAAATCCATCTAAGTGCCAAGAGTCTATAGTATCCAAATCATTTTTAAACACAATCTCAAGCCATCCCTTGTGGATACCCGACACAACAAATGTGTCGTTGATGGGGTTCGGGAGACTGGAGTGAATTGGATAATTGTCGATTTCGTAAACTCTTGAGCCATTCAAGAACTGGTCAGCCAATTTTAGAGGAGTGGGCGGGGTGCTATATGTAACATTGTTCACTGTGAAACGAGGGGAGTCATCTATCAAGGCAAACGAACCTCGTAGGACAAAGGTTTGTGATAGCGTCACATTTGTTACGTTAAATACGCCTTGAGGGTTTGGTCTTGCCGCACCTGCTGTTAAATTCCACCTATAAGATTTACAAATAACAAATGAGAACAACAAATGTTTTATGAGTTGTGTTCAGTAAGGAACTCATTTTTGTCTATATAATGTCACATTGACCAGTCGAGATTGACTTGATTGTATCGATATGAAATTGGGTGTTCTTCATTCAACATGAAGTTTGAAAAAAAATCTCAAATATAATGATAAATCATGCATCTAAGTTTCTTTACCAATTTAATTGATAATTGATGTGGAAGTCATCTTTTGTGCCATGTGCAATTTAGTTAAAGCCATAAATTATTTATACCTGATGGACCTAGCTTGATTGAGTGAGAAGTCGATATCAAACGGGTCGGGCCCATTCGGGATCGGCCCATTAGCATCTGTTGTGGAGTTTTCATAGTGTAAGATACCCACGGCCGCAATAGAATTTGGGTCACTCGTGTTGACCCATTTAGGAGTAGCCACGATGTAGTAATCGTCTACAATTTGATCCGCTGTGACGAGCACAGAGTAAGACTGGCCCACATGTATGTCAATTGAATCTAAAGCAATCTGATTGGTGTAGGATCCCTCTGTTTCAACCAATAGCATTTTGTGGTTTTCAATTCTAAAATTTATGCTCCACAAGTTGCCCACGTTGGAGATTCTAAATCGATACGTTTTGCCTTCATATATGAAAGACTAAAGAACATCAGGGCTCATATATAAAAATAAAAATAAAAATAAAAATCAATACTATGTAATATATATTGGATTTTTGACAAGTATATATATACTAATTTTATACCTTGCGATACTGTGAAGGACTCATAGTGTTCTACGAGTGGAAATGGACCTTTTCCATTCATAAGCATCCAATTACTCAAAACACCAATACCATCTAAGGCCCTAATATTCTGTTAGAAAAGAGTACCAACAATAGTAAGAAAAAAGTTACATCAAATAATCATGATTAAAATTGTTAGGCTTGTAAGAACAAAATCGTTTTAACTTGTAGTATATGACAAAAATATTATTAGAAAATTGTAAAACCTATTTTATGTTCTTTAACTTGTTGACATTTTCAAATTCCATAGTTTGATTAACAATCAAGTTTCTGTAAAATATTTATAACTTTTTCAAAGACAAACTACAATTAAATTGGAAATTGAATTATAAGTGTAGTCATTAATTAGACATAATAAATATACTAAAGATACCCATATATATGTTTACCTTGAAGCTCTGCTCGTACCAATCACCAACAAGGAGATCAAACTCTTCTTGGGGTTTTGGAAATGGCACATTGATGACTATCCTATTATTTATCCGAATCGGTCCGAACCCGCCACCCGCCCGCTGAAAATTGATAGAAGGGAAATAGAAGAAGCTGCCTATTTGATCTTTCATTTGAAACACATAAGTCCAATTGTGACCTGGCTGAATTGGGCAATTGGTGCCTGAAACTCCATCTTGCCATGAGTTCAGTCTTTGTTGAATCCCATTCCTGTATAATTAATAATAATTATCATCATACACATGTTGAATTAAATGGTTGGCCATATTTTTCTATCCTAGAGGTGTAATCATATGAGATATCCACGTACCATTTTGGAATGTACAAAAAATGATAAACACGCACGCACATGAATAATATTGTTCTATAGTATTGCACTCTAAAATAAGAAGAAGAAAACAGAAGACAACTAATAAATCATGAAGCGATCGAGCATAAATATTGAAGGAGCCTATATAATAATTGACTTACCATGTCATGAGCAGTGGCTCATCCATTTTGTTGTGCACGTTGATATGTACATTATCATTCGTCGTAGCATTGATAAGAGGTCCAGGAAACATGCCATTAATAGTAATTACCTTGTCAAAAAAAAAAACTAAAATTATTTCCATTTTGTGCTTATATTATTATATACATATTAAGACCAGTATATATTTCTTGTATAATCCGAAAAGAAATTATACTGGTTGATCAAGTGACACCGGCCTGATTGTATCGTTTATCGCGACATCCCACTCCAGGAAAATCTCGTTGCTCTTCACCGTCGTCCACAAAGCTATGCAACAAATTAGCCACCACTGACCGCGGCCGAGCACCGCCATCTCTAGGTGGTGCCGATATATTCGTTAGAATTAATTACCGTGTTACAAAATGGATATAAATCCCCTAGATTACAGACTTTCTTATGATAGTTACGAGGCAATAAACAAGACAAAACTATTTATTTAGTTTTTTGTTACGGAGAAAACTAAGATTGAACTTGTCTCTTGTTTAAGGAAAGCTAATGAGGATTTCGGAGGAACATATATACATCCGAGAATAATCAGAGGTGTTTTCGGACAAGTTAAAACTAAATCCTAATTAATAAATGTTTTGGAATTTGATGATGTTTATAGTCTTGCTACGGATCATGCATTGTTATAATAAGACTGGTCGGCATATGGCAATTAAGGGAAAGATGGACTTCGTTTGAGTTGTTAATTTCGTTGTTATCAATATGCATGTGAATATTTTCTCTGTTGCCAACTAACGATTGCATTTTCTACGCATGGGTCATACAAAATGGGTCATCTTAAATAAGGACGCTTATGGAAAATATTCGTCTCCATATATTTTTGGACAAATTAATTAGTACTATCTATATACTATTATATAAAGAAACCCATTGTGACACCAATCTTTTGATTTCCAACTTTAACCTTTGAGTTTTAGCTATATTGTAAAAGTATACTATTAAATCCCCAAAATAACCTTACAAATTAATTGGACTAATTAATTACACTATTCATTGTAATTAATGATTTACTTTCCGTATAATATATTTTTCTTCCATTGTTATACTCTAAATTTATGGCACATGTTATCTAGATAAATTTTCTTCTTTAACCCACATAGAATGACATTGAAAAAAGAATTATGCTCGCGGGAACCGCGTGCTCCATTTGCTAGTATTATTAACTAAAATCCCCTTTGTTATTTAAATATGTTACACATTGTCTAGTTCGTAAACAAATTTGTTGCTAAGTTATGTTTTGGTTAAACGAAACGGCTCATTTCCCTTATTAATTTACTACTTCAAAATTATACTGTTTATATTTTTTTCAATATTTATATTTTATATTTCTAAACTATCGACTCTGATGGGTAAGGGAGAATATAAATCATTATATGTTTTTTGATTTATTTAATATAAATTACCTATAGGGTGCTTGGGCTAGAGTTTTTCAAAACCACATGGGAGCTTATAATTATATCTAGTTTCTAAACCACGACCGACTAATTTCTTTTAAAATACTCAATGTTAACCTTTTCAAAACCAAAACCAACATTACCATAAATTGTTTTATGCAACTGCCTACATTGGTGACACGTGACAACCGACAATCTGAATAAATTTAATTTTTCTAAAATGTAAACCTTCCCATAGCCACATGGGTCTATTTGATCCTGGTGGTACCACCAGTGGTGGTACCACACACATACATGTGTATGTATATATACATACACATGTATGTGTGTGGTACCACCACTGGTGGTACCACCAGGATCGATTTTTCCAGCCACATGCCAGCCGGCCGTGTTAGTAATTCGATAGTTGTTGTATACATACCTCGTGATTTTAGGACTATCAAACACAATAAAATCGATTTTATTGTGTTTGATAGTCCTAAAATCTTATATATAAATAAATTTAAAACATAAAATTCATGTGATAAAAGTAATTTATATTGGTATAAGGAAACAGTGGCAAAAGAGATCCAACAATAATGACAATCAGCTTGGTAGTGTTTGCAAAATGTTAAAAAAATTAAAATCAACTTTTAATCTAAAATAAAAATTACATTTTGTTTTCCAATGTTATTCGTTTACAACTTTTTTAACTTAGATTTTTTTTTTCAAACACCATCAAAATTATACAGATTTAGCTTATATTATGAGATTGTGATTTAGAGAAGAGATTGAGAACAACACCGAAATCAGTCCACAAACTATTATTCTGTAATAGAATATGAATTTTCAAGCATATAATAACACATTCGAACGGGATCACTTATATTATAACTAGGAATATACCGCATGTGCTCCATACAGGCATGTTCGGCCTTGAACGATTAAATAAACCATAAACACATGAAAGATCCACACTTTAATTTTGTATTTATTCCACGTATTACGTATGCCTATTCCCTCACCTTATCACTACAATCATTACTATGTATTCCGGTACAGACGTTGGTTTATGACTGTTTAATATTGTAATTATTTAGACAATGAAGGGGCCAATTGATTAATTTGTGTAGTACCACAATGGTTGAAGCGCCGGTTTAATTTAAACATTAACCAATTTGAAATAAACGATAAACATTAGTATACGAGTCTTAGTGATTAATCTGATTCTATGGTACGCGAATTCTAGCGATTAATGTGAGTGTGTGAGTGTCCCCAAATCGTTATTTACAAATTCGTTTTATATTAGGTGGATCCCAATATAACGGACTCAAACTATTAGTAAGTGGGTCCACAAACTATTAGTAATTAATTTATTTTATGTTAGGTGAACCCTAATTGATTTATACGTGCCAACTCACAAGGTACTTACTACTGCAAAAAAAAATAAAAAAATATCGTGATTAGTCGAGCTTACTTGATAGAATCAAAACAACGAAAGATGGACGATAAAACCGCGTCCATTTTATTGCAATTGATAATTTATTTGCAATTTTTAAAAGTGTTTTTCTAATTTTAATGATATAAAATTCAAAATAAATGATACACAGTAGTATGAGGGTCCTCGAAATATTAATTATTAATTCGTTATATATTTTTCTGATCCAAATGGCTATATGCGCGCGGGTCCCCCAGCTATTAGCGCGTTGGTCGCCAAACTACTAATTACTAATTTGTTTTATATCAGGTAGACTCCAATCAATTAATATGTGTGCACATATACAAGGTAACTATTACTGCAAAACTAAACAGAATATCACGAGACCACTTAGTTAAAGAGTATAATTTTTTTTAGGCAAAATAGGAAAATTTAAAACTAAAATGACTGTTGTACAATTTACATTAGGAGCCACAAGTAAATAACTAATTTTTTTGGGGTGAATTGAAAGAATTAAAAACTAAAACGACAGTCCAACAATTTACAATAGAACAATAATTACTAATTCATTTTATATTAGGTGGATTACGACGGTTAATGCGTCTCGAGCTCGTATTATATTAGGTGGACTCTAATTGATTAATTTGCGTGAGCCTAGAAGGTATTTATTATTGCAGAATAAGATGAACGATGGAATGAGTTAAATAAGAAAGCTTTTAGGGGCAGAAATAACAAAATTTAAAATTTGAAGGACTATTATACAATTTAAAGTGTGACCCATCAATAAATAGTGGAAAACTTTAGGGGCATAATTGAAAAAGTTTAAAACTACGAGGACTATGCGACAATTTACAATGGACCAAAAATAAGAAAAATTCAAAGTTGAATGAATGTTTTACAATTTATTGTGGAACCCACAAGTAAATAAACAAATTTTAAGGGCAAAACTGAAAGAATTGAAAACTAAAAGAACTATTATGCAATCTGCAATGGCAAAAAAATGGAAAAATATTGGTTGATAACATCTATTCTTATTATTATAGTAGACTAGTAATATATGGCCCGTGCAAACGTAGACAATTTAATAGGCCATAAACGCATGAAAGACATACACTTCATTTGTATTTCACATATTACGTACGCTTGCAAAATAATACGGACGATAGAATGAGCCCAATAAGAAAGCTTTTGGGGCCAAAAAAAGTGAACTTAAAATTGGAAGGACTATTTTACAATTTACCATGGAACCCATAAGTAAGTAACAGAAAACTTTAGCGGTAAAATTAAAAGAGTTGAAAACTGTATGGACTATTTGGCAGTTTATCGTGGACAAGAAACAAGGAAAATTAAATATTAAAGGATTGTTTTGCAATTTACCTTGAGGCCCATAAGTAAATAATAGAAAACTTTAAGGGCAAAATAGAAAAGTTGAAAACTACAATGGCACTTCTGCAATTTACAAGGGCAAAAAACGAAAAAATTTGATTGATAAGGAGATGCTATCCATTCTTATATTATTATAGTAGGTAGAGGGATAATCCTATATTTGGCTACATATACAGTAAGTAGACTATGATAGAGTTCATAAGTAGTTAATTAGTACCATAAACTGAGTTTTGTAGAAACTGATTTATTGGTGATTCTTTTCTAGAAAAATAAAACAGCACATAAATGATTAATTGCCGTTATCATTTATTTATAAAACAACTAATAACTGAAATATATTTGCCATTAACAGAATATGTATTGCGTTAGAAAAAAGAAAAGAGTAATTAATAAGGCAGATTTAGCCATTTCCTAAAATTAAGGAACAAATCTCATTAAATTTTGGATGCTAGTTTAGAAATTAATTAGATAGTTTCTTCTTTGCTTAAACTTTGAAAAGGTTAAAATTAAAAGTAGAATGGAATGAAGAGGAAAAATGGAATGAGGAGGATCATCATATAAAAGTGGAGGTTGAGTTGAAGGAGGTGATTGAAGAGGCTGGCCTACATGATCATAATTCATACATATGTGGAGCCTATTTTCACATGGACCCAACTCACATACCTACTGCAAATTGGACAGGGTGTTAGTAAACAAAGAGTGGCACAACATAACCAAAGACTCTACAGTTCAGTTTCTGGCACCTGGGGTATCTGATCACTCACCAAGCATGACAAGGCTTTTTATAACAAACCAAAAGACTAAGATTCCTTTCAGGTTCAAGAACATATGGGCTGCTGATGAGAAGTTCATGGAACTGGTGGCAGGTGAGTGGGAAGGTCAGATTAGAGGATGTAAAATGTTTCAGCTGGTGAGTAAACTCAGAAACCTAAAGAGTAAGATAAAGGAACTAAATGTTAGAAAATATCAGAATTTGGAGAGTCAAGTTCATGATAAATACAAGGAGTTATAAGAAAGCCAAGAGAAGCAGATGAAGAGCCCAAAAGGGGATCAGCTTAAGGAAAACACCCTTAGAAAGAGAAATGAATATGTGGAGCTACAGCAGATTCTCAACAAGCAACTCCAGCAACAGGCAAATGTGGAATGGCTTGAGGAGGGAGATGCTTGTAGTAAGAGATTCTTCCAACATATAAAGGCCAGAAGGAAACAGAACAGTATTCTCCTTTTAACAAAGCCTGATGGCACTATCTTAAATTCTAGAACTGATATAACTAACCATATTCTTGATTTTTATTATGAGCTATTTGGAAAGGAAAAGCAGGTAAGCCCAGTGGAGCCAGAAGTATTCAAGGAAGGTCCAACACTGACTGAAGAGATGAATGACTCACTGAAACAGCCAATCACAAAATAGGAGGTAAAGAAGGCCATTTTCAGCATGGATGACAATAAAATTCCAAGCCCTAATGGATGGAATGCATGCTTTTTCAAAAAGAGGTGGACAGTAACAGGTAACTTAGTCTATGAGGCCATAAGAGAGGTTCAAACATCAGGTAAAATGCTGAGGCAAATTAATACTACTTTAGTTTGCCTGATCCCTAAGAAGAATAATGTCTCTGCTATCTCAGACTATAGACCTATTGCTTGCTGTAATACCATTTACAAAATCATGACTAAAGTAATAGCAAATAGAATTAAACATATACTGCTTGATATTATCAATAACTGCCAGAATGCCTTTGTACCTGGTAGGGATATGTTTCATAATGTCTTTATTGCTCAAGAGATAGTCAGAGGGTATAATAGAGGCAATGTTTCCCCAAGATGCATGTTGAACATAGACTTGAGGAAAGCTTATGATACCATTAATTGGACATTCTTGAAAGAAGCTCTTACTGGATTTGGCTTTAATGCAGGATTAATCCAACTCATCATGCTGTGTGTAACAACAGCAAGTTTTTCGTTCAGTATCAATGGGGAGCCGGAGGGAAACATGCCTGGAAAACAGGGTTTGAGACAAGGGGACCCAATGTCCCCCTATATTTTTGTCATATGTATGGAGTACCTAACCAGACTAATAAAGAGAAATGTGAAGGATCAGAAAGGATTTAAGTTTCACCCTAAAACAGCTAGAATTAATCTAACACACATCTGCTTTGCTGACGATCCTCTGCTGTTTTGTAGGGGAGATAAGAAATCCATGGAAGTGTTAAAAAGCACAATGGATCAATTCTCACAACAATCAGGTTTAGAAATCAACAACAGTAAGAGCACAATTTTTCTGGCTGGAGTACAAGAGGAGGAAAAAGAGAATCTGATGGACATCTGGAAGTTCCCTCAAGGCCAATTCCCAATCAGGTACTTAGGCATTCCACTGAGCCCAAGGAAGCTGAAGAACAAAGAATATGAGGAGCTGGTAAAGAAGATAAGTGGCAGAATCATGAGCTGGAGCACATGACACTTAAGCTATGCTGGTAGGGTTGTGTTGGTGAAGTCAGTCCTTAGTGCTATACAAAGATTCTGGTGTCATATTTTCCCCATCCCTACTGGAGTGCTGAAACAGATAGAAGGGATGTGTAGGAATTTCTTGTGGTCAGGAAAAGAACAAGGAAAGAAGAGCTTGGTGGCATGGGGAAGAGTCTGCCAGGAACATGAAAATGGTGGATTACAAATGAAGGAGATCCTAGAATGGAATAAATATCTCTTGTGTTCCCAAATCATCCACATAACTAAAGTGCAGACAAGACCAGCCATTTGGAATACTTGGGTGAAAGCTTATAAGCTAAAGAATGAAGACATATGGAATACTCAAGTGAGAACATGAGATTCCCCATGGTGGAGAACTCTCTTAAAAATCAGGGATGAGATGAGAAAAAAGCTACCTCAAATGCAGACAAGTGAATGGGAGAAGACACCAATGAACAAGGTAATTCAATTGTGTTATCAAGCTTTTCATTCTAACAATGCTAAAGTGGGTTGGAGTGCATAGGTTTGGAACAATTTTTCCACACCTAGAGTAGCTTTTCTGAACTGGCTAGTGATGCACAAGGGTATAGCCACCAAGGTAAGACTAGCAAAATATAAAATTGTAACTGACCAACTGTGTAGCATGTGCAGAAAGGAGGATGAAACTGTTGGGCATTTATTCTTCAAATGTCCAAAAGTAGAACATGTCTTAGTAAGAATGATGAGGACAGTGGGGATGCAAGCCAAAGAGAGGCATATAGAGGAATGGAGTAACATGTTTAGTAAATCTAACAAAAAGAAGAGCTTGGTTTTTCAGGTGAGAGCAGCAATGCTGGGCCATATCACAGCAGGCATCTGGAGATGGAGGAACCAATTGATTTTTGAGAAGAAGGACATTCCAGAACCAACTCTGTGTAAGGATATTGCCTATGAAATTATGGTAAGAATCAGGTACAAGATAGGTAATAAGCCTAATAGGTTTATAAAGAGTGTACTAGATAAACTTGAAAGAATATAGGAGGTATACCCCTCTTACTGTTAAATGTTGGCATATGGGTATTATAATTGATCTTAGCAGATAGCCAGGAGGAAAAGCAGGATACATGGAAGCTGGTCAGAAGGCTGCTGGAATCACCACCGCATGTAGTACTCTAAATTGCCCCTCCCTCCCTGAAAGAGTGAAGATCAGTACAAGAGCAGCTGCTTTGGAGGCAACCATGATCTACTGGATATACCGGGGTGAGTATAGTCACATGCATTGTTCTGGAGCTGGGAAGGAGAGGGTATATCTATAGAAGTGAGGAGGAATAATGTAGATATGGTAGGGCTTAGAAAAGGGTCATAGTCCTAGGCTAGAGCCTTTTTCTTTCCTTGGCCTGACAGTGTACTGGTTTGTTGATAAATGCTATGAGTGTCAAAGTTGAGCTCAATCTTGGGGTATGCCCCTCGTACGTTGTATGGCACTCTTTCTGGGGTTATTAATATTTACCTTTCGTGCGAAAAAAATAAAGTAGAATTTATTAATTTTGCTTTGTATTTAGGGGAATGGATCTTTCTATATGGCTACCTTTTGTGAAAAACATTACTTGAAGATTTAGACAATAAATACATAATATATTTATATATATATAATAATATGATATTATCCACTTTTAGTACAAATTCTCTTTATTTACTTGTTCTTAAAAGACCTTGTACAAACAAATTTTATTTATTTCTTTACATCGGAAGGGTCTACCCCAGAAGAAATAAAGCTACTCCGTGATAGTAGGTGCTAGAGCCACCAACTAAATCAAACAAGAGAAAATGAGAAATCAATGGAGGTGGTCGATCAAAGATGTGGATACCATATGACTAAGAGTGCCCAAAGTTGGCGAGCTTATCAGCCACCATATTCGTTTCCCGGTAGTCATGGCGGATATCACAAGAGATGAATCTACGCATCAGATAATTAAAAGTGTCAGTAAGGCCACAGTGGGGGTGATTGACGTGCAAGTCAGTGCTATGAAGTTGGATAGCGATTCTTGAGTCACATGACAACAAAACATGACGAAAATCGTGCCGAAGTGCCTCGGACAAGCCATAGTAAATGCCTCATATTTGAGCCGACATAGTGCTACCATGACCAAGATTGGATGTGAAGCCAAAAACCCAATGTTCGTCGTTGTCTCGACCTACTCTGCCACAAGAAATAGGTCTCGGATTACCTAATGCACTTCCATCAAAATTAATCTTGACGACGCTGATAGGGATATTTCCCATACTGGGCCGGCCTATAGGCCAGGCCCATAATTGAGTATATCGCGGATCATCTCTGACATGTATATCGAAGTTCACACTCGACATGGTACGGTTCAGCCTCTATAAATATCGTGTCCCATATACCAAGAACACACAGATAAAAGACACCTAGATTTGCATGCTCATATCGAATACTCATATTCGATATAACCTTCGACATATATCCCGACATATTGCAGAGTAAAGGATTCGACATAGTACCACGTATTTCCAACATAACACCCGGCATATCTCCGATATACCCCAGTCGTCATATTCGACATACTCTCGACATTACCTTCGTTACAGAGAAGATCATCCCACTGGACCTCTATTTCAAGTACCTGGAGTTCTGGACCAAAGTCATTCTATAGTCAGTGATATGAGACATAGTTTAAGATAGACTCATTGTTACACACTTGTAACCGACCTAATTATATATATACGATCTATTATCAAATTAGTGGCGCCGTCTATGGGAACACCAGTTCTCGAGATTGGACGCTCACATGATATCTTAAGAATGAAGAGACCACAGAATGCCAAAGATTTGGACTAGCAGAAGAAAAAGAAAATGGGCAGAAATAAAAAGAGATCAAAAACCTAACCGACATGCGAACTCACTAAGAGAGAAAATGCAGTTGTACCATATCAGAATGAACCAAAGATGGAGCCCGTAAGGGACTTTATTACCATTGGCATTGACCCAACACATCCGGAGCATACTTTTCAGATCGGGGCAACGAAGGCACCAGACATACGTACAACATTGATAGAATGTTTAAGGAGAAACACCGACATATTCGCGTGGTGCGACTCAGATCTGAAGGGAATCAATCCGAATATCATTGTACACAGATTGAACGTGGACTCTCGTGCCAAACCGGTAAGGCAGAAGAATAGAAATTTCAGTAAGAAAAAGAATGAGGCAGCAGAAAAGGAAGTGATAGAAAAGCACAAAGCAGGACATATTTATGAAATACGCTACTCCGAATGGCTTAAGTAGGAGGCCGAATGGAGGATGTGTGTAGATTACACGGACCTGAACAATCATTGCCCGTGAGATCCTTTTCCATTGCCAAGAATAGACCTTTTGGTGGACTCAACAACACGGTGCACTCTATTCAGTTTCGTGGATGCGAAGAGTGGTTTTCATCAGATTTTTATGGCGATAGAAGATCAACCTAAGACAACCTTTTCCACCGACACTAACGTATATTGCTACCGTGTGATGCCATTTGGATAGAGAAACGCAGGCGCGACGTTTCAGAGACTGATTGCGAAGCTGTTCTATGAATTGATTAGGAAATCCATGGAGGTATATGTAGATGACATGCTGATCAAGACCTTGAGGGCACAGGATCATGTGAAGCACTTAGAAAAATCCTTCGGCATAATGAGAAACTATGGAATGAAACTCAACCCGAAGAAATGCACGTTGGTGTCCCAGCTGGGAAATTTCTGGGATATATGATTAATGAGAGGGGAATAGAAGCCAACCCCGACAATAGGAATTAACCTTTGCATAAATACGTGACAATCATGACTTTTCATGCCGGTTACTTTTAAACTATGCATCTGCACACATCGACCGATATCAGAAGCATTCCCATCAGAAAAAGTCACGGGTCAAAAAAATTCAAAGCAGAGATATTTTGATGGAAAATGAGCAAATTGCAAGAGATGCTTGCCTTACAGCACAAAAGCTAGCACTTTTTTTACGAGAAACATATATTTGGGGAGGAAACTATAAATATCTAAGAGTTACAAAACAAAGCCAAATTCAACTTTTATTATTCCACTAGTTTCAAGACACTTAATAGGTGCGTTCTTTCAAATCTCGTCGTTATTCGAGTAATGAAAGACGTTGGATAAAGTTTTGGGGAGGAAATTATAATTATGTAAAAGTTACAAAACAACTCCGAATTCACATTTAATTTCACCACTAGTTTCAAGACACTTAATATTTGTGTTCTTTCAAATCTCGTCGGAATTGGAGAAATGAAAGACGTTGGATAAACATTATAAACACACTTAAACAATAACACTTTACCCTAAACCCCAAACCCTAAACCCTAAACCCTAAAGAACTAACACTTATAAACAAAATCGTTGTTTTCATGCGTACAAGTTGCGAAACACCTACAACACTCATTTTTTTTACCATACCGTGTAAACAGGTTTGGAATAATACCCGATTAACTGATTTATTTAGAGGTTCGGAACGCCATTATCCGTGGTTCAAAGAAAGTAAATGACTATTTGGGAAAAAATACGAAAATATCCTTCCTTTATTCACTGAACTTCTTATTCCGAGGAGCACAAATATGATTTTATGCTTTTTTGGGTGAGTTTTTGTATATGTCTTTCTTTTTTTTCTTCTTCTTTCCTTTTCCCTTATATAGGTATGGGAGGGAGTATGTGTCACTATGCATGTGGTACAATTACAAGTGTCCTTTTATAAGATAAGGTATATCTTGTTGACAAGGTGCTGACTAGGCTGATCCTTATCTTGTCCGAGAGTTGTGGGGAGTTCCGAGGGGTTATTTCTTCTGTTTTCTTCCCTTTGATAGACGGAATCTTCTGTTTTCTTTTCTCCGAGGGGCTGAATTTCATGAGGAGGTTCACTAGTTGAAGTGAAGTGGGTGTCCGAGGAGTTTTCTGTTTCGGGGACGGCTATTTCTTCATTGACTTCTTTAGTAATATTTTCCGAGGGGCAGATTTGTCTCTCTAGGCTTGTAAGGTGGGCTCCGAGGGCATCAATGTGCATGTGAGGCAGTATTCTTGCGTATGGATCCCCGTAGTATGGATTCCGAGCGTTTTTTGCTATTGCGAGAGTAGTAGCTCCTTCGGGAGTCATTCTCCGAGGGCTTCCCGATCTTTGTTAAATGACCTTCTTGGTTTGTGCCTTCGGAGTAAGGGAGTTTAGTGGTTGGTGCTTTGAGTAGAACATTGTTTTGTGAATTTTGGCCTTCGGGATAGTGATTCCGAGGGCTTTGGGAGTGTTCAGCAAGGAAGTATTTTCGTATTGTGGTCCCTCTTGGCGCAGTGA
This sequence comes from Linaria vulgaris, assembly GCA_948329865.1. Classification (NCBI taxonomy): domain Eukaryota; kingdom Viridiplantae; phylum Streptophyta; class Magnoliopsida; order Lamiales; family Plantaginaceae; genus Linaria; species Linaria vulgaris. The sequence goes on from OX415249.1 coordinate 131,465,599, forward strand.
TGGATATCCGAGTCGCGTGGATCCATCGGGGTTTACTCTTTTTCCGATGCCACGTTGATATCTTATTTTTATTCATCTTGACTTTCCAAGGGACGCTTGGGTGTCCACTCGGGTGTCACATCGTACCCTAGTAGGATATGTGAGTTCCGAGGGATTCTATTATCTCTTCGGGTGCCACGTCATACCATAGTAAGGTATGTGACACTAGAGTGACGATAGTATCGTCTTAGGGATTAATCCCTAATTTAAGGGTTAATCTTTCGTTTAACCCATATAACCCCTTATTTATTTTTTAGGGTTAACACTAGCCCCCCCAAATTTCGATCGTTCTCGTAGAGACGAGTGAAATTTTATTTTGTGGCCTTAATAAGGCAAAATGGGCTTTTTCTTTATTTTTTGGTAATTTTTCCGAGGGCTTAGGATTTTCTCCATTCTTTTTTATGATTTACGGGGGTATTATATGTATATAAATATATACTTGAAATACCATGAAATAAAATTACCGTTATGGTCTTGGGAAGCAGCGGTCCAGATGAAGAATCACTTTTATAACGGCTCTTTTTAGCCGTTGGATGTCTTAAATGACATTCGCTCATCCGTGCGTTAATCTGCAGTAACGGCTAGCGCGTGGAACGACACGTCGCTTCCTGAGTGGAGACGTGGGGCGTGGGAGACGAGGCACGTTTTTAATGGCGGTCTATTTATAAATATACATGTCCGTACCTTTTTTTCCCCCATTCTCTTCACAAAATCTTCAATCTTCAGGCTTCCAAATTTTTCTTAGTTCTCTAATTCTTCTCAAGCGGAAAAGAGCGACTTTTGTTCTTCTCATAGTTTTTTATTCACTTTTCTTTCCTTTCACCCAACTCGTAAAATCTTCTTTCCGCTCAAAAAATAGATGGCTTCCTCTGCCAACACGTCCTCTACTGCTGCTGCTCCCATTGATGCTCCTATCCCTGTTGCGACTACCGTTCCTCTCGTGGGGCCTGCTGCCGCTACTCGCAAGAAGAGGGCTGCCGTCGCCGAAGGGAGTGGCGCCGCCGCCACGAAAAGGCTAGGGTTTCAAAATCAAAGAAACCCCCTCTCCGTGACTTCTCCAAAATTGAGAATGTTCAATCCGTGGTTACTTATGAACAGGTCATGGATTTGTTTGAGGCTACGGGAACTGCGATGGCGAATGTGACCGTTCACATTCCTTCGGAGAATCAGAGGGCGTGTTACCCTCCTAAGGGTATGCTCACGGTGTATTTTGCGCAAGTGATCTACGGGTGGCGTGCGTTTATGCCCTCTTTTTTCTGCGAAGTCTTCAAGACTTGTGGAATCTGCCCGAGTCAGCTGGTTCCCAACGGCTATGCCGCCCTCTGTATTTACGTATTCTGGTGTATGGTCAAGGGGTACGAGTGCAATGTGGATCATTTCTTGTCTATCTTCGATGTGGGAGTGTCACATGGGGGATATCCCTTCTATCACGTTCACCACCGAGATCATTCGGCTAACTCTACGAAGGGGATTTTGGGTGCGACGATAAGTTCACACGGTGTTTGGAAGGACAAGTACTTTTATGTGAAGCCTGTACGAGGGAAATGGGATATGCCCTTCAAGTGGGGAGAGGGTGTGACTCCGATTCACACCTTAGCTGAAGATATGGTGCTCTCTCCAATGATTGCCCAGCACGCCCTAATGGAGTCAGAAGATTTCTTGTGGTTATTTGATAAGTCTGGACTTCACTTCGTAGTGGGTGGTAATGACAACGTCAAGAAACCGCTTTTCGTTACGAGCATGCTCATGCCAGCTTTCAGTAAGTTTTCCTCCTGTTGCTCGTATGCTCTTTTATTCCATATCTACTTTCTTCAAGCAGTTTTTCGTACTCTTCCATTACTCGTTCTAAGACATTTTGGGGTGGCGCAGAGGAGGTTCTGGCGAGGTACTATTTAGTACCTGGTTCCGAAGAAGTGGCTCCAAGTGGTCATAGCGGAGCTTCCGAGAAAGGAGATCACGAGGGGGCGGAAGCGCAGTCCGAGGAGGTAGGGATAGGCGCGGAGGCCGAGAATGTTTGTGAAAATATTACGCCTCCTTCCGAGGAGGTTGGGGGAGTGCCTCTAGAGGCTGTCCCGTTACGACTGGTAGCTCCTTCGTCCGTCCTGACTTGGAGATCTGCCTCCGAGTCAGAAACTGGTAGTCTTCCGAGGGGCTCGCAAGGGGGGGCAATCTCTGATGGCTGAAGAAGAAGAGTCTTCGTCTCCAGATGTGGTTTTAGTCTCTTCTCGAGACCCCTCTCCCGTTATTCCTAATCCTTCTTCTACTCGTCCTCGTAAGTTTCTCTCTTTTCTACTTCCCTTCAACTTTTGTTATCATTATCTGACCATGTATTTGGCGCTTGTAGATGTCGATAAGGGCAAGGCCCCTATGTTTCCAGGTGCAGATTTATTCGCTCAACTACTCCATCCGGACTCGGAGAAGCCGTCCGAGGGGATCGGTCAAGGTCCTACGGATCTACTGAAGGATTTTGAAGCAAAGAAGGAAGTGTGGGATACTCTGTTCCGGGGAGAGGGTCCCTCTACCACTGCAAAAGTTCCGGAAGCGGTCACAACGGAAGCCGTGGCCACGACTCCTGCTACTGATATTCCTTCTCCTATAGGAGATCTCCCGAAGAGGGTTCCCCTGCGGAGGTCAGCTTCCGAGGGAGATTTTTCATCTCAAGTGCCCGAGAAGGAGCCTTCGACTGTAGGGGAGGCATACCACGAGATCCTCCATTTCTTCGGATCTTCTCTTGCTGCGCCCGCGGAAGGTTATCAGTTTTTGCGGGCCAGCATGATCTGGATGGAAACAATCGTAAGTATTAGTCCTCTAGCCACTTTATTTTTAAATAATTTTCCTGTATCTTTCCTTATGTTTCTCTTCCTATCTTGCAGTCCAAGAAGACTCGGGAGGTCCTCACTGTAGTAGAGCAACGCCATTCGAGGGAGGTGGCTGAACTAGGATCTCTCCGAAAGCAGGTGACTTCTCTCCGGGCCCAACTCAATGAAGCCGAATCAATGAGAGATGTTTTACGAACGAAGTTGGAGGCCAGCGACTTTGCTTGGAGGGAGGATCAGAGAGCCAAGGAAGTGATGCGGCTCACTTTGTAGAGGATGCAGTCAGCTTACGATAAGTTGGAGGCGTCCGAGGAGTCTGTCCGAGTCCAATTGACTCTTCTGGAGAAGGAGAAGAGGGAGTCCGATGAGCTTCTTCGTGCTCGGGTGGAAGCTCTGGAGAAAGAGAAGTTGGGGTGGTTGGAGCGAGAGCAGGAGCTTCAATCTCGGATCAAGGAGTTGGTGGATTTGAAGATAGCCAAGATGGTGCCCCAGGAGGAGGTGCAAGCCCGAATCGACGAGGTTGTTCGGTACGCGGCAGTGGAAGCGGAGCGCCAAAGTGCATCTTTGTCCGCTCGGGATTCCCTTGGGCATATGCTATGGGGATGGTTAGAGTGTGCTACCGTAGCTCGTGGGGTAATGCCCCCGGGGGTAAACTTTGGTAACCTTTTCGACGTCAAGAAGCTTGCCAAGCCGTCTCCTGAGCAGGTTCAAAATCTTCTCGAGATGTACGACGCGGTGATGACACCTAGAGGCTCCCCTGCACCTCTTCCGACCGCGTCAAATCTTGGGGCTACTGGTTCAAGTGGGATTTCACCTCCACCCCCACCTCCACCGAGTACAGGGATTTAGAATAGGATCCCTTCTTTTTTAGTTTTTCTCATTTTGTAACCTTTTCTTATGCTTTTGTAAACTTTTCCGAGAGCTTCTCGGATTTATGAATGAACAATTTGTCCTATTCTTGTCTTATTTGTCCATTAGCATGAGATATTAATAAATTATTAGCATGCTTACACATAAAACTTATTCTTTTTACTCCTCTTCAAAAAGATAAGCTAAAGACAAAATCTTTTATCTGCTGACTAAGTACATAACTTAGCAGGACGTGTCAAATTACCTGCGTGCTTAAGAGTTATTTATCCTAATTAAGGACACTCATTAGCACGTGTCATACTCTTAGGAGTGGGTGGGACAGCTCCAGCTTTTTTTTTTTTTTCATATGATTAATTCATCACATATAATATGTTAACAATGGTATGTATACTCATCGTTAAGAGCTATTTTGTTCTAGCAGATAAATCATCTTACTTTCTTCTTTTAGAAATCTACCTTCGTAAGACTTGTTTTCATTCTCGTAGTTGTACTCAATACTTTATTTTCGACCTTCGTATAAGAGTAAACGGAAAACTTACCATTAAAGATGATGCCGCCACATCGCAGGCATGGGGGGTCCACATCATCAAGTAGTTCTTCTCGGAGTCGTGCTCGAGTCGGCCCTGGATCCCAGGTTTATAGTGCCTCCTCAGAGAGTTCTTCCCCGGGACAGCGTAATAGGTTGGTTGAGAATCAAGTGAACATTGGGACAAGTTCGTCTTCAAGGGTGGGGAGTAGGTCATCGTACATGGATTCTCGAAGGATAGACCATATAAGGGATGTGTTCCTAGGTAGAGAACCGTATTCTCTTGCCGACGAGCGTTCTGAATTTAACTTAATACCTTTGACCCCCTCAAGGTTGATAGGTCGGGGACGGGTTGGTTCCGCCGTTAGTACTGTGTACGGAGAGTCTCTAGTAACTCTTTTTACGGAATTCAATCTGAATTTCAATGATTTTGATGTGATTGTGCCCTCCCCGGACCAGAGAGCATATGACCCTCCTCCTGGATGCCTAACTGTCTATTGTGATCAAATGCACTGTGGATTACGGGTGTTTTTTCATCCTTTTCTTCGATCGCTCTTCCAGTATTGGCAAATCTGCCCGAGCCAGTTAACACCCAACTCGTATCGCCTTTTAGTGGGATACGTTTTATGCTGCGAGCTCCTTAACCTTCCCCTGTCCCCGTATCGGGTGGGGGCGATTTTTATCCTTCGGCCTTGTTCGGATGGAGTTCCCCTTTTCAGCCTGGCCTATCGGGACGTCGAGAAAGCCTTCACCGGTACATCCAGTCCTCGCACTCGTAGGGGGGACTGGAAGCGGAGGTTTTTCTTCGTCCGTTCGAAAGGTCATTCGGCCCGATCATGGGGAGTGCCTATCCGATGGGGCTTGGGATACGTTTCTCCCACCTCCGAGACGTCGGGGCGGGAGTGGGAGGAACTGAGTCATTCCGGGTTATTTTCTGGCTCGTACGATATTACCGGCCTGCTTGCGTGTCCTGAGGCTCTTATTCTGGCAGGTCTTCAAGAGGGAATAAGGAGAGAGAATTCGCCAATTCATCCTCTTCATGGCAATTTCTATTTTCGTAAGTCTGAAGATCTGTCGACTTCTCTCTTATCAATTTGTGTGCCCTCGGGATCATCATATACTCTATATTTGTCTTATAGGTGCTGAGATGGCGGCCTTTTCCATAGATCCATTTAAGGGTGTTTTTCTGGGGCGAGCTCTACATGGTATGCGCCGGGCGTCAGAAGGCCTTTCCGATACCTTCGTGGCAGTTACGAGGGCTGACTCCTCCTCGGAGAGGCAGGAATCGGGGGGTTCGCCCGTGGCAGCCCCCCCAGTGAGCTTTGTAATCCCTCTCAGGGCAGAAAATCCGACTACAACACTTTCTCCGATAGACTATCCAGTGCCTCCCTTGGTGTCACAATCCTTTCCTCGGATTTCCGATATCGTGAATGTTATGGAAGGAGGTCCCGAGCGCGTACATGTGTCACTGTCCGGGGGGAATCCTCCTCCCGTGGGCTCTTCTCCCGCGGGTGCGGACCCGGGGTTTTCTCCTCTCGGAGAGGTATCGAGGTTTTGCCGAAATTTTCTTAGCGGTCTACTAAATGTTACAGATTGTGAGCTCATGAGGACCCTTCCTTCCTCCCGTCTTCAGGATTTGGTTTGCAAAAACCTGTGTGAGGTAAATGCTCATTTTATTTGCAAATTTTGGTTACTTACCTTTTATTTCTCCAGTAGTAATCCATTCATCTTCATCCAGATGTATATGGTGCTGGACGCCATCGGATCTCGGGGGTGTTCCTCTTCAGATCCTGGCCTGGTATATCGTCGTCGGGATGAGTTAGAGCATGGTTTGTTGGAAGCTCAGACGGAAATTTCCCGTTTGCAAGAGGAGCATGAAGCTGCTAAAGCGATTCACGATATGGTCCTTCAGATTGAGAGGGATAAGTCTTGGGAAGTGGAGCGTCAATTAATGCTAGAGAGGACCCGGGTGACGAGTTTTCAAGCGAGTTTGGAGGAGTTGAAGAATCAACTTCCTCACTCCGATGAGCAATTATTACAGATGACTCGGGAGCGTGATGCGGCAACTCATCGGGTGCTAGAGATTACTCGCGCTCATGATGTTGCTTTAGTAGTGGCTCGGGTCCAAGCTGTTCTGGATATCGCGGGTCCTTCAGCTTTGAGGGAGTCCTTGCAAAAGGAGATGCGCGATCTGGTCCGCATCGGGTATCGACTTGGTACGGATGCGGTTCAATCATTGCTAGAATGTCCTGGGAACTTAGTTATTCCCGAGCTTAATCTTCATCCCATCTTTCCCGAAGATAGTCCCGTAACATCCGAGGGCGTGTTATTGGCAGACCCACTAACCTTATCCGAGGAGCAGCGTCGTCGCCTTATCCGAGAAGGGAAGCGTCCTTTGCGAGAAGAGTAGTTTGTAGTAGGTAGTATTTAACTTGTAGTAGGTGGTCTTTTGGGGTCCGATGGCTGTTTATCTATAATAGATGGCTCCTAGGGGTTAGGTTGCTTGTAATGATTTCCTGTGTAAGGCTATCACTTTTGTTTTGCAACCCTATGTACCCTATCGGATTCGAATGTATCGTAACCATCCATTTATGAACAAACAGTTTTATTTATGTAACAATGAAGATGTTACATTAAGCATAGTATTTTCTAAGATTGAAGGAATTCCACGTGTTACGAAGAGTGGCACCTTCGGAATTAGTAAGTAGATAAGTTGCGGGTCCGACAATTCCCGCTATCTTGTAAGGTCCTTCCCATCGGGGTTCAAGTTTGCCTACGTTTTTGGAGGCTCCAATCCGTTTTAGCACTAAATCACCCACTTGGAAAGTTCGAAGCTTTACCTTGGTATTGTAGTGTCGTGCCATCCGAGCTTTGTATTCCTCGCTCCGAACGGCTGCTCGGACTCTCCTCTCTTCTAAGAGATCAAGGGCCAGAGCTAAGTTAGCACTATTGGCCACTTCTTCGTATTCTTTGACTCGCGAACTCTCAATCGAAACTTCGGAGGGTACGACTGCTTCACAACCATAGGATAGGCTGAAAGGGGTTTCGCCCGTGGCGGTATTTTGCGTGGTCCGATAGGCCCATAATATGCCGGGTATTTCTTCAACCCATTTGGCTTTGTGCCAGTCGAGTCGAGCCTTCATATTTTTCAGGAGAGTGCGATTAGTTCTTTCGACTTGTCCGTTGGCTTGAGGGTATCCCACCGAAGCAAAACGGTGTTTAATTTCCCAATGATCACACCACTTCTCTAACCCTTGGTCAGTGAACTGCAGACCGTTGTCACTTACTAGGCTCCGAGGGACCCCAAACCGGCACAAAATGTTTCTCCACAAGAAATTAACGACCGCCCCTGCAGTTATTCGCGCTAAGGGCTCCGCCTCTACCCATTTGGTAAAGTAGTCTACTGCTACGAGTAAAAACCTCTTTTGACCAGCGTCGGGAATAAGTGGACCGACTCTGTCTATTCCCCATTTAGCAAAAGGACATGCGGTCAGATGGGGTTCCCACGGAGCTGCTGGTTGATAAATCTGAGGGGCATAAGCTTGGCACGACTTACACTTTTCCGCGTGGTCTTTACAATCTTTGACCATCGTGGGCCAATAATAACCCTGTCGGATTATTCGTCCGACCATGCTTCCACCACTGTAATGACTGCCGCACACCCCTTCGTGAGTTTCCGCCAGGACAAGTTGAGCCTCTTCTTTATTTAAACATCGGGCGTGAGGGTAGGAGTATGTCCTTCGGAATAGTATTCCGTCTTTGAGGAAATATCGGATGGTCTTCTTGGACATCATTCGTCGGACGGATTTGTCCTCGGAGTATCCTTCAGGATCTTGCAAGTATGTTTTAATGGGTGTTATCCAGCTCATCGGAGGATTTGTCCTGGTGACACTTACCTCTTCAGGTTCAGTCCTCTCTGATTCGCTCAGGTGCAACAGAGTAATTTTCCGGGTACGAATGGTGGTCAATTGTGCAGCCATTTTGGACAAGGCATTGGCTTCTTGGTTATTCACTCGGGGAATCTGCACTAACTGATACTCCTCGAACCATGCCTTGGCCCGATGGACTACTCGGAGATAACTTTGCATCCTTTCTTCTTTGGCTTCATATGTGCCATGAACTTGCTGCACAACTAACTGAGAGTCGCTATGCAGGCGGACTCTTCGTATTCCGCCTTCCCGAGCGAGCCTCATTCCGATAAGGAGAGCCTCATATTCGGCGTCGTTGTTGGATACGGGGTAATCAATTCTAACCGCGAAGTGTAGCGCCTCCTCTTCGGCTTCCGTGTTGATCAGGATTACCCCGGCTCCGCCATGCGTATTTACGGAGGAACCGTCCACGTAGACGTGCCACATAGGTTCTTTCCTTTCTACACCGATTCCCGCCAGTTCTACTACAAAGTCTGCTAGCACCTCGGCCTTAATGGAAGGTCTCGGAGCGTAGGAGATATCATACTCTGTTAGTTCGACGGCCCATTTTATCAGCCTTCCCGAGGTCTCAGGTTTGTTGAGAATTGCTCGTAGAGGGTGCTTAGTCAGAACAGTGATCGGGTGGGAGAGAAAATATGGGCGTAATTTACGCGCCGTGGTAACCAAAGTGAGTACAAGTTTTTCTATCAGAGTGTACCTGGTTTCCGCTCCGAGGAGAGTTTTGCTAACGTAGTAGACCGGATGATGTTCCCCATCGTGCTATTTGACCAATACCGCTCCGATAGCTTCCTCTCCTACGGACAGGTACACGAAGAGCTCTTCCTGGGGTAACGGTTTGACCAGCAAGGGTGGCCTTACCATGTAGTTTTTCAATTCCTGGAGAGCTTCTTCACATCGTGGGGTCCACTGGAATTCTTTGAGATTCCGAAGGATTTTAAAGAACGGAAGTCCTTTCTCTGCTGATTTGGAGACAAATCGGCTGAGGGAGGCCATTCGCCCAGTCAGTTTCTGCACGTCCTTTATGGATTTCGGGGTTGGTAACCCAATAATTGCTTCAGCTTTCTCAGGGTTAACTTCTATTCCCCTCTCGGTGACCATGAATCCCAAAAATTTGCCTCCTCGGATACCGAAGGAGCATTTCCGAGGGTTTACCTTCATCCCAAAGCGATCCATGATAACCAACGCTTTCCGCAAATCTTTGGGATGATCTTTCGCGGAGCGACTTTTGACGACTGTGTCGTCTGCGTCCGTAATGAAGCTGGTTTTATCCTGGTCCGGGAATGCCATCGGGATCTGGTTGTATCCTTGGTCCCCATCTAAAGTCGACAGGAGTGCGCAACCAGCGGTAGAGTCGACTAATTGGTCTATGCTTGGCAAGGGATAGCAATCCTTTGGGCAAGCATCATTGAGATCGGTAAAGTCAACGCACATCATCCATCTTCCTCCTGACTTAGGGACCAGAACCACGTTGGCCAGCCACTCAGGATACACGACTTCTCGGATTTGTCGTAGGCTGAGAAGCCGTTGAATTTCTGACCGGATAATCTTGTTGCGTTCGGGTCCCATTCTTCTCTTCTTTTGTTGAATGGGTTTGGCCCCCGGCTTTACATTAAGGAAGTGTTGGCATACCTTATTACTGATTCGTCCGGGGGGGCCTCCTTCCCATGCGAAAACATGACAAAATTCCTTTAGATACCAATTGGGTTTCCAATTCAAGTTCCATATTAGTGCCCATCTTGATCGCTCTAGCGGGATTTCCTTCCACGAGTTCTATCATCTTAAGCTCTTCAATGGGTTGGACTCGGGTTTCTTCTACTTTCCGTTTTTTGCCACTATCCGAGGGGTTTTCGTCTTCTTCGGGGAGTAGGGCATTCATTCGGCATTCTCTGGCTCTAGCTTGATTGCCCCGGACTTCTCTGATGCCTGCCAAGGTGGGAAATTTTACCTTAAGGTGGAGGGTAGAGGGGATCGCTTCGAATGACCGAATGGAGGGTCTGCCGCATATAGCATTGTATGTCCTTGACGAAGCCTCCACCACCCAAAATTTGGTGTGTTCCATTCTTCGTAGGGCTCCCTCTCCCCACGACATTGGCAGGGTCACAGTTCCGAGGGTGTTACAGGCTTCGCCAGAGAAGCCTACTAGAGGGACTTCAGCCACTTCCAGTTGCTCCTTCTTCAATCCCATAGCTAGATAGGTGGGAAAAAACAAGACATCCACGGAGCTGCCCGTATCTATGAGGATACGTTGGATCTCAAATCCATAGATGGTAGCTTCAATTACCAAAGGGTCTTCGTGGGGGTAGACTACACCTTTCAGGTCTTCGGGTCCGAAAGTGATATTTGGTAACCTAGCCCCTTGGGCGGAGCATACTGGGAGCCCTTGTCCCACTCGTCTGGCTTCTTTGAGATATTTTGTCTTCTTACCCTGGGGTATTCTGGAAATGTCTCCTCCCTCTATCATGTTGATCGTCCGTCCCGAAGAGGGATTGACTTCGTACGTGTCGGGAGGGGGAGGTAGGTTCCGATACCCTGCGGTCCTTTCCCGTGACCGCCGCGGAGACGTAGCGGTTCTTTCTCGGGGGGATCTTTGACGTTTTCTAGCCTTTTCTTGGGGCTTCCGCCGATGTTCCGCGGTTTGTTCTCGAGACTGCCGGTGGGGAGTATCCTCTTCCTCTCCAGGTCCTTCTCGGGGCCTTTTCCATACATGTGCTTTGGGCTCTTCGGGATTGTTTCTTTTTAGGTAGTTATGCAGATATCCTGCCTCCAGAAGGCGAAGTATTTCTCTTCGCAGGGTAGTACATTCCTCGGTGGTATGTCCATAGGTTTTATGGAATTTACAGTACTTACCCGTATCTTTATCTTTGTTGGGAAATTTGGTGGGCCGGGGCCAGCGCACTTCTTCGTTGCCCCGCATCATGTTGAGTACTTCCACGGGAGCCAGGGTCATCGGAGGAAGGGGCACGGGTTTAAGGAATTTCTTGACTGTCTCCCCATCGTTCTTCCGAGGGGGCGCTTTTCCGTCTTTGCCCTTCTCTTTGGTTTTAGTTTCCTTTTCCGTCTGCTCGTGACGTTCATTGTCATCCTTCTCTAGCCCTCTGTTTGTATGGTCGGCTTCTTCCATAAGAATATGAGTTTCAGCTTGTTGCATAAGTTCATTCATGTCCGTGACATGATTCCCCATTAGATATCGGAAGAATTCTCCCGCTCGAAGCCCTTGTGTCAGAATATCGGCCATAATGGTTGGGCTGACGTTCGGAACATCCAATGCTTCGTCCGTGAAGCGTTTTATATATTCCCGAAGGGATTCATCCTTTCGTTGCTTAATAGTAAAAAGATGAGTGGCCGATTTGGGATACATGCGGTTACAGGCGAAATGGCGTATAAACAGGTGAGCCAACCGGTCAAAGCTGGCCACTGAATTGGGAGGGAGATGGGTAAACCAAGATTGGGCTCGTCCTCCGAGGGTAACGGGGAACACTCGGCATAGGACATAGTCCGGGGCGGACGATAGGTCCATTCCTGCCAAATATTGGTGTATATGATCTTGCGGATCTCTCCCATCAGCTTCTCCTGTATATAATGGTACATTAATAGGCCGCATTCCTGAAGGAATCGGAGCAGATGCTATTTCAGGAATGAAGGGAGATATCTTAAACGTCGGATCTTCCTTGGGCCCTACAGTCTTCTTGAGATCTCCTACTTCCTTTCGTAGATCTTCAAGGATTCCCCATAAGGTTGGTTCTCCGTTGGGAGTGATAATAGGGGGGCCGATATACGGGGAGAGACCTCTCTTCCCTCTGGATTATCCTCAGAGTTTCCAGATGATCATAACGCCTTGGCGTCCTCCGAGGAGTTTCCTGGTACCACGAGATTGGCGTAGGGCATTGTGCCCTTCTTGCATAAACTTCGCCTTGTTCCGAGGGGTGATTTCCTTGGTTCGGAGATCCTGGGACTGTTTCCAGGGGGGATTCGAATTCTCGGCGATTAACTCGAGTGGTAACTTCCACTAATCTTTCATAAACAGACCGAGGAACATTGATAAAGTCCCTTTCGCCGGAACGGCGATTCGCTACAGTTTCCTCCGAATTGTCCGAATAGGGCGGGTGATTTTCGCTGTAAAACAAATTTTCCATAGTGGATTTGCTTTCTTGAACACGCTCGAGGACAACTTCTATGGCGTTCCCACAGACGGCGCCATTTTGTAAACAGGTTTGGAATAATACCCGATTAACTGATTTATTTAGAGGTTGGGAACGCCATTATCCGTGGTTCAAAGAAAGTAAATGACTATTTGGGAAAAATTACGAAAATATCCTTCGTTTATTCACTGAACTTCTTATTCCGAGGAGCACAAATATGATTTTATGCTTTTTTGGGTGAGTTTTTGTATATGTCTTTCTTTTTTTTCTTCTTCTTCTTTCCTTTTCCCTTATATAGGTATGGGAGGGAGTATGTGTCACTATGCATGTGGTACAAGTGTAATGTTGCATGTATTACAAGTGTCCTTTTATAAGATAAGGTATATCTTGTTGACAAGGTGCTGACTAGGCTGATCCTTATCTTGTCCGAGAGTTGTGGGGAGTTCCGAGGGGTTATTTCTTATGTTTTCTTCCCTTTGATAGACGGAATCTTCTGTTTTCTTTTCTCCGAGGGGCTGAATTTCATGAGGAGGTTCACTAGTTGAAGTGAAGTGGGTGTCCGAGGAGTTTTCTGTTTCGGGGACGGCTATTTCTTCATTGACTTCTTTAGTAATATTTTCCGAGGGGCAGATTTGTCTCTCTAGGCTTGTAAGGTGGGCTCCGAGGGCATCAATGTGCATGTGAGGCAGTATTCTTGCGTATGGATCCCCGTAGTATGGATTCCGAGCGTTTTTTGCTATTGCGAGAGTAGTAGCTCCTTCGGGAGTCATTCTCCGAGGGCTTCCCGATCTTTGTTAAATGACCTTCTTGGTTTGTGCCTTCGGAGTAAGGGAGTTTAGTGGTTGGTGCTTTGAGTAGAACATTGTTTTGTGAATTTTGGCCTTCGGGATAGTGATTCCGAGGGCTTTGGGAGTGTTCAGCAAGGAAGTATTTTCGTATTGTGGTCCCTCTTGGCGCAGTGATGGATATCCGAGTCGCGTGGATCCATCGGGGTTTACTCTTTTTCCGATGCCACGTTGATATCTTATTTTTATTCATCTTGACTTTCCAAGGGACGCTTGGGTGTCCACTCGGGTGTCACATCGTACCCTAGTAGGATATGTGAGTTCCGAGGGATTCTATTATCTCTTCGGGTGCCACGTCATACCATAGTAAGGTATATGACACTAGAGTGACGATAGTATCGTCTTAGGGATTAATCCCTAATTTAAGGGTTAATCTTTTGTTTAACCCATATAACCCCTTATTTATTTTTTAGGGTTAACATACCGTATGTTATTACAAATAAGTGTGCTAGTCCAAATTTTCGTAAAAACGGAATATCGAAGCATGCTTAAAAAAGTTTTGGAAACTTCATGTAATTATGTAAAATATGCAAAGATGCAAAAACAACTATAAAAAACATACAAATTCCTTTTTTTCACACAATTATCATCACTACATTGAGTATGTGTGTTCTTTCAAATTTCGTGAAAAAATTAGTGATGAAAGACGTTAAAAAGTTTTTGGGGTAAAAATGTAATTACAAAACATAGTGTATAAGGGCAATTTTTAAAATACTTATATAAGATACATTGCAAATTTTTAATGCAAAATTATATACATTGGAATATTTCAATGTTATTGTCTAAATTCGGACACACAACAGCTTTGGTTTGAAAATTTGGAACCCATAAACTGTTTGGATCTAAAATTTGTATCCCAAAATGTGTTTGGATCGAAAATTTGGGTCCCAGAATCTCTTTGGATCGAAAATTTGGGACCCAGTAGGCCTTTGGATCGAAATTTTGAGACTCATACAGTAAGTTAGGTACAAGTCTTCTCCTATAAATACTCCCATCTTCTCACCATTCATTCCACAACTCATCCTTCTCTCTCTTCACCATCAAAGTTTTATTGTAGAGAATCTCATTGTTAGTCTTGTAATTTTTGTAATTTTTGTAATTTATGTAATTTTTGTAATTTTATATTGTGTATTAGAATAAATACCTATTCTGTTATTAACGAAATGTAATTAGTTTTTTATATTTTGTATTTTTTGCAAGTGTTTCTAATTATCATGCTTATCATAATAATATCTTAATTATATATGTATAATCACACAAAATTATTAATACGTATAGTTTAAATCATATATTAAAACATAAATTTGTATAAATAATAATTCAAATATGTGCGGATTCCCGCCCCTTTTTTTAAAAAAAAATTCAAATAATGGTGGATCGAATTATTTCGATGCTAAACATGATATGAATCGAATTAATTCGATGCTAAATACCGTTGGATCGAAAATATGTGACCCAGAATAGTCTGCATTGAAATATTTCGATCCAGAATTTGAGCCACTCACCAGCCGCCACGCGTTCGCTGTCTTTTTTGTGAAAAAGCAGTCTGGATCGAAATATTCGGACCCACAACAGTGATGAGTCGAAATTATGCCATCCATTCTCTTTATGGATCGAAATTTTTGGTCCCACTATATGAGTTGAATAATTTCGATGCAAGTTGTCTTGCATCACATTATTTCGATCCAATTGCACTTGGATCGAAATTTTTCGATCCATAATGTTCTGCGTCGAGACTATTAGGATCGAAAATTATTATCAAAATATTTCGATCCAATTGACCAAAAAGATCAAAATTTGGACCTTTTGGGTTGAAATTTTCAGTTCTTTTTGAGCTGTTTTCTTGTAGTGGTCATACAAAAATTTCCTTCATGGCATTCAACCTTTCTACAAACGGGAGACCTTTTGCAAAATCACCATTTTCTACAAACCCAACAGTTCTCTACAAGTATTTTGATACAGTCCGGATTTGTGCAGTAAAACTCTAGTTTCTTGGCCCATATCTCCGATAGATTCGTAAATGTCTCTCGTCTCTCGTAACGTCATACACTGAGATATGTGGGAAAAATAGAATGTATGACCAAGTTACATCAATGGCAAACAAAAATTACTATTAGAATCATACGGTTGACTGCGGGGAAAATTACAAAATTGCAAGACCATCTCAAAATTTAGGTATAACAGTTACGAGTTTGTCATACCAAGAACGATCCCGTGCGCTCCTCTCTGTAGTACGAACTCGTTAATGTTCCAAATCTTTCTTGTCCAGCTGCAGCGCGATGTGTGTTGGGCATGACCATGATGCCCATGTAGAGTTGATTCTAGTTTGTAAATTATTGATTGGCTGCCAACTAGAATACAACTAATGGCATTGATGAAACACGGTTTCGGCATATGGAATTTGCCTATATATAAGCATGAGCTTTTGTTAAGGAAAGCATCTCATTTCAATGTTATTTTCTGTCTCCTTAAATATACAATGTAGTACATCGAGTACCTGTGTGGGAGTATTGTGGAGGTCGTTAGGATGAGTAAAAATTATGTAGTTGTAAAATTTTCATGCATAGTGGATTTTGCTCTGGTCCCCTCGCTTTTTACCATTTTAGGAGTTTTCACGTTAAATTTTTATGCTGTTACTTTCACCAAAATTTTATTTGTGTTGCTTCAGATTTACTTCATGGGCAAATCCTGAAGACGGTATTTGAGGCGGCTCAAATACCCAACAATGTGAACTCATTAAATCGTCTTTTAAGCTGATGAATGAGTTAGCATACGTCCAAATCCAAAATCAACACAATCATTAGATGCAACAACATATAAAAAATGGCGAGTATCTTTGTAAGGGAAGCAACCATATCTGGACCGTTTCTAGATCGCATGGAAATGTGACCTCGATTATTCTCTAAACAATTTACATCCAAGCATTTATTGTAAAGCGAGTAAAAGTTTCTACCAGCCTCACAGTCATTATGATGCATGAATTTCTTCCAATCTTGATTTTATTCTCCTCATTTCTTCGACATATAAAATGACCTTTGATGATACAATTTCTCCTGCCTGCTAGCTTTACCGACGAATAGGGGAATCGATTTGTACGGAATGCCAATCCCGACCAAGGAAGGTGGTGATAGTTTTTGGTGATATAGACTGAACTCGAGTAACTTCCGAGCTGCCTACGTATCACTCGTCGGGAATCAAGTCAAACGTAGTTCAAATGTGACGGACATAAGGTTGAAGATGAAAATTTTATGGTTTTGTAAAAGAGTTGAGGAGATGGTGTGTATGTAGAAGTAATTTTCGTAGGTGAGAAAAGTAGAGGAGAAGATGGGGTTGTAGGGACTATTTAGAGGAGCTTTTAGGTGTAAGAAAGGCTCTTAGTTTTGCTCTTACGAATCGTGGGGTATTCATAGGACTATTTCTCCAATGCATGTTCGACAAATGTCATTTTTATAAGATGACATGTGTTGGGATAGGTGGGGTCATTTATTTGGATGTGTTTGAAGGATGTGGAGGGATAATAAGGGTAAAAGAATAATTTTTTAGAGGAGGAAGATAGTTAGAGGGGAAAGCTATTAGAGGAGGTTTTTAGAGGGGGAGGCTGTTAGACAAGGTTTTTAGAGGAGAAGATTGTTAGATGAGGTTTTTACATGGAAAAGTTGTTAGAAGAGGTTTTTAGAGGGGAATGCTTTCATACGAGGAGGCTTCTTTTGAGGAGAAATCCATTTAGGGGCCTTCTTATAGAGGAGAAATTCATTTGTGAAGCCTTCCATTTGAGGGGTCTTCTTTTGATAAGCCTTCTTTAGAGGGAAAATCCATTTGAGCCTTCTTTAGAGGGGGGATCCATTTGAGGAGCCCTCCATTTGAGGAGGAATCCATTTGAGGAGAGCTTTCTTTAGAGGAGCCTTCTTTAGAGGAGAAGTTTGAGAGAAGCGTCATGCTTATTTTTCTCGATATCACCAACCTTCTTTAAGCAAAGATATTGATGACTACATAATAGTCTTGATTTGCCCATAATTTGGTCGGGAAAACTACCAAGATTCCCTATTTGATCCTTCATTTGGAACGCGTAAGTCCAATTATGACCTCGTTGAATCGGGAAATTGGTGCATAAAAATCTATTTTGCCATTAATAGAATTGAAGCCCATATTTTTTCACTTAAAAACGTTATTAAGTGGAGAGAGATCTTCTCTTTATTAAGCACACCCAAGTGGTGTGGGATATTTTCTCAATACTCCCCCTTATGTGTGGCCCGCTATTATTTTTGGTGTCATCATGTGGGTAGGTCACAGGCCCACATACATCTTGAGTTGGCTCTGTGATCGATAGAAATTGAAGCCCTCATTTTTTTAACTTAAAAGGCCTTATTAAATGTAGAGGGTTCTTCTCTTTATTAAGCATAATCGAAGACCATACCCACATGATGTGGGATATTTTCTCAACAATCATAAGTTCAGTCTAATTTGTTGAATCACGTTCATATATAATTAATAATTATCATGATACCCATGGTGAGTTAAATGGCTGGCCATATTTTTCAAACCTAGAGGTGTGATCATATGAGTCTTCCATACATCCCATGTCGAAATGTGTAAAAAGTGTAAACACGCATGCACATGAATCATAATTTATGTTACGTAGAGCGATTGTCTAGAAGATTACGTTACCTTATATTTTATTTTCTTTCTTTATTTCTAGTTTTGAGCCTCATGATTATGTTACCTTCTTTTGCATATTTCTAATCTTTTCCCTTATTTAAGTTTCTGAACAACAATATAAGTAGGACTTTTATTATGTATTCATTAAGCAAATTTTGGAGTACTCCATCAATGGAGTTTTGCACTTGACCCGAAGAAGTGTGTATCTTTTGTTAAGAGTTTGGGTACGATTCCAAGGTGCTCTGCATCGTTTCTAAAGTTCGTATCAATTTGTATTACGTTCGTATCAGTTTACGTAAGTTTCTTTGAGAATATTAAATCGTTTCTGTTATTTACGGTGTGATACGAAATAATAATTTAGTTTTTTGAAGTTTTTGCAACTATTTCTGTGATTAATTCTTTGGGATATATTGGAAAATTGTGGAAGAATTACGAGAACCGTCTATAGTTAGCAGAAACGTGAACAACAAAATGGATGAGCCACTGCTCGTGATGTGGTAAGTCAATTAGACTCCTTCAATATTTATGCTCGATCGCTTCATGAGTTTACGTTTGTGAAACATAAATGGATTTGGTATTAAAAGCGAAATATAGTTTCGAACTAGTTATTGACATGTGAAAAGCAAAGCCAAATGATTCTTCTGAAACGACTTATTTGACGTACGAGCATGGATCAAAGTTGTTAAAACATCATCATTCGTCGTTGCATTGATAAGAGATCCAGGAAACATACCACTAATGGTAATTACCTTGTCAAAAAAAATTAAATATTCCATATTTTTGCTTATACATATTAAGACCAGTATATATTCTTGTATAATCCAAAAAGAAATGATACCGGTTGATCAAGTGAGACCGGCTTGATTGTATCGTTTATCATGGGGCTTTAATTCTTATTGTCAACAACTCCCTTGTCACTATCATGGTTCAAAATCAATTAGGATCCACATTCTGGTGTCTGGAGATATATATTGTGATTTAATTCGTACGACTAATGAATAAGATTTATGTCGAGTTTTAATTGCTACAAAATTGAAAAAAAAAAAAACCTTAATTTGATATTCCATGAAGTTCAATACACACGAATTATAAAGCATAAGTCAAAACACTTCTCTATAATTGTTCAAATCTCAAAGGAGATTTTTATTATAATAAATCAAATCATGATGTGAAAAGTAGATGTAAAATCATTCGATTTGCCTTCTCACAACTCAATATTGCCATAGAAAGGCTTTGTCCTATTTCTGATTCCAATCATACTTTTTCACCAAGGTTTGCATATTCCTTTGATGTGTAAAATAAATACCATCATTCATTGCTACCCAGTAATAATCTTGGTTAGTCCTGGTAAACCATTTCGATTTGAAAACGACAAATACTTGATCCTTAGATCCCCACCATAGATGACAAAAGTATAATGCATTAGCGAGAAAGTAATGGTCGCAGAAATTCCAGTGAAAAACTTTACCAACACCCAGTGTGTGATATCCAAGTTCATGATCTTTAGATGCACAATGTAGTCTCAATGGCGGCGAATTCGGGGGAAGATCATTACCGATATATTCATCAATTGTCGACCAACAAAATCCATGTGCGAAAAATTGGAGGCTAGGTACTATTATTGTAAGGAGAAATACGAAGAGGAATTTCACCATGGTGTATTTCATTTGTGGCAACTTGCAAGGAAACTTTTGGATTAAGTTTTCATCTTTAAAAGTTCCATTAAGCTGGAACTTCTTACCCGTCCAACGGTAAAATGAATGTTGTTTTGGATTATGACTATTAGGTTTAGGAATTGCTATATATGATTTTTTAATAACGTTGACTGACATTAATGGTATAAAGGTTTATTTGAAAGAAATAGGATTTGATTAAATGCGAAAACTATCTTGTTATTGTTTTCCCAGAAAATCGGGAAAAAAGAAAAAATTGTTGTTTGGCAATTTGAGATTTTCCTGGAAAATAAATGAAATATTTGGAAAATATAAGAAATTTAGGAAATCTTTGGAAAAGAAAGAAAATCCTTTACACATAATAATAATTTTTCCTGAAAAATAGTATTAGCCAAACGCCTGGAAAATAAGGGAAAATTTTATTTTCCTTAAGAAAATTTCCTTGAAAACCTTATTTTCCTTCATTTTTTTTCTTTTTTCCCCATTTACCTAAGAAGGAAGAAATTGTCCCTAAAATTACTTTGGAACCAATTATTTACTTAAGTTATGTACAAGTTAAATATGGGACAAATGATACAGACAAAGCAAAATTCATAATTACAAAGAAAAAATAAACCGTTCTCTAATATATCCTTTGTGCACTAATTGTCCAAATTCATGCAATCTTTTGAAAACTTAACAAACGTCTCTTGTAATCTGTATATAATTCGGATAGATTATATTTTCCTTTCTGAGCATTTTTAAAGATTTGAGGCGATACAATCTTTTATTTAATTAATCATGTTTTCTTCGTTTACTTTCTTCCTATAAATGTAGTTTTTTCCCTTTTTTTTTGGTAAAACAATGAAAACACAAGGTCCAATTAGGCTACATCATCCAACAGAATAGAAATAAGAACATGCAGGGGGTTAAGCATAAACTTGATCCTCCATCTGCGTCGTACAAGTATTTTGCAACCGCATCCGCTAACTTATTCGTCGCCCGAGCGATCTATCTAAGTTCTTGTGGCCAATGCTTGTGAATCAAAATGCGGCATTCCTCAATTTGTTGTTTTAACTCGTGATTTTCACCGTTAAATTTGATATAATCTTGAACGCTTCCAAGGAATCCGTCTCAATCTTGATCTCAGCGACCCGATGCTCCCATGCTAGAATTAAGCCCCTTCTAATGGCTTCAATTTTGGTTTCAAGAACGGTATGGCTCGATACTCTCTCAAAAAAACCCCATAACCACTTCCCATCGTCATCTCTTAAAACGCCTCCAATAGCACCGCTGTTTGAATTTGTTTACACACTGATGTCAACATTGAGTTTGCACCACCCTTTCTTTGGTCTACTCCATTTTAGCAATTTAGGAGTTGTGTGCTTTCCGTAGGCAAGGATCAAATCTGCACAATAGTATTTAATTTGAGAAAGAATAGTTGCGGTTCATTCTCGTTTACCTCGGAAGACTCTCACGTTTGCCTTCCATATGCACCATATGCTAGCTGACAAATAAAGTTGCATGGCGCATCTTGAGTCAAGTTGCTCACGATATCCAACTTCAGAAAGTTTAACTTGAACCACACCTCATTTGTATCACATTCAAAATCATTCCAATGCGATGTCGGGACGAGTTTGCGCCAAACTTTGGGCTATAGTGCAGTGTCGTAGGATATGAATAACAGATTCCTCCTCATTGACGTAAAGAAAACACTATAGGAGTATGAGCACCATGCCCCAGAATGTTGCACAATTGACAGACAATATGCGAACTATGTTACCCTGATCCGGACTGATTGGACGAGCGAGAATGAGGTGGACGAGATTCAGTGGAACTACAAAAATCGTTTTTGTTAAACCCGCGACCCCCATGATTGTTTCGACCGCGGTCAAAATAATTCTTTCGAGAGTTGCGTGTGGAAGATGCAACCATAATCCTCGATTTGACGGCTTGAAGATACTCCGAGACAGACTTGGAGTCAAGCTTAAGCGGGTTGAAGTCATCATTGAGTTGTATGACTCGAGAACGGGACCGATTGGCACAGATACATTGGCCAAGTATGAGCCGAGAAGGTACAATTTGAGATCAAGGTAGAGATCTCAGGCGCAATCAAGCCAAAAATAGCCGAGAGGATAAGAGAATCCTACCGGAGCCACAACATGTGTGCAGCCATAGCGTTGAGATAGAGTCCCGAAGGCGGGCACGGGGTCATGCCATCAATAAATTCGAATAGACCATAGCCAAAAAGAAGGTGGCGGACTTGAGAGCACCACGAAGAAAAAATGGGACCCGTGAGACAGAGCGGCAAATGGTGATGAGCGTTGATCGGTACCTGTTGGTATTCTGGATTATGTTATTATTCAGGCATTATGATTTTATTATTTGCCATTATTTATGTGTTTGAGATGATACTATGCTCTGTTTTTAACAGTTGGATTCATGATTGGATTGTTAAGTTGTGTCATGTCATAATATCATGTTACATTATCATGTTTAAGGTAGAAAAGCCATGCATCAACTCACAAAACAGAAATCAAACACTTAAAACATCTCTTCATTCAAAGATCTTACACCCAACCTGTGATGGTCGTGCCCTATGAGTCGCGTTCCGATCCAAGTTGGTTCAGCGTTGGCGAGACACTTTACCCAGCTCAGACTAAAACACGTCTCGTAGGAAGGGGTGTCAATGTCCAGGATCAACCATACACAAAATGATAAAAATTGACTTTAATATACACCGCGGAAGTCTAGAAAATACAAATAATTTGACACTTTAATAATTACGTACTGATGATTAATCATTTTCAATTACATGAATATTCCAAAAGGAAAGATTGGCAAAATTATTCATGTGATCCATGCTACCACGTCGATCTTATCCTGAGGAATGGACATACAGGAAAAAAAGTGAGGAGTAAGTCTTTGATGACTTAGTGAGATTCATACAAAACAAGTGGCAATGCAAGAATTAACAGTGACTCAATTGATATATTTCTAGGAGTGATCTTATCGATAGAAACAATTTAACAAGATAATTTTATGTAACAATGGTACCGGAATATTCTGAAAATAGTTTATGAACATGTGCATTAACAGTAAACCAATCCAACCTTATACTTCCAAATAGTACCTTATACCTCCAAACGAGGAGCGACCTCGCAAAAAAAAACATGCGATATGCTCGAGTACATGCCGATCCAGCACGCGGGTTACAGTCAACTCCTGACTGCAAGCGGCGCCTAGATAAATGGTTATCAAGCGAAATTACTTAAACCGACAATCCTTACTGTCCGACAGTAAATCGACTCAATCCCTAGGCTGAACTTCCCAAAGGCGTCCCAATGGGTGATAACCAAATAAGCTAGTAAACCGAATAATATCTGTTGCTCCTTCACCTACATGTCACAAACATATTTCGTTGCTTTTTGCACAGTTCAAGAACCAGCAGACGAGATAATGACGAATTACCATGATTATGAATTAATATGTGATAAATAATTAATGGTTGAGTATGATTTAACGATGAGTAAGGAAATCATGTTATGAAACGAGATATGATGCAAAAATAGGAATACGATGAATAACAGGTTGTTCGTGATTTGGTAACGGGGTAATGTCTTTTTGTCCAAGTTCCTCAGGTCGGATGCCAAAACTGGGACAAAATCAGAAATCGAACCTCATCTTTATTTGTACGGAGAATCTTGCGCTTCGTTGATTAATTTGTAAAACCTTTAATAACATTAAGATAATATCAGTTAACTAAATAATCATAACTTACCACTATAAACATATGTACTATTCAACTTTCGTGTTGATTAAATTTGAGGAAGTTATTGTTAAAAAAAAGGTAGCTAATATTAATTTAAGTAAATAACACATATCATTGATGAAAATCTTACGCGATAAAAGGCTAAATTAAATATCAAATATGCTTTGTATACGTAATTTATATCTCAAGATTTATCTTAAGCAACCATATATTTATAATTATAATTGTAGTTATAATTTTTCTGATGTTAGAAATTCGTTTCAAATGGTAAGTATACAATAATATCAAGTATAGTATAAACTATTTAATTTGATGCATAATAAATCTTCAAAATATATTACTTAACTGATTTATGGAAAATCGTTCTTTAAGTCTCTGGTACATCCAAAAATTTCAGGAATCATGACATCAAACAATTATCTTATGAAGCAATTCTGTAAATTGTATAACTTAGCTAATATTATTTTATTTTAAGATTATCTTAAATTACATAACATTGTATTTATAACTTATAAAAATATTAATACGTAAATCTGATCAAGGTAAATGATCAAAGAATGTTTAAGTTTTTTTTTTATAACAAAGAATGTTTAAGTTACGATACATAATCATATAAGAGGATTAGACCTCAAAAGTAATATTATAATCTTATTAAACTTATGTAAGGATATGTTAAATGTGATACTTATACTGTTAAAGTATTAATTCATGAATACAAATCATATTAAAGTGATTCTAATAATTGCTATATCTTATAAGAGTCATGTGTGAGTGATCAATCATGGAATGATGATAATTATTGTCAATCATAAACAAAGAACTTAAAGTATGTAAAATAAACTGAAAATCGTTGTAGTTTTGAGTTTACCTTTGATCAGATATCCAAATGAACTTTGTTTCCAAAATAATTTGTAGCAACTGATCCCTAACATCACTAGAAACATGTGTACCCAAATGGGAAGAAATATCCAAAGGTTTGATATGCTAAATAATTCTTGAAAATATAGAACATATTTCGGAATTTCAGACAACAGTCTACGGTTTAGAAATTCCGACCTTCTAAATCACATTATTTGAAAACATTTCTTCATAACAAAGTTAGAGGACATCATGAAGAGTATTCAGCCATTGGCCTTGATCAAAAAAGATTTTTCTACAATTACTTATGACTTTTCTAAGGTGCAGGGCCGAATGAATAATTTCTACGCAATAAAAGTTTTGGGGTATTTACGCATAGAAAATGATGAAATAAGAACTTGGAATGAATTTTCCTGAAAGTAGACTTATGAACTTAGAGATTCATAGCAAGAAAGAAGGAAAAAGTCGAAATAATTTTGGGTGTGAAAATTGTTGGAGGAAAGCCTACTATATATAGCCAAAAAATTAAATTAAAATACTTTTGATTAAGGTCCCACTTTAATTTCTTTATCCTTGGCCAACTAATGAAGACTCTAATTAGATAATAAGGAGATGTGGCTGATTTTTCTTCTATAACTTAAAATTTAATATGTCTAATTCAAACAAAATTCATATAAATACATGTTTATTTATTTATACATGTTAAAACAATTTAACTAAGGTCCCACCTTACTTTCTTTTAACAACTAATCACCAAAATCTGATTTCAATTGTCATAAGGGTGATGTGGCTGATTTCAAAACCATTCACATATGATGTGATATTATTCTTGTTGTTTATAATAAAACAAATATGAATAAATAGATATTTTTACACACATTTACTTTTGTAAGTTTTTCTAGGTAAAAAAAAACTCCAAGATCAATATGTACATGTAAAATATATTTCTTAAAGATATTTGAAGCATATAAGATAATAAAAAATGGTTAATTTTCGTTCAAGGACTAAAATACAATTTTTCTCAAATGTTTGGGGTCAAAAATGTTGTTTTTAAAAGTTAGAGGACTAATCTATAAATTTATATTTTTGTTCAAATTTCAGAGGCGTTACACAACCTTCAAAGCTACACACCTTATTCTCCAACCTTAAGAAACCTCATTAGCAATCAACCATACTACCTTCAAAACCACTACAACCACCTATTTCAGTCAACTAAAGCATACATAAACAAATTACGTATAACACATAACAAATCAAAAATAGAGAGCAATCCACAAGTTTCTGTTTTAGCCTCTAAATTGGAAGCATGCTTTTTAAGCTTCTTATTCCTCTTCTTTAGCTTACTATCTCCAACTCTAACTCAATGTTCTTTTGCTGCAACTCAGGTTCAAATTTTCCCTTTTGAATTTCCTAGAATTTGACTTTGACATTTTCAATTCTCTTCCTCAGAATCGGTATCACCACTCTTGCCCACTCACAAAGGGGTTCATCGACCCAAAACCACAACCTACATCCTCTGTCTCCCTTGTAACATTGAGTGAATCTACGACCCGAATTATTATCAGTTAAGAAGAGC
Organism: Linaria vulgaris; assembly: GCA_948329865.1. Taxonomy (NCBI): domain Eukaryota; kingdom Viridiplantae; phylum Streptophyta; class Magnoliopsida; order Lamiales; family Plantaginaceae; genus Linaria; species Linaria vulgaris. Next base: position 131,491,277 of record OX415249.1, read on the forward strand.
TGCATTCAAATTCCTCCATTACAGTAGTTTCTGACATCGATCGATTAGGGTTGTGGCGTTAAGTCGTTGAATGTTTTGTTAATTTACGGATTGAGCTTTTTAGGGTTCGTGGAATAATTCGATTTGGGTCTAATTTTAGGTTTAAATTGGGTTTGAATGAGTTAGCCATTGAAAATAGGTGAAGTACCGATTTTACCTCTGGAGGATGACGTTACCAATGCGTCATTTAGGCCAAAAGTGACGTGTTTGGACGGAGTTTTGTCGGAATGAAAGTTTGGACCATTGTGTGTCAAAAAATAAAAGTTTGGACCGTAAACTGTAAAAAATTAAAGTTTGGATAAGTTATTGCAAAAAGGGCCAAAATTTGGATAGGTGACTGTATTGTTTTCTTTATTTTATGAAGAAGAAAGTCCATTCAAAGTTAAAGAAAAAGAAGTTGAAATAAACAAATAGATAAATTATTATCCACATGTCAATAAATATGCAAAAAAAAAAAAAACTACAACTATGTACGTCATTAAACCATTAAATTCTTTTCTTCCATGGCCACAGTACTTAATAAAATTACAAAATTAAACAAAGTGGTTTTTGAAGACTTTACCCTGGCCCACACGATTTAAAATTCATTCAAAAGAAAGATAATATATTCTTCAAGATATTTTATTTACGGTACGTGTCCATGGAACTAATTAGATATTTATAAATTTGAATCATAAGATTAATACTTACTATTATTTTTAACAAGATATAGATATGAAACAAATAAGTCTCAAAGATTATTAAAATAAAACAATTCTTGAATATAAGAAAATTAATATATTTTAAATGTTATGTTATTGCAAAAGAATGGAAATCTCAATCATCCTAAAGATCTTATTTTTGACACTAGCTATTTAGGGAGGATATTAAGGAATTAAAAAGAAAGCTGAATATGTATGTTGATTATGGAAGTAAATAAAAAGGAATATGGATTTCGTATTGATTTGAGAAGGATAAATAATAAATAATACATATTTTTTATTAGGACGAATTATTTTTTCTGTCCAATAACTTTACCTTTAATTCTTAAATGTCCAATTTGGTCCCTAACTAATAAAAATGTCCCATATCTTTCAGTTTTTCTACTAAAAATACCCAACTTGTATTTTTGGGTAAATTGTTAACGTGGTCGTCCAGTCAACAAGTTGTGCGTCCTAGTCAACAAAGAGCGACGTCACATCGTTTTCCACCCGAAATGCGTTTTTAACATAACGCATATAACAATTACATATTCCCTCCCAAATCAATTTGCCCCAAATTGAGCTAAAATCGCGATAAAATCGACAAGAGACAAAATCCTAAATTGACCTCCCCATTAATCAATTCTAATCGACGTAGTAGTTACAAGTAAGAGATGGTGTCTTTGCGGTCTGCGGGGGAAATGGGTTTAATATCTCCCACCCCCCGCGCGCACGATTATGGTAAGTTACTTCAATTTTACACTTGGATTATGGTGTTGCATTTTTTGAACGTCTTATTGTTAAATTATTGTTAGTAGGTGAGTTACCCGACATGGTTTGTACTTTTTTGAGTAAAGTGTGTGTCTTTGCTGTTATAAGTATTATTTTAGTGGTGTATTTGGGTTTTGGTGAAAGTGCATGGTCCCCTACCACGTGTTGCATCCTTTATCCAGCCATTTTAGGCATTTTTATCTCTTGTGGTCCCTACATGTGGTCCTCATGTTGAAAAGCAATTTTTTTTGTTTTAAACTTTGCTATTTTTTCTTTTCTCATAAAGCTCATTTATTTACTTGCAGAACCTTAGACCAACTGTCTTACTCTGATATTACATTATGGAGGGGGTTTATCAAAACTTCTAGGGTTGTTGGTGACTATGATGGAGGTGCAACAAGAAAGTATGATTATGTAAAGTGTAAGGAGATAAAAAGAGGTTTCTTAGATAAGTTGGCTACTAATATAGGAGTATGTGGAAGAAAAAAGTACTTTATTGAGCTCAGTGGTTATGTATGTGTATTATTCAATGATAGTTGTTTGCGTAGAGCTGGTAAGAATGCTCTGAAGAATAGGGAGTTACATGTTTACTTGGTAAACCCTAATAATGTGGCTCTTTTATTAGAGAGGGATGTTGGTGAAAGGCCAGAACAAATTAATAATGAAGTACAAACTAGGAGGGAACTGGTGTTCCTGTGTTGGGAGAACATGAGGCAGTAGGGGCAGATAAGGGTGTTAATGTTGTTGATGACCATGTGGTTATTGATGAAAATTGAGATTAGGTGGTGGAGGGTAATGCAGTAAGGTTAGATAAGGGGAATGGGATTGCTAATTATCTAATTGAGAGTGATGAAGATAGTGAGGATGATTTGTATGCAGCATCAAGTGAAGAGGCTGATAATGAGTTGTACGAACATGTTGATGTGTTTGATGAAGGGGCAATAAGGGATGAAAAGGTTGTAGGAGACCATGGTGTGGATGTTGACAAAGGTATTAGAGTGGACAATGTTGTAGAAGAGGGGAATGTTGTTGAACGAGGATCAGCCTCAGATGATCCAAATATAGCAACAATCGAGCATAGGGAGGCATGGAAGTTTACTGATGCCAACCAAGATGGAGATAGTGAGGCTGAGGTGTTTGTCAAGATAGATAGGTTCGACCCTGTCTTCAAGTTGAAGATGTTTTTTATCAATAAAAAACAACTTAGTACTGCCATTCAATCACATGTCATCAAATCAAGGAGAAGTGTAAAAGTCCACAAGAGTGATTCAAGCAGGATATATTGGAGATGTGTGCAAGATGAGTGTCCCTGGAGGATTCATGCACTTAAGGTTAAAAGGGAAGAGTCCTACCAAATCATAAAGTATAAGAAAAATTAAGTTTGGAATCCAATCTATTCATCTACTCGTGCTAATGTACTTAGCAAAGATTGTACTCGTGTGATCTAAGTCGTGCACGATCACATTAGCGTATCAATGTCACAAATCTCGTGTATACATAGTGAGTTTAACATCTACACTTTGACAATCTCAGGATAGTGCTTCCATTACGAGAGATAATCCTAACATGCAGCATATATACACAATCAATCTAGACGCATGAACAACCATTAAAAAAAAATAAGAATCTAGACATAATCCAAAACATATCTGAAATAAATAACATATTAATGAATAATATCTACCTCCTTATTCCAAACATGAAATAATTTAGCTACTCACAACCATAAGTTAACAAGAAGTAAAATATAAATAACATAAACAGAAAATAAAGATCAAAAAACATTCGTAGAATCGAAGGCACATTGACGCCTTTAATCTTCTGAACTTATCTGTTTTGTCTCTTTCTTCACAATTTTTGACTTTCTTCACAATTTTTGACTCTTTGAACATGTGTTCATACTTCATACTTAAATAATATAATATATGACATATCAAACACATACTCAAATAATATAATATATGATATATCAAAGTGTTAAGTGAATAAATGAGGAGTTTATTATAGAGTATGAAAAACATAAATGGGTCGACGTCTGCCCGATGCCGGAAGATCAAGGAAGCCCGGTGCCGGAAGATCAAGGAAGTTGGTGACCTGATGACAGGGGAGCCGGCAATCGAAGCCTCGGTGAATGGCGGTCGTAACTATAACGGTCTTAAGGTAGCAAAATTTCTTGTCGGGTAAGTTCCCACCCGCACGAAAGGCGTAACGATCTTATACTGATAACGAGCCGGAAGGACATACCAAACGCATACTCAAATAATATAATATATGATATATCAAAGTGTTAAGTGAACAAGTGAGGAGTTTAATGCAAAATCTACCATTTGCTTAACGAAGGGATACAGAGACCCCCGATTCGGTCCTGCTACCATATAATTCAATAGGCAAGAAATTTCTCACTCACCTAATTAATTATTTCTAGTATGATCACCTCACATCATTCCATGCTAAAAACACTTTTAAAACTTTGTTCACACACGTTTAACTTTGGAGTTCTAAACTTTGTTTAGACACGTTCAACTTCGGAGTTCTAATAAAGTTGCATGAATACCAACAAATACACGATCTTAAACGAAGTAATTGAACTCAATTATTTCATACAAAAATTTCCTTCATGGCATTCAACCTTTCTACATATATACATGTCACAAAATGTACCTCCTAGACTTTCTATACTTGAAATGGGGGGGGGGGGGGGGGGGAAGTACACACGTTTTGCAAAATCATCAATTCTACAAACCCAACAGGGCCAAGGCTAGCTAGAGAATAAAGATTATAAGAATGGTCCCATATGCAACAAAATTCACAGAGATTGGTGGACTTGCAAGAAGCTGCATTTCCTTGCGTAGGAATAAGCTACCATCAGTCAATAACTTTTTGGACTAAGAACAGCAGCTCTCCTTATGTTTTGACGCACGAACTTGTTTCTGTTTCAAGATTTGGTTCTTTACGGGTGTCGAACCTTTCTCCAGTAGACTAGGTACCTCGAGTATCTGCAATGTTGTGTATATAGCATGCAGTTAATCAATATGCAAAATTGTAAGCAAAGCATAATATTACTCAAAATCAATATGATCATGATGCTTATATAAACCAACTATATGAAAAGTTATAAACCTTGTCACGGTGATCTTGCAGCACATGACAATGTTACAAAAAAGATTAACCCACATAGCCGTGAACATGAGGTCTACCGATTTATCAAGTTCTTAACTTAAGCAAAAATAACTATAAATGAAATACAGGTCAAAAAAAGAGTTGTAGCAGTACGGTTAATCTTGTTTAGTCTTTTCTTTTTTTTTATACGAAATCATGTTCAGTCATTCAAAATATATATCAAGTCTTCATCTTTATCACATCAAGCAGAAGTCAAGGTGAAAAGAGAAACTTATATACCATTCATATGGCAACGAAAATTTCACTTTGTCGGAACAAATCATGCTAATATGTGACAAAGTTTGGATTGCAAGGATTATACCTTCATCATGAGCTCTTTAAAGCATTGATTCACATTTTCTTGCGTTTTAACACTAGATTCGAGAAACAGAAACTTGTGTCGTTGCGCAAGAGACAACCCCTCTGCTGTGGTAACTGCCCTCTCACTATCCTGAAAATGAAATATACACTATAGTAACTCAAACTATTTATTCTATATAACTGTGAATATTAGCATTTACTCAGAGTTGAATTTGCAAGGGGGTAATGTCAAAGGAAGCCACGAAACTTACCCTATCAACTTTGTTCCCTACAAGTATCTTAATACAGTCCGGATTTGTGCAGTAAAGCTCTAGTTTCTTGGCCCATATCTCAGATAGATTCGTAAATGTCTCTCGTCTCGTAACGTCATACACTGAGATATGTGGGAAAAATAGAATGTATGACCACGTTACATCATTTGAAAGCAAAATTAGTATTAGAATCGTGTGATCGACTACAGGGAAAAATAAGACACTGCAAGACCATCTCAAAATTTAGGTATAACAGTTGAGAGTTTGTCATACCAAGAATGATCCCATGCGCTCCTCTATAGTACGAACTCGTTAATGTCCCAAACCTTTCTTGTCCAGCTGCAGCGCGACTTAAACTCATTAAATGGTCATTTGAGTTGAATGAGATAAGGTATATTCAAATCCAAAAACAACACAATCATTAGATGCAACAGCGTATTAAAAAGGCAAGTATATTTTTCAGGGAAGCAACCATATCTGGACTGTTACAAGATCGCATAGAAAAGTGATCTCTATTAGTCTCTAAACAATTTACATCCAAGCATTTATTGTAAAGTGAGTAAAAGTTTCTATCAGCCTCAATGTCAGCAAGATGCCTGAATTTCTTTCAATCGTGATTTTATTCTCCTCTGATCTCTTCGACATACAAAATGACCTTTCTTTAAGCAAGATATTAAATAATAGTCTTGATTTGCCCATAATTTAGTTAGCAGAACTACCAACACGCCCTTTTGTTGCAAAAGTACTTCACCGAGAAAGCTGTTACGCCCAAGTCTTTAATTGAAGATGTAACAAACACAAGCAGTTTGACACTTCATATCCAATACTGGACTCTCCAATACGCCAACCTAAGTGTAAAACGGTAACTAGGCTCACGTATTTCACTCTGCACCCTAATGGACAGAACGGCTAACTAGGCAACTCCTTTCAAGAGTTCATCTTTTAACTCAATCCATACGAACACTTCTCACTGGCTTCTCAACCGTGATCATCGCCTTGTAGCTGATTCATCTCCTCTTTATACATTTGGAAAAAACAAATCTTCTAGCAAGATGCCACTCAATCATCATAAGTTATGATTCTCCAGTTCTTCAAATCGACTACCACCACGATGCATTCTAGTTGAATTTCGATTTTCAGAAGTTCCAGCACTCCCCTACTAAAGTTAATTTCTCATATAGGCATTAATCCAAGAAACTGCTTCGTTACAATACATCCGCCCCTTCTTCGACTTCTCCTTATATCAATAAATACAAGTAAGAACTAGTTCTTGATTGTTACCTGTATCCCAAATTGTCAGTTTCAGCCTCTTCCCACCAGTTGTCAGTAGCTTTATCTTGAAGTCGACTCCTAAACAAGTTCAAAATTTTCCCATCAAAGATCAATTTTTAAGCTACACAAATCCAAGAATAATAGCAAAAACAGAGGCAAATAACCAAAATTCAATTGTATGCAAGATAAATTCAAAAAAGCAAAAACAGGGCCATAATCGATCGACTCTAATTTTAAAATCCCATCATCAAGAACCCTTTTTTCTTACATCCCACGTGCCTTTTCTCCCCTATATATAAAATAGTAACACTCAAAAAAAAATAAAAACATACATACAAATTTATGTGTATATATACCGATTGTTGGGGAGATATGTTGAGAGAACTGGTAACAGTTAGAGATGAAGCTAAGCAAAAGGCTGCTTTTTCCGACACCAGAGTCACCAACCAACAAAACCTTAAACGAGTAATCATAGCTACTACTATTAGTGCGGCAGCCTTTTTCTGTCGAACCCATTTACTATTTTTTCCTATTTTCTAAACAAACATATAGTTTTTTACCACCAACATCAGTTCAAAACAAGGAAATGGAGAAGAAAAAATAAAACTCAATTTATTGTTGTGGAGTTGGCAGAGTAGGAGGGTTTGGAAACATGTGTACGATAAATACAACAAGGTGACAAATGTTTGATTTTCATTGAGGCAGTTGTATTGTTACCAAGTGATTGTACACGCGCCGGCACTCAGAGGTATTGGTCGGGCCCACCTGACGTCGAGTCAATACCATATTTTCCCGCATCTCTTTTGTTTTTGAAAATCTTAATAATAATTTTTTTTTTGGTCATTATCATGATTTTATGTAGTTAAATACTATGTATTGTTTTTATTTACAAATTGATTGATATTTTTACTATTGTGAGTGGTGTTTTTAGATTTAGAATTATTACAAGGTCTTTGCTTTGTTATAATTATATCATATTCTTGTGTGTGTTCTTTCTTCATGTGGATTTTGTAAGGTTTCAGGATTTTCAACAAGTGCGTGTTTATTTTTTATGTGATAAAATGTACTTTTATTTATATTAATACATGATATAAATATTAATTGTTACCAATTGATAGTACACGCGCCGGCTCTGGGAGATATTGGTCGGGCCCACCTGACGTCGAGTCAATTGACACAATACCATATTTTCCCGGCACTCTTTTGTTTTGAAAATCTTAATAATAATTTTCTGTTGTCATTATCATGACTTTATGTAGTTAATTACTATGTATTGTTTTTTTTTATAAGTTGATTAATTGGTTATTGTGGATGGTGGTTTTTGATTAAGAATTATTACAAGGTTGGTTTTTGTTTTGATATAATTATATCATATTCTTGTGTGTGTGTTGTTTCTTTGTGTGGATATTATTAGTTTTTGTAAGGTTTTGGGTTTTCTATACGTACATATTTGTTTTTGATGTGAATTAATAATGTACTTTTTATATTAATACACGATATAAATATTAATTTAAATTTGAACGCATTTCCGTGGTATTGCCTTGTTTCTGAAAAATATGTATCGCTTCGCATTGTACACATATCGTCGTATTCGTACCTGTTTAATATAAATTGTAGGGACAACCTTTGACAATAAAAATTAGGTACAACTCTCGTCCTAAGTATAAGTAATATATATGACTTGGAAAATTTGAAGACACGAAGAAGCCAAGAATTAATTTAAGATTTATTTGTGAACCCTTAGTTGACTCATCTGGATATTTCTCATCATTTTCAATTCAATACAAGAATGTTGTTCTCACATTCATCTCTCAAGTACTAATAAGTCATATTAGCTGTCATAGCCAATAAAATCCTTATAAACATGTGTCATGTTAAATTGGTGAATCACCCTTGTAATAAATAATTAGGCAAGTTACTCCAATGTGATTTCAAAGAATTGCATATTAATTTATAAGAAACAGATTACATTAATTTTGTAAGGCTGGCGCCGATATTGCCAAAAGCAAAAAGTTTTACTGTCAAAGGCTCAAAGCACAAGTTTTGAACTCGCTAATTTTTCCTTATTAAGTCAAACACTCTAAAAGGTAATTGTTTAGAATTCCTTATTACAGAACTTTTCATTAGTTATTATTCCTAAATCATAGAACTGAATATTGTCTATATTATTAGTACAATCTATTCCTAATTTGGATAATAAATTTTTTATCACTCTTTATATCGTAATGCTCAAATTCAAAGTAAAATTAACTTAGTATAATAAAAGTTCGGGCCAATACATTTTTCTGCCCGATAATTTGTTTGAAACTTCACTTTTGCCCTCTAACTTTTCGAGCCAAAAATGTCCACTAACTTTCAAATATTTTATAAAAAATGCCCATCGGGCTTAACAATGGGCTTGGTCCAATTCCGGAGCCACATGGTGACCGTGGAACCCATTTCGAATGCCACGTGGTGCCACCTAGCGCTACGTGTATTACTAAAAAAAATTCCTTCTGACTCGGCGAGGGTGATTAATTACCACAATACCCTTGCCCATCTGATGTCAACTCCATGACCAGAAAAACATTTGACTAATACATTAGTCAAACCCTTAGCTTACAAATCCCCAAATCTTGTCCTAACACAAAATTCCTCAAATCTGAAACCCTAAATCGCTTGTCGAAAATTCGCGTCAAAAGCTACAAAATTAGGACGTAATGGTTGTTCCTCGGCCTCCTACGAAAATACACGAACCACCTCCAACACACGGTAAGGATTCGTTATCGTTTTGTTAAGATATTTGTTTATGTTAAATTTTAGGGTTTTGATAAATAATTGTTTTTGTTGGTCCCCAAGTTTTTGTCGTACTTTTGTAGGGGTTTTTTCACCTTTGTGGAGTTCAAATATGTGGGTCTCCGTTATAGGGTTTGGTGAAGTCGATTGTGGTCCCCTGGTCCCCCCCCCCCCCCCCCCCACATCACTTGTGTGGTGTTTTTGATGCATTTTAAGTACTTTTTTTGTAGGGTATCAGGTTTTATAAATAGAATATTGTGGGTGCAGTGAGTATTATTAAAGCTTTAGGGTTTTTTATGGGTTTAGGGTTTATTTTATGTTTTAATTAATTTAGTATATGATTTAATTAAGTTTAATTATTTAACTGTTGGTATTGCAGATACAGAGAGCAATGATCTTACAGTGGTGTTGTATCATGGAGGGGAGTTCATTAGCATGCCTATAAATGATTACTTAGGTGGGAGAGTGAATATCTTTGAGTATGTGAATATCAAGAGGTAAACCAAGGCTTCCTCAATGGTCTGATATGTCTAACTTAAGAGAAGCTAGGTTCTATAATAGGAACACTCTTGGTTTTAGGCTTATAGTGAGTGATGAGCAGTTGCAAACTCTATGTTGTGATCATCTAATGGGCAAGAGAGAAATGTGTTTGTATGTTGATCCAATTGTTCCTGAAGTGCATGAAGTGCCTGCAATGCTTGAAGTTCCTAAAGTGCCTGAAGTAGATGATATTGCTGAGGATAATAATGTAGATGAAGAAGGACTGAATTTTAACTTTTACGAAGATGTGGGATTACATGATGACAGTGATGATGGGGATTACAATATGTCTAGTGATGAGAATGATGATGATGTCATATTTTTTTTTGTTGATGAAATTGTAGTGCATGCTGATGAAGCAGTAGATGAGACAGACAGTGGGATAGATGAGGAAGATGTGGTTTCCAAGCCCACAAGGTGTAGGAACACTGATATCTTACAGAAAGATGGTTAGGCAAGTGGTGAACTTTTTTCAATCCAGAGGAGATTTCCAATCCTACCTTTGAAGTGGGGATGATATTCAGCAGCAAGGGGGAGATAAAGAAGGCAATTCGGTCACATGCAATTATAGAGAGGAGAAGTTTGTGGGTGTTCAAAAGTGATCCCAGGAGGCTACATGTCAGGTGTTGTGATTCTCTGCATGAGTGGAAGATTAATATCCTGAAGTTGAAGAATGAAGAGACTTGGATCATTAAAGAGTATAATCCTATACTTGGGTGTGAAGGGAGGTTTCATGTGAAGAATGTCAAATCACCATGGTTGGCTTCTAAATTCATTAACTTGTTCAAGTCTGATCCTAAAAGAAGAGCTGAGGGGTTTAGATTGGATGCAGTTAATACTCTAAATGTTGATATTACTAAGTCACAAGCCCACATAGCCAAGAGAAGACTTTGGATATATTAGAGGTTACCCCAGACAAACATTTTCCCATGCTCTTTGACTATGCTGAGGAGTTAAGAAGGAGAAATATGATCATGTGGTTGTGGGGACTGATGAGGTTGGGGGGAATTGAGGTTTAAATGCATGTATATGTGTTTCAATGCAATGAAGATTAGGTGGAAGAGGGCTTGTAGGCCATATATTGGTATTGATGGATGTCACCTATTAGGACCCCATGGTGGGATGCTACTGACTGCAGTTGGTGTGGATCCCGCAAATAGCACTTATCAAATTGCATTTGCAGTGGTATCCATTGAGAATTTCAAAAACTGGGAGTGGTTTCTTAGTGTGTTGAGTACAGACTTGAATTTGAGAGATGGGGCAGGCCTAACTTTTATGTCACATGAGCATAAAGGACTAATCAATGCATTCAAAGAAATATGCCTTAAGGCATCTCACAGGTAGAATGATGTTTATATTTCTAATTGAGTCATGAGTGTTATTGTTATGGTATTCATTAAACTGATAATTAAATTAAATGTTTGTTGTCTTGTTATAGGTTTTATGTAATTTACTAAGGAACTTCTATAATGCATGTTTCAGAGGAGAGACCTATAGTGATGCTATTTGGAAAGTAGCTAACACAACCACTGAGGGTCAATTCTTGGATACCATGAGAGAGCTGGGTGAATTAAGCCAATCTATTTTGAACTGGTTTGATGACAAAGATCCTATACATCGGAGTAAAGCATATTTCAACCCCTTTCCCAAGTGTGATTTGATCCTCAATAACACATGTGAATCCTTCAACAGCACCATACTGAAGGCTCGAGAGAAGCCCATCATCACAATGTTTAAGTGGATTATAGCGTATCTAATGCATATGTATACAACCAACAGAGACAAGTGTGCCAGGAAGTAGCATAATCTAACTATTTGCCCCAAGATCAAGGAGGAGTTGGACTATAATGCAAAGAAAATTGTTGAATGTGTGCCCTTCAAGAGTGACAACAATCATTACCAGATCATTTCACTAGCTGATGGTTTACAACGCTGTGTGAACTCGTTGGATGCAAGCTGCACCTGTAGAAATTGGGATTTGAGTGGGATACCTTTCAAACATGGAATATGTGCTATTCTACACAGTGGACAACAACCAATTGAATTCATCTCAGACTGGTACTTTGTTGAGAGATATAGGATTGCTTATACTCTACCCATTTATGGTGTCTGTGGTAGTGAAAATATGGGGTGAAACTGGTTATATGCCTCAACTACCTCCCAACTTTGGTAGAAAGGCAGGCGGGCCACATAAAGCTAGGAGGAGAACACCTTATGAGGAGCCAGTAAGTAAGAAAAAGAAGGTTGTTAAAAGAGGAGTGAATAACCAAGTCAAACATAAGAGGAATGAAAACAGTCACATGTGGTTTCTGTGGCATCCAAGGTCATAATATACAGACATGCTTTTTGAGAAAATCATATGAAAATAAGGAGATGGAAGAAAGAATGTACAAGGATCTTGATTACACCAGTTGTTTTCAGAATAAGAAACATAAAACTGGGCAGTGTTCAAACACAGTTGTTGCAGAAAGTGATGTAGCAGGAGAATCACAAGTAACTTGATCATATAAGAGATTATAAGAGATCAATTTGACTAATCACTTAAGAGATTATAACTTATTTATTTTAACTGATATATAGGAAAATGAAGTAGTAAATCTAAGCCAGGATCTGGACAGCATAAATGACACTGAGGAAGGCATGAGATTGCAAAAAATGGGAAGAAGAAAGTGGTTCCAGATGACAGTTTATTCAAGAAATCACAAGTAAGCAACTTTTATTTCATAATACTAGCCTATAATGCAGATTTGGCATTAGTTCAGGTAATGTAAATTGGTTGGTGCAATGGAATTAACAGGTATTGGGTTCTACTGAAGATGAGGTCATTGCACGAGACCCCACCCCTACTGGTGGATGGGTGAGCTAGTGCTACAAAGCACCAGCTGCTAATCCTGTGCCAAGTATTCATTCTCAGCTCACACAACGCCGAAATTGTATCCCTACTCCTCATTTGACCAGAGGAGTGAATATTAGAGCTCATGCTCCAATGATTCAGACACAAGGAGGCCAAACATACACTGCACCCCCGCTGTATGTGAATGTACTGGTAGTTGCACCTAATTTTGTGTCTAGAGGAAAGAAATATGTGATTATCTCAAGCCTTACTTCAGTGATAAATGAATAATCATGCTCAGTCCAAGAATAAGGGAAAGGGGAAGGCTGATGGTAAGGGAAAGAGCAAGAAGAAGTAACAGTGATCTAAGTTTGTGTTTTCCATATTACCTTTTTTTTCATGCTGAAGTGTGTTGGATAATGGTACTTAGTTTGTGAGTGCTTAACTCTGTCTATTGTTTTGGTTAACTGAATGGTTGGTACTGCTTGTTTTGTGGCTCTGATCATTAGATGAACATTGATGTTTTTGGCATTAATCATAAAATGAACATTGCTGTTTTTTTGTTGCAGTGATCATTCAGACTACCAAAACTTTTTGTAAATCTAGCAATGTATTAGAGCTAGTGCTTGTTTGGAGATAATGGCTCTGTAGTGACTTTGTTGATTAATGACATGAGTTTGTGTGGTCTATTTGTTATATGTCTCATTTTGATATCATGTATTGTTGTTTCGTGCAATTTCTATCTTTTGTGTTGGAAAATGAAATAGAAACAGAAAACAATTCATAACAAGTTCAAAAACAACCATAATCAATTGAGTTTATTCATAGCTCACTAGTTCAAAACAAGTTCAAGTAGTGATTAACTAGTATCACTACGTATTATTCAAATAACAGAAGGCAACTTGAAACAGACATATCAAATACTTTCTAAAAATGACCACAAGCATTCAGCAGCAGCAACTTCAGCAGGGGGCTCAACGACATTAGGAACTTCATCATCTGGCACAGCGGCACAAATAACAGAAGGCGACTCTAAACACTCTAAACAGACATATCAAATACTTTCTAAAAATGACCACAAGCATTTCACTCAAGCTCAATGACTTCAGCAGCAGCAACTTCAGCAAGGGGCTCAACGACATCAGGAACTTCATCATCTGGCAGAGCGCCACATTGGAGATATTCGAACAACTAGAACATAGGGCCAGCATTGTCAAGGCCATAGAGGCGAAAGTAGCGATCAAATTGAGTCTCCTACACGTCAAAACATCGGGTTTAAAATAATTTAAATAATTGACAAACCAAAAAAAGATTTTGTCATATTATAGGTGAAATTAAAATGGATACCTCTGTCATGTCGTAGTTTTCGACCACGTCAACTTCTCTCATTACACCAATAAACCAAACATTAGGCATTTCCATGAATAGACGAAATTTGTCAAACTTGTTTCGGTAAATCTTCAACATTTTCTTGATCCTTGAAATCGGGAAAGGGTCATTGATACTGTAACGCCCCTGAAATTTGAACAAAATATAAATTTACAGTTTAGTCTTCAAACTTTTGGAAATAGCATTTTTGACCCCGAACGTTTGAGAAAAAATATATTTTAGTCTTTGAACGAAAATTAACCATTTTTTATTCTCTTACATGCTTCAAATATCTTTAAGAAATATATTTTACATGTACATATTGATCTTGGTGTTTTTTTACCTAGAAAAACTTACAAAAGTAAATATGTGTAAAAATATCTATTGATTCATATTTTTATTATAAACAACAAGAATAATATCACATCATAGATGAATGGTTTTGAATCAGCCACATCACCCTTATGACAATTGAAATCAGATTTTGGTGATTAATTGTTAAAAAATAAGGTGGGGCCTTAGTTAAATTATTTTAACATGTATAAATAAATAAATATGTATTTATATGTATTTTGTTTGATTTAGACATATCATATTTTAAGTTATGGAAGAAAAATCAGCCACATCTCCCTGTTATCATATTAGAGTCTTCATTAGTTGGCCAAGGATAAAGAAATTAAAGTGGGACCTTAATCAAAAGTATTTTAATTTGATTTTTTGGCTATATATAGTAGGCTTTCTTCCAACATTTTTCACACCCAAAATCATTTTGGTTTTTCCTTCTTTCTTCCTATGAATCTCTAAGTTAGTAAGTAAAAATTCATCCCAAGTTCTTATTTCATCATTTTCTACCCGGAAATACCTCAAAACTTTTATTGCGCAGAAATTATCCATTCGGCCTGTACCTTAGAAAAATCATAACTAATTGTAGAAAAATCCTTTTTGATCAATGCTAACGGCTGAATACTCCTCATGATGTCCTCTAACTTTTATATGAAGAAATATTTTTCAAATAATGTGATTTAGAAGGTAAAAATTCTGAAACCGTAAACTGTTGTCTGAAAATCCAAAAATAGGTTCTATATTTTCAAGAATTATTTAGCATAGCAAACCTTTGGATATTCCTTCCCATTTGAGTACACATGTTCCTAATGATGATAGTGATCAGTTTCCACAAAAATATTTAGAAACAAAATTTGTTTGGTTATCCAATCAAAAGTAAACTCGAAACTACGACGATTTTCAGTTTATTTTACGTACTTTAAGTTCTTTGTTTATGATTGAAAATAATTATCATAATTCCATGATTGATCACTCACACATAACTCTTATAAGATATAACAATCATTAGAATCACTTTAATATGATTTGTATTCACGGATTAATATTTTTGAGATTTTTTAATAGTATATAAATAGTATAATTATCATGTTTAACATATCCGTACATACGTTTAATAAGATTATCATATATACTTTTGAGGTCAAATCCTCTTATATGATTATGTATCGTAACTTAAACATTCTTTGATTATTTACCTTGATTAGGTTTACGTATTAATATTTTTATAAGTTATAAATACAATGTTATGTAATTTAAGATAATCTTGAAACAAAATAATATTAACTAAGTTATACAATTTACTGGATTGCTTCATAAGATAATTGTTTGATGTCATAATTCCTGAAATTTTTGGATATACTACTGACTTAAAGAGCGATTTTCCATAAATCAGTTAAGTAATATATTTTAAAGATTTATTATGCATCAAATTAAATAGTTTATCATACTATACTTGATATTATTGTATACTTACCATTTGAAACGATTTTCTAACATTAGAAAAATTATAACATTATAAATATATGGTTGCTTAAGATAAATCTTAAGATATAAATTACGTATAGAAAGTATATTTGATATTTAACTTAACCTTACGACATCAAAGTTTATCGCGTAGGATTTTCATCAATGATATGTGTTATTTACTTAAATTAGTATTAGCTAACTTTTTTTTAACAAGAACTTCCTCAAATTTCATCAACACGGAAGTTTAATTGTACATATGTTTATAGTGGTGAGTTATGATTATTCAGTTAACTGATATTATCTTAATGATATTAAAGGTTTGACAAATTAATCAACGACGCGCAAGATTCTCCATACAAATAAAGGTGAGGTTCGATTTCTGATTTTGTTCTGGCCCAGTTTGGCATCCGGCCTATGAAACTTGGACAAAAAAAAGACATTACTCTGTTACCAAATCACGAACAACCTATTATTCACCGTATTCCTATTCTTGCATCTTATCTCGTCTCATAACATTATTTCCTTACTCATCGTTAAATCATATTCAACCATTAATTATTTATCACATATTAATTCATAATCATGGTAATTCGTCATTATCTCGTCTGCTGGTTCTTGAACTGTGTAAAAGAGCAACGAACGATTTTTGGGACATGTAGCTCAAGGAGCAACGGATATTATCCGTTTTACTAGCTTATTTGGTTATCACCCATTGGGACGCCTTTGGGAAGTTGAGCCCAGGGATTGAGTCGATTTACTTCCGGGCAGTAAGAACTGTCGGTTTAAGTAATTTCACTTAATACACATTTATCTAGGCGCCGCTTGCAGTTAAGAGTTGGCTGTAACCCGCGTGCTGGATCGGCATGTACTCGAGCATGTCGCCTATTTTGTTTGCGATGTCGCTCCTCGTTGGGAGTTATAAGGTAGTATTTGGAAGTATAAGGTTGGATTGGTTTACTGTTAACGCACATGTTCATAAACTATTTTCAGAATATTGCGGTACCATTGTTACATCAAATTATCTTGTTAAATTGTTTATATCGGTAAGATCACTCCTAGAAATATATCAATTGAATCACTGTTAATTCTTGCATTACCACTTGTTCTGTATGAATCTCACTAAGTCATCAAAGACTTATTCCTCGTTTTTTTCCTGTCTTTCCATTCCTCGGGATGAGATCGACGTGGCAGCATGGATCACATGAATACTTTTGCCAATCTTGTCATCTGGAATATTCATGTAATTGAAAATGATTAATCATCAGTACGTAATTATTAAAGTGTCAAATCATTTGTATTTTCCAGACTTTCGCTTTGTATATTAAAGTTCATTTTTTTCATTATGTATATGGTTGATCCTGGACAGTGACACCCCTTCCTACGAGACGTGTTTTAGTCTGAGCTGGGTAAAGTGTCTGGCCAACGCTGAACCAACTCGGATCGGAATGCGACACATAGAGCGCGGCCGTCACAGTATGGTATCAGAGCCATATATTAAAAAAGTATGATATACGCTAATTTTTAAATATCTTTTACAAACTATTTTTAAAGATAAACAAAGATTTTATTGCATTAAGCACTGGCCATCATAAATTTTTACATTAGAAGAGTCACACTTAGGGTATCGTATTTAAATCTATTTTACATTTCTTACTACTACTATTATTATTACTAGTACTACTACTACTGCTCTTAGTCGTTTACCAGCTAATTTGTGACAATATGGGATCTACATTCGGTACATATGCTTTAAGTTTGTCGATCAATTCATTGGCAGTATATGCAGAGATTTGAATCTCATAAGCCGACGGCTTCATAAACTCCTGCTTCACGCAATGATCTAAAAATGACAGTAACCTGTCATAGAAACCATTAACATTATACAACCCTATAGGTTTTCGATGCATGTTTAATTGAGCCCGTGAAGCTATGCAAGAAATCTCTTCTAGTGTTCATAACCCTCCAGGTAATGCTATAAATGCATCGGATTTGTACAACATAGTTACTATTCTTTCATGCATGCTATGTATAATTAGCTCTTCACCTATGATTGGACCACTGGGATTCATGTCCGCTAAGGCTTTTGGTATAATTCCTAACAGTTTACCACCTATAGAAAATGCAATTTTTGCTGCACACTCCATTAGCCCTAAATTTCCTCCTCCGTAAATTAGCTTTATATTTCTCTATGTCAGTATGTTTCCCAAGCTGCTTGCTACCTCTAGAAACTCAGAATCTTTCCCGAAACTAGATCCACAAAAGACAAAAATAGTATTTATCTCTCGAATTGAAGATTTTTCCATCTAAAATTATTTTTTTTCCCGTATAATGTGGTATATTTTAGTGCGAGGTTCTCATCAGCATACAAAACGGTATTTATAAGGAAAAAAATAGTAAGCGTATGAGGAAAGCTTTGAAAGAAAAAAAATAGATTAATATAATATCTTCAAATAAAAATAATAAATAACTGAATAGCGTGTTGTGCAATCTATCTCTTGTAACTTGAAACGTGTCTTCTTAATCAACCTTCACCTCACGCTAGTGTCTTAATGAATCATATTAGTATGACTTTAGTTCTTCGCTCGAAAGTTTTGCAAAATATATGAAATAGTTTAGTTAATCCAAACTCTTCAGTTACATAATTTTTCTACATGAGTTATTTTTGAAATTTTCAAAAGAAACGTGAAGAATTTCAATCACACTAAAACTTTCAACAGTAGTTTATGTTTTTCATCACTTATGTACTCAAGTACATAGATTATATTTTGAAATTCATTTGACTAATCTGCTCCAACATCTTATTTCAAAATCCGAAATAATTTTTGAGACTGCCGAGAAATTTTCAGAAGGATTGTGTCTTATTTCAAAAGCTTCTTATATAATCCACATTTTATAGTTTAATTTGACCAATTTAGGAAACCGCATTCACACCATTTTACTTCATTATATTTTTCTTCTATTGAAAACAAAATATATAAGATCCTTAAGTTTTTTTTATTAAAGAAGAAATATTTACATACATTTTAATATAGACGCTTCAGAGAAAATTTGAATTTGTTTACTACCATATTTTTCTCTGAGTTTTTCCTTGGTGAGATTGCAAATTATTCATTAATAAGTAAACTCAAAAATTCAACGAATTCTAATTATTTTACAAATATATTTCCTCATGTTCTCAGTAGTAGTTGAGAATTTTCTTAACAATAATCATTCAAAGGAAAGACATCGACCAAAAAGAAATATTTTTATTTTAGTATTTTAAAAGTACTAACTGAAATAATTTCTTGACTATTTTAAAACATGTTCTCATTTTATAATTTCAAAACATAAATTCATCTTTCTTACACAAACAAAAGATATACCCGTCCACTCTTAATTATTTATCATATTTTAAATTATTAAAAAACTTATTTGAATTAAAAAAAAATCGTTTCTCTCTCAACACTTATAAACGGCTACATTAGCCATGAAAAATTTATATACAGATTTGTTTATATTACAAAATACACACTCATCTTCATCTTATTTCTCCCTACCAAAAAATGGATTAATTTAATGGAGTTACATATTTCTTGTACTAAACTTTATAAATCTTTATTTAATTTTCTTCTAACCGAGGGAAAACACTACCACATGATTTGCCTTTGTATTTTTAAGGCTCGCAACATCTTTTTCTACATTTTTTCTTTTGAAATGAGTTTATAATTGTGTAAGTAAGATTAAAGTATTGCATCTTGATTAATAACACATCTTTTGAGTATGTATTTTCTCTCCCTTATAATTATAGCCCTTCTAATGTTATATCTGTCAAAGTTTGATTTACACATTCTTATTTTTAGCAAATGAAATCAAAACAAATCTGACCCTCGTTTTTTTCAAAGACAAGCATAAAAAAAAAAGATCTTGTACGTAAATTATTTTTGAAACTATAAACATTAACCTTGTCATTAGCATCAACCAATTTTATTTTCTTACTTTTGATGTTATTCGGATTTATAACTTACATTTTCATAGTAATAAAATTATTTATTTGAGGACTTTCAACTTAAATTATGAATACCTTTATTGAGAGAGTATTGATTCAACCAAAGATGTGAGAATTTCTTGTAACGATAGTCTAGAGAGAAATTTGATTTTTAAGTTTGAAAAGATTGAGGAATTTATTTAATCGATTGAATGTTTCAAAAGTCCAAGAATCAAATTTTAATATTATAGAATATACTAGCATGAATCACTAGTCGGAGAGAATTACACTGATTTTGAAAAATAAAAGACTAAACAATAACACTTTATTTTTGAACGCCCCTGAAATTTGAACAAAAATATAAATTTATAGTTTAGTCCTCAAACTTTTAAAAATAGCATTTTTGACCCCAAACATTTGAGAAAATTTGCATTTTAGTCCTTGAACGAAAATTAACCATTTTTTATTATCTTATACGCTTCAAATATCTTTAAGAAATATATTTTACATATACATATTGATCTTGGAGTTTTTTTACCAAGAAAAACTTACATAAGTAAATATGTGTAAAAATATCTATTTATTCATATTTTTTTATTATAAACAACAAGAATAATATCACATCATAGGTGAATGGTTTTGAAATCAGCCATATCACTCTTATGACAATTGAAATCAGATTTTGGTGATTAGTTGTTAAACAAAGTAAGGTGGGATCTTAGTTAAATAGTTTTAACATTTATAAATAAATAAATAAGTATTTATATGTATTTTATTTGAATTCGACATATCATATTTAAAGTTATGGAAGAAAAATCAGCCACATCTCCCTATTATCAGATTAGAATCTTCATTACTTGGCCAAGGATAAAGAAATTAAAGTGGGACCTTAATCAAAAGTATTTTAATTTGATTTTTTTGCTATAAATAGTAGGCTTTCTTCCAACAATTTTCACACCCAAATCATTTTGGTTTTTCCATCTTTATTCCTATGAATCTCTAAGTTAGTAAGTCTATGTTTAGGCAAAATTCATCCCAAGTTCTTATTACATCATTTTCTAACCGGAAATACCTCAAAACTTTTATTGCACAGAAATTATCCATTCGGCCCTGCACCTTAGAAAAATCATAACTAATTGTAGAAAAATCCTTTTTGATCAAGGCCAACAGTTGAATACTCCTCCTGGTGTCCTCTAAATTTTATATGAAGAAATGTTTTTCAAATAATGTGATTTAGAATGTCGAAATTCTAAAACCGTAAGTTGTTGTCTGAAAATTCGAAAATAGGTTCTATATTTTCAAGAATTATTTAGCATAGCAAACCTTTGGATATTCCGTCCCATTTGGGTACACATGTTCCTAGTGATGATAGGGATCAGTTGTCACAAAAATATTTGGAACCAAAATATAGGTTCTATATTTTAAGATAACCAGTTCTCGCAACTGCCCGGCGGTCGGCAAGGCTTCTCGCAACCGCTAAGCGGTCGCTAAGTCACATGGCCTAAAAAAAACTCTTCTATTTGTCATTTATTATTGAAAATTGGAAAATTTGAGATGGAGCGGCGACATTGTTTTGGTTCGATAATTGGATAGGAGACGTGCGACTTTGCGATATAGTTGCTAATATCCACGCACAAGAACTTAATCTTCAGGTTAAAGACGTGATTGATGCGACTGGTGAGTGGTCACTTGATAATTTAATCACACCAATGCCAGCCGAAGTGTTGCGGAAAATTAGAGCTAAAGAAATCACCTTAACGGACCAGCCAGATGTGGTACATTGGAACTAAGTGAGCAACGGCATTTATTCTTGTCAATCGGCCTACAGGACTTTCTACAAGAACTACGGCCAGCAACCGACGCTTGGTTCGAACGGTAAGTGGATATGGAAATTAAAACTTAGTAATAAGTTAAAATATTTCCTATGGTTGGGGGCGCAAAATTGGATAGTGACGAATAGCCTAAGACTAACAAGAAAAATTGCATCCTTGGCCCACTACCCCTTTTGTAACGATCCGAACGAAGACGTCATACACTTTTTTAGGAATTGCGAGGCGGCGAGACGTGTGTGGCGGTTGCTCATTGCCAAGTCGGACCTCTAGATTTTTGAGACGATTGGGGAGGATGTGTGGCTACAGGAAATCTCATGCGCCAAAAGTCCCAGTCCCAAATGATGCCAAACATCAGCTGGTCGTTCATCTTCGCAGCGACCCTTTGGCTTTTATGGTTGGCGCGAAATAATTTGGTCTTCAAACGCGAAATCTTAAGTAACGATTTGCACCTAAGTTTTCAGAAATCGACGGTGAAGACTAAACAAATACGCTGGAAGAAACCGCCAATGGGATGGTCAAAATTAAACGTGGATGGGAGTCTAATTAGCATGAGTAATAAGGGAGCCGCGGCTGGAGTTTTGAGAGCGGAGGATGGCACATGGAGATGGGGATTTAAGGCGCATATTGATATGCCAATGCTGGATGAAACGGAACTTGAGGTTCTAAAAAGGGGGCTGGAATATGCTTGAGAAAAAAGGATGAACCACTTTGAGATTGAGACGGACTCGGAGTCTTGTTATAATCTTGTCACAAGCATAAGAGAACCACAAGGTAGCACTGTAAATTTGGTTAAGAGTTGTCGAGAACTACTCCACCTACCATGGACGATTAAATTCCGATAGATTCCACGAGAGGCGAACAAAGTTGAGGACTTGATCACTTAGGAAAATATAGAAGGAGAAGATCGAGTCGTATTTTGAGATACGCCGCCGAGTCGAGTTGCGGAACTTATCCGCGAGGACTGTAATTAGTCTTTAGTTTTCGTTTTAATTATCTTCTTGTAAGAAAAAAAAGATTTCTAGTTCTATAATTTAACAATCATATTTAATGATGAAAGTGTATATAGGAGTTTGAAATTTTTAAATTTTATAGTGAATGACTAAAGGGCAAATTAAGGAGTTCCACAATTTTGGTTTGGCATCAATATTCCATTTTGTAGGGGCAAGTATATATATAATCTTCTACAAGACTCGTTTTTATGATTTTAAATGTATAATTAATGGATTAACTTTTATATTTAAGAAATATACTCATAATTTTACTTACGACGGAGAATTATAGTTTTAATTCTTAGGAATTATGAAATCATGTCTAGCGATGTTCCCCCTTTCCTTAATTTATATGTATAGCGGATAATGACAACTAGAACGCGAAGCATAAATTAATAAGATTTGCATGTAAAATAGATAGAACACTCTAATTTTATTTAATTTCATGATATGAAAGACGACCATATATAAAATGGTTCAAAAGTAGTACCGTACAGCGGTACAATTTATTAAATCTTCTCTAGCGAGCTGTGTAACGTAGCCTATATTAATCTCAAGACCACATAGCAACATTTTACCATGCATGCACTATCTAATTATTATATTGTTCGTGCATGTTACATTGAAAATTAAAAGTTAACATTTGACTGGTAGAATTTTCCTGGGACATAACCAGCCGGGATAACATTTTGCGCAACAACTTGCTTTTTGGACTCAATTGATGTAAGCCTGACAGAATAAGGTCCTCCGAGCCCTTGAGGATTAACGTTAGCGAAATACCTCGTACCAATGACTCGTGTCATAGATATCCATGACCCTGATTTTGCAGGTTTTACCTCAACGGAACCGAGATCACCATCACCATTCACATTCTCAACTGAAAAAGATAGATAGAATTGGTTTGCACCAGGAACAACCTGGAACCCTATGTTTGTGTTCTTATAGAAACATGGTACCCTGCAAAATTAATTAATTTATAACGGGATTTTATATGTGGCAAATCAAATAAACCTAAAACAGAAAAATTACATTTGCCATTTGGGATCACCTATACGTATTACTTTCAGAAAGATGTGCGAGTACAAAAACAAAAACAAAAAAAAGGACATGTAACGTACCTTTGATATTCAATCGCTACTCTTCCTAGTTTAAGGAATGCATCACCTTGTCCTTGTTTTGCTAGAAACTTGAAAGCTTTAATACTTAAATCGAAGTGAATGGGATCGTCGTTACAGGAACCAGGGCATTCGTTTGTGATGGTTACTGTAGTTGAAAATCCTGAACACATCGGATTTGATGTGCATTTCACCTGATATATATTACAACATGAATATTAGTTCATACTTCATAGTAAGAATGACGAAATGTAACTTAGTTAATTATAATGATCATAGAAAATAACCGCATAGCAAGCCCCGCATTCCTTTCCAGATGCGTATAGATTCTGGTTTCCAGCAGCTGTGAGGCCGAAATATGGAGCATTTGGTAGAAAATTGTCTGGAATTGAACAGCCTCCCCCTGCAGTTAATTAAACAAAAATATGATTTCTCTATTTATTTTTTAAGATGGTTAATGTGCCTATTCACATTATAAGGCATGACATATTAATTGTTTAAAAAAATAAAGCATGTATATATATTTCACATAACACACCAACAGTTGTATTGTGCTAAAAACAAAAGGGGACTAAGGGAATATAATCTTATTATTAGACTTCGATCTAGCTACCTCTCTATATTTTTATATAATCTTATTCTATAATTAAATAGTGAAAATAAATTTGTTGTTTAAGAAGTGCGTTAAGACTTAAGCCTTTCTGTTATTACCAGTTCCAGCATTAGTTCCTGACGCGTCCGTATAGAAGGTTGCAACACCTGACCCAGATGTAGCGAGAGAAGCATTGAAATGACTTTTGCAAAAGCAGTTGTTAGTTTGAAGCAAAAAAATAATCGCAACTGTCAAAAGAAAGAAAGGCTTTAAAATTTGATGAGAGAACATCATTTTTGCTGATTATTGAGAACAAGATATATTGCAATATATTGTATAAAAAATTGTTGTGGTAAAAGTGATACGTTCTTGTTCTCCATGACCCATATTTTATACTGGCGAAATGCTAAATTGAACTTATCCGAAAAATTACGTACTCTTCAAAAAGTAAAATGTAGTATAGTAATATTTTCAAAGTTGGTAAAAAAGTTCATTATTGAGTAATATAAGTTTTCCTTATGTAGTCCTCGTTTTTATTAAGTAGGTGAGTACCACCAATATTATTTCTTATTCTTTTTTATTTCTATCTAAACACTTTTGATTTTGTATATGGCCATGAAATATTTTATGTTACTAGAATTTAAGGATTTTAGATGTCACTAACAAGGTACGGATAGCACATATTAGAATACACGTTGTGGTGATTAAAGAGGGTCATGGTATCAAAATAAGTATTTTTGTAGATGCTCATCATTACTGGCTTAGCTTCGAGTAACAATCGTCAATATGAGTACCAGATTGTAATATCACATCACATATAGTATAAAAAAATGCGATGGTTTATATATAGTATAAAATTATAAAAAGCACAAATGAGTTTTTTTCTTACTTTATATTATAAAAAATTGTGTCTGTGTGTGTGTACATGGATCTACAGAGATAACATTTTAAAAACAATCTCATAATGATGTCATTTTTAAATTTTAATCTCAAATTGGACTTACTATTGTTTTGGTAGGATTCCTTATATTTATTTGAATAATCAAACTCAATTATTTACTTATATTTATTTGAATAGTCAAACTCTAATTTCAATTTTAGTTTTACAATTATGTGTCATAAGTAAAGGTAGGGTTCTAATTTCTTCTATTTTTAATTTATAGTTCATAACTCGGTTACTAAATTGAGAATATTATTTATTAGTTGTTTGATTATTATATGTATCAGCCAAATCGTTCTTTAATTGATTATATTGATTATTCTAAAATGCATTATTTCTTCAAAACTAGATTAATTAATAATAAAACAATAAAATCCGTACAAACAATTGAAATGTGAGAGGAGGGGATGAACCGATTCAAGGTTTCAAGTATCTATTGGAACAATATCACCGTATATTTGATACTGAACTCTCCTCGCCATAGACATTGTTACTGATAGTCAATTTTAAGGTGGTGTTTGCAAACTCTTTAAAAAAGGTCTAAACTAACTTTTAACTTAGATTACGCGGTTTAAGGTGTTTGCAAATATAGCTTATGTGGTTTGAAAACTTTTTTTAAGCTAGAAACTCCCACAATCTTAAAGTTGCTATGTACCTACTTTTGGCTTATGATAGTAATTATTAAATTAATTACAATATTTATGTACAACTATATCATTTATCGTTTATTAATCAATAACATTGATATTTTTAACAATAATTAAGAAATGCAATTCTAGCATTTTCTTTTACACACAAGATTTTATTTTTTATCACATTCAAAAGAACTTATACTTATTTATCAAATACTTTTAACTTACGACGTAAAGCTGATTTTAGAGCTTTAACTTAAATTACTAATTTCAACTTTTTAGAAGAGTTTGCCAACATCACCTAAGTAATCCACTATTATAGCTTATCCAGTCATATTAATCATCCTTAGGGGTGTTTGCAAGAGCTTTTAAAAGGAGCTTATGAGCTTTAAGTCACTGGAAAGCATTTATTTAGTGTTTGCAATTCATGATTTTGCTTCCCCTTCTCTTAAAAAAGTCAAAAATAAGCAGAAGCCCAGAAGCATGTCATGAGGTGCTTCCATAAACTACTTCTACTTATATATTTCTTAAATTTCTCTTAATATCATATTTAAGCCTTAATTAATTAGAAAGAAATCTCATGATTTCTCTCTTTCCCTATTTACGTAATATTTTCTATAATCTTAAATTGTGGTGTTTTAATTAATAATAAAAAATAATTAAACAAAAAGTAATAATGAAAAAGAATACAAAGAAATTCTTAATATTTTTTTTACTTAACAACAACATATTTATATTAACAACTTTCAGATAAAGTTATACTTTCTAAAAATAAATGCTTACATCAAATAAATTGTGAAATTTAGTGTAATAAACGTATTAATTCAATTATATTATTTTATTTTTAAATATAACCATAATTGTGCATGTGTGAGTGAAACATTAATATTATGTATATTTTAAATATACGTAAATAAATCTTATTGCATCTTGATCAATATTCAAAAGCTGCTTTTCACTAGCTATTGCAACACCACAAAACTATCTTAACTGTTTTAAGTAACTTTTTAAAACACATTTATAAACACTCACTGCTTTAAGTCAAACGCCGCTTTAAGTAACTTTAAGTAAAAGTTATGAAAAAGTAGTGTTCATAAGCTCTTGCAAACACCCCCTTAATACATTATGAATAAGTTTTTAGGTAACAATAAATGTAGCATTGGGGCCATAGTGGAAACTAGGCTGAGAAATAAAAATTTCAATAGAATAAGGAGTAATCTTCAGAATAATTGGGAGGTGGAAAGCAACATACACCTCAGTAAAAATTGCAGAATTCTTTTGGTTTGAAAAAAGAACTTAGTGGATCTTGATATTGAGGTTATGGGGGATCAGTTCATTCACTGCAGAATTGGTACCAGAGATTTGACTTGGAAAGGCAGCTGCACCTTTATATATGTCCACAATCAGATTGACAAAAGAAAGAGTTTATGGACAAAGCTGACAGATATAGCTCACATTATGCAGGGGCCTTGGCTTTTGGCTGGGGATTTTAATGTAGTGTTGAGCAATGAGGAGAAATGGATCGAGGATAATCAAACTTGCAATGTGGGGACAGAGTTTAGAGAAATTTTGGAGGCTACTGGACTGCAAAATCATAACTATGTTGGGACTGTCTACACTTGGAATAATTCTCATACCTTCTGCAAATTGGATAGGGTGCTTGTTAACCAGAATTGGATAGTGTCTCGGAATGATTCTATAGTACACTTTACTCCTCTGGTATTTCAGACCATTCCCAAATTATTATTAGAATTTTTGCAGTGGATCATAAGGTTAGAATTCCTTTCAAATTTAAGAATATTTGGGCTAAGGATGATAAATTCATGGAGCTAGTGTCAGTGGCATGGAACACTAATGTAAATGGCTGCAAAATGTACCAATTGATCACAAAACTGAGGATTCTCAAGGAAAAACTGAAGGAATTAGATACTTACAAATTTCAGAATCTGGAAAAGAGAATGCAAGACAACTACAAGAAGCTTCATGACATTCAAGAACAACAATTGGCTAAGCCAAGAATTAGTCAACTCAGACAGGAAGCCAACCAGAATAAGGAAGAGTATATCCAACTGCAAGCTTTGCTCAATCAGCAACTGCACCAGAAATCAAAAGTAGAATGGGTTGAGGAAGGAGATGGATGCACTAAATTATTCTCCCATCACATTAGAGCCAGGAGAAGAACCAATAGTCTCCATCTGCTTGTAGCTGAGAATGGGACAACTCTGAAAACCAGAAATGATATTACCAATCATATACTTAAGTCTTATATGGACTTATTTGGTGTGGAAAGGCATGTGAATCATACTGACCCTGAGGTTTATATGGACTTATTTGGTGTGGAAAGGCAGGTGAATCATACTGAGGTTTATCTTGCAGGTCCACAAGTAAATGAGGACATGAACAGAAGATTAAAGTTGCCCATCATGAAGAAGGAAGTTAAAAAAGTCATATTCAGCATGAGTGACAACAAGAGCCCTAGCCCAGATGGTATGAAAGCATGGTTTTACAAAAAAAAAAAAAAAAAGGAGGTAATCTTGTTTGTGAATCAGTTCAAGAATTCCAGAGGACAAGTAAGATTCTGAAGCAAATCAACTCCACCTCCACCTCTGTTTGTCTCATACCTAAATCTGCTAATACATCTTCTTTAAGTGATTTTAGACATATGGCATGTTGCAATATCATCTATAAGATTTTAACTAAGGTGATGGCTAATAAAATCAGACATTTGATGCCTGAATTGATCAATTTCTGTCATAATGCTTTTGTTTCAGGGAGAGATCTTTTTCAGAATGTATTTCTGGCTCAAGAACTGATTAGGGGCTACAATAGGAAACATACATCTCAAGATGCATGATTAATATTGATTTGCGCAAAGCATATGATACTATTAACTGGAAGTTCTTAGAGGGGGTATTAGTAGGATTAGGGTTTGATAATAGCTTTGTCTACCTCATTATGACATGTGTTACATCTTCTAGCTTCTCTTTCTGTGTGAATGGTAGCCTAGAAGGACATATGACAGGTAAACAAGAGTTGAGGCAGGGTAATCCTATGTCACCCTACTTATTTGTATTATGGATGGAATACATGTCCATACCCATCAAAGTTATGGTTAATAGCAGTAGCACTTTTAAATATCATCATAAAACTGCTAGAATAAATCTAACACATATGAGTTTTGCTGATGATCTCCTCCTATTTTGTAGGGGAGACATGGAGTCCATGCAAGTCTTGAAAAGTACATTGGATGAGTTCTCGGATGCTTCAGGGTTACAAATCAACAAAACCAAGAGTACTATCTTTTTAGCTGGAATTGAAGAAGAAGAAAGGGAAGATCTGAAACAGATATGGCAATTTCCTGAAGGAAGCTTCCCTGTGATATATCTAGGGATCCCCCCAAGCCTCAGAAAGTTTAATAAGTGAATATGAACCATTCATTAAGAATATCAGTGTTAGGATCCAAAGATGAATGGCCAGACAACTCAGCTATGTAGGTAGGTTGCAGTTGGTGAGGGTTGTACTTATGTTAATACAGAGGTTTTGGTGCTTTATTCTACCCATCCTTTTAGGGGTGGCAAAGTGTATTGAAGCTCTCCGTAGAAGCTACCTATGGACTGGAAAGGAAGAAGGGAGAAAATGACTTGTTGCATGGGCTAGTACATGCCAAGAACATGAGAGAAGAGGACTGCAAATAAAGAAAATCTTGAGCTGGAACAAAGCCCTCCTTGGATTCCAAATTGTCAACATTGATAATCATGCTTCGAGGGCTACAGTTTGGACAAAGTGGATTAAGAAGTACAAACTAAAGGAGAATGGAATATGGAATATGTAGGTGAAGCAAGGAGATTCTCCGTGGTGAAAAGAGTTGCTGAAAATTAGAGATGAGATGAAGAATAAATTCCCAACAATTATAGACTCGGATTGGAGGGAGACTCCTCAAAGAGAGGTAATCCATTTGTGCTATCAAGCTTTCCACATTGAAAAACCAACCATAGAATGGGATGCTCAGGTATGGAACAAAATCTCTACTCCTAGGGTTGCTTTTATACATTGGTTCTCTCTGTTTTAACGCTTCCTGCTGGTACATGCTTGTCTTCATTCACTTCTGACTGGAAAAGTGGTTCTCCAACCTCTCCTTCATCTGCTCGAAGCTAGAGATAGATCCCGCTTCGATTCTGTTAAACCAGTCTAACGCCGCTCCTATTAGTGTTGTTGCCATTATTTTTGCCTTAATGCCTTCGGAAAAGTCTTGTAAGTTCAAGAGACTCTTCACGGCATGGATGTGATCCCTTGGGTCACTCTTCCCATCATATGGTTTTATAGTCGGAATCTTGTCTCCTCTGCACAACACTTCTTTCTCGATTTCACAACAGAAGGGAGTCAACGGCCGTCGGTATCCAATTGATGTTGTTCCACGGTTTACGTTCCTTCTCCCGGCTTCCATGTCCTTAGTCATTTTAGTTGTCTCCCTTATCATGTTACGTCTGTTCTCCTCAAACGTCCTGGCTCTCTGGTCGTTCTCTGTATCATCACTTACTTCTACCCTCTCTTCACTTCTGGCCCTTGTCAAACGCCCTCTTCCAATGATGATGGATTAAAGACGAGCGAGTTAATGAACATCAATAATATTAAACAATTAAAAAATAAATTATTTATTCACAGTTTTAACAAATTACTCTTTAATTCATTGTACTCCGGTCTGTTATACAAATTATTCTACAAGAATACAAACAATTAGATGTTGATATGGGCATTTCCCGCATATTTGACCAGGCCCAAACCAGGCCCATATTGGACTATATCAGGGATCATATTCGATGTCATATCGGTAGTAATCACCGATATGT
The DNA here is from genome assembly GCA_948329865.1 of Linaria vulgaris. Taxonomy (NCBI): domain Eukaryota; kingdom Viridiplantae; phylum Streptophyta; class Magnoliopsida; order Lamiales; family Plantaginaceae; genus Linaria; species Linaria vulgaris. The sequence goes on from OX415249.1 coordinate 131,522,006, forward strand.
TACTGTGGTCCCCGGATCCCGAGGTCTATAAATACGCGGTGCCCGGATCCCAAAGTAAGCAATTATTATCCCTCAGCTACCACTCGTCATATCGAAATACATCACCGATGTTACTTTCGATATCTTATTCGATATCGTGACTACAACACACGCCTGTGACACGCCATACCACCTCATCACCGATCTCACATCGGGGGTCATCCTCGACATCACATCGAAGGCGATCACCGACGTCAGTTCGATCTGTTTACCGATATTCCGCTCCCATCCAAGCATCGAGGCGAAGATCCGAGGTGTTCGGGACCAAGCCTACACGAGACTCGTAGTGTAGGTCTGATTTGAGATAGGCTCGTTATATTGCCAGACTACTCATTTGTAATCGACACTCGCATATATATATAAAACGATCTATCGCCAAATCAGTGGTGCCGTCTGTGGGAACACCATTTCACGGACAAGGACGCCAAGATGCAAGGAAGGAGGACCCAATCGGAGTTTAACAGAGTTGCGACTAGAAACACGAGGATTGAGGACGCACTACCCCCTCAACAGCCTATTGACCAATAACAGACGATGATCCAAGCTGAGATGGAGCTTCCTCCAGCACGGAATGAACCGCGACGTAGGCGCGAGCCACGAGTCCTGGTCCAACCACTGCCATGCTAAATACAGCGGACCCTGCTACTGAGGGCCCGACCACTGAAAACCCCGCGGATGTCCCGATGACCGAGATGCCAAACGTGGATCTTCCCGACTTAGAGGAGACAATGGCTGCAGGTGAGAGCACCATTCCCCCTGCCGCCATAACCCCGGAGATGCTAGCGCAGATCAACACTTCTATAAAAGTGGCGCTTGACACTACATTGGAGATTTTGCTTCCACGACTGGCAGAACAAAGGACAAGGGACATTCGGGCAAGGCCCCATGAATCCCGAGCGGGTAAGAGAAGGGCAAGGTGGGGATGTGACGAACAGGAGGATACAGGGGACTCATTCAGAGAGATATCGCCCGCTGCTTACGACAGGTCGGAGAGACGGGACCCTAGGACCCTGGACCGAGAGATGACAAGAAGGATGGAACGACTTGACCGCGAGAGGGCGAAAATAATCAGGAGAGTGGAACGCGGCCGCGACCACGCTGAGATTGCACATTCAAAAAATGAAGATGCGGGAGTACTACATGTAATATCGAGGAGGATGGAACAACTAGACCACGAGAGGGCGGAGTTGACGAGGAAGGTGACTCACAGTCATTGGAATGGTCGCAGCAGGACCCCGTTTTCAGACGAGACGATGGCAACACGTCAAGGTTCATTTCCCAACAAGAATGCAGGCAGAAATCGCAACAGAAAAAGGCCCCCGAAGACGTACACACCGTTGAATAGAGGCATTCTAGAAGTGATGGTCGTGGCAAAGAGAAACAGATGGTTGACGGAATCCAAGCCATTGAATGAGACTCCCGGGATGAAGTCATCGGGAAAATACTGCGCGTACCACCGTCAGCCAGGACACAGGACGGAGGATTGTACGCACCTGAGGAATGAAATTGAAAGGTTGATTAAAGAAGGAAAATTGTTCGAGTTTGTCAGAAACGCCAAGGAAAATTCCAGGGGGACGGACAACTCTATATCCCCTGGAAGAGATTACTCACCCAGGAGGGGAAAGCAGAAGATGATTGAGGCGCCCGAGGAGCATGGTAGGACCATAGTGAATGCCCCGAGCAGATGCGTCATTAACATGATCCATGGAGGAGCCTTAGGAGGCGACACTGCTTGCAACCGAGAAACTATAACACGAAAAGGCCAGGGTGGAGCCTACATTGGGTACACAAATGCAATCGTACCAGAAGCGTACTTGAATGAGGAGATCTCTTTCACCAGGAGAGACTTGGAGCAACTTAGTCCATTGGTCTTGACCGCAGGTAAACTAGATTGCCCATTGGTTATCACTATTAATGTGGATGAATACCAGGTGCACAAAGTTCTGGTGGATAGCGGAAGCTCCACGAACCTGATATTCTCAAAAGCCTACGAGCAGATGAGGATAGCCCCAGACCGGCTAAAGTCGATATCCACCCCATTGACCGGATTCGGCGGAGCAGAGGTAGTTCCACTTGGATAAGTTGTATTGCCCACATTGTTTGGAAAAAGCCCACGCACTCGGGTGATGCCGATAAAATACACGATAGTCGACATCCCGTTCCCCTACCACGCCATCATTGGCCGACCGGCACTCAACCAGATCAGGGCAGTGGTCTCTACTTATTACCAGAAGATTAAATTTCCGATGCCTCAGGGAGTTGGCGAGATTCTAGGTGACCAGATACAGGGATGGATGTGCTATGTGGACTCGCTGGAGCACCCGAGAATCAGAAGAAGACAGGAAATACAAGTCCCACACCAAGAATACATTCCGCGCATAGAGTGATCACCATGAGGAACAACGGACAATATTTTAGATTTTTGTAATTTTTTAAAAATTATGCTTGAACATTTGAAACATTGCCCGATCGCGGATTAAATTGTAAACCTAAAACAGGGGGAACTACGCCGGTCTGATTTCCCATGCAACGGGATACGTAGGCGGGTTAGGTTTACCTAGCCCTCGACCGTTATCTCTTATTTTGCCCCTTCGTGAGTCGGCATGTAACTTAAAACATGGGGAACTACGCCGGTCTGATTCCCCATGCAACGGGATACGTAGGCGGGTTGGGTTTACCCAGCCTTCGACCATTATCCGTTATTACCGTTTTATTTGTTGCCTGGCGCAATCTCATATTTCATGCAGGGATATGTCCTAAGCGGACATTATAGAAGTGCAGAGAATGGCACAAAGAGTTGGGGAATGTTCCCCCAGATATATGTTTAACACATCGCCCTCTTACAGGTACAACAGGTACAACATGCACGATAGAGCACAATGGAAACACTGTTTCTCGTATAAAACTGATATTCCCAGATCGAGGGAACATTCCGCAGATAACACATGCACGTCATTTCTTGCTTTCGTATTAGCTTTTACGTCGAAAATATTTCTCGTCTGTGCTGTTTTACAGGGCTTAATGACCTACAGATTCAACGACGACAGAGTCACCAACAGACATAGTCAAAAAGACAACGAAAAGGCTCCTACCCATGAGCGGTAACGGGTCATCTACAAAGAAAAGGCTCCTACTCATGAGCGGTAACGGGTTCCCCCGTGATAACGGGCGGGCTCCTACCCATGAGCGGTAACGGGTCATCTACAAAGAAAAGACTCCTACCCATGAGCGGTAACGGGTTCCCCTGTGATAACGGGCGGGCTCCTACCCATGAGCGGTAACGGGTCATCCACAAAGAAAAGGCTCCTACCCATGAGCGGTAAAGGGCTCCCCTATGATAACGGGCGGGCTCCTACCCATGAGCGATAACGGGTCATCTACAAAGAAAAGGCTCCTACCCATGAGTGGTAACGGGTTCCCCTGTGATAACGGGCGGGCTCCTACCCATGAGCGGTAACGGGTCATCCACAAAAAAAAGACTCCTACCCATGAGCGGTAAAGGGCTCCCCTGTGATAACGGGCGGGCTCCTACCCATGAGCGGTAACGGGTCATCCACAAAGAAAAGGCTCCTACCCATGAGCGGTAAAGGGCTCCCCTGTGATAACGGGTGGGCTCCTACCCATGAGCGGTAACGGGTCATCTACAAAGAAAAGGCTCATACCCATGAGCGGTAACGGGTTCCCCTGTAATAACGGGCGGGCTCCTACCCATGAGCGATAACGGGTCGATTAAAGAAAAAATCCCATGTGATAACGGGGCCAATCCAAGAAAAAAATTCCTTGTGATAACGGGGTCGATTCAAGAGAGAATTCCCTGTGATAACGGGGCCAATTCAAGAAAAAAAAATTCCCTGTGATAACGAGGTCGATTCAAGAGAGAATTCCCTGTGATAATTGGGCCAATCCAAGAAAAAATTCCATGTGATAACGGGGTCGATTCAAGAAAGAATTCCCTGTGATAACGGGGTCGATTCAAGAAAAATTTCCCTGTGATAACGGGGCCAATCCAAGAAAAAATTCCATGTGATAACGGGGTCGATTCAAGAAAGAATTCTCTGTGATAAGGGGGCCGATTCAAGAAAAAATCCCCTGTGATAACGGGGTCGATTAAAGAAAAAATTCCCTGTGATAACGGGGCCAATCCAAGAAAAAATTCCCTGTGATAACGGGGTCGATTCAAGAAAAAATTCCCTGTGATAACGGGGTCGATTCAAGAAAAAATTCCCTGTGATAACGGGGTCGATCATAAAATATTCAAGCAATAAAGGTCTCCCTGTGATAACGGGATGGGCTCCCGCCAATGAGTGGTGGCAGATTACACATCTTTCCACCAACACCGAGGGAATTCAAATCATCCTTTATTGACGACAAGCAAAGTAGAGAAATCTCATCGATACGAGAACGAAATGAATGCATTGTCAAATATCGAAATACTGCACACTCTATCATCACGACAATAAAAATCAACAAGTTCTTAGACAACGAGATCACGCAGAGTCACAGATTATGAAGTTAACAGAGAAATAAACATTCAGTCACAGAACCACGAATCTAAAATAGTCCGGAAAGGGATAAATTTGAATTACAGTGAAAGCAGCAAAACAGCTACTCCCACAAGGACCCTTCAGTCTTCTTCTCAACGACCTCGGAAAACACATCAGGGTCGACCGGACCATCCTCCACCTCATCTAGGCCACTGATACTACATAATATGGTAGCGACACGTGTTATGTCACGTGGATGCCACAATTGGAAGGATTGCCATTATTTGTATATAACGAACTAAGCCCTCTATGATATGTCGTTGGAAAGCCACGGTTTCTAGGTCGCAATGCAACAAGCGGATCGCAATTCCGAGGTCCAGAGTGGAAGTTATGTCCAAAATGGTGGGACTGCGCAGAACCTGCACTATATCGAAATGTATATCGAATGTACATCGAATATCATATTCGATATGGGTCCAACGCCTATAAATACTCCTCCCCCTTGGCCATAAGAAGGGAGAAAAACCTAGGGATCACCCCGTCACGTCAGTATCGAAGGGTACGTTGAATATCATCCCCGATATGCCATATTCGACATAGACCCCCGACATACCTTCGACATACTGCAATACCCGATGTTATATCTAACATAACTACCGATATACTTATCTCCCCAACATGTACTTTATATGCTTGGAAAGCTGAAGGAGTCTACTTTCCATATCAAGAAGCGGTTTGAGATTTGGACCTTCCTGCAAGGAGATATGGTCAAAACCGTAAAGCCGTGCAATGCAGAATAGACAAATGAACTACGTTCGACTTGATTCCCCCAAAGGGATACGTAGGCAGCTTGGGATAACCGAGTTCAGTCCGGAATCATCAACGATCCATTCGTCCCATCACCACGTCGCTTGGAGTACACGTGTGTAAAGGACTCCATCACAATTCTCAAAGTGCAGTTCCCATATTTATAAGAAACTCAAATCCGAGAAAACGTATAATTCAAATGACGACCTCAAACTACGCGTCCACTGCATTAGGGGGTCCATCGAAAGTCATCACAAAGTGCATCCCCCGCAAGTTTGATCTCCGTCATTTGAACTTGCGGGACGAAGGGTACAGGTAACCCAGAAATTTAAAATTAAATTTGCGAATTCTTATCTCTAAGACAAGAATCCCCAAATTGGGGGACTACATGATATGGGCATTTCCCGCATATTGGGCCAGGCCCAAATTGGACTATATTGGGGATCATATTCGATGTCATATCGGTAGTAATCACCGATATGTTACTGTGGTTCCCGGATCCCAAGGTCTATAAATACGCGGTGCCCGGATCCCAAAGTAAGCAATTATTATCCCTCAGCTACCACTCGTCATATCGAAATACATCACCGATGTTACTTTCGATATCTCATTCGATATCGTGACTACAACACACGCCTGTGACACGTCATACCACCTCATCACCGATCTCACATCGGGGGTCATCCTCGACATCACATCGAAGGCGATCACCGACGTTAGTTCGATCTGTTTACCGATATTCCGCTCCCATCCAAGCATCGAGGCGAAGATCCGAGGTGTTCCGGACCAAGCCTACACGAGACTCGTAGTGTAGGTCTGATTTGAGATAGACTCGTTATATTGCCAGACTACTCATTTGTAATCGACACTCGCATATATATATATATATATATATATATATATATATATATATATATATATATATATATATATATATATATATAACGATCTATCGCCAAATCAGATGTCATCACGTTTGACGATTTGAAAAGGTTAGGTGATTCATTTATGATGATTTATTATATTTATCTACTGCCAACTTCGAAAGCTGGACCACCAAGGGGGAGATACAGAACGACCCCTTTAATCGGGATCTTCTTTTTTAAGATAAGGCATGAGACAACAGACTCATTTTCAAAACTGTATGTGACGCGTGCAGTAAAGGAAACACTTTTTTATATATATAAAGTGTTTTCTCTAATTATCTATCATTTGATGAAATATCCCGTAACTTTTCCTAAAATTCTTAAATGCTCTTTTTATTTGGGCCAACTAAATATTCCCCGTAAGTTTCAAATTTTCTACTAAAAATGTCTAAATCGTCTTATTCGGTTTAACTCACTTACGTGGTATCTAGTCAATAAAACGCATTGCCTAGTCAACAAATCGTTGGGTCAACTCATTTTTTTTTCAGCAAAAAAAAAGTTTTTTACACAGACTTTTGTAATTTTAAAAATTATGCTTACACCCCATCATAAATTGCACTTTGCACCCCAAAGCATATATATATATATATATATATATATATATATGTGTGTGTGTGTGTGTGTGTGTGTGTGTGTGTGCGCGCGCGCGCGCGTGTGTATACAATTTTTTATCTTGAAAACTATTTGTGAATCATAATATATACTTTAACAATTTATAAAAACAAAAAAAAAATATTTCATAAAAGAAAAATTATAATTCATCACACCCTTCTCGTAACCTCCCACCCCTCCGCGCCCCCACGTCATCTTCATCACCGGAGAGGAAAGCGATGGGTTGACCGACAATCGATTCTCTGTGTACAACGTCCTGGCTCTCTGGTCGTTCTCTGTATCATCACTTACTTCTACCCTCTCTTCACTTCTGGCCCTTCTCAAACGCCCTCTTCCAATGATGATGGATTAAAGACGAGCGACTTAATGAACATCAATAATATTAAACAATTAAAAAATAAATTATTTATTCACAGTTTTAACAAATTACTCTTTAATTCATTGTACTCCGGTCTGTTATACAAATTATTCTACAAGAATACAAACAATTAGATGTCATCACGTTTGACGATTTGAAAAGGTTAGGTGATTCATTTATGATGATTTATTATATTTATCTACTGCCAACTTCGAAAGCTGGACCACCAAGGGGGAGATACAGAACGACCCCTTTAATTGGGATCTTCTTTTTTAAGATAAGGCATGAGACAACAGACTCATTTTCAAAACTGTATGTGACGCGTGCAGTAAAGGAAACACTTTTTTATATATATAAAGTGTTTTCTCTAATTATCTATCATTTGATGAAATATCCCGTAACTTTTCCTAAAATTCTTAAATGCTCTTTTTATTTGGGCCAACTAAATATTCCCCGTAAGTTTCAAATTTTCTACTAAAAATGCCTAAATCGCCTTATTCGGTTTAAATCACTTACGTGGTATCTAGTCAATAAAACGCATTGCCTAGTCAACAAATCGTTGGGTCAAGTCATTTTTCTTTCAGCAAAAAAAAAGTTTTTTACACAGACTTTTGTAATTTTAAAAATTATGCTTACACCCCATCATAAATTGCACTTTGCACCCCAAAGCATATATATATATATATGTGTGTGTGTGTGTGTGTGTGTGTGTGTGTGCGCGCGCGCACGCGCGTGTATACAATTTTTTATCTTGAAAACTATTTGTGAATCATAATATATACTTTAACAATTTATAAAAACAAAAAAATACATTTCATAAAAGAAAAATTATAATTCATCACACCCTTCTCGTAACCTCCCACCCCTCCACGCCCCCACGTCATCTTCATCACCGGAGAGGAAAGCGATGGGTTGACCGACAATCGATCCTCTGTGTACAACGCTCGATTGCTCAACGCTTTATCGGCGTCAGCAAGCCGCCGCACGAGCTTCGGGGTCCAAGGAATCGACAGAAATTTGGTCAGATTATTTTCTAGGTAGGGTTTTTCGATCCTGAGGACTTCTCGATTCAGTTGTCGGCGTAGATCCACGCCTTTGCTGAAGATGGGGGCGAAGAAGGCTGAAAATAACATTGGTTGGGGGTAAGGGGCATCGTGGTGTTGGGGGTGGTTTGGGGGGGAGGCACTGGAAGGGGATGATGAAGATGATAGAATTACTTTTTATTTTTATGAATGTATTTTTTTTTGTTTTTTATAATTTTGTAATTTTTATATATTGTAAAAGATATGGAAAAAATTGTATATATATGTTTTGGGGTGCAAAGTGCAGTTTATTATGGGATGCAAGTATAATTTTTTTAAAATTACAAGGGTTTGTGTAAAAAATATTTTTTAACTGAAAAAAAGATGATTTGGTGGGACAATTTGTTGACTAGGCAATGCGTTTTATTGACTTGACCCCACGTAAGCGATTTAACTCGAATAAGACGTTTTGAACATTTTTAGTAGAAAATTGAAAGTTACCGAACATATTTAGTCGGCCAAGATAAAAAGGGCATTTTAGAATTTTAAAAAAATTACAGAGCAGAAAAAATAATTCCTCCTTTAGTCTAATTGTAACTTTATATAATTGATTTTAATGCAAGTTCATATTTTAGTTTTAATTAATTAGGATAATTCGTATTCAAAATGATTTTTTGCATATCAATTAATTGCACTATATTTGTGACTTATTAACAATTTTGTGACAACTTTAAATCGGATTTATTTTTATTTTTTGTTTTAGCTAAATTAGTGATTGGCCACTTTTGCTATCTACCTTTTACGGAGTTGAAAAACATATTAACTAAATAGACTCCTTCTTTCGAGTTTGGTTCGAAGGCGATTGATGCCCTAATTTGCTTCATCTATGCACGAGATGTTGATGGCTTCTTACAAAATAGTGTTGCGTGCTCTTACCAAAATAGATGATTATGTCCAGTGAACATTGGAAGTAGTCAAGTTAGGAGGTTAGCAAAATAAGGGTTTTCTCCCTTGCAAGAAGGAAGTGATCATATTTGGGAAAAATACATAACACTCTCTTGTAGTTTTAAAATTTTGCACGGAATTTTCTTATGGTTTAAAAACAGCACAAAACCCCATTGTTGTTTCAAAACCAAACAATAATGTTAGATGAGATAAAGTGGGTTGACGTTTGGCAAACCATGACGTTAAATATCTCCAAGATAGACACAATATCCATTGGTGGAACTGCGTGTGTCGAGGCAGGCTCCTAATCGATATTGAAGAAATCTTTGAGACGTTTAATCGAGGACTGTTTCAAAGCTAAATCTTGAGCAAGGATGCCTTGTAGATAACGCAAGATGCGGTTTAAGGCAAGATAAGGGAATATGCCTTTTTCAGGCATGCGTCTGCACTTGACGAGGGGCGTCTGCACTTGACGAGGGGCGTGGATGTGAAAGGCAAATTTGTTAAATAACCTAAGAAATATCTGACCTTATCTTGTAAAAGGAAGTACTAAGGAGCATAAGAAATATAAGTTGATTTTTTCTAATTGTAATTCCTTTTGTGTTTTTTTTTCAGAGGTTTATTAATTTGTTTGTAGGTGAGATCTTTCAACTTTTGGCATGTTAACTGAAAATTTCCTCAATGATGATATGTAGTTTTGTCCTATGAATCCAGGGCTCGTCAAGAACTTGTTGGTGGGAGAGGAAAATAGATTACTTTCACAATTTTTCATGCCACTTCAGTTTTTATGATTAAATAAGTATTAGTACTAGTTATTTTGGATTATCAGGCTTAACTTGTACAATTGTAAATTTGTTCTAAGGAATTGTGATAATGAATGTTAGAGTTTAAAATCGATTATACAGTATAATATTTTGTTTTGTCTCAATTATAGCATCACCGAATATTATTGTTTCACGCGCAGTTGAATTTGGTGTTAGACCGTATGTCGCTTTACCTTTTCTCAAATGTTTAAAACTGTCATAAAATAAGCTTGCATAACACTAGAGATCGTCATCAAAAAGTTTGCATCGCACTAAAAGGTGTCGCAAAAATAGTATTAAATCACTAAAAAAAAGTGTCGCTAAAAACAATTATAAATCGATCACACTTGAAAGTGTCACTATAACAGACTTAAATTACAATAGTTTCACAGAAACCACATGATAAATAAAACGCTGTAAAGCATCATAATATTTAGTAACCCTGACCTATGTGACGCTTAAGGAAGTGTCACTAAAAATAAAGAGTCGCGTTATATCTGTGTAATGTGACACTTTTGGGTAATTAAATAGTCATGATTTTGTAAAGGGAAACTATAATCGCTAAGGAGCTAAAACTTTTTTTTTAATGTGCGTACAATTATAGGATACTTTTTCAAACTTAAGAAATATAATTAGAATTGAAGGAATGTAATTCTTAATTACGGATTAAAAAATGAACCGCTATTCTTTTTTTCCTTTATATCTGGAGGATTAATGACAAGATAAAGGAAATTCAATCAAGCATCTAATAAATATATATAACACTTATTCCATCATCGTAAGAAAGACCTTGTACAATCGTAAGAAAGACCTTGTACAATGATCAATATAAGCATCACTCCTAGAGTAAAGTTTAATTAATTTTTCGCTAGCAGGATGTGTGTAACGTGACCTAGCTATAAATATTAGTTTCAAGACCACGTAGCAACAACGTAACATTGGCCATTCGTGCACGCACTAAAATTAGTAGAAATTAACATTCGACTGATAGGGAGTTCCTGGAGCCCAATTTGCCGGAATAACGTCTCTCGCAACCACTTGTTTCTTGGACTCAATTGATGTAAGCCTGACAGAATAAGGGCCGCCGAGACCTTGAGAATTAATATTAGCGGCATACCTCGTACCAATCACTTGTGTCATAGGTATCCATGCCCCTGAATTTGCAGGTAATAAATCAACGTACCCGAGATCACCATCAAGATTCACATTCTCAACGGAAAAAGATAGATAGTATGGATTTGAACCACTCTCAACCTCGAACAATATATCCATGCCCTTATAGTTACATTTTACCCTGCAAAAACCAATTTTCATAACTCATTAATTTTATATTAATATATATATATATATATATGAAAATAAACCTAGAAAAGAAAACAATATATAGCGAGAGAGATATAGGGACCTATATTTCATTTCACTCCTTTTGTTTTTACATGACATAGGCATACGTATGGGTTATAGACTTATAGTTCTAAGAAATTGCACAGAGCATACTCAACGTTTAAAGAATATAGTCGAGTTGGTATTCCTTTAAGGCTTTAACAGGTTCTGTTACCTTCTTTTTACGCTTTTAATTTGTTTCACAAAATAGAAAGGAGTGTTGTGTGCCAAAAACCTTAAATCTAGAGTACCTTCGGTATTCAATTGCTACTCTTCCTAAGTTTAGGATTGCATCACCTTGTCCCTCCTTTGCCAGATGACGAAAAGCTTTTGGACTTAAATCGAAGTGAACGCCATCGTCGTTACATGTACCAGGGCATTCGTTTGTGATGGTTACCGTAATTGGTATTCCTGAGCACTGTTCATTTTGTGTGCACTTCACCTGATGATATATTACAACATGCAAATTAATTTATGGTATAAAAACGAGTAGTAACTTAACAATATTATTATTTTACAGCATATGCCTTAGTGTAATTATATATATAAAAAAAAGTGATACAAAATTATAATATAGTTATAGAAAATTACCCGATAGCAGGCCCCGCATTCCTTTCCAGATTGGTATAGTTGTTGGTTTCCTGCCGCTGTGTAGCCGTAATATGGAGCATTTGGTAGTAATTCGTTCGGAATTCCACAACCTCCACCTGCAATTAATCAATATAAACTAAATACTTTTTAAGAAGAAAAAAAAAAGGCAACAGCCCAACCCGTTGTATATAAATTGCGTGGAAAAGAAAAAACATTTAAGTAAATTAATATATATATATATACAAGAAAAAATGTTTAAGTAAATTAATACATATATATATATATATATGTATATATATACCGGCAGATGTGCATTTTATGTTAATTAATCGCAAAATCAGTGAGTACTTAAGAAGATAACAATCAGGAAAAGAGCTAAAGTTTACCCAAGCACGTATTGTGTGAAATAGCTAGACAGATTAGGCCTTCTAAGAAAAAAAATATAGATCATCAATATTTCTTAAGATAATTAATTAATGTGTTTATTTCACATAAAACTTGAAATAGTTTACTTATTTATTGCTTAAAAGAATAAAACATGTACATATTTCACATAACACATCGGAGGCGGTGTTGTGCTAAAAAGCTAAAGGGATCGACTTGGGATCAGTAATATATATGCATTTCATTTTGTCCCTAAATTGTATAAAAGTGTCTTAATAGTTAGAATTTTTGCTGATCAAAAAAAAATTTAGTTAGACTTTTCGATTTCAGAAAATAAAAGAATCTTCTCATGGTTCCTATATCTTTTTCTCTGTACTTTCTGCATTATCTATACTACTTTAAGGTTGATAAGTTCTTTGTTAAAGAAGTTTGTTAACTATTTATCAAAAATAGAAAAAAGTGTGTTTGCAGTTATTACCCGTTCCAGCTTCAGCCTCCGTGTAGAAAGTTGCAACACCCCGCGCAAAAACCGAATGGAGAGAAGCATTGACTGATGGTACAGAACTTTTGCAAAAGACATGGTTAGTTTGAAGCAACAAAATAGTCGGGACGGTTAAAAGAAAGAAAGGCTTCAGAATTTGATGAGTGAACATCATTTTTAATGATTTTCGAGAACTGACTATGTTTTGAAATACACAAAAATGTTTGTGGTAATGTGGTAGCTTCTTGTCCTCCATGGTCCTCATATATTTATACTGTCGAACCTAATAAATTTTTTAGCTTGGTATTCTAGTAATTCTCAAACTTGGTAGCATAAGATTTCCCTATGTGATCCTCGTATTAGTTAGGCAAGTGATCAAATTGTAACTAAATTCATGTTTAACAATTAAGAGTTTGATTCTTTGATGTTCGAAATCAATTCTTATTACTATATATGAGTTCCGCTAACCTAGTTATAGAGCCGAGCCATCAGTGCCGCAATCAAGAAAAGATCCAGTAGATTCCATGCAGTTTAATTAAGATCCCATATTTTGCTCTTTCTTTAAATGAAGGACCCCTTGATTTTCTCTTTCTCCAATCAATGCCCGCTAGCTCCATATACCTTTAATCCAAATGTTTCAATTTAATCTAATGGCTAGTGCGTGTTTATCGTAAAATTTAAGTATAAATGTATAAAATTCCCGTTGCGAGAAACTATATGTATAAAATTTTACTTTATCTAATTAAATTTGTTATCCTATACTTCACTTTTTTGAGATTTAAATAATTATGTGTTTTACTGTAATCGAACTAACTATATATGTATATATATATATATATATTATTTTTTTAATTGGTATTCTTTTATTATCTACTAGTACTTAATAACTTAAATTAAACAATATTAATTATGTCCTAAGGTGCTATTAATTAGAGAAAATCGTGGGGTCCTAACTATAGGTGTTACAACACTGTGATGATCAGACAATCTATCTCCCAAATCCCTCCTCCTTTTTCTCTTTATTTATTCCGCAATTTTGTCTTTTCTTGCCACTTCCTGCACTACTTTTCATGCCAGGTTTCAGAGAATGTTTGCCATTATTGTTAACATTCTCCTCACGTGTCTTTATCCCTGTTTGCATATACTTTGAGAGGTCCAGATGTCATCTTCATTTTGACACGTACCCGATTGTTGTCTTCAGGTACCTCTATAAATTGTTTCCCCATCATTTCCATTCTTTTCAACTAAAAGCATCTTCTTCTGCCTCTTGATTGAAGAATCTTACTTTTGTCACTTTTTAGTTTGCTTTGTAGTTTATCATAGTAAGTGTAATTTCCCCTCTTTGCTACAATGCCTCCCTTCATCTATGGGTCATCATCGTCCTCTGAGGGATCTTCTCCTATGCATGCTCGAGGTGAACTTTCGAACGAAAATGCGAGGACTAGGCCCACAGTGGGCAGTGATGACCCATAGATGAAGGGAGGCATTGTAGCAAAGCGGGAAAATTACACTTATTATGATAAACTACAAAGCAAACTAAAAAGTGACAAAAGTAAGATTCTTCAATCAGGAGGCAGAAGAAGATGCTTTTAGTTGAAAAGAATGGAAATGATGGGAAAACTATTTATAGAGGTACCTGAAGACAACAATCGGGTACGTGTCAAAATGAAGATGACATCTGGACCTCTCAAAGTATATGCAAACAGGGATAAAGACACGTGAGGAGAATGTTAACAATAATGGCAAAAATTCTCTGAAACCTGGCATGAAAAGTAGTGCAGGAAGTGGAAAGAAAAGACAAAATTGCGGAATAAATAAAGAGAAAAAGGAGGAGGGATTTGGGAGATAGATTGTCTGATCCTCACAGTGTTGTAACTTGATTACTGACTATTTGGGCAAGGCGTTCCTCGAATATTACTAGAATTACTCCAATGAGTTGACAAATGGCGCCGTCTGTGGGAACGCCATAGATTATTGCCTTCGAGTTATGTCAGTAAGAGAGTCTCGACACTTAAGATATTCAGAACAGATGGACAAATCAGCCCACTCCGAACATTGGACGGAAAATCACAGTGAGTATATATCAAGAATCTGCAGAGGGTTCCCCTGGAAACCCCCCGCCACCTAATGCCGACTACATCAATATCCCGAGGACAGTATTTGAGGATCTAGTGGAAGCAGTTTTAAGAAGAACTCAAGCTAATGAAAGACCCCCAGAACCACAACCTATACTACCTTACAGAGAAAGATATAGGGTGGAAGAGCAAGGATCAAGAATGATGCCAACTCCAGAGCAAATACCACCAACACAACCAGGGTATCGTCAAGAAGGGTATCCAAGAGGGATACCTCCACCAGGTAATGGTTTCGAGGATAGAATGCCTCCCTATCGTCCCAACATGTTTCCTCATTCAAGCAATGAGCCAACTCTTTGGGAAATGATGAATCATCTCCGACGAGAGATGCTCAGCATGAAAAGGGCCATCACACCAGAAGATGAACCAGTATACCATGGATCTCCGTTTATACCGGATATTGCACAAGCTACAATTCCAGCCCACGTAAGAGCGGTCAACCTACCCATGTATTCAGGAGAGAAAGATGGAAAAGACCCGCAGGATCACATCAATCAATATATCGCCACGATGGATTTGCAGTCAGCCCCGGATTTTGCGTTGTGTCGAATACTCCGGGCTACACTGACAAGAAGAGCACAATCGTGGTTCACACAGATATCATCGGGCACCATATCCAATTTCTCTCAACTGGCTAGTCTATTCGTACGACAGTTCGCCTGTAATAGACGATATCCAAAGTCAGCATGCCATTTATTTACCATAAAACAACAAAAAGATGAATCCTTGAGAGATTTCATGAAACGCTTCTCTGATGAAGTGTTGGATGTTCCAAATGTTGACCCGACCATGATAGTAGACATTCTTGCCCAGGGATTACGGTCGGGGAATTTCTTCCGATATCTGGTAGGAAATCGAGTGAAGGACATGAATGAATTAATGCAGAAAGCAGAAACTTATATCTTGATGGAAGAAGCAGAAAAGTCTAAGTTGAAAGTAGAAAGCGTCGATGCCCATGCAAGGCCAAAAGAAAAAGAGGAATCCAAAGGTCTCCCGCCTTGGAGAGACAATCCGGGAGTAGTGAAAAGGCATCTTCAACCGGTACCGCTACCAGCCTTGACAATCACTCAATCGGAAGTATTAAACGTGATGCGAGGAAATAAAGATTTCTCTTGGCCTATGCCAGTAAGACAACCATACAAGAAAAAAGACACAGGAAAGTTCTGTAAATATCATAAGGCATATGACCACACCACCGATGGTTGCAAGAACCTACGGAACGAAATTCATAGGTTGCTGGACTTGGGATATCTGAGAGATTACTTAAGCAATAACAGAGAGGATCAATCGATGGATCGAAAGAAAGCCCGGAGTGAAGAAGGTGAGATTGTCGTTGAACCCCCCTCGAGGAACGGCGAACAAGATGAATTTAATCAACAATTACCGCCTCCACCAGATACGTATTGAGATAATCCTCCGTCAGGGAGAACTATCAACATGATTGAAGGAGGAGATATATCCGTGTCCACTGCTGGAAAAAAGAAGAAATATCTCAAAGAGGCTAGAAAGGCGGGACAAGGAATATCGGTTTGCACAGTGCAAGGAGTGAGATTACCAGCAATATCCTTCGGACCCGAAGATCTTCAGGGAATCGTATATCCTCATGAAGACCCGCTGGTAATTAAGGCAACAATAATGGGTATTGAGATACAACGAGTCCTCGTGGATACTGGAAGCTCAGTGGATGTATTGTTTACCCCAACTTTCGGAGCAATGGGACTAAAAAGGATACATCTCGATCCCACAGAGATACCTTTGGTAGGCTTCTCAGGAGAAACCAGCTGAACTTTGGGTACCGTTATACTTCCGGTGTCTTGGGGTGAAGGAGCAGTGAGGCGTACCGAGCATGTGAAGTTTTGGGTAGTAGAAGCATCCTCACGAACGTATAACGCTATATGTGGAAGGCCATCTATTCACGCCTTCGAGGCCGTACCCTCTACTCTTCATCTCAAAGTAAAGTTCCCCACGATGTCGGGTATCGGAGAAATCCGAGGCAACCAAATCAAGGCTAGGGAATGTCGTATGAATGCCATACCAACAAGTGTGGAAGAAGAACTTAGCCACCCAGGAAAGAAGCGGAAAATGGAGGAAATACGAGTCCAACCGGTGGAATAATTAAAACTGGTAGAACTAGAAGAGGAAAATAAGAAAGTGAAAGTAGGAACAGGAATGGGTCTGACGATAGAAGAGGAAGTCGTTTCCATCCTAAAGGAATACAGGCACCTCTTCGCATGGGAAGGAGGCCCACCTGGAAGAATCAGCCCAAGGATATGCCAACATCACCTCAATGTCAATCCCATCTTCAAACCCATCCGGAAAAAGAAAAGAAACATGGGCCCAGAAAGGAATGGGATTATCAAGTCAGAAATACTACGACTTCTCGGATTACAGCAAATAAGGGAAGTTATATACCCTGAATGGCTGTCCAACGTCGTATTAGTACCTAAGTCGGGAGGACGATAGCGAATGTGCGTGGATTTTACTAATTTGAACGATGCCTGCCCAAAGGATTGTTACCCCTTGCCCAGCATCGACTAGTTGGTAGATTCAACGGCAGGGTGCGCACTATTATCCACGATGGACGGCGACCATGGGTACAATCAGATTCCAATGGCGGAAGAAGATCAAGAGAAAACCAGTTTCATTACTAATGTTGGCACGTATTGCTACATGGTCATGCCGTTTGGACTCAAGAACGCCGGTGCCACCTATCAAAGGTTAGTGAATCTGATGTTCTCAGATGTTATCGGAGATACGATGGAAGTTTACGTGGACGATATGATTGTAAAAAGCAAGAGGGCAGAAGATCATCCGAGAGACTTACGACAAGCTTTAGCCATCATGGATAAATTTGGCATGAAAATAAGTCCCAAGAAGTGCTCTTTCGGGATCAGAGAAGGAAAATTTCTAGGATATATGGTAACAGAAAAGGGAATAGAAGTCAACCCGGAAAAGGCCAAAGCCATCGTAGAGATGAAATCCCCTAGCACAATAAAAGAAGTGCAAAGGCTAACAGGAAAGATGGCGTCACTCAGCCGATTCATATTACGGTCAGCAGAGAAGGGTCTACCATTCTTTAAAGTGTTAAGGAATGTGAAAGAGTTTCGATGGACTCCAGATTGTGAAGTAGCCTTCGATAGCCTGAAGAATTATCTGGTGAGTCCTCCGCTACTAGTCAAACCTGGAGATAAGTTGTTTGTATATTTGTCGGCTGGAGAAGAGGCTGTAAGTGCAGTATTGGTGAAGAATGAAGGAGGTGATCATCGTCATGTGTATTATGTTAGTAAAACCCTGCAAAGCGTGGAGAAGAATTATGTGCAAACAGAAAAGTTGATATTAGCCCTTGTAATAGCGGCTAGAAAATTAAGGTCATACTTCCTAACGTACCACGTGACGATACTCACCAAATATCCGTTAATATCCATACTCAATCATCCTGAAACATCAGGACGAATGGTAAAATGGGCGATAGAATTAAGCGGATATAGCTTGTCATACGCTCCACGACCAGCCATCAAAGCACAGGTTCTGTCTGACTTTGTAGTAGAGATGAAAGAAATGCAAGATGAGAAGCTACCCGCACTATGGCATGTGTATGTAGACGGATCATCTGTCGGAACGCACGGAGGAGCAGGAATAATCCTGAAGAATTACGAGGAAGAAGAAAATCTATGTTTTGCCGTCAGGATTAATTACCCCCTGTCTAACAATGAAGCGGAATAAGAAGCCCTCCTGATCGGAATGAGGCTAGCCATGGAAGGGAACATCAGTCGAGTGGTGATTCACAGTGATTCATAGTTGATAGTGCAACAAGCGATAGGAGATTTCGAAGTAAAAGAGGAACGACTGAAAGCCTATGCCCAAACAGTTCGAAGTAGGCAAAAGCTATTTGAAGAGTTCCAGTTAAGGCAAATTCCTCGGCTGGAAAACCAAGAAGCAGATGCGTTATCCAAGATAGCAACTCAATCTGTGGTCGAAACGCGATGAATTACTTTGTTGCAAGCTATGGTGTCAGAAAAACAAGAGCTTCAGGAGAACACCAACGCCATCGTGGCCCCAGTGATAGCAGGATGGATGTCAGATATTGTTGATTACTTAGAGGATCCCACGCAATATTACGATGACGACAAAGAGAGGAAAAGAATAGAGAGGAAGGCAGCGCGTTACTTCCTGCATAAAGGAGTGTTGTTCCGGCGATGTTATTCTAATCCTCATACTCGATGTCTAAATGAGCAGGAGGCGTTAGGGGTAATAAAAGAAATGCACGAAAGAACATGTGGAAATCACTCGCAAGGTGCAAGCATGGCCAATCGTATCATAAGACAAGGGTACTATTGGCCCACGATGGTTCAAGATTGCCAAGAATACGCGCGCAAATGCCCAGCATGCCAAGCCCACGCTTCACAAATCCATCAATCGGCGGCCCCATGGGAACCAAGTCTACTAGCCTGCCCCTTCGCCAAATGGGGGATAGACTTGGTCGGACCCTTAATGCCTAATCCAGAAGCAATACTTGATAGTTGCAGTAGATTATTTCACAAAGTGGGAGAAGCAGAACCGATGGCCAGAATTACAGCTGGTGCAGTTATCAATTTCCTATGGCGAAATATACAATGCCGGTTCGGAATTCCTCTATACCTAGTAAGCAACGACGGACTCCAGTTTGAAGATGAAAAGGTAGAAGATTGGTGTAAGCACTGGGAAATTAAGCATTGCTTTGCTTCCGTCGGATATCCCCAAGGTAACGGGCAAGTTGAGAGAACTAATCGGACCCTGCTGAAGAGCATTAAGGGTAGGTTGGATCATCACAAGGAACGATGGATAGAAGAAATTCCAGGTGTTTTGTGGGCATATCGCACGACCCCTAGCTCTGCCACTGGAGAAACGCCATACAGCATGGCTTATGGTTGTGAGGCTGTAATTCTGCCAGAAATCGTAACGGAAAGTTGGAGAATCCGAGAGTATGAGGAGGTTAGTAACAGCTCTACTCTAACCTTAGCTCTGGATTTGTTGGAAGAAAGGAGGCATCGAGCCTCAATCCGAATGGAAGGGTATAAAGCTCGAATGGCCAGACACTACAACAAAAATGTCAAGTTTAGAACATTCCAAGTCAGAGATTTGGTTCTCAAGCGAGTGGGAGCGTCAAAGAATGTTGCTAAATTGCAGCCCAAGTGGGAAGGACCATACAAGGTGAACAAAATCATTGGACCCGCTACTTATCAGCTAAGTACTCCTGAAGGTATCGTACTTACCCGAACTTGGAATGCGTTGAATCTAAGAAAGTATTATGCTTAATATCTTGTAAATTTAGAACTAATGTAAATAAAGGAGCCACACCGGTGTACATGTAAATAAAGTCGTGGTGGAATAAAGATGGCTTTTATTTATATACATGGAATTCGTACATAGTCACAAACGCGATTCATTCCGATACAGCCATCTAACCCGACTAACTTGCATACACACATATAACACGTGGTTGGACTCGGATAGAGTCCGAGGTGCCTACGTATCCCACGACTGGGGAATCAAACCACTCGTAGTTCCGATTTATTTACACATCACGAACCCACACAAGTAATACATGAGAAAAGAAAACCATTCTGAGAAGGGGCGTTTTCCTTCTCGAATAATGCGACGATGTTGCTCTTGGGAAAGGTCAATGGGATCCATAATAGTTACTGTTGGGATTACTGATCTTCGGAAAGACGAGGAAGGAGAAAAATGAGGAGGGATTTGGGAGATAGATTGTCTGATCCTCACAGTGTTGTAACTTGATTACTGACTATTTGGGCAAGGCGTTCCTCGAATATTACTAGAATTACTCCAATGAGTTAACAATATATATTATAAATAACTACCACAAGTTAAAAGCATGCATATAACAATTTCTAGATGGTTATTAGACGAGGCGTATATTCCTTTTTAATATTTTAGATTTATTGCATTTTACTCCATGTACCTTGTGTTATTCTTGCTACGGACTCTACTATATAAAGGGTCTTGTGCCAACTTTGTAAATATAATTTTTCATTATTCAGTTTACAGAAACCCTAATGTCTCCGCCTCTCTCTCTCTCTCTCGTTACTTTCTTCTCCGATTCACCAACAAACTCAAAAGTTAACATGGTATCATTCGTCTAGGTTTCTTCGATCATATTCTCCGTTCTTCCGCTGCTCTTTCTTCTCTTTTGCGGTTTTCAAATCGCCTGCGTGAAACCATCTCTTTCACGATCTCTCTCTTCGCACTGTTGCCTCCATTTTTCCTCATTGAATCTGTCTTCTGTAACCAGATCTGGATTCTACTCCCCCTTGCGATTCTATTGCTACTCGCATCGTCGCTTTTCCCCAAATTTTGTTCGAAACCCTAACTTTCGGTTCAGCCGCTCATGACTTCTCCGGCCACCAGTTCTGCCACCACCACGAAGCGCAGCCCTAGCGAGGACCCTTCCTCAATCTATTTTTTGGGATCCAGTGATGTTCACGGTTCTTCGATCGTCTGTGAACAACTTACCGCCGATAACTATGTGTCCTGGAGCAAGGCGATCCGCTTAGCGCTCAACATCAAGAATAAATGGCGCTTTGTGGATGGATCTCTTCCGATTCCGCTCGACAATGACGATTTGCGGATCTGTTGGATTAGGGCAGACAATTTGGTGCTCACGTGGCTACTCAATTCCATTACCAAGCCGATTCGTAACACCCTACAGTTTCTGACCACGTCCTTAGAGGTATGGGATGAGCTTCAAACGAGGTATTCTCGCACTGACGGTTCACGGGTATTTCATCTCCAAAAATCTCTTTATACTATCTGTCAGCATGCTTCTTCTGTGACTGATTATTATGGCAATTATAGATCTGTTTGGGATGAGTACGTTTCACAACGCCCACTTACCCTTTGTTCTTGTGGCAATTGTGTCTGCAACATAAATCGTAACATGTTGACTCTTCAACAGCATGACTGTGTGTTGGGTTTTCTGACTGGGCTTAATGATTATTTCACTGTTGTTCGTAGTCAAATCTTGCTCATGAAACCCCTCCCCTCTCTGTCCCAAGTTTATGCACTTTTGCTTCAAGAAAAAATCAACGTGCCCTTTCATCTCACAACCAGGCTGACACTCTTGCTATGCTTACTCGAAACTCAAACTTTTCTAACACTAACACCAAATTTTCTCCTACAACTATTTCTTCCACTGATGCTAAACCTTCAAAGCCTTCTACCAAGAACACAAAGAAGCTCCAGTGTACCCATTGTGGGTTTCATGGGCACACTGTAGACAAATGTTTTCAAATTTATGGCTACCCCCTGCCTGGGATGGGCCTCGGGGAAAAAGGTCCTTACAACCTAATTCTACCTCTGCTAACTGCACTATTATTGAGGAGCAACCTTCTGCTGGGACTTCTGTTGGGACTGATCTGAATCTTCAAAATCTTTTTGAACAATTTTTGCTGTTTACAAAATCAAAATCCCAGTCTCCCTCTTCTGCTCCTCACACTGCAGCTACCACAATTGCTAGTACTGACTCTACTCTTCTCCTTAACTCTGCTGTTACTAAGCCTTCTTGCACTAGCACTTGTTGGGTTTTGGACACTGGGGCCACTGATCACATGGTTTGCACATCTTCATTTTTTAACAGTACTCCTCGACCTGTGAATATATCTATTAAACTACCTAATAATAGTTTTACACCTGCCACTTTAATGGGAGACATCATTATATCTCAGTTTCTCACTTTGAAAAATGTTCTCTATGTTCCTGCTTTTTCCTTTAACTTGGTTTCTGTTTCTAAATTAACTTCTAACTCTAACCTTGGTGTGTTTTTCTACTCTTCCTTTTGCCTGATACAGGACATCTTCATGAGGAAGATGATTGGTTCTGCTGATTTGGTGCATGGCTTATATGTTTTGAAATTTGCAAACTGTACTTTACCTTCCTGTCATGTGAACTCTGTTATTTCTTGTTCTTCTTCCATTGTTTCTAGATGCCTTTGGCATAATAGGCTAGGCCACCCTTCTTCACAGAAGTTGGCTCTTATCCCCTCTATTACTGCTTCCTCTGCTGATTGTAAGCCTTGTGATGTTTGTCATTTTTCTAAACAAAAGAAACTTCCTTTCCTTCAAGTTCATCTGTTTCTTCTAAAGTTTTTCAACTTATTCACTGTGATGTATGGGGCCGTTTTTCAGTGGTCTCCCATGATGGTTTCAAATATTTTTTAACTATTGTGGATGATTTTAGCAGATGTACTTGGATTTTTCTTTTAAGACATAAATCTGAAGTAGCAGGCAAAATTGAATATTTTGATAACCTTGTGAAGACTCAATTCTCTTCTAAAATTCAGGTTCTAAGATGTGATAATGGCACAGAGTTTTTCATGCATTCCTTCTTTCATAAAACTGGTATTGTCCATCAAACATCTTGTGTTGGAACACCTGAACAGAATGGTATAGTTGAAAGAAAGCATCAACACTTATTGCAAGTTGCTAGATCATTAAGATTTCAGTCTAATGTGCCTTTATCCTACTGGAGCAATTGTCTTTCTACTGCTGTTTTTTTAATTAACAAACTTCCCTCTCTTGTTCTTAACAGTAAGTCTCCTTTTGAGGTCCTTTATGGTAAACCTCCTGATTACTCCTTACTAAGGAGCTTTGGTTGCTTATGTTTTGCATCTACCCTATCTTCCCACAGACATAAGTTCTCTCCTAGGTCAATTAAATGTGTGTTCTTGGGCTATCCCTTTGGCACCAAAGGGTATACTTTACTGGATATCTCTACTGGCAAAGTGTTTATTTCTAGAAATGTGATTTTCTATGAGTTTGTTTTCCCTTTTCAGTCTAACTTTGTTAGCTCTAACCCCTTTGGGCAAGACTCTCCTTGCACCACACCTTTTGTTTCTTTGCAGGATTCATGGGTTCTTCCTAATTTGCTTCCTGATTCAGATATTGCACACACCACAGGTTCCATCCCTGCAGTCTCTGTCACTCAGGCAGCAGCTCCTCCAGCCCCACCATTGCCTTCCTCTCCTGCTCCTACTTCCTCCCATGACTTAGGTCATGCTAGTAATGTTCACTTCTCTCCTCCTCTCACTACACATAGCAGATCCAGTAGGCATACTCATTCTCCTGCTTATTTGGACCTTTATGATTATGATTTACCTGCATCATTGCATAAGATCAATACCATGTCATCCAACTTGACTGTCAAATATCCTATTGCATCTCATGTCTCTCTTGATCATCTTATCCATGCTCAAAGAGTATTCACTGCTGCTGTGTCTTTTATTAAAGAGCCTAAAACATTTAAACAGGCTAATTCTATTCCTGAGTGGAAACTTGCCATGAAAAATGAGCTTGATGCTTTAGAACAAACTAATACTTGGGTTTTAACTGAGTTGCCACCTGGTCAACACTGCATTGGTTGCAAATGGGTTTTTAAGGTCAAACTAAAATCTGATGGCACCATTGAAAGGTATAAGGCTAGGTTGGTAGCCAAGGGTTACACTCAGGAAGAGGGTTTGGACTATTTTGAAACTTTCTCACATGTTGCTAAGCTCACAACAGTTAGGGTTCTTTTAGCAGTAGCAGCATCTCATAATTGGCATGTTCACCAGTTAGATGTTAATAATGCATTTCTTCATGGGGATTTGGATGAAACTATATTCATGACTCCCCCACCTGGGTATTGCTCTGACAGTGACAAAAGAGTTTGTTTACTCAAAAAGAGCCTTTATGGCTTAAAACAGGCCTCAAGGCAATGGTATAACAAACTTACATCTTGTCTCTTTGCTTTTGGTTATAAACAAATTGTCTCTGATTCTTCTTTATTTGTTAAACAGTCTGGTGTGTCTTTTACTGTTCTCTTGATTTATGTTGATGATGTCATTGTGGCTGGTAATGATCTGACTGAATTAACTCATCTTAAGAGTCATTTACATGACAAATTTACAATTAAGGATTTGGGTAACATTAAGTATATTCTAGGCATTGAGGTTGCTAGGTCCAAGTCTGGTATTTCCTTGTGTCAACGCAAATATGCTTTAGACATTTTAGATGATTCTGGTTATCTTGCTTCTAAGCCTTCTGTTATTCCTATGGACTCTAAACTCAAACTTAAATCTTCTGATTCTTCTGCTTATTTTCCTGACCCTACTGCATACAGGAGACTGGTGGGCAGGCTCTTGTATTTGACAACTACAAGGCCGAATTTAAGTTTTAGTATTCATTGTTTGACTCAGTATATGTCTCGGCCTACTGTGACCCATCTTGATGCTGCTCATAGGGTCCTGCGTTGTATTAAAGCAACTCCAGGTAAGGGGTTATATTATCCTTCTAATTGTGAATCTCACTTAAAGTCCTTTTGTGACAGTGACCTGTCTGGACTCTCGGAGGAGTATAACTGGTTACGCAGTCTTCCTTGGTGACAGCCTTATCTCCTGGAAAGCCAAGAAGCAGCCCACAGCCAGCCGCTCGTCGACAGAAGATGAATATAGGGCCTTAGCTACCACCACATGTGAGATTCTGTGGCTGATCCAGTTGCTTGCTGATCTGCGCGTGTCTCAAACTCGCACTCCAGTCCTCTTCACCGATAGCAAAAGTGCTGCTGATATTGCTGTCAACCCCGTACAACACGAACGGACGAAACACATCCAGATCGATTGTTTTTTCGTTCGAGAAAAAGTGCACCAAAGAGTTTTAAAAGTGCAACATGTGTCCAGTGAACTTCAAATTCCGGACCTATTCACCAAACCATTGCCAGTTCAGCCCTTCACAAGACTGATATCCAAGTTGGGCCTTACTGATATCCATGCCCCACTTGAGGGGGGGGAGGGGTATTAGACGAGGCATATATTCCTTTTTAATAGTTTAGATTTATTGCATTTTACTCCATGTACCTTGTATTATTCTTGCTACGGACTCTACTATATAAAGGGTCTTGTGCCAACTTTGTAAATATAATTTTTCATTATTCAGTTTACAGAAACCCTAATGTCTCCGCCTCTCTCTCTCTCGTTACTTTCTTCTCCGATTCACCAACAAACCCAAAAGTTAACAATGGTGAAAGTTACTAGCCTAAAATAAGTACTTTCATGATTTTAAATTGTGAAATTGATTTTAGCTTTATTTAAGAGTTTGCAAACACCACATAAAAAGTGTATTGCCATTGATATCGGGAATCATTGCGAAGAACTAATCAATAAAATTGCACAACGCGGAAATTCTTATAGAGAAAAAATTATATTTAAGAAAAAAAAATGATTTGAGATGTGACCAAGTGATAATAAACACTTATCATTGAACAGCGGCTTGATTCATTAGGAAAGATGAAATCGTGGGGTGAAGATTATAGAAAAGAGCAAATTATGGGGACTTAGATGATATTATAATTACAGATATAAAGAGTTAATTAATAGTAGGACCAATTATTTTTTCTGCCCTATAACTTTTTCTAAAAAATTTAAATGTCAATTTGGTTTCGAGCTGATAAAAATGCCTCGCAAGTTCGTTTTTTTGGACCAAAATGCCCAATTGGCCTTATTCGGGCTTCAACGCTGATGTGACAGTCTAGTAAATAAAACGCTACTCCACATGAATTTAGTTGCCCGTTCACGTCATAATTGTATCCCCAAAAAATATTTTTAATTCAAACCCTTATAATTTTAAAATTATCCTTGCACCCCATAATAAAGATTGTATTTTCACCCCCAAAATACATATAAATTAAAAATGGGAAAAAAGCTTAATCGCTATTCTTAAACACTTTTATTTATAATCAGAAAAATAAAGTGGTTGATTCTTTAACATATATATATATATATATATATATATATATATATATAAAGTGGTGGTGATGGCGAGTATGGTGGTGGGTTGGTGGTGGTGATTTTGAAGACATAGAACATGGCGTTGAAGAAGTCTCCAAAGTATTAGATTAGATTGAATATTAAGGTTAAAGTTTGAGGCCTCCAATGTAGGAAAAGAAAAATTATGGGCTCTTACATGTAGGAACCAGAAAAGTAAATGACAACCCCTCAATCTATAAAATAAGCACATTGCCCAGTTTAATTTTTTGTTTTTTGCACGAAAGGTAAAATATTATTAGCCTGAAAGAGTGTCATACAAGATTACGAGGGGCATACCCCAAGTTAAGTTACAGCTTAGACACTAATAGCATTCAGATATAACCAGTACACCACCAGGCATAGGAAAGAACAAGGCTCTAGCCTAGGACTATGACATGTTCCAAGCCTAACCATCTCTACATTCTTCCTCCTCCTATAGATACACCTCCTCCATTCCAGCTCCAGGACAAGGCATGTGACTGTACTCTCCTAGGTGTGATCCAGTAGTTCATGGTTGCCTCTCTTGGTAGTTGCTCATGTACTGGTTCACTCTTTCAGTTGGGCCAGAGATAGGGAGTTACCTTAAGAGATGCACCTTATCTGTATCTTTTTGTCCTTGAGAGAGTACATGTTAACAAAGACATCCACTTCACAGCAAACAGTTATCTCATACCATGAACATGATTAAATTTTTATGGAACATAATCTATCAAGTCTATCAAGAGTACTTTTAATAAACATGTTGCTCTTCTTACCTACCCTATACCTGATTCTTATTGCCAGCTCTTGCACCAGGTTCACTGTGATCTGTTTATCTGGGATCACCTTATCCTCAAATACCATAGTGTTCCTCCATTTCCAGCTCCAGTACATCACACTTCCCAGTGCAGCTGCTCTTACTTAATACACCATTGATTTCTTCTTCTGTGATCTACCAAATTTTTCAATCCATTCTTGAAGTTGTTCCTGCACAACACTGACTCCCACTGCCCTCATAACTGGCTCAAGGATTAACTTGACCTTTGGATAGTGGAAGAACAAGTGGTCTAGATTTTTTGATGCCTCTTTGCACAATACCCAGTTTAATTTTAAAATAGGTAAATTGCCACATATAATAATCTTAATATCTATGCACACTACGCTCATGTTGAGCTCTTCACCTCTTCACCACTTCACCATTTCTCTGTAATCAGTAAACTTTTTTCTTTTGGAGTATTCCTTTTACTCCATTTATAAAATTTCATTTTGCCGATCAAGAAAAAACACTCATGTTGAGTTTTGTATGCAATTGTAATTTGAATTAACAAAATTATCATTAGTTGAAATGTGTTGGAAACGTGTGCACGTAAACATGTGAATTCATAAACATAAACATACACATAAACATATGATTATATTTTCAGAACACGTAAACAATAACATATAACATGTATTGCAAAACTGAAAGTAAAATACGACAATAAAATAAATTCGGCCTCTCAGCAACTGTAGGAAAATTCTTGGAGTGGATTAGACGAGTTAGAAAAATTTCGTCGAAGCATTGGACGAGTTGGAAGTTTAACCTCCTCCCCTTAAGATCAATTTGTATGCTACCTTTTAAGCCCTCAATAAAAAACGACCTCCCAAGGTACAACGTTCAGCACCACAAGATAGCAAGTGAAGGTCTATACTACCTTCTCGATCGGACTCGAATAGTATTTGCGAAACTCAGAAAAGGAAAGATGTTTATGCTATGAGCATGCTGAATATTGTTTTGTGTTTTGGATGCTCTTCTCCTTTGCGCAAAGGCACTTTAAATAGGAAAACATTTCATGTAACAACCAAGCCATTAAGGGGTGATTTTAATTCAGCCCTAAAGTTGAATGTTACACATTTAGCAATTAAGCACAAGGGTTAGGTGGTGTTTGCAAACGCTTGTGAAAAGGTAGAAGTTCATAGTTTAATTTAAGTTTCAAAAGCACTTATATTTAAAAGTTGAGGGTGTTTGCAAGATAATCTTAAATTTGAAATAATTTAATTATTTTATTTAAAAATACTCACCATAAGCCAAAAGCACCCTTACACCAACTTTAAGATTGTGGGGTTTTTTAGCTTAAAAAAAGTCCCGTAACCAAATAAGTTAGAGTTGAAAACACCCCAAAAGTCCTTTTTTCAAATAAAAAGGCTGATTATAGCTTTATTTAAGAGTTTGCAAACACTACCTTAATTCCATATTACTGTAAATTTTTAAATAAAAATCTTATATATATATATATATATGTATAAATATATATAATTTCACCATTATATATATATATATAAATAAAATCTCATCAAATTAGCTTCTCATTAAGCCAATACAATTCACATCATTAAGCCCAAGTTGCTACAATATCAATTGGACTCAATTCCAATTTCTGAAATTATATTTGGTCTCATGCCAAATAATAATTTATCCAACAAAATGCTCATTTTTTAGAAAAGTTTACGTCACTCAATTTTCGACAAGCGAATTGCATCTCTCTTTATATGAAGAGGTATCTTGCACCATATGGTAGTACATTTATTTCTTTTTACAAGGGGATAATGAACCTCTTTCGCATATTACAGAGATGTGGTGTGTCAAAAACCTTCTAAGAAAGATAAAAATGTGGGAACCTCCCCAAATGATCCTTCGTTGAAACTGTTCCATGAGTAAAAATCACAATTAGCTTGACACTTAGATATGTAAGCTATTATATGTGAGAGAAATGAATGTTCAGTTCAGTGAATCATATCAATACGTAGTGAGTTTCATTTATATATATAATCCACACATTTTGATACTTGCATTCGTATACAACTGGTTTGTATAAAATGTAGCACAACAAATAAAGACGAATCTGTAAAAGTTCTTAATGAATTACTCTTTTAACTTTCTCAAGTGATAGTCATTAATTAGATCTTGACCACAATTTATCAACCTTCATAGATTACTGCTTATCAAGAAGTCGGTCAACTTAAGAATCGTGATGTTCTGATGTCGTAGCATTCTATTGGCAGTAGTTGGAATGTGACTGAGATTGTATGTGTACTTATCTCTATTGAGCCTTATTTCATAATTCAGTCATGCATATGATCAGAAATATTTTAAGTTAAATTGATTTTTTTTTTCTTATGTTAATGGAATTCGAGGGCATGAGATGCGACAAGTCTTCCCAATATATAGAATTGCATACAACAACTACAACTAGGTCTAGGTGGTATATCCAAATTGAATGGACCTAATGTCTTACATTTTTTGCATGATGGATTTATTAACCATTGGACCGGTTTAGGCCCAATTTCAGTCGTGTTGGTTTCAAAATACTTGTGGCGCATTGGCGCTATGGCTTGATCAAACCCATATAGTCACATACTCGCACTTGAGAAACAGTAAATAAATTGAACTTACTCATGAAAATAAAAGTAGAAAATAGAATACTACAACGTTTATAAAAGTTCTACGTTTTCAAATTGATTTCGTGCTTTCATTTTCTCATTAAAATCGAATAAGTTAGATTTCGGAATTACAAACAACAAATTAGCTACGCATTGCTGATTAATCACTCTCAATAATGTTAACTTTCATTTTCTTTTAAAGCTATCTTAACTTATACTTTCATCGATAAATAATTTCCAATAAAATTAGAAATTGGAAAATCATATTTCTGGTAGATTCGATATGGATCAAAATTTTCACACTTTTTTTCTCAAAAAGTATCAAAAGACTTTCATTAACTCTTTGGAATATCATATTTCTGCTAGATTCGATATGGATTAAAATTTTCACACTTTTTTTCTCAAAAAGTATCAAAAGACTTTCATTAACTCTCTCTGAACGAGACAGTTGAGTATTTTTCACATTAGTATTAACTATAGATCAAAATTGTTA
Organism: Linaria vulgaris; assembly: GCA_948329865.1. Lineage (NCBI taxonomy): Eukaryota > Viridiplantae > Streptophyta > Magnoliopsida > Lamiales > Plantaginaceae > Linaria > Linaria vulgaris. The sequence goes on from OX415249.1 coordinate 131,552,704, forward strand.
TAGGTATTCACGAAAAGTGCCAAAATGCTTTCATTTTCTACTCTAACGAAAGGAAACATATAAGTACTTTCTATGTTCGTCGCAGTTATTAAGCAAAAAGAAATTCAAAACATGTTAAACGTTAAAGCACAGCGAACCACAAAATGTTTAACAACAAGAATTTTAATCCATGATTTAATTACATATTTTGCGAATTTCTCAAAGAGAAAAACGAAGAAATAGACCTTGAAATAATTTGAAGAATTCTAATATTTAACGACTCCAAGCCAAAATTTTAATATCAAAACAGTTCACAGTACTAATTTTCTGATCTATTTGTTTTGGTGAGGAAAAAATAAAAATAAAATAAAATGTACGGAACTGAATTGACTAAAATCCGATTTCCTCCTTTCTTTTTCTTTTTGCAGACAATACGAAAGGCAAACAGCTAGTTCCGTGTTACCTTACCTCCGGAAGAAGGAAAGCCAAATGGATAGTAATAATAAATTAATAAATTAAAACATGTACCAAATAATAATTTAAGAAAAAGAAGTGTGAACTGTCCTTTTAAAAGTTGTACTCAATTTGACTAAGTCAGCCGTAGGTGGATAAGTGAGGGGTACTTTTGTCCACCAGAGTCAAATTTTGACTATTTCACCAATCACCACACGTGCGATAATTGCAGGTTCCTCAACTACAATTTGCAGGACCTGAATCTGATACACAACTCCGTGTGCTTTATGCGTGGAGGAATTAAACTCGAATCCGCAAAATACTATCTTATCTTATTTTCTTCTTTTTGAATAAGATATAATTTATACATTCTTATCGTCTTCGCTACATTTATGTTTAAAATAATTTAGGCTGTACGTAATTATTATTTTTTTTGTAAATCCTATAAGTCAAATATACATAAGTACTGTAATATTTAAGACATGTCAAATAATATTAGTTTAATTGAGTTTGTGAGTACTAATCTTCATAGTATATTAATTCTTTGCCAAGAGAGTCACATGCAGAGAACTATTGGCAACCGAATGTTATTTTGTTTGTTAGTCTTAAAGAATTCTGCAAATAAATGAACTAAAGATTTGAAAGATGTGAAGTGATATGAAATAATAGATATATAACTTCAAATAATAGATTTTCTAAATGTTTTCTCTCTTTTCCAAAAAATCTCAAATTATCAAAAAGAAGGAAAATAAAAGATTTTGCTTCATTCTTTTTTCTTTTTTCCCACTCTCCGGGGAAGTAAAACAGCAACAGGGCTTAAGTTATAAGTCAAGTATCATGTAATAAATACAAAATTTATTAACTAATTAAATTCTAATTAATATTAGGTTAATACGAAGAAAATAATAGTAGTAGCGTGCTGGACAACAACAACAACAACAACAACAACAACAACAACAACAACCAAGCATGTGTAATCCCAATTAAATTGAGGTAGGTTATATGAACCATGAATGAATCACGTCGAGTCGTGAACATGAGTCGTGCTGGACATCTAAATAAATTAAATTTACACTTTACGTCATGAGATGAAATTTTACTAACACTATTTCCCTTGGAAATATATTAGTCACATTTTAGGAAATTCCTAAGGATCTATTGTCAATGATAAATACAATTCACTTTAAGAGATTACGTGAACGCAAATTGGTGGGTTAAAGTTTATCAAAAAAAAATGGTGGGTCAAATTTGTAACATTAATTCGTCACAAAGTGCAATAAATTGAATCCAAAGAAATAAAATGGCGATTTTGTCGTATATTTTATATTTAATTAATTTTTGGATGTGGAGGAATAGAGTGTAGGATCTAGGTCACATAATTCTATCACTATTCATGTCACATTGCCGCATTAGTCTCGAACTTGTGAACTCAGTGCATGTGCCATTGTGCTCCGTTTTAAGACAAATGAAGAATTCTTAATTCTCGAACTAAGAATTCTTACTTGTTTGTGCACTATTTTTAGCTGTAAATTAGGTAAAGTTTATGAATCTTTCTCTTTTTTCAAGAGAGTAGAGCGGGAGAGTAAAAGAATATCTTGTAGGATCAAGACAAATAGGAAATAAAAAATGACTAAAAATATTGGAACTCTAATTTTAATTAATAAATAAATCAGAGACTAAATTTAGCGTATTTAATACAAATAATCATACATTTATTTGATTTAGCACATGAATAGATACATTTGCACCAAAAACTATTAAAAATATTTTAAATTAATCATGTAAATATTTCATTTTTATTTTTAATTGACACAGTAAGACACACTCAAATTTACGCATTTTTAAAATTTAACGCACGGGTGCACGCGCTCTCGCTCACTCAACCACATTATGCGACTTAGGGTAGGAGAGGAGTTGTTTGCTTTGTGGTAATGTGTGAACTCCGAAGGTTACCCTCGTGTAGATGTGTGTGGTCCACTGATTGTTTTGATAGTTAAGTGTTATTTTGTATTATGTTACATAAAATTTGAGATGACTTGAAAAAATACAAAAATGCAATAGATACGAAAAATCAATTTGTATTCATTTCTATAGAGTTAAAAAGGAAAACAATTTAAAGCTTCAATCTATGAATTAAACCGACGTACTACGTAGTGGTATGTCACTTGCTACAATGTATTTAAACTAAGCTTAGTGCAAAAATGAAGATCTCAATGAGTCGTTTGTCTTACATAACATTATATAAAAATCAGTAACACGATTTTTAAAAAGTTAAAAAAATATACCACTTATATAAAGTGTGTCATTATAATACTTATAGACGGACCTAGGCGTGAGAGGGTCTACACAATTCAACCTAGGCTTATTTGAAAAGATTCTAGCGCAAATTACACGAACTCGGAGGTGATTCAAAAGTTATAATGACTTTAACTCGTCGAAAAACTGTTGGCCCAGATGATATCTCTATCGAGGCTTGGAGAAGCATGGGAGAGATAGGGGTGACCTGGTTGACGGCCTCTTTAACAAAATGTGGCGATCAAATAAAATACCAGAAGAGTGGAGGAAGAGTACGCTAATACCTCTATATAAGAATAAAGGTGATGCCCAAAATTGTTCTAACTATCGTGGGATAAAGCTTATATCTCATACCATGAAGCTGCGGGAGAGGGTGATCGAACACCGATTGAGACAAATTGTTCTCATATCTGAAAACCAATTTGAATTTATGCCCGGAAGGTCGACCATAGAGGCCATCCATTTGATTCGTCGGCTCATTTAGAAAAGAGTAAAGATTTTCATATGGTCTTTATCGACTTAGAAAAGGCAAATGACAAAGTGCCTCGAGAGGTATTATGGTGGACCTTGGTGAAGAAGGGGGTACCCATTAAATATATTAACATCATAAAAGATATGTATAAAAATGTGGTGACAAGTGTCCGAACTTGTGGCGGTCGCCTTCCCAATTACAATTGGCTTACAACAGGGGTCAGCTTTGAGCCCATTTTTGTTTGCCATTGTAATTGATGAAATCACCAGAACCATCCAAGACCGAGTCCCATGGTGTATGTTGTTTGCAGACGATATTGTCCTCATCGATGAGACAAGAATGTGAGTTAATGCTAAATTGAAACGATGGAGACAAACATTAGAAGCACGAGGATTTCGACTAAGTCGAACAAAAATAGAGTACCTCGAATGCAAGTTTACAAACAACGAAGAAACAACGATGGCGGGGTTCAGTTGGATGGCCAAGAGATACCGAGAAGTACGCATTTTTGGTATTTAGGCTCCATACTACAGATGGATGAAGAGTTAGACGGAGATGTCAACCACCGCATCCAAGCTGAATGGACAAAGTGGAAGAGTGCAACAGGGATCTTGTGCGATCGTAACTTTCCTCTAAAGCTTAAAGGAAAGTTCTATCGTACGGCTATTAGACCTGCTTTGCTTTATGGCTCCGAGTGCTGGGCTATTAAGCAAAGTCATGCACAGAAAATGAACGTTACAGAGATGCACATGCTTTGATGGATGTGCGGTAACACCAGGAGAGATAAGGTGCGCAATGAAGATATTGGACATAAATTGGGTGTGGCGACTATCGACGAGAAAATGCGAGAAAACCGTTTAAGATGGTTTGGACATGTTAAAGGCAGACCCATAAATGCACTGGTACGACGAGTTGAAGATCTCGACTTAGGACAGACGGCTAGAGCTCGTGGGAGACCGAAAAAGACGTGGATAGAGGTCATACAGAACGACATGAAGTTAAAAGATCTAAATGCAGACATGCTCGTCAATCGAAACATATGGACACATAAGATTCATGTTCACGACTCGACGTGATTCATTAATGGTTCATATAGCCTACCACAATTTAATTGGAATTACAGACTTGGTTGTTCTTGTTGTATCTATAATTAGAACGGAGAGAGCAACTAATGCGAGTGGGCAAAGACCAATAATCCTTTGTAATTAAAGAAAAGGCCCGCATGGAGGTTTCTTAACGGACGGGCAATGAATTGCTTTACTTGTACTCATAACTTTAATTTATTACACCACCTTCATTTCACATCGCGAATATTCATGTTTACTCATCAAAGGTTAATTTCGTCCAAATCAGCATGGATATTTAGCTTTACCCAGATCAATATTTTAATACAAGTATAAAGGCAAAGAAAGTACGATTCTTTGATGTTACTCGACACCAATGCATGCATAGACAATGTATATATATAGTACTTATATATAATGTACAATTACTTCTTGATCACGTTTAGGATTTACCACACACACACTGACACACACACACACACACACACATATATATATATATATAACAATAAGTTATGTTATTGATTTAGAAATCTATCAAAAAAATGTTATTGATTTAGAATTCAATGTAACAAAAATAAAATTTATTGACATTTTCAAAATGAAATTCAACAGATTATTGCCTCTTTATTAAGCATGTACATTGTTCAATTGTAAATCGATAAAAGACACTCTAAGATCGAAAAAGTGATTCGATAAATTGTATCCTAATCCGACTAATTACTTTCTTCTATACATTATATTGTATAGAATTTTATGTATTACTTAACAAATAATGATATGAAATCTTTTTTTCTTTTTAGCTCCAGGGTAACCTGTGGCTGGATTGAATCCTTCGTTTTAAAAGTGAGAGTGAATTGTCTCTTTCGTCTCTTCTTGCCTCCCACCTACGGTCCGGTAACAGTTCTCTCCGCTAGCTCAACAATAGAGAAGTTCATTGGATCAACAATAGAGAAGTTCATTGGATTGGGAAAGAAAGACTCACATTTCAATAATTTAATGAACATTTCTCATAAGTCACACAAGTCACAATATATTGTCACTCGGGTCTCAATCTCATGTGTGAAGTCAATTTGGCACTGAAACTGTTGGGTCCTGTTTGGCGTAGAATAACTATTAACTATATATGGTAGCATATCGTGCCAAAATTTACTTCTTTTACTTTCTTACAACATGTGGCAGATTGATTAAGAAACCTAATCACAAATTGTCAATATTAAACTATATATCTGCATCTTCTCTAACATGGAAAATGTAAAATTTTGTTTGTTTTGCAAGAAAAGTACGAAACTACTACGAATGCTGAATTGCTGACAATATATTTAAATTTTCAAGAAATATCTAACCGGAGTAAGAATACCCCCAAAAAGAAATGAAGTATCATTGGATCTCTTTCTTAAAAAAGAATACCCCCAAAAAGAAATGAAGAATTATTGGATCTCTTTCTTAAAAAGGAAAAAAGCTCAAAATCTTTCTTATTTGAGATGTCTATTATTTTAAAAACAAATATATAATTAAGCCATTTTATAGAGTTAAATGCTAGACCATCCCAGTGATAAGCGTGGTTGAAGAGAGAAAAAAAAACTCAATAAAGTATAATTGACTCACCATAAGTGCATGCAACGGTGCAAGTGCTGTTGATTTTTTTTCAATGAAAAGACCAAATTATACCTACGGACTTTTTAATTTAAATAATGTTATATACTTATATTCATAAGTATATAAAACATACATATATATTAACACAAAAATACAATTGAACTTGAAGAAAAATATATATTTAAGAAAAGTACAACTCCTCATTTTTCTTAAAGTTGCAATACTTGTATATATAACTAACTTGTACTTGTATTATATGTGTGTGAAACAAGATATGTAATCAGAAAATCATGTCAACATATTTTTTGAGATACATAAAACAATATTCGTGTTTAGGAATGAGCGGTTCGGTTTTTCGAGGCACATGCGATTTCGGTTCTTTCCAAAGAAAAATCATGCATGCAACGAATCGTCAAAGATGGTTTGGTTTAACCGAATCAATTTCAATTTTACTTTCTATTCTTTTTTTTACCACAAAAAGTGAAAATATATAAAAGTACACCATAGAAAAACCTAATATACAACACATTATAAAAGAATATAATCTAATAAACAACTAATTACTTAATCTATAAAAGTCGCTCATTAAACACGAACCATCATATACCATAAATAATTCGAAAATATAAAATTTTAACCATCATAATTCATCAACTACAAACACATTCGATATAAAGGAATCCTTGAAATCATATGCACTACAAACCACAAAATAATAAACTTTTATGATTTAAGAAATAGAATGCTTAGGATAATATATATATATATATATATATATATATATAATTCGGTTACTGGTTTAGTGCAGCTAACGAGGACAATAAACCCAAATCACACCATATATAGTAACGGTTTTTCTATCCAGACCATAAACCGTACCATTCTTTCAGTTCGTTTTTTTTTATCAAACAACCTTCTAATTTGCAACAAACTCCTAATTAAGTTGCCTTGTCTTTTAATTAAAGAAGATAATAGACCCTGTATTTAGAAAAAATTAAAATTAAACCTAATCCCTTTATTTGAAAAAAAAAAAAAACAAATCAAACCTAATTCCTTTATTCATTTCTTGCTTGCTCTATAAAGTGAACATATTACTGAGTAAAAGAGAACCTCCTTACATACTAGATTAGAAAGATAATTATAATAAGGTTAATTAACGTATGGATTGTGTTCATCCTTTTTTTTTTGGAAAATCGATTTTGTTCATCTCGGCAAGACTAGTATCATGAATTATTAGTTAAAAGGATTTTAATGAGCTAAAATTATGAATTTTGTCACTTAAGTGAACAAAAAGATTATAAAATTAGAGTTATTGAATTTAACTTTGATGATTAATATATAGCTAATTTGCAAGTAGCTACAAGAAAATGAACATTATTTTTCAACCAAAATAACAAATAAGATAAAAATAAAAATGGTAGTCGTTAATCGTTATCCTCGAGGAAAAGCATCATAAGCATGTGGCCAAATGATCCATAGAGAGAATGAAAGGGGTAAGCACACGAAAGGTTTCTTCCAAAAGCAAACAAAAGAGCTTGAGATAATTCAGTTCCGGTCCCTAAACTAATCAAATATTCCCATCTACAGGTAAACGTTGAGAAATTTTACAAATACATTCATTATTCAAGCTTCCATCGACTGTTGCACAAGAAGACTGATATATCTTCGTTCACCTTTTATTTTATGTTTATAATCCAGAAATCTAATAGTCTATATTAAGAAATTAAGAAGAATATCGAGTCTTGTGTTCTCACATTCTTTTTATTTTAAGTAATTACTGAAAAATTTTGGTTTAAAAACACCTATCTTTTTTAAAAAACATCTATATTAAAAACATCTATTTTTTAACTGCTAAGATTATTTTCTATTTTAAATTGTTTTTCCCAACATTTTTATTAATATTTTTTGTTGAATGATAGTATAGTTTAGAGTACAAGATGGTATGTCCAACAAAGAAACACAGGACATCAAGTCGAGCACTTAAAATATAAATTTTATGCACACGTTTAATATAACAATTCATTTTCTTTGAACGCATAGGGGTTATTTATAAAAGATCGTGTTGCAAGTTACTTGACAACATCTTTATTAAATGATCACGAGGAGGATAACCTCAAATATATCACAGACAAAATAATTATGATAAAAGTCAACTATATTTTTTTTTGTAATAATGAAAGCTAAGATTGACTCGAAGGAGCATGCAGTATACGAAGGACATATATTGTTATAAGGTGGTTCGGCTTTTCGAGCGGTTCATATGACAAGGTCAAAAGAGGGATGAATCTTGACTATTTGTGCGAGAAGAAGAGGGCTTTGGCTTTCTTTTCTTCTAATAACAAGTCGAATCCAAAGACATTTAATATATTTCAATGGAGCTCAGTGATAGTAACATCGAGGGTGTAAAAATATAATTACCCAGTTATAGGGTGAAGGAGCAATAATGGAAAGATTCTTCGTTGACTCGCTTTTTATGGATTAAAGTTTGTTCAGATATGCCCGTGGTCACAAGATGTATTTGTCTACGTCGTATATTTTATACCCAATAGGTCTAGGGTTACGCAGTTTAATGATTCCTTGTGTAGGAAGTTTCCTTTTATTGTTTAGTGCTTCACAAAATCTTCGTGGATGAGATTACTTGTAGACCGTTTGAGACGAGGATAAGACGTTATTCCTTTATTATCTTTATATAAAATTATGCACATATGAACTTATATTTTATAACCTATTTGAATTCTTCATATTAGCTTACTATAACCTATGTAATGTTAATGGTAACAAATGAAATTATACTTAGTTAGAATAGAGCTATCCAAAACCATAATAATTATAATAAGATTTTTCAGTTTTATCTATTAAAACGTATAAACTATAATCCTATTATTACTTTTCTAGATTACATGACTAAAAAATAACCACCAAGAAATTAATTTGTCCACTTTTGAACCAAAAAAGTCATCCCCTTTTCAAACTACAGCTGATGGCTTCTGGGGCTGGTTCAGAGTTTCAGGAATGTAGTTGCCAATAATCAATAATGTATAGTTCAGGAGCCTGGGGCCAAAATTTAAATTTATTTAATAGCTTATAAAGAATATATGTCCAACATGAACTTACGTGGTGGAACAGATTGTTATTATTTTACAATTTATATGATGATAGCGCGATATATAAAATCGGCAGCTTAAAATAGAAAAAAAAAACAGATTTAGAAAAGAAAAAAGAAAAAAAAAACTCCATATTAGACCCCTTACTGTTTTTCTAATTGTAAATCCCAAAATTACCACAATCTGTAATCTTATTTCTTTTTTTTTTTTGGTAAAACTCTAAAGTCTTTTAACATTAAAAAGATTTCGTAATTAAAGTGTGTTTGTTATAATTATCATTACCATCATTATAAAATGAATATAATAAAAAATGAAAAAAGGGTGAGCTGTTTCTCACTGCTTTTTGTTGTTCTATTTTTTCTCCCCTTTGATTTTCGATTTCCGTGTCAAGCAAGCATCCATTACCACACACCACACTTCACCATTTCTCAATCCCATGGGCAATAACAAAATCCAACCAATTTTATTATTACGTGAATCCAAAATTTAAAAAGGAAAAACCTTTACTTGTCCTCTAATCTTCTCATCACTCCTCACTGCAAAAACAACCAAACTTTTTATTTCCAGCCCAAAGTTTTAATTTTTCCATCTGGGGTTGTTTTTATTTTGTCTGTATGTGTTGAAATTTTTATTTTTAAGGGGGCATCAAGACTCCCTTTTTATCATTTTTTTCTTGGTGGGTTTTTGTTGTGTTAAATTAATAATAATTTTCAAATCTGGATTTAGTGATGGCACTGGCACTTGAAGGAAGTAGTACTCTGCCTCCGACATCATTGGCACCAGGGTTTAGATTTCATCCGACTGATGAAGAGTTGGTTAGGTATTATTTGAGGAGGAAGGTTTGTGGGAAGCCTTTTAGGTTTGAGGCTGTGACTGAAATTGATGTATATAAATCCGAGCCATGGGAGCTTGCTGGTATGTGAATTTGGATTTTTTTACTTATTTTTATATGTTGTTGCATGTGGGATTTTATATTTTTGCTGTAATTTGATGTTTTTTTGAGGTTTTAGTGGTGTTTGTTGTATTTGGTATTTGTTGCTGTTTGAGTTTTATGTGTTGTTTGTGCAAAAATGGTGTCTTGGAGAATCAAATTTGTCAGATTTGTTGTGCAAGAAAAGAGGACAGTTTCTAATGTTGGGAAGATTTAAGGTTAAAGATGGGAATTTTTTATTTTTTGTTAACAACTAAAGTTGGGATTTTTAACTCAAGGGATCTAGAAAAATGATGTATTTTTTTTTTTTTTTTTTTTTGATATATAGCGATGGATGTATATGTTTGTATGTGTGTGTGTTTAAAGGTTGAGCATTGTTCTGTGTTGATCTACTGTTAACAGTGGTGGAATGAGTTCTCTGTTTATCATTTCTTTTCATTGTTTTTCTGTAAGTATTCTTATATGATTAATGGATGGTGTTGTGATGTGCTTTTCGATCTTGAAAGGCTACTCGTCTCTGAAGTCGAGAGATCTGGAGTGGTACTTCTTTAGCCCTGTAGATAGGAAGTACGGCAATGGATCTCGGCTGAATCGTGCCACCGGCCAAGGGTACTGGAAAGCGACTGGCAAAGATCGTGGTGTGCGTCACAAAAGCGAAACCATTGGGATGAAGAAGACGCTCGTCTTCCATAGTGGGCGAGCTCCTGATGGGAAACGGACGAATTGGGTAATGCATGAGTATAGACTTTGCGATTCCGAATTGGAAAGATCTGGAGTTTCACAGGTTTGGAAGTTATTTTATTTTAGTTTAGTTTCCTAAAAAAGGTTGGTACGAAGTAACGAATCTTAAACGAAGTTCAACGTTGTCGTTTTGCGAGGAAATAGGATGCATTTGTGCTTTGTAGGATCTTCCAGAAGAGTGGTCTAGGCCCACCGAACGGGGACAGGTATGCCCCTTTTATTGAAGAAGAGTGGGATGAAGATTCAGCGCTCGTAGTTCCCGGAGCATTTGTTGAAGATGATGCGGCCAATGCTGATGAGTCCGCCGACGTTGATCAGGTCTGTTATGCATCCTTTAAGGTGTCATATTTTGCTTTGTAGCTATTTAGTACCAAGTCTTTTCGTAATAGATCAATCGAGAAGCATTTCTGAATCCTTTATCATGCGTGGGCAAATTCAATTCGTACCAAGTTAAAAGAACTTTGGCCTGCATAAAGATTGAAACTTGATATCATTAGTTATTTCTATTCCATGGAAATACTACTGTTCTTGTTAAGATGCAAATCTTTCATATGCCTCACTTTGTTGAATTTATAGTGTGTTACTTCGCTTGGCCTTCATAAACTTGGACATATCTGTGTCGTCTGAACCTAGAAGGAAATAAGATAAAGCTATACACTGATACTGGATAGGGATTGAGGAACTTCACTGCACAACTTTGGGAACGTTTTGACCGTTTTGTTTAGCATGCATAATATGCGCTTAATAGGAGACGTGTAGTTGGAGGACAAGCCCCTCTGCTACAGTTGGTCATCATGAGTCAAATGAATTTCATTATGTTAAGTATTTTAATCTTTCTTGCGTGCTTGTATATGAAGAGAAGGGGTTTAAAACGGTATTCTATCATCTGTTATTAGTTATTACACAACAAAAATAGTATTTGATTTCCGTTATCGCGAAAAAGAGCTAATTCCAAGTATTCCCCGTGCGCTAAGCCAAATAGGCAAGTTATTCACATGTTGAAAACAAAAGTTGCAAGTTGGACCCTTGTGATTGCGAAAAGATATCTCATTGCCTCCGATCACCTTTTTTCATGTTTTTTTTTGTTTTCATGACTAAAATAGAAAATCTATAAGTTATATTCACTTGAGAAATTAGCTCGTGTCAGTAAACCCTTGTTGACATCATCAATTAATATTTTGTATATATTCAAATCCATGATGAAACGACATGAAAAGTCTCTCTTCACTCATCTTAGTTTTCCACGTGTGGAATATTCTGCCTTCTATATAAACACACCTGAAGGTTTTAGCCTTAATTTTTCTTTGAAATAGGATAAAGTTGGGTGATCTTCTGCCAAAATCCTGAAACAAAACAATTTGCGCTCTATATTTTCAATACATTTTTTTTTCAATCTTGCAGGATACTCAGGCTCTGACCATTGCACCACTGCGGACCGAAAATCCAACTGAGACACCGAATGTTCCATTCTCATTGAAGAGGGAGAGATCGTCAGAAAACCCCGAGCCCCTGATCTCCATACCTCAAGTGAAAAGATCGAAACAAGACGATCCCAACTCCAGCAATGCAAACGGGTCCGAGGACTCAACCACAACTAGCCAGGATGCCCCGTCCCCTTTATTGATGATGACGAAAAAATATTCTTCTACACTTTTGGAATTTCCTTTAGAAGAACCAGTAGAGCCCAAAGAGAACCAGCCAGCTAATCCACCTCCTTCATTCGATTCTTCCAACCTAGAAAAATCTGTCCCGCCAGGGTATTTGAAATTTATCAACAATCTCGAGACCGAGATCCTGAACGTGTCGATGGATAGGGAGACACTAAAGATTGAAGTGATGAGAGCACAAGCAATGATCAACGTTCTTCAGTCTCGCATTGAATACTTGTCCAAAGAAAACAATGACTTAAGAAGACGAATTGTCTAGGAAGGTAAACATGTCCGTGCCGTCTGTGTACTATTTTAGATCGTTTTAGTTCACAGCTTCCATCTGCATTGCATCAGTCTCCCCAACTGTGTAATGCTTTTGAGGCTTTTTGAGGGATTTAGCTGTCTGCGGCTCGTATGGAATCTCTCGTTAGTTTAGTGTTATCTGAAGAATAAACTGCCGACTTTTCTCTTTTTCTTTATACTTCTATGAATTAACTGATGAATAAAGTTGACATTCTGGATATTTTGATTTTCTGCATGTTCCATCTGGTTTTGTCTGTGTTCATCCATATATATTACAAGATATGATTTTTGAGATCTCTTAATGAAGAATAAATTATTTTATTCAATCGTTGTATACTGACGTGGTACGACTAAAAATTTGGATTACATTATTGGTTACATACCGATGGTATGTACCACGTCATCGTCCAACTGTTGCATAAAATAATTTCTCAATTAATTTGAAAGATCTGTACCTCGGTTACTGGTTTTGGTTTTTATAGATTTCACTCGTACCTTTGGTCTCTTTTTTCCTAATATTTCGTGATTAATGATCAACATACATACTGCTTGCCATTAGTAATTCTTGAGTGCATTATGTGTTGTGATTCAAGGCTTTGAAGTTGAAAGTTTTTATCTTTAAAAATAATTCTGCGTATATTTATAGTTTGATGATTTGATTATATATATATTTTGATTTTAGAAAAAAATAGTCTTGGTGGTCCTTTCTATTAATGTCCTACTTGCGTAGTTTCAGTGTTTCACAATAGTACGATTTTTTTCTTGCAAAAAAGTTAAGTATAATAAAAAAGATTTGTACGTTTTATTATATTACAATATATGTCGACAGAAGTTATGTATCGCTTTCGATTTCCCAAGCACTTTTTTTCTAAAATATTTAAAAAGACTTTTTTGGAATGCTTGCAGTTAGTCTCGACTCTTAATTATATGACTATAAGTTGACGTTAAACAGAATTGACAAGGATGATGTTTGTATTTGATTGTATGTATCATGTGTGAAATGTGCCTCCCGCAAATGGTAGCATGAGAGCATCTTTATATGAAAGAATCTTGTGATCGCGTAATTGACTGGTTTGGCGTTTGCAACTGTACATTCCAAATATACAAATGGGTGTGACTCTGTGAATCTACTTAACCCCCTCCATGCTCCAACACAGTTCATTTTTTTTTTATGTAAAAGAAAAAAAAATGTACAAATTGGAGTATTTAGGTGCGAAATAGATATGGTTCATTGTAACGGGCCCAAGTGCATTGGACTTCCATCAAAGACCACTGTACTGGGACTTTTCCTAAACGAGGCTAGGACTATAAAATGTAGCGTGACTATTATATATATACTTTGGACTATTTTCGTTGTTATTTGTTATTATATACCAAGCTATTCGGCCACTGGTGGGAGGCATATGGATGATAAGATAATTAGCTTTTAAGAGTGATGGAGTCCAAACATTTTTTGGATAACTGATGTCTGATGGAGTCCAAACTTGTGTGATGTAGTATGAATATCTTATGAATTCTCTACTTAGCTAGTTTCTTGTCCTCGGCCTTAGGCCCATATAAACCATGCCCTAACTTCGCAAATATACAACTTCAAAATTCAATGGTAAGCTCAACTATATTAGTATAAGATGATATATAGTGCGGGAGTGGGACACATGAATTTAATGTTACTCCATAATTTGCTTTAACGTGCTATGTTATTTTGTGTTTTGTAAGTTAGGTTAATTAGGGAATAGAAAGGAGAAAAATGCATCTTCACAAAATGGAGTAACTATGACGCATCATAAACAATTTTAAAAGGATATTTCCAAACATCTTCGTTTGCATTTAGTAGATCTCTAAGATATATATATATATATATAATATACACTATAATAATAAAAATTGATGTTTTCAAGGAGGCTGCTCTTCAACGGAAATTTTTCGTATTTTGAGTTTGCCCCTGTAAGTTCAACATATTATTGTATTATGTTTTATTTTACACTAATAAATATTGGTGGGCCAGCATGTATTAATCGGTTGGAACTCGCAATAATAAAATTTCTTAACGGTGAATAACCTTGGGGTCCTCCGTAAATTGTAGAACATTCTTTTTTTTACGTCTTTTGCACTCGTCTCAAAAGTTTTACGTCTCGCATTTATTGGCCTGCTATAAATTGCAAAATGGTCCTTTTTAATTTATTACTTCTTCTAAATTTGACCCAAAAGTTTTTGTTATTTATTTATAGGCCCTACTATAAATTATTAATTGGTCTTTTTATTTTAAAAGTATTTCAATTTCGGTCGAACAATTTTGCTACTATATTTTTTGGAGTTTTTCTATAATAAATAACTTGTGTGCTCGCGAGTATTAAACAATTGAGACTCATTTAGTATAAAATTGATTAACACTCAATATCGTGGGTGTCCGTTGTAAGTTTTAGAATATACATTTTAATATATTATATTTTTGATGCAGTAATACATCATTAAACTCGTCCGAGTTAGGTTTCAGTAATTAATAGTACAATGGTTCCGGTGTATTTACATTGGTCCCGCCTAATATTTATTCTTAATTTGCAATCTCATCATCTGCGATTTCTTATACTTTATAATTTTTTATGGTATGTAAAATGACTAGGTTTGTTACCGTGCGTGATTTTTACGAAGTAAAAAATGTCAAGAATGAGTGAGAATTTCTTCTATTAGAGAGAAAATTAAGAGTAGGAAATTAAGAGATGGGCACACGAAATTCGTAGCAGTTAATCTTTGGTTTGAAAGCAGGGAAAAGAAAAAAAACCCACATAATACAGATCTAGCACTGGGCATAAGAAATTCATAGAGGTATTTGATTCGTGGCTGAAAATTCGTCTGTGTGTGTTGGTACATGAGAGAGGGGATCCTGAAAAAATTATAAAAATGATAACTCTGATATTATTTTCCATTTGTAAGTTTTTTATTGGTTAGTTGCACCACGTCATATGCAATGACGTGATGCAGCGGTTGTAAGTAATAATTTCTCTCATCTTTCATTGTTTTGATTTTGTCATATAAGTTTAACAAATTACTATATTCTGTTTTAAGAAAATATTAATATAATAGTCGCATGTTATTTAAAAAATAAAATTTGAATATCATTTTTAAATATGTAAAAATATTTATTGTTTTCCTACATAAAAAGTATTTATCGTTCAAAACAAAACACCCACGTGCTCCGCACGGGCGAAGTTACCTAGTATATATATATATATATATATATATATATGTATGTATATATATATATAAGCTCAGATAATTAATCAAGACTCACGATATAATTTGTTGAACTATATCCCCTGCTATACATATCAATTTACTTGCCTTTGTACTAATCAATAGTTAGTCTACCTTTATATAATTATATATTTATATACTCTCATAGCTTCTGTATCATACGAAATACATTATTTTTGATATAATAAAGAACTCTGCAAAATGTTGATTCTTTACATGGTACCAAGAGATTTACCACTTATATTATAGTCATAAGTTCATCATCTTCCTTTACCGACATCGTCACACTTGTCGCGACTTCTTCACCATTGTATAACTCTACTTTCACCCCTCTTCAAAACATATCATGTGTTCGCTTCACTCAATCTAATTACATGTTACGGCGTGCGCAACTTGTTCCGCATTTCCGCGACAAAGATATGTTCGAATTTCTCGACGACTCTCATCCTGCTCCACCGTCTACTATCATCAGTGATGGTGTGACGTCCGTCAATCCTCTTTTTATGACTTGGGATTGACAAGAACAATCTATCTTGTCGGTTCTTCTTACGTCTCTTACTGATCCAATTTTTACTCAAGTTGTGGATTGCAAAACTTCATGTGTTGTTTGGCATGCATTAGAGGTCTTGTTTGCCTCCCAATCTCGGGCCCATGTTATTCACACTCGTTCTCAACTCGATCATGTCACTAAAGGGCATCCCTCTAACATCAAGTACTTCAACCACATCAAACAACTTGTTGATGATCTTGCTATGGGTGGTCATCCTGTGCACAACGATGATCTCATCGATTGCATGTTGGTTGGATTAGCCGGTGACTTTGGTAATCTCGTCACTAGCATTAGGGTCCGTTCGGAGTCTATTACCATTTAAGAAGTTCTCAACCTTATGTTGATTAATGAGGCTCATTTAAAATGCAATGTTGGGTGCTATATAGGTTCAACGAACTTGGTCGCTCATCTGACCGGGTAGGGGTACGATGTCATTACTCTCTTCTGCTCCCTTACTCCTTGAAGAAGAGCGAACAACACGCTTATTCTCAATCCTATTATGGGGGCAAGCACAATCGTGGAGCAAACGGGTGGTCGTGGGGGTCTTCCTCCTTGGTGCCAACTATGCAAAGAAACGGGTCATAATGTTGTTCGTTTCCCAAAACGCTATGACTTCAACTTCTAGGGACCTAATCCTACACCTCAGCTGCAAGCTAACGTTGTCATTACCTCCACATTTGATCCAACATCGGCTTGGCATCCTGACACATGAGCAACACTTCATCTCACCGCTGACATGGGTAATCTGAGTATCCAAAATTATGAATATGTTGGTACATATCAAATTATTATTGGTAATGGTCAATTGCATATTACTCGTACTGGTTCCTCTACAATTACTAATCCGTCTAAAACCCATATCTTATCTAATTTTCTTTTAGTCCCTGAAATTCAAAAAAAAAAATCTATTACCTGTTCAGCAATTTTGCCAAGATAACAATGTTTATTTTGAATTTCACAATCTCTTTTTCTTGATCAAGGATTACTCGGGGAAGGTCCTTCATCGCGAACATCTTAAAGATGGTATTTACTACTTCCAATCTTTGTTACCAGTTACCACCCCCTGGTGCTTTGCTCAGTCACAAAGTGTCAACTGGAGACGGGCACCATCGTATTGGTTGCGCTTCTCATCCTATTGTTAGTCGCATAGTTGCTGCATATTCTTTACCAATTTGTTCTAAGTCTAGAGATATTGTTTGCCATGATTGTCAGATGGTTAAATCTCATTCTCTTCCTTTTTAAATTTAAATATTCGTTCTTCTCATCCTTTGGAGTTAATCTTTACTGTTGTTTGGGGACCTTGTGATTCTTTGTCAATTAATGATTCACGTTATTATGTATCATTTGAGAATGATTGCACTAGGTTCATTTGGTTATCTTCCCTAAACTTAAAATTTGATGTTGAAATAGTTTTCTTTCAATTCCAGAATTTAGTTGAACGTCAATTTAACACAAACATTAAGGCGGTCCAAAGTGATTGGGGCAGGGAGTACATAAAACTTTCTAAGGTGGTGTTTGCAAACTCTTAAAAAAAGCTATAATCAGCTTTTTATTTGAATAAGTGATTTTGGGGTGTTTGCAAATCTAGCTTTTTCGGTTACAAAACTTTTTTTAAGCTAAAAAAGCTCACAATCTTCAAGCTGGTGTGGGGGTGCTTTTGGCTTAACTAAAAATTGTGAACTTCTACTTTTCTACTAGAGTTTGCAAACACCACCTAAATACTCTAAAGATATTGGAATTAATCACAGAGTAGTGCACACACACTTCTCAGCAAAAAGGCACTGTTGAAAGACGTCATCACCAAATTGTAAAAATGGGCCTAACAATCTTATCTCACGCCAATCTCCCTCGTTACTTTTGGGAGGATGCTTTTTTAATAGCTACATACATTATTAATCGCCTTTTTAACCTGTTTTAAAGAATAAATCACCTTTTGAGCGAATTAATAAACTTTAACCTGATTACAGTTTTTTAAAAGTTTTTGATTGTGCGTGTTGGCCTAACTTACGCCCCTACAATAAGCATAAAATTGATTTTCGCTCAAAAAGTTGTATTTTATTAGATGTAGCGTAGGACATCAAGGTTACAAATGCCTCGACTTAGCCTTTGGTAAAGGTTATGTATCAAGACGTGTTGTTTTTAATGAAACTCTCTTTCCATATTCATCTTCCCTGGACCAAAATTCACTTGTCGCGCCTCCTCCCTTAATTACGGTTCCACCCTCTACTATATTGTCGCCACCATCTATATCTTCTAAACCACCTAAAGAACATTGTCCTTACTCGTGTTGTTGTTACTGATGAGTTGTTGCCTCTCGATAATTTGCAATCTGTCTCATTACCTTCTTTGAATTTACAATCTGTTATGCATTCTCATTTTTTTGGCGACTGTACTCACTTGTCTCCTGCAAGGGATGTCGTTTCTAGTACATGTTTAGGGGGCTGGTCCGTCAACACAGTTGCTTCCCGGCGCCCATCTTGGTGACACCACTATTGTACCCATAACAGAATGTGGCACTTCCGTTCCCTAAACTAACCATGGCATGATCACACGTGCAAACGATAATACTCTTTAACTGAAGATGCATCATGATGGGACCCCATTATATCTTTTACCTAAAGGCTTAGTTGCATCAATTACCTTGTCTGGCCATGAACCTTCTTATTTCAGCAAAGCAACTAAATATAAACATTGACGGGATGCAATGAATTTAAATTTGATGCTCTTATGCACAACTGTAAGTGGAATTTTATTCCATACACCGCTCATCCTAATGTTTTTGGTTGCAAATAGATTTTTAAAATTAAGTGTAAGGTCGGCGGGTCCATTGAAAGATATAAAGCACGACTTGTAGCTAAAGGCTTTCACTAACAAGAAGGCATAGATTATCATGAGACATTTTCTCCGGTTGTTAAACCAGCTACTATTCGCACCATATTATCCATCGATGTTGTTAATAATTGGGTACTTCGCCAAGTTGATATTCAAAATGCCTTCTTATACGTGTTTCTCAATGAAGATGTCTATATGGTCCAGCCGCCCGGGTACAAACATTCCATGTATCCAAATCATGTGCGCAAGTTGCACAAATCATTGTATGGCCTCAAACAGACTCCACGAGCCTGGTTTTCACGTCTCACCAAAAAGCTTATTGAGTTAGGCTTTATTGGTTGTAAGGCTGATTCATGTCTTTATGTGCTGCACAAATTTAAATTTGTTATCTACTTCTTAATTTGTGTCGATGATATCATCGTTACAGAATCAAATACTACTATGGTGGAAAATATTATTCGTGCGCTGAATGGTGAAATTCTCTGTGAAGGATCTTGGTAACTTGTCGTACTTTCTTGGTGTCAAAGCTGCTTCTGTTCCCGAAGGGCTGCACCTCTCTCAACGACGATATATAACTAATTTGCTCCTTCGGGCCATGTGGATTTTGCCAAACCTCAACCTACTTCAGCCTTCGCGTTCATCATACTTCATTCGGGTACTAATAATACATTTGAGAATCCCACACTTTTTCGAAGTATTGTTGGCGGCATCCAGTACCTCGCTTACTCGTCCTAATATCACATTCTCTATCCACCGCGTGAGCAAATTCATGAAGGAACCTCAAGTCAATTGGTAGGCAGTTAAACGTATTTTACATTACCTTAAAGACGCGATCACCCATGGTGTTCTTATATCCAAGCATCTGGGATTGAATCTTCAAGCTTATGATGATGCCCGATTGGGCAGGTGATCGTGACGACCACTGATCCATTAGTAGCCACCGGTCTTTCTTGGTGCAAACTTAGTCTCGTGGAGTTGTAAACAACAACAAACTGTGGCTCGCAGTAGTACATAAGCTGAATATAAAGTCGTTGCAAATGCGACTTGTGAATTGCAATGGTTAACTTCTCTCCTGAAAGAGATTGCTTCATTTTCCTCCACCCCTCATGCCTTATGGTGCGACAACATTGGAGCAACTTACCTTACAACGAATCCGTTTTTTCATGATCGTACAAAGCACATCGAAGTTGAATTTTACTTTGTTCGTGAAAAGGTAGCAGTCAGGCAACTTGTGGTACGTTTCATAAAGATCAAGTTGCAGATATATTCACGAAGGCACTATCATCTCACCGTTTTCAGCTACTTTGGTCCAATCTTAACGTCACCACTGTGCCATCAAAATTGCAGGGGAGTATTAGATAAGCTCATATGATTGATCACGACTCACGATAGAATTTGATGAACTATATATCCCATGTTGTACATATCAATTTACTTTCATGTGTAATTATCAGTGGTTAGTCTAACTCTATATGTATTCATGTTCTCTTATAGCTTGTGTATCTTACGAAATATATTATTCTTGATATAATATAGAACTCTCCAAAAGGAATTCTGATTCTTTACAATATATATATATATATATATAAATTGCAGCAAAATAACTTAAAGAAATAACAGTCTTTCAATTTTATAAAGTTTTTGACCACCTATTGAACATCCAGTCCCGTTCAGATAAAGTGAAGAATAAATCTTTGCATCCAGAACCTTCGACAATATAAGTAATTTGTGGGCATCCATCAATCGTTGTGTGCACTCAGGATTACTCATTTTCTTGGCTTTAGTCAAATTCAAAGCGCCCGCCATATCAAACGAAATGAGGAATAAAATGCGGATATAATCTTTAGAGCAAAATGTAACATTATTACATTAACCTCTTAGCTTAAGTGTAATTGTAAAAATAGTTTTTACTTATTATACCCTAGTCCTTTCTATAAATTTTGACTATAACTTACTAATTGCAAAATGAAAACTTAACCTTACTTAGCTCTATTACTAAAATTATTTATTTATCTTCTGTGGTCCACAGCTCTAGTCATTTCTATAATTTTAGTGCATTTTTTCTTTTAAGGCTACCATATCTAGTTCTTTATTTTTCTTTTGTAGTCATATCTAGTTCTTTGCAATTCAAGTCATTATTTTATTTTGTAGTTTTAGGCCTTATATATTTTTGTTAAATGTTTTTGGCATCCATCAAACAACCAATCATTTATGCCTTTCACCCCATATTTTCAAGTAATGAATCGTTTGTTTATACTTAGAATTAATCAATTTAGAGATTGACAAAAATTAGTTTGCTTGAAGATTGAAATCAATTTCAAGAAATAAATTAAATTAAGAATCACAATTGACAAAAAATGAACGTGTGCTAAACAATTAAAGATAATTACTACATTTCAAGTTATAAAAGAGGAAGAAAATGCCTAATAAAGCTGTGGATACAAAGATTAATTAATATCACAAACTATCCTGATATATTCATAAAAAATAAAGAAGAACTACGTGATGAATAGAACTCATTTTACAAGTTCTGAACAGCAAGGACTATTTTACAATAGTCCTAAAGTCAACAGACTAAGTCGTAATTTTCTTATAATATGTGCACAGAACCTTCTCAGCATAAAAAACAAGGAAGAATTGCATAAACTGCCCCTGAACTATGGGGTAACTATACAAATTGCTCTCATGTTTTGGAAATTACACAAACCACCCTTATAGTCAATTTTTCATATTAAATTTATTAAATCTTCTTGAATGTAAATTCATACTCTTCATTTATTTTGCACAAGAAATAAAAGTAAATCAAAATTATTGCATTAAGCCTTATTTTGTCTCGTTTAAAAAGATAAATAAAACTAAAAACAAATAATATCTTGAAAGTAAAAATAGATTATCTGCAAATTTTAGTCCCTGTTATAATTTGAAGTTGTCAAATTGTCTAAATTATTTTAGTTATTGTTAATATAAGGGTAATTCGTATAATTTTTCAAACATAATGATAGTTTGTAAAATACCATAGTCTAGTGGTAGTTTGTGTAATTCTCCCTAAAAACAATTTAGTGGTACCTGTTGTTTGTAAAATAGTACTTATATATATTGTTGGGTTCCAATTTACGTGGCGTTTAGTCAAAATCAAAGCGCCCGCCATCACTTGTTTTGTGTTGGCGTTGGCCCTTAACCAACCACTAATACTAAACTGTGTAGTTGCATGCAAAATGCGCAGACTATTAAAATATAGTCAGTATTATGGTTTTTCTATTGCCACGTGCCCACGTCAATGTCAATGCCCAACAACCAACAAAAATTTCGATGTAATGCAAGCTAAATAGTTATATATATATAATTCACTAGATTTCATTTTTGGTTTGAATATAAGTTGAATCTGACCAACAAATTTAGATAATATGCGGATTAGCCTATGACACCCGAGTTCTTTTGGCACTCTTAATTCTTGACCATATTAGTAAGATATTTTTAAAAAAATAGATATATTTGAAAACATTAACCGAGAGCAAATTCAGTCATTTGATAAGAGAATTAACATGGTTACGTAAAGCTTTTTGACATTTAACAGTGTTTTGGTCTTATTTCGTCACGGTAATAGAACACAGTAATACAGTACAAAATGAGATTAAACAATGATATCCAATATTATTAACGGACTAGCTTGGTCCGGAACACTTAATACAAGCTTTCTAGATAGAAATAACTAAATTACAGAATAAATATGGCGTGTCGAATTTGCTGTATTCGATGCTGTCGTGTCGAATGAGGGGCAGTTCGATGCGGGATAGTTATCACTAGGTAAAAGTCACTCTGGAGGTATCGAATTCGAAGTGTCCTGTAGATATCGAATTCGATGCGTACTGGCGTATCGAATGGAAATATGATATTCTGAACGTATCGAATGGAGGATAATTCGATATGCCTCGTGTCGAATGGAGTCGATTCGATGCTGACTGTGCTGAGCTGGTCCGGATTCCAAAAAGTCCTTTGAACACAAGGGGACGGGCTATTTATAGAACCCGTCCCGTGGAACCCACACTCCAATATAGAAAGGCGCATCGAATCATCATTGTTCGATACGCGCATCGAATCAGGTGTATTCGATACGCTGTTGGGCTGCCCCAATAAGGAAGGACTATACTGCTGATTCGATGCGCGCCTCGAATTCTCTCTATTCGATGCGCTTATGGGCCGGCCCAATAACGTTATATTGGGTCAATCCTAAATTACACTCATCATATAGTCCCCCCAGTTTGGGAGATGATATCAATTTAGAGATCGTCTTCCAAACTTTGAAAAATATATTTGTATTGATTTGAGATATTTCTAATCATAGTAAAATCGGATCAGTTCACTGTTCTTGTAATAGTAAGATAATTTTTGACGCATCGAATTGTGAGCCATTCGATGCGTGAAATAGCACGCATCGAATTCTAGCTATTCGATGCGGTTATTCGATGCGGCAGCGTAGCTGGGCCTGATGGGCCTCTCGTTCCCTATATAAGGGGGGTGCTGCATCGGCGCGATCATTATTCTGCCAACAGACTCTGCTCTTCAGGTAAGACGCATCGAATTCGCGTCATTCGATGCGTCTCGCATCGAACGATAAGTTATTCGATACGATCAGCATCGAATTGTAAAAATTCGATGCGTTAAAAGTTTCGCTCATTCTTGATATGAGCCTACCGTTGCGTGTTTTTGATTTGCTGTTTTACTTTGTGTAGGATATAAGCAACCAAGCAAGACTTTCTTTTACCGAGAATATACTTAAGGTAAAAAAAATTTGTTATTAATTGTGCCTTGTCGTTTAGTTTTTTAACACGTTCAGTATTGTATATATATGAGTGATATACGAGAGTGTGTAGTGACGTATGCGTCCTTAGTCAGTCTCGTTTTTTATATATATTTCAGTTAACTCTCATCAAAGATGGTGAGCATTGAGACCCATTCCGGGAGTGATTCGAGTTCAGGCTCTAGTGCCAGTTCGATTAACAAAGAGAATCCGTCAAACGCACCCGCAGTTCCGACCACAGGCGATGCAAATGTCTATGATTTAATAGACAGAATAACCATTGATTCCCCCGCGGATAATAATCCTGTTCCAGAGTTGAATCCAACAACTGAGGTCAATAGCAATGAATCTTCGCTGTATAGAGATAATCGTGCTCCGAGCGAGGGTGAGGAAGATGTAGATTACATAAATAGGGAATTTGACGATCATATCGAGGTCCCAGGAATGACCTATGATCAATACGTGTCTCGTCTCCAGCATAATCGTAGGGGATTGCGCGAAAAATTTAATATTCCTGACAAGTATAAAATCATCATTCCTGGCCCAAATGATCGGATGCATACTCCACCACCCGGGCATATTACTGTGTTTGTCGGACAGCTTTTGAACGGATTGCGCTTTCCAATTCCTTATGAACTGAGATGGCTTCTGCGGAAGATAAATGTCGTTCATGCCCAACTCACGCCAAATTCTTACGGGAGCATGATTGGTTTCATCATAGTGATGAAGGCTTTGGGCGAACGACACAGTCCTAATGAATTTTACGCGTTATTCGAGATTGCGAGATGCGAAGAAGGTTTCTACCATGTAAAGGCTCAAACTAACCGAAAGTTTTTAAACGGTGGAGCAACCAGGTACGGAAAGGATTGGAAAAGAAGATACTTTTTCATTAAGGAGAGTTATGAAAACGAGTTCTTGGGATTCCGCCGGGAGTGGTTCACTGGTACAAGGGTAACAATTCCCAGTGGAGTTGCCATCACCCTGTGGAATTGCGAGTTTATTCCCACTCTAGTTAGAGAGCGTCAATTTGATGTTAAAAAACTCGTTGAAAATCGAGTCCTTTCTTTGGCTGGGTTGTCTCCAGTGAAATACAAGGGAGAAATGACCCTTGGTATATATCTGATCTTTCTGAGATTCTTGTTTATGTTTATTATGCATTCTAACGATTTGTCTTTGTTGCAGAAAAATACTTCATGAGTCGACACGCAAGGATGAACCGGGTTGTTGTTGCGGACATGGAAAGTTCCCAGACCGAGACTGTGCGTGAAATTCCTCCTCCTCGGAAGAGAAAGAGTAAGGGTAAGAAGAAGGTTTCTGAACCCTCAACTGCTACTGCTGCTGCTGCTACTAGTGTTCTACCAGTTGACCCTTTCGAGGACTTATTGGGGAATAATCCTGAGGGTAATCCAGACGGTGGCGAAGAGTCGGAAAGCAGGGCAACCGAGACTGGCGAGGATGCCGGCAATCTCATTCAACGTAAAAGACGAAGAATGCCGCAAAATTTGTCGCAAACCGCAGAGGTTGCTGCTACGATTGGTCAAACTACCAGGCCAAGTGCCTCTAACGCTCCTGCTGGTGCATCTGGTCCAAGTCACGCGGCTGGACCTAGC
This sequence comes from Linaria vulgaris, assembly GCA_948329865.1. Classification (NCBI taxonomy): domain Eukaryota; kingdom Viridiplantae; phylum Streptophyta; class Magnoliopsida; order Lamiales; family Plantaginaceae; genus Linaria; species Linaria vulgaris. Next base: position 131,578,336 of record OX415249.1, read on the forward strand.
CAGGGTCCTCGAGCTCGAGCCGCTGGATACCAACTCTCGGAGGCCGAAACTATCGAGCATTTGAAGGCATTATTGCCTGGTTTATCCGTCCCTCTTCCAATTTCTGACGAAGAGAGGAAAAGGCTGGAGCGAAATACACTGCATCTGCTGTCAGCGGTAATGATGTCTTATTTGACTTACATTTTCTGTGATTTTGCTTTGTAAATTTTTATCTAATCGTTCGTTTGTTGTCAGGCGGGCGGTTTCGTGGATGTTATGGCCTCTGCCTTAATGGATTTCAAGGAGAACGCCAGTAACGCTGATAATTCTGCACTTCAAGCTGCCCTCGATGCCAAAGAAAAAGCTTTGCAAACGGCAAAAGATGCTCGAGAGGAAGCTAAAAAACTCGAAGAAGATCTCAATCAGCAAATTTCTGCGCTGAAGAAGGAGGTTGCTGCAGCCAAAGAGGAAGCCCACAATGCTGACTTCAACGGCTATATTCGAGGCCTCAAAGATGTAAGATATATTATTCTTACAATTCGGCACCTATTCTCTTATTTTTAATCTTATTAATATCTTTTTTTACCCCTATAAAAGGTATCCCCCGAGCAAACATTGGAAATTGCTTAGAGGTTCCTCCGGGGCAATACGTTTCAAGAGTTGTGCTCTCGTCGAGATGATCATGTGGCTCGAAATGCTCAAGCTCTTACGGTGCATCAGTTCTATGCTACAACTTATGTTCGTGGCAAATTTCAACCAGAATGGTTAGACCTGTCCCTGGGGCCAAATTTGAAGAAACGCCCACCTCGTCAAACTTCTGAGGCTACAAAATCTGATGAGTTTGCCCCTCTGCTGGATAGGGAGGATCTCGTTCTCGAAAGGTTATCACCGCCACTAGAAATGCCTGAACCATATCCCTCATCAGAAGATGAAGAATAAGACTGATCGTTGCTCAGGCTGTTTATTATTTCTCCGTTTATAAACAATTTTCATTTGTAATTTAATTTGTGTAGGGCGTTGCGTCGCTCTAATGTGCTTGAAACAATTTAATATCCGTTGCTTAATTTGTAGGATATTGACTGTTGTCTTTTCTTTCAATTTCTTATCTCAGTCCTTTACTTTATTTTGACAACCTGCTGGTTCATTATTATTCAATGAAAATTGTTTATCAATATTCTTCGTAGTATCTGCCTCCTACCTCAATGACCTTAGTCATTTTGGAGCAAATTGTTTGTTTCAATTTGTTGTTCGTGATCTTCCGAGTTTGTCGCAGTATAGCGCGTCCCTCCCTTATTTTGTTCTAGGGGTTTATGGTACCTCTTCCACTTTGGGGCAGTTTCCCATCCTTCTCGTCTTGAACTTTTATCGGTATCTCGTGCCTCTTTGGGGCAGAGTCTCCGTTCTTTATGTCGTCTTTAACTTCTACCGGTATCTCGTGCCACTTTGGGACAGAGTATCCGTTTTCTTGATTGATTTAGGGATTTTCGGTATCTCGTGCCACTTTGGGGCAGAGTTTCCGTCCCTTTGTTGCCTCTGGCTTCTTTCGGTATCTCTTGCCACTTTGGGGCAGAGTTTCCGTTCTTCTGATTTCTTCGGGGATTTTCGGTATCTCGTGCCACTTTGGGGCAGAGTTTCCGTTCTTCTGATTTTTTCTAGGATTTTCGGTATCTCTTGCCACTTTGGGGCAGAGTTTCCGCTCTTCTGATTTTTTAGACCTGCACTGATTACATTATGCAAAGTATATGAAATTTATGCAAATCAAATAATTCGACATAATCTTCTTTGAATAATTCAAATTAGATTATGTAAATAGAATCTAAGCTTTTATCATTGCTCATTTGCATGACTTCCAGTGCTGTCCTTCAGATCCAGGATTTGAGGTACCTATTTTAAGTTCATACATTCTTGTCCCTCATGCGTGTTATAGCAGAGAGAACGAATAAAAACTTGTTCAAAATATTCAAAATGCTAAAAATGATTGTAAATTTCAACAGAATATTTATTCGATATGCTCCATACGCCCCGGAGCCAATGCTATTGCTGCATTTTCTTCTGGTTGCGGCCGCGTCCGAAGCGAGTTTACATAACACTTCCAACCTTCAATGTGATCTGCAATGACTTCTCCCGTTCCAGCAATGGTGGGGAATTTTATCATCTGATGATAGGTTGATGGTAGCGCTCGAAATGCATTCAATGCCGGTCTTCCTATGATTCCGTTGTATGCGAAGTGCATGTCAACGATTACATAGTTCTCCAAAATTGTCGTTCTCTTTGGAGCTGTCCCCAATGAAGTTGGGAGCTTGATCATTCCTAGTGGCACTATCGCTGGACCTCCAAAACCATGAAGCGACGTTCTCACCGGTTCCAGTGCCTGGTTGTTCAATCCCATTTTGAGCAACGTAGAGTTGAATAGTACATTTACGGAACTCCCATGGTCCACAAGCATTTTGGTGACTCCGAAATTAGCTATATCAACAGTTATCACCAAAGGGCAATTTAAATTTGACATCTGTATAGCTTGTGCACTTAGTTTCCGTAGGTCTGCAGTGGAGAACGTGATCTCTTTGTGTGGCATTTCTTCGATTCTCAGCATATTAGCCATATGAACAAAATTATCTGCTTCAATAAACCTTGTGATCTTTCTACGACCGTTGGTAGAATCTGCTCCTCTTGGTCCTCCTGCTATCATATTGATGATGCATCTCCTGGTGTTTCCGTCCTCAATCTGGGGGTATTGAAAAAGTTGCGGTTCATCGATTGCCCTCTGCTTATCTTTCCTAGGAGATGGAGTTCTCTTACGGTTGGAATTGTTTTCTTGTTCTTGCACCTTCTTGACAAACTCCACCAATTTGCCATCCTTTATCAACCGCTCAATCTCATCCTTCAAGTTTATGCATTCCTCTGTATTGTGCCCCTTCTGATTGTGGTACTGGCAGAATTGACTTGAGTACATCGTAGCCTTGGACTCTCTCATCGGTCTGGGATCCTTTAACCATCCTTTTTTCTTTGCTGCCCCAAATACTGCCATAATGTGAGCATTCAGTGGGGTGTACCTTCGGGGCGAACTGTCCCTTTTGTAGTTTTTGTTCATGTTGTTGCTGTTGTGGCGATTTTGATCTTCTCTGCCTCTCTCTCTATCTCTTACAGCCACATTGTTAGGAACTTTGGTTGCCATCATTTCCTCGAAATGAAACACATCTTGAGCTATCTTGTTTATTTCTTCAACTGTGGTGGGTTTTCGTTTCAGTAACTCACCACCAAACATGGTGTTGGTAGTTGCACGAAAAACTATACTTGCAACCATTTCTCCCGTCGGACTATCAATCCTTAAATAGCTCTGTATTGAAACGTTTCATGAAGTCCTTTAGACTTTCATTAACTTTCTGTTTCATCGTGTATAAGTGGGAGTGATCCAAAACAAGTCTAGACTGACTAGAAAACTGATCCTCGAACATCTTTCTCAACTGGGCATAACTCTCAATCTGTCCATGAGGAATTCGATTAAACCAGTCAGCAGCCACTTCTGATAGAGTCGTTGCAAATATCCTGGCTTGCATATTGTCCCTGAAACCGTAGAGGGACAGTTTTCTGTCTAATTGGAAGAGGTGATCTCGGGGATCAGATTTCCCGTTGTACGTTTTTAATTCCGGGATTTTATCTCCTTGCCCTAGAATCTCCGACTCTATCTCTCGGCAAAAAGGACTGCGATTTAAAGAATTGTCCTTCCTTGTCGTTTGAGTCTCGGCTATTGCTTTCCCCTTTTCCAATCTTCCAACGTTTTTGCTTACTGCGTTATGCTTGCCACGCAAATCAAGACCTTCTGACTGTTTTCGGTCATCTCTACGTTTTCTTCTTCGCGATTCCTCTCTTTGATCCTCTTCCTCATCCCTTTCTTTTCTGGAATCACGGCTCTCCGACCGTCTTCTGTCTTCTCTTCTAGTTCGTTCAGCAGCACATTCTGCCTCTCTTTCCTTTTGTGTCTTCTCATGAGGCCTTTTTGATTGTATCTCAACAGATACTAGCTTCTTTCCTCGCTCTTCATGAACTGATTTTCCTTTGCTGTTTGTCCTCTCCGAAGTATGTTTACTTCTTCGGTCGTCTTGCTGTGACTTTTCCTTTTCTTTTCCCTTCTGCTTTCGGATAGCTGAACCTTGTTCTCTCAAGTTCTCAGAATATTCAACAGGAGATGGTATCATAGCGGGAAGTGCGGTAGGGAGCACCTCAGCCACGACCGCTTTTATCATTGCGAATAATTCACTCTTGAATTTATCTGGAATTGCAGCACTCGTTGCTGAAGCTCCAGTCACCTCGGCTTCATTAATGGGTACCTTCTCAGCTTGAGGTCCTTGATTTTCTTTCCTAGCCGGAGTTGGTACCGCTGGGGGTAATGTTGATGGTCCAACTATATCTGGCATACCCCGTTCCGGTGTATCCGGTCGTTCTTCTCCCGTATTACCTTCTAGAGCTCTACTCTTGGACCGAGTTATTCTAGTCATACTGCCTATCAAGCTAATATAATTTGTGTTCCCACAGACGGCGCCAATGTTTTGGTCTTATTTCGTCACGGTAATAGAACACAGTAATACAGTACAAAATGAGATTAAACAATGCTATCCAATATTATTAACGGACTAGCTTGGTCCGGAACACTTAATACAAGCTTTCTAGATAGAAATAACTAAATTACAGAATAAATATGGCGTGTCGAATTTGCTGTATTCGATGCTGTCGTGTCGAATGAGGGGCAGTTCGATGCGGGATAGTTATCACTAGGTAAAAGTCACTCTGGAGGTATCGAATTCGAAGTGTCCTGTAGATATCGAATTCGATGCGTACTGGCGTATCGAATGGAAATATGATATTCTGAACGTATCGAATGGAGGATAATTCGATATGCCTCGTGTCGAATGGAGTCGATTCGATGCTGACTGTGCTGAGCTGGTCCGGATTCCAAAAAGTCCTTTGAACACAAGGGGACGGGCTATTTATAGAACCCGTCCCGTGGAACCCACACTCCAATATAGAAAGGCGCATCGAATCATCATTGTTCGATACGCGCATCGAATCAGGTGTATTCGATACGCTGTTGGGCTGCCCCAATAAGGAAGGACTATACTGCTGATTCGATGCGCGCCTCGAATTCTCTCTATTCGATGCGCTTATGGGCCGGCCCAATAACGTTATATTGGGTCAATCCTAAATTACACCCATCAAACAGAATATAAAAAAGCTCCGCAAGCATAGATTCTCAAAACTATATAATAATTTTAGTTTTGATATCTAATTATTGTTTTAGACGTTCAACACGATACAAACAGTCACACTTCCAACCACAATGGAACAAGATAAATTATTAAATTGTTCCAAGGGTGATTTATATTCTCAAAATTGGCAGTATTCTGAATTAGATAACAAGAACTTACTCACGTACACATATGACAGAAAATAATTATCCGTTTCAGCCGAATAAAACTAAATGAAAATGTAAACTATTAGCTAACAGCTGTTAAATTAGTTCATTATTGTAAAGGCTGATTAATCTCGTATGTATATTATGAAGGCTTAATACTTAATAGTTAATATTGAGTCTGTACTGCACCTCGGCACCCGGCTGCATTCATTAATTGCATATCTATAATATTAACTAACAGTTTAATTAATAAAATAACAATCTAAATGAGATGTCAATAAAGTTCAACTCTCGAGTAAGATTCAATGTCGGCGGCGTAAATTTGAATGAGCAATAACAGAAGCTTAATAGAGTCAGCTACTCTCAATGATAAGGTTGTTGTCAGAGAATATATTATTTTATTTTAAATGGAAATGATTATTATCCAAGTGAAAATAAAAAATAACATAATATATGGACGACTGACTATATTATCTTTCCTAGAAGACTAGATTTGGTTTCATTATATATTAATAAAAAAATAATATTATAATTTTATTGTCCATTCGGTTTGACGAGTATAGAGTCTTGTGATATACATTGTACATATTTTCGCCAATCTCGCAAGATTCGACCCTGCACTCCGATGTGTATATCATGACCTAAGTCACAGTAAATAAATAAAAGTTTTATGTCTTTAAAAAATAATATTATTTAATAAAAAAAATCTACTTAATTTCTCATGATTCAATTAAAAAAAAAGACTTTTTCTAGGTATGAGTAACAAAAGTACTAAGCTCCACAACAGCCACGTGAACGCCACTGCCAACCCCATTCACATCACAGCCCCGTCACTCTACCACACCCAATCTTTCCTTCTCTCTCTCTCTCATTCAACACGCCAAAAGTCTTTTTAAAAGCAAAAATAAAATGGTTACTTTCCTTTCCCAAACTCTCACAAACAAAACCCTCTTCCTCATCCAATCACTAAAAACAATTTTAATTTAATTTTTTCCTATTTCAATAATCCAAATTAATGGAAGAATTGAAAGGTAAGAAAAAATCATCGTCTGGTTCGCTGGCACCGGGTTTCCGATTCCATCCGACGGACGAGGAATTGGTTCGGTACTATTTGAGGCGCAAAATCTGCGGCAAAGCTTTTCGATTTGACGCTATTTCCGAGATCGATATTTACAAGACCGAGCCTTGGGATCTACCCAGTATGTATTTCGATTCTTTTTTTTTTTTTACCGGAATTTATATGTTCACTTTAAATGAATTTTAGTGTGCTGTGTGCAATTGGGAGTTGACTGTTTGTTGTGTTAGTCATTTTGGTTGGTCAATTTGAAGTGGTTGTTTGATTTGTTAAGAAGAATTTAGTGTTATTTGCTGTTGTGTGTAGTAGTATGGTTTACTTGTTTGAGTAAGCCGAACGAGGCGTCCGTTTATTTAGATCGTGGGAGATCTTGATAATTTAGATGTTTCCGGGATTGTGAGGTTGCGGCAGCGTGCGTGTTTGATTACTCGTTGATTGTTTGGTGCCGTGCGTAGTTTGTGTGTTTCGAGCACGGTCATCGCTTATTATCATCCGATTTTGATAATTGAGCTTAGTATCGTCAAATTAGCAATTTGGGAGTTGAGTGTTTGTTGTGTTGGTCATTTTGGTCGGTGATGGGCGAATGAGTGTTGGTCAATTTGAAGTGGTTATTGGGATTTGCTAAGAAGAATTCAGGGTTAGCTTTGGTTAAGAAAGTGGTGTACTTGTTTGAGTTATTTAGATCGTGGAAATCTCTACAATTTTAGATATCTCCCGGGACTGAGAAATTGGGGGTAGTTTGATTACCCGTGATTTTTGGTGCTGTGGATAATTTCATGTGCTTGAGTATGCTAATCGCATTTTTCGTTAATTCAGCTTAGTATCATTAGTTGCAAAATTAGTTTTTTTTGGTGATAAAATTGATTTTTGTATCTCTCTGTGCGTCTGTATGATCTCTTTATGTGATGTGATGTGCTGCTTGGAAGCTTATGTTGTGTTGGTAAAAGATTATTCGATGAAATTTAATTGTATTTGGTGGATGGGTAGGCATGTCGAGGCTAAAGAGTAGAGATTTGGAGTGGTATTTCTTCAGTGTGCTAGACAAGAAATATGGCAATGGAGCAAGGACTAACCGAGCTACTGAAAAGGGGTATTGGAAGACAACAGGAAAGGACAGGGCTGTCTATCATAGAACAGAGACGGTCGGGATGAAGAAAACCCTTGTTTATCATAGTGGCAGAGCACCAAAGGGTCAGAGAACTAACTGGGTCATGCATGAGTACAGGCTTACGGACTTAGAATTGGAGAGAGTTGGAATTTCTCAGGTGAGTTGCCATGTTTGCATTATGTTTTTCTTTTGGCAGAATGTACATGGTATAGTATGTATTACCTAAGGATACGCTTAAATTATGGATTAACTTGTGAGATGTAGATGTTCGAGCAAGTTAGAACTTAATCAAGGATACAGTTTTTATTTTTATTTTTTTTAATACTCAAAACAGTACTATTGCCAGTATTATCATGATTATATTGACGCTCAGGATGAAGAGGATGATTTACTATAGTACTGCTTTCTGGTCTTTATCTAAATATAACGGCCGGAATTATCATTATTGTAATATTAGTACTGTTGTCGTAATTACATCGCTATTCTCTTTTGGATATTTTATTGGTGGTTCAGTTTTACTGATTCTTTTCTAATTATTGGTTACAAAATTGGGCGAGAAGGAAGCGTTTGTACTCTGTCGAGTCTTCCAGAAGAGTGGTTCAGGACCAAAGAATGGCGAACAGTATGGGGCACCATTTGTGGAAGAAGAATGGGAGGATGAGGAACTGGAAATGGTTCCCAAGGAAGAGGCTGCAGAGGAAGTAGACTTTGCTGATGATTTTTATCTGGACGGCGATGATCTTGAGAAGGTCTGTCCTTTTGCACACTATACATGTTCTCGGGTTTTTGGTTCTTTATGGTTGTGCCAAGACTCAAGCATTTTTCATGCATCTATAACGAACTAATACTTATAAGCTTTTAAGTTGGGGTTTTTATGTTTTTGGTGTGTTTTGTCACAATTGTATTACAGGGCAGTCCTGGGAAACTTTACAATTGTTGAAGAAACATGTTACATAGGAGATATTTAGTAATTGCGTGTGGTTCGCAAGTGCTCAATATGTGAAGTTAGCAATTGTATATGGGTTATTGTCAGGTTAATTCTGTTGGCTGATAAGGATCCTCAGCTTTGATTGGTTGCCATCTATTATTTCCCCTTCACTCTATATATGGTGCGTAGAAATCTCTGTTAGATATAGATTGAGATAACTTAATCCCTCATAGTATCATTTATTATCTTTGAGAGTTCGCCTCTTTTTAATGGAGTTGTGAAGTTGTATCCAGCCTGTGCAACGTCTTGTGTCTTTTCAATTGAACTTTTCATCTGTAATAGTTTGATTTCATTAATCATCGGATGGTAAATGTTTTCTTCTCTCAGATTCTTGGATCCGATGGGCCGTCTAATATTGTTCCTATTCCATTGAGCGTCCATTCTGCAAATGGCAGCTATGGTGGGGAAACTACAGATTCAGTCGAAAACATCCAACATTTCTTGGTGAGTCCAGGTGAACAACCGTGTCAATCTGAACAAGATGATCAGAACAACTTCAGCGAAATGCCTGCTCCATATGATATGAGTGTTAGAGCAGTCAAGCATGAATATATTGGTGAATCCAGTAAGTCGGGGAATTCTGAAGACCTGGATTACTTACTTGATGAACCATTCATGGATGCTTCTGATAACCTCAAATATGGTGGTGGAGGATTTATCGAGGCTAACGATCTCTCAAATCCCATTGAAGCTGATACTTCAGCTTTTGACATGCTGGAGGAGTACCTTACTTTCTTTGATGCCAATGAGGACAACTTTTCGTATGATCCTGCAGTAATGCCGGGCAGTGGGAACCTGTTCTCGGATCAGGCATTGCTTCCTCATAAGGTAATGTTACACCTTGATTTACGTAGTGCTCTAGGCTAACTTTTAAAATTTGTGCTCTTACTTCTGTACTCCTATGTCAGGAATTGAAGGAAGACACTGAGCAAGATACTTTGCCAAGTGGACAGTACGATGACAAGAGTGATAACGATGTGGCATTGCCATCTGATAAGCAAGCAAAATATGAATCAGGTATGTGAATGATCATAGTTTTCATTACTCTTCTTAGTTCTCTATGGTGGATTTTGCACGATTCCATATGCTAGTAAGGTCATTTGATACCCAACTATTTTTTTCATCGTGCAGGTTTTGAGCATCCATTCATCAAACAGGCAAGTCAAATGTTGGGGGCTATCCCTGCTCCTCCTGCTTTTGCTGCAGAGTTTCCTTCAAAAGATGCAGCTCTTCGTCTCAACTCATCATCGCACGTTACTGCTGGCATGGTTCAAATAAGAAACTTGAACGTAGTTGGTGATGGGACGGATGGTTCTTTTGACAAGCACGCAAACTTCAACCTTATCCTATCTTTCGGCTTTGCACAAGGTGATGACGGCTCCGCCAGTCTGGTATCAAGTGTTGGCTTTCTATCGGGGAAGTCTGTTTCAACCATTGCAACTGTCTCCAGGGGTTGGTTCTACTTTATGTTTTTGTGGGTCCTAATTATATCCATGTCCGTCAAAGTGGGAATGCATATATGCTCTAATTAAGTCCAGTGAAGTGTTCCAATTACCCAACTACAACTGCAAGGGCCATAGATTACTCTGAACTTACAGAATGTTCTCTATTCTAACTGTATTAAGTTGCACTTGCCATATCATTTTCTTTGTTTTATATAGTTTCTAGGACAAATAGAATGTAGCAGTCTAGTTCGACTGCTTTTAGATCTTTTAACATTCAAAAGAACTTGGTTAAGTAATTGAACTGGGATCTTTATCATGTGATACAGCTTCTGACGCGGAGGCGAACTAGTCTTTGGATATTTGTTTTTTGCTTCCACTGTAACACATTATTTTTCCGACTTATATCAGATCTATGGAGTGAGAGATTTGCCAGTGTTTTCTAAACGGGAATAATTACCATGTTGAGAACTCTGATGTAATGGGCGTTCTCCGTATATTCGAACGACATGCTTGTTTGTGTAGATAAAATCCTTTTCTCTTTGGGCAAAGCCTCATTTCACAGATCCACCTGGGGGAAAGGTTTATAATCTAATCAGGATCGAATAAAACAGTCTTTTTTTGTATGTTAGATTTTGGCTTTAAGTTATTTGATTAGGGTCAATAGAAATACATAAGTTTTCTTGAAATATTTTAGTTATGTTATTGCAAACACCTGAATCTGTTAATGAAATGTTAATTTGAAGCGTCAAAAGGGACTTGGCAACATTTAGAAGACAACCACCAAACAAAGATTTTCGGAAACCAACATATAACATATTTCGCAGATTCTGAAATGAAAATTGAGGCCTGCTCAAAAGAAATGAGCAGAAAAGATAATGGCAATATCTAATAGTCTAAATCGTTTTCGCAAGCTTAAGAACCTTTTTACTCGATAACTAGCAAGTAATCTGAAAGTTTGACTTGTTAAAGCAATTATTTGCCCTAATTTGCGAGGAGGTTATGTCTTTCCAACATGTAATTCTAACTCAATGAGTGGAAATATAATTCACGAGTACAACTTCATAGCAAAAGCTGCTTTAAGTAACACACGACATGAGGACCAGCTGAATGCCTGAATCTAATGTACAACATTATAAGCAAGAGATAGATAGATGCATCATACAAATTACAAGAAACTAATATACGCTGGCGTCGTGCATCTGACAACAGAAGCACGACTAAAGCAGTGTCAGGTAACAAGTTCATTTTCTTATGAAATGGGCTCCAATTGCCCTCATTATTGCTGTAGAATATGTATAGTAGTCCCTCCATGCTATTTTACATAATCACAGCAAAGCCAATGCAAATGGATTTGAAGATCGATGAATCGTTGTTTTACATCTCCCCAGGAAGCATAGTATCTCCAGGTAAATCACAGACAGCAATCCCCTGAAACAACAATGTTGATTGCTTCATCTTCGGACTATTATAGTGCTGCCATAATTCATGCAGCTAATACGCGTAAACGTGAAATTTGTGCCCGATGTCAGGCAAGTGATATCACGACTACTATGTATGACACTATAGCTTATAATTCAACCATATGCATGATAGAATTAAAAAGAATCTGTACCTCTCCAGTAAGATGAGCCACACATTTCTTCTCAGCGAGTAGTTCGGCTTCCGTCTGTAAAATAGGCATTAGATGTTATACATTATAACCGGATTTCGGTCTGGTTCAAACTTAGATAACCACCAGGACTTATTGTATATGTAAGAGCAAAGAATTAGGTGTCATCATACTTAATATCTGTTACCTCTGGAATTTAAGTTTGATCTTTGTATCGTGATATAAAATATATAAGGTGGACTGGTTTCTAACATGCAATCGTCAAATCATCAAAAAGGTGAAAAAGAAGAAGAAATACATACCTTTTTAATCCGATTCCAGAGGTAGTCATCGAATGTTACATCTTTGACAAGCTCGTAATCACCATCTCCCTAAAAATGTAGAAAGAGCATGTCAAGGGTGATTACTCAGAGAATTTTGAACAGAGGAAATGGAAGCAGGGTAGCAAAAACAATACTTACTTTAGATCTGCACGGCATACTGAAAACAATATCTTCTTCTATACCATATGGATTTCCAGTAGTATATACCTAGATTCATTGCAAGTTCATAAAGATATATTAAACATAACGATCAATCACGTCTAAACAGTATTTTAGAAGCTAAATTTTGAAGAAATCCATCCGACTATTAATGATACTAAAACAAACAAACAAACAATCAAGCTTTCTGTCCCAGGTCATATGGGAACGAAATCATGCCAAACCGAACACATAAATCCACTTTTTTCTCTCATATCGGTTCAGTATAGTGTTTCATCTGGTGGAGTACCTGACTACTGATGATGACACCATACATTTCTTAATCAATGGTTGTAATGGAATTTAGTTAATTTGGTAGATATATTTTAATTAAATGAAACTTGAGCCCGTGAATTGGACATTCAAATTGGTGAACGTATTTACGATATAAGAATGATAAATGGTCAGTTCTTAATAAACCAACTTACCCCTGTTGAAAACCAATCTCCTTCTGGAGTTGGAGTAACGAGAGACTTTATTGCATCAGCAATTGAGACAGCAGTAGATGCAGCAGAGGATCGTCCCCATTTCTGAATAAGGACACCACCTCTCTGAAAAATCAAAGTTCTTAGTTTCTCGTAGACTTCGCAGAAAAGACTATAACAACAAACACCAAAAAAAATTATCTTACCTTTTGGACCTTTTCAGTGAATTCTTCTTCCAACCATTTGATGTCATTAATAACATCTTTCACAGGCAAGCCGTCGATCTTAGCATTTAAAAAATCTGGAACCTGATACAACGAATAAAAATACAATTCAATACGAGATGATTAAACTCTTAACTATGATCATTTACCAAAGTTAACACGACTGACCTGAGTTGTGGAGTGGTTACCCCAAATGGTCATGTTTGAAACTTTGTCGTAAAATACTCCTGCTTTCAGTGCCAGCTGCAGTAATAGAGGATAAGCATGAATAAGTAAATTGATCGAAGAGAAAGAGAGAACAAAAAGTGCGGACAATGTTGGCAAACCTGGCATTTTGCTCTATTTTCATCTAATCTAGTCAGAGCATGGAAATTTTTTGCTGGAATATTCGGGGCATTTTTCAAACAGATCAGTGCACTTCAATGAAAAAAAAGATAAAAAAAATTTAGTTAGTAAGAAAGCACTTAACAAATAAGAAAAAGAATCGAAGCGAGACTAGTATGTATAAGTATCACTTTACTTGGTATTGCAAGGGTTACCAACAACCATCACTTTGACGTTACGGGATGCAACAGCATTGAGTGCTTTTCCCTGTGTAATATTTGTACACAACATAAATATATTTCCTTTTTTTTTAAAAAAGATAAAGCACCATAAGGAAAGACTAATGCCTGTTCTGCAAAAATCTGGCCATTTATATCTAGTAAGGCGGCACGTTCCATTCCAGGACCACGAGGCTTTGCTCCAATCAAAAGTGCCCATTCCGCATCTTGGAACACATCGTAAGGATCAATGCCAATACTCACTTCCCTCAGTAAAGGAAACAAGGAGTCTTCAAGTTCCATGGCAACTCCTGAAATGATGGAGTTGCAGTTTAAACTTTAAAGCAATCAGCATAAATTGAATTATTTCGAAGCTAAGGTAAAACCGTACCTTCAAGAGCTTGGAATGACCTCTCAGACCCTAATAATTTTAACGCAATAGGTTGATCTGACCCGAAAACCTCACCAGAAGCAATCTAACATATTAATAATAAAAATCAGTACAACACAGTAATGATTTCTCAAGAATCTTCAGTAATGCTCCAACGAGAAGCCTATTGGCCGAGCTGAATGCAACGATCATCTCCAACAGAAAATCCCAGGTTTGTGCGATATAACATCATTCATCATATATTTGTATATTAACTTAGTTTCATTTTAAGAACAATGCATGCACAAAGATAGCAGCAAAATATAGCAAGCAGATTTAGTTGACTATCACCATCTAAAGTACTCGAGTTCAGACATGCATAAAGCACCGAATATCCCACAACAAATTAACTCTGGCAAATATACTCATGAGCAGTGACTAATATTACAAAAAAACATCAACCCGTAAACTTCAGGACTTCAAAATCGAAAAGTTTCATAGTGCTATGCATGATATTTGGCTTTACTGGAGATAATGGTTACCATGCCAATCAACCAATTTCCCTTACTTTAAACAGAAGATGGTTGGATATCATTCCCGCAGCACCCGAGACGGCAACATTAATCAATTTTTTCCAAGATTTCGTCTCTTCTTCCTGTGGACACAAAACTTATTAGGCTACAAATAAGACTTCATATAAATTGGAAAGGGAACCTAAAATTCAAGAATTCCAGGTATCTGTCACAAACTTCAATGGAATACAACAAGGCCTTTCAAGCTAAAGTGACTAAAAACACCTCAAGTACATAAATATCTTATCAGATCATGCATACACACCACCATGGAAAAACAGAAACTGCGAAAACGCATCAAAAGGGTCGGAAAGCATAGTATCCAAAATGCTAGATATTATTTATTTCACAAAACCCAATATACAGGACTACGCTCACAAGTTCTAAAAAGTTTGAACCACATAAACAACAATTCTTACAGCTTTAAGATCATAAGTGAGACAAAAGACTCCATAACATTCTGGTTTCTTCTTGAGGTCCTCTGTATTTAGAGCAGCAGGAGCCTGCACTTCACTGCCAAACAAACAAAAACGAAAAACCGCATTAAAGACAATTAATATTATTAAATAACAAACAGAGGATCCAACCAAGACAAACTAGCTACACTATCTTTCTTAAAAAGAACATCTCCGAAGAAAATGCACTGTAGGACATTAAGTTGGAGATTATAGCTTTTAGATGAGACGCAACTTAACATGGTACCAGAGCAAAGACAAAAACAAGTTCAATATTCAAATCCCACGACCAATCACTTAATGCAAAAATGTCACTTGTCGGGCGTAACAACACAAAAAATTACTGCGTGCACGAGGGAGCCTATTAGAAATTATATATATATATATATAATTATATACACATTAATAAATGTCTATCTCTATCTAAAGCTTGAGCTTTTAATTAAGAATGAGACTTAGTATGGTATCAGAGATCAAGCCAAAGAGGTTCTCGGTTCAAATTCTAGTGACGCCC
Organism: Linaria vulgaris; assembly: GCA_948329865.1. Lineage (NCBI taxonomy): Eukaryota > Viridiplantae > Streptophyta > Magnoliopsida > Lamiales > Plantaginaceae > Linaria > Linaria vulgaris. The sequence continues at coordinate 131,593,573 of OX415249.1, forward strand.
GCTTACAAATATGCCACGTAACAAAAAGATTAACAGCATGCACTTAAAGGGAGTGTTGAAAAGTATATATAAATTAATAATTGTCATTGCTCTATCGAGCTTAAGCTTTTAGATGAGACGACAATTTAACAAATAACGAAACTTACTTGGGAGCAACAGAGCAAAAAGTTCTTAAAGCCCGGCTAGCCGAAGGCGGCTGGCGGAAGTAAACACAGCGGTGATCGGAGACACGTGTCGATACGTAGGAGAGTCTTGACGAATACTGAAAGTTACCATATTTAGTGTAAGAAGAAGATGGAGCTAGCTCTGCCACCGCCATGATGAAAAAAAAAAATAAAAACTCAGGCAGCACAGAGAAAGAAAGAAAAGTGGTAACTTTGAGTGAGCATAAAATTGGAGGGACGAGAGAAGAGTTTAGGAAATAAATGGATTATATGTATTTATTTATTTTTTTATAAGAAAGAGGAATGGATTATACGTTAGCTTTTCGAACAGGGGAGTTATGAGGCTAAGAGAATGACACTTGTCGCATGAAAATCTCATCTCATCTCTTTGTAGAAGTCTTTGTTTGTACAATTTTGGAACTTTCTGATCAACTCCGACACCAACAGTAACAGTACTGGCTACTGCTGATATTATTATTATTAGTCACGTCACGTGAAATTATGTTGCTGTCTATTTTCTTCTTCTATATCGGTTCTTACGTGCAAATACACAACAAATTTGGAGCTTGACTTTTAGTGAAACGGGGATAAAAAGGATTAGGGAAGTTGGATTGTGTTTTTTGGGCATTAACTTACAGAACTTACCCCATTTGTAATTTCCAATTGGTAAATAAACGCTATGTGGTTATATTAATTAGGAAAATTATGGTACTGAGGTAGATAGATCGATGTAGTATACTATTCATTCGGCCAATGCGATTCGAGCTAATCCGAGATTTCGGTTAGCTAGACTTTTTGAATATACATGAATCGAACGAGACTTTTTGAATCAATAGCGGTCCAATTCAAATTTTTGGTTCAATTATTGGCACAAAAATACAGTTTAAACCAGATTTCATAAATATTTATTTCAACTTAAAAACAATACAACAAAAAAAATGCATAAATAAAACTTTTAGGTATCAAACATCACAAGAACAACTTAGGGTTAAACAATAACATTAAACTAAAGTCATCACAAGAACAACGTAGGTCATATCTAGTTTAGAGCTTAGATAGTCCCTAGCTAGATGATGTGCATCAGTTATTTTATTTAGTCAACGACATTTGTGCTTGCTATTGGGTATGCCCCTCTTATTCTGTATTATTCTTCGATTTTGGCTTCTATATCATTTTAATTTGCTGCGAAAAAAATAAAATTAGAATTAAAATAAGTTTCTAAAACTAAGTTTGTGTTTTATTTTTGGCTAATTCTCTTTATCGAATTGGTTCGGATTATCCAAATTATAATCCAGATCAAGTCAGAAATTAAACCGATTTACAATCCAACACGACTTTGGAGTTTTACTTCGGATTTAGTTCGATTCAAAACTCTTCATATTGATTTGGACGGCTTGGTTAAGTCGTGGACAACCCTAAATAGATGTGCCTCGTTAAAACAATAATGATTGCATAAAAGTTATACCCCTCACCAATAAGACAAGCTTAGATGGTGCTTGCACACTCTTAAAAACATCGATTAACATAAATTAGCTCGAGCATAAAGGATGGTTGTTAAATTCGATATACATACAAAAACTCAAAAAAATAAATGCCCAAAACTAAAGGTTATCTATATAGCTTAAAAAATAAAATAAGCCCAACAGTAGCCCACACAAATCTACATTGGACTGAAACAACGTTACCTCACAAATCCTTTTCAATTTTATCCAAGCTCGTAATATGTTTACAACATATTTCAAAAGAATTATATGGTCATCGTAATCCAGCCATAATAGACTAAAAAAAAAGGGCGGCAAAAGTGTATGATGCATATTCATACATCCAGCAGAAGGCGATAGCTCATTCTTATTGGGCAATTAGCAGTTAAAGACAAACTTCAAAAGGAATTTCTTACGACATTATCAGATGCTGGAATATTAAATATGTTACTACATTATAGGACTAAGTCACCTAGCTATTGCCGGCGACTAAGCAATTCTTAACAAATCCAACACCTTCCCTTTGGACCATTATTCTGATATAACTATGAACTATAAAACAGACAAGACATACATAGCTTATTTATCCCTACATTTGACATAATCATCAACTCAAGATACAATCAAAAGAACTCATAATGGGGCTTGCCATCCTTGAGGAAGAATCACTTGCGAATTCTCGGTCCATCGATAGCAAGAGTGGCTACGATTCCTCAACCGGAATCTACCATTCCCTCTTTCATCTCAGCGAACATCACAAGATCCCAACACAGCCGAACCTTGACACAGCCACGTTCGTTCTATCACAGTTCCCACCACAAGAACAAGCCAACCACCGCATCGCCCTCATTGACTCTTCCACTAACCAACGTGTCACCTACGCTCAACTCCGAGACTCCATCGCCTCACTTGCCACCGGATTGTACCACGGACTTGGAGTCAAGAAAGGCGATGTCGTATTTGTTTTATCGCCAAATTCGCTACTTTACCCGACCATATGCCTTGCGGTACTCTCCATTGGGGCAGTTATTACAACTGCAAACCCGCTCAACACCGAAGCGGAGATCACCAAGCAAGTGCTAGACTCGTGTGCAAAACTTGTAATTTCTGCCCCCGAAGAGACGCACAAGTTTGTCTCTACTGGGCTGCCGGTACTCCTAACTTCCCGCTGCAAAGAAAATATCAACGAGCTTTCAGTTGAAGAGTTGATTGAAAACTGCGACACGTTACAAATTCCAGAAGACAAACCTAATCAGTCGGATACAGCAGCGATTCTTTACTCGTCAGGGACTACGGGGACCAGTAAAGGTGTAGTATTAACACACTCAAACTTTATATCAATCTTGACAGTGCTCAAGTGGGTGGTGGATGTTTCAAAGTCAAACGACGATGTGTTCTTATGCTTCATTCCAATGTTTCATATCTATGGCCTAGCATTTTTCGGGCTGGGATTGTTCTCCTCGGGCATTACCACCGTCATAATGCAAAAATATGATTTTCAAGGAATGCTTGAAGCTATCGAGAAATATAAAGTTAGTAATATACCTGCTGTTCCTCCAGTAATACTGGGGTTAGTGAAGCATGCTAATGGAGAAGGAAATAACTTGTCCTCTTTAAGGCGTGTTGGCTCAGGGGCAGCGCCGTTGAGCAAAGAGGTGAGCGAGGCGTTCAGAAAGAAATTTCCATGGGTTGAGTTGAAGCAAGGGTATGGTTTGACGGAGAGCTGTGGCGCGGGTACTTTCTGTGTTTCTGGTGAAGAAGGAAAGGTTCGCCCTGCATCATCGGGGAGGTTGGTTCCGAGTTTTAGCGCAAAGGTGGTGGATATTGAGACAAGATTGACGGTGGCGCCATATAAGGAAGGAGAACTGTGGTTGAAGAGCCCGGCTGTGATGAAAGAGTACTTGGGAAATAAGGAAGCAACTGCTACAAGCTTTGATTCAGAGGGATGGCTGAAAACAGGAGATCTTTGTTATTTTGATGATGAGGGGTTCCTTTACATAGTTGATCGAATAAAAGAATTGATCAAGCACAATGGTTATCAGGTATTTATTTGTCCATTCTAACAGGCTGTGTCCAAACGGATTGCTTTGGCGTAATTTCACATAGATATTCCCATAACTATATATGGTGTCTTTCCAAACCAAATGCAGGTGGCTCCAGCGGAACTGGAAGCAATTTTAACAGCCCATCCGAAAATATTAGATGCAGCAGTCGCACCGTACGTGTTCTATCACACACACAGTATAAATATGTAAATACACGTGTCATTGTATCTGCAGAAGTGTTTTAACAGGTTAATTAGATAATGCAGAGTTGAAGATGAAGCGGCTGGAGAAATACCGGTAGCATATGTGGTGAGAGCAGTTGGGGGCCATGAGTTAACAGAAGATCAAGTCATTGAATTTGTTGCCAACCAGGTACAATATATACACTCACACAATCATACATAATATTAAATATTGATTGGGATCCCACTTTCTTTTCTTTGTCAACTATGTATTTTCCATCAGAGTCATGATAGCTCCTATTATATATGTTGGGAATCTTCAGGTAGCACCATACAAGAAAATTAGGAGGGTGAGTTTCATCAATGCCATACCAAGATCTGCTGCAGGCAAAATCTTGCGGAGGCAACTGGTGTTAGAAAGTAAACAGCAATTGGTCTCAAAATTATGAAGGAATTAGTGCAGGGTCAAAAAGGATTAATAAGTGTTGCCATCACATTTTATGTTTTGTGCCATTAGGTACATGTGTAACAGTACCAAACACAGGAGCTTTGGCAGCACACTTTTCGTGGTTTACCGGCATTTAAAAATAATATCGGCCCTTTCTAAAATAAGAGTAGTTAGAAATTAGTTCAGAGAATGAGATGGCAACGCCGACGATAAACATGATTCTAATTTATTTATTTTTCATAAAAATGATCTTAATTCTTAGGGAAAAAGGGGATACTAGACCCAATCTATTCGCGTTTTTGCGATGTTGTACCCAACCTTTCATTTTTTACAACGCTGTACCCAACCTTTCAATTTTAAAACATGTTGTACCCAAACTAAATTTCCGGCCAAAATTCGAAATTTGCAGAGGTAAAATCGGTACTACACTCAAAAATTAAAAAATAATAATAAAAAATAAGAAAAAACAACCCCCCTCCTTCCCCCCCACCCCACCCCCCCCCCCCTCCTTCCCCGTCGCACCCCCCCCCCCTCCTTCCCCGTCGCGCCCCACCCCCACCCCACCCCCCGCCGATTTGCAGCCACCCCGCTGCAAATCGCGGTGAATCACCGCGATTTGCAGCAACACCGCTGCGAATCGCGGTGATTCACCGCGATTTGCAGCGGGGTGGCTGCAAATCGGCGGGGGGTGGGGTGGGGGTGGGGCGCGACGGGGAAGGAGGGGGGGGTGCGACGGGGAAGGACGGGGGGGGGGGGGGGGGGGGGGGGTGCGACGGGGAAGGGGGGGGGGAAGGAGGGAGGGGTTGTTTTTTCTTATTTTTTATTATTATTTTTTAATTTTTATTATAAATAAATGAAATGACTATTTTGCCCTCGTGCAAATCGGATTGTTGATGTCACAAGATCAGAATATGACGTTTTTTGGCCGGAAATTTAGTTTGGGTACAACATGTTTTAAAATTGAAAGGTTGGGTACAGCGTTGTAAAAAATGAAAAGTTGGGTACAACATCGCAAAAACGCGAATAGATTGGGTCTAGTATCCCCTTTTTCCCTAATTCTTAAGTATCTACTTTCTAGATGTAAATGATTTACTAGTAGAGGCATTATTGAAGAGTGATACATTTCCTTAGATGTTCTAGAATAATTTATCAATGTGTAGATTAAAGTGCAAGTCATAGATAAATCTAGAGTTTTCTATATATTACTAGAAGTATCTAGTGAAAAATCTAGAGAAACTCCCATTAAACTAATTCGATACTTATGTAAGAGTTTTCTAGAATAGATGAAACATGGTGGTTCTAGAGATATTATCCACCACCTATAAATACACTTCAAGAGTGATCAATGGAACAAAAGAAATCAAACTCAAGAATTTAATTAGTTCAAAAATATACAAGAAAGGAAAGAAGCCCATATCTACAACAAGCAATCCCATACCACCATATCTCTCTTAGCGAAACAACAAACATTAAGACTTTTTCGCTAGTTAATGTAGATGGCATATTCATAACCATCCATAAGTTTGATGAGTTAAAGAAATAAAATTTTGCTTGGGCTCTCACCCAATAAATAAAAGTATGAGCTCAAAACAGAAATCAGACCTCGCGGATTTTCTCCTCAGAAATAGTACGCGGCAATCCGCCAACAAAAACTTCAGTTCCTCTTAGTGCATTCTCTACTTGCACAAAAAAAAATTGTAAAAAAGTATGAAAAATCAGTATTTTGCGGGAGAATTATAATTATCATCAACTTTAGGTGGATGAACATATGAACATACTGTAATCAGTTATTGTTGTTCGCTCATCTGCAAGCCAAAAAAAATAATCAAACTTTAATCAATTGTTTAGTTGATTCCATACTGATAAATGTAAAAAGGGAATCGCAAAATACCATCTCCAATCAGGGCAATTTAGCTACCAGAGGGCTCTAATCGAACCCAATTGAAAACCTTAGAATTCAATTATTCAGGTATGTTTGGGGATTGGTTATGATTTTGTAACGAACGTACAACTTGATAAAGAGAAAAAATGAATTCTGCTTAGAGAAGAAGAACAGATAATGAGAGAGAGGTTTTAGCTAATTTTTAATATATTTTTACACATAAAAATGAACAGTACATTACATGCATCTCGCATGATATATTTGAAGAGCAGAGAAATAGAGAGAGACCTTGAGACCTTGCATCTCAAGTTGAACATACAACAGGAAAGAAATCAAACAACCTTGAACAATGCTCATTTCAACAATGCCTAATAAGAAGATTGAACAATGAATTTCGTGTTAAGGTTGAGTAAATGTTGTCCATTAAAAGGATTGACCAGTATCAAGTTCTATGTGAGCTGTTAGCGAGGCTACAGTTAGTCCATACATCGTAACTTCTCATGTTGTATCTTCCGCAATTGATTAAGCGAACAAGACGAGGTTCCAATAATGATCATCAAGAAACAGGCAGATCCCATGTCAACGTAGTGAAGCAGAGGCCGGCTCACACAATGAGAGAGCAACCCATGCTTTCAAAAATGAGAGAGCAACCCATACCATGTCCTTATTATATGAACTGAATGCTGATACAATGACCTTACTTCAACATAGCTACCTACTCAATATCGACAACAAGCCCTCGATTCACTCCTACGACTATCTAAACTCATTCATCTTACCTAAAATAGCTCATCACAAAACCTTTTGCAACGTGGGGCACACTTAAAGATTGCATTTTTATTTTCTGAAAACTAAACTCAATAGCAAAAATATATCTCCCACATCATATATATCCACAAAGACTCTCTTTTCTCTCTTCTCTCTCACTCCAATATTTTTCTCACTAAGATAGGAAATAATGGTGGCTAACATAAAAAAAGCTTGTCTTGGAAGATAAGGGTTCACAAGACTACATTAGGGCATAAATGGAATTGGGCTTTAGTTTGGGGCTTTTGGGACAACACAAAATAAACCAACAATCTCCACATTTGGCCCAAGATGGTGCACTAAGGACGTGAAACCGGAGGACTCATCATCGCCGGGGCACCTGCAAGTTCACTAAGAAAATGCAAGTGATAATGGAGGATACCAAAGTAAACTCCTGACTACACATGTCAAAATATGTAATCACCACCTAGGCAAGCACATAACAGAAAACAAACATATATAGCACATAACACACAAATCATCCTTCACAAAAGTTTAAAATCCTTAAACACGAAGTAAGCTTCTCAACAGGCAAACACTTAGTTCCCATATCAGCAGGATTAAACTCAGAAGGAATTTTGTTCAACTTAACAAGCCCTTTCTCAACAATGTCTTGAATAAAGTGGAACCTAACATCAATATGTTTAGTTCTATCATGAGGCACTGGATTCTTACACAATTGAATAGCAGATTGACTATCAGAAAATACAACCACATCTTGTTTTAGAAAAACCAATTTCAGACACAAGACGCTTTAACCAAATAGCTTCTTTGAAAGCTTCAGTAGCAGCTACATACTCAGACTCAGTAGTAGACAAAGCAACAATATGTTGTAATTGAGATTTCCAACTTATGCAAGCACCACAAAAGGTAAACACATAGGAAGTAGTAGACTTCCTATTATCCCTATCATTTGCATAATTAGAATCCACATAACCAACAAGCTTCACACCATCAGAGCACTTCGAAAAAGTCAAACCAAAATTCGCAGATGATTTCAAATATCTTAGAAGCCATTTCAAAGCATTCCAATGAGGCATACCAGGATTAGACATGTATCTACTCAAGCAACTCACAGAATAAGCAATGTCAGGTCTAACACTAACCATCAAGTACATGACAGAACCTATAGCACTAGCATATGGCACACTCTTCATTTTCTCAATTTCAGAATCAATCTTTATAGATTGATCCTTACTTAACACAAAGTGAGAAGCAAGCGACACATTCTCAGGCTTAGCAGAAGACATGTTAAATTTACTCAAAACCTTTTCAACATATGAAATATGGTTTAACACAAGAGTAGATTTCTTTCTATCCCTCACAATATTGATGCCTAAAATTCTTTTAGCATCACCCAAGTCTTTCATTGCAAAATTTTCACAAAGACATTTTTGCACATGCACGATAGACTTAAGGCACACTGATAATCAACATATCATCCACATAGATTAATAGAAACACATGCACATAAGCAGTATTCTTAAAATACAAGCAATGATCATAAGAACTTTTGACAAAACTCAAAGACTGCATGCATTTGTCAAACTTAATGTTCCATTGCTCAGGTGACTATTTAAGGCCATACAGAGCCTTCTTCAACAAACAGACACAATCAGGTTATTTAGGATCCACAAATCCCTCGGGTTGTTTCATATAAATCTTCTTGTCAAGATCACCATGCAAGAAAGCAATAGTCACATCCATTTATTTCATTTCACAATCAAAATGAGCAACTAAAGCAAGCATACTTCTAACAGTAGTGAATTTGACCACATGAGCAAATATTTCAGCATATTCGATTCCCTCATTTTGAGTAAATCCTTCAGCAACAAGCCTAGCCTTAAATCTAACATTTTGAGATTCCTCCTTCACTTTAAATAATCATTTACATTCCACAACAGAGCACTTAGCAGGTTTGGGGATAAGTATCCAAGTTTGGTTAACATGCAAGGATTCCATCTCACTTTTCATAGCACTAAGCCATTTATCACATTATTTAGATTCTAAGGCTTCACGATAAGTCCTCGGTTCATTGCAAGCAAGAGATTCAAACACATTAAAGGCAAATACATACATTTCTAACACATTGAAAGCAAAGTCAGATATTCTATCAGCCTTTTTCACAATGTTCCTTTTACCTCTATCCCTAATGAGTTGATACTCTTGAACACTAAGTTCATCATGCACAACATGCTCATCAACCTCATTATGCAATAAATTATCATCGTGTAACTCATGCTCAACATGCTCATTATGCAAATCATGCTCATTATGCAACAAATGCATATCATCATGTTTTTATTTGCTAAGGACACAACGCCATGCTCAAACTTTTTATAACTAAAAAACAAATTTCTAAAAGGAGATATATGGAAGGAACATCCAGAGTCAATTAACCACCCATGTTCAGGCAAAGAACCAGTCACAGAATTCACATGATCACACATCATAAAAATATCACCCAAATCAATAGCCACATTAGCATGCGCATTCTTCTTGGGATTAGGGCAATCCTTGATAAAGTGTCCAGAATCACCACAGTTATAACAACTTCTATTCTTGGACTTAGACCTCTTCTTTCCTTGACCATTAGTTTTCTTACTATTGTCATCATGCTTTTGGTTTTGAAATCTATTCTGAGATCTCCCCCTCACATGCATAACCTCACCAGAATCTTTAGACTGACTATTCCCACCACTAGAATGCTTCAAATCAAGTTACTTACTTCTCAAACCATTCACAACAATGTCAAGAGTAATGTCATCTATACCATACTCAATAGCAGATTTCACATCATTATAAGAATCATGAATAACATTCAACAACATAATCATCTATGTGTTTATCACCAGCTTGTTTGATATTTTGAATAAGCTAATTAAACACATCAAGATTCTCATCAATATCTCTGTTTAAATCCAATTTAAAACGAAAGAATTTTTCAAGTAAGAACAACTTTTCAGGCAAAGAAGTATCCTTAAATAAGCTATCAAGTTTATCCCATAGCACTTTGGCAGACTCCAACATACCAACTTTTCTAATCACCGAGTCAGGTAAGTTCAAATAAATAGTGGAACACGCCATCTCATTTAATTCAACAATTTTTGCCTTGTCTTCGGTTTCTAAGTACTTTTCAGTTATAGCTCTAAAAGATTTTTGTTGGATTAAAACACATTTAATCTTTTTACTTCCAAATACCAAAATCACCTTTCCCATTAAATGGGGCCATACCATAGTGACTCATGGAGGAAGACATGACAAGAAATAACTCACGTAAAAGCACACAATAAACTAGGCACACAACCAGAATCACACCAGAGCCAGACATACAACCGGACTCACACCGAGGCTAACACATACAACCGGACTCACACCGAGGCTAACACATACAACCGGACTCACACCGGGGCTAACACATACAACCGGACTCACACCAGGATCAACAATGCTGAAAATTAAATCGCTAATGTAAAACCGCCGGTACCAAGGGGAGTTTAAGCCAATTTATCCGAGCGAGATCCCACGAAAGGAATCCCGACTTACCTATGCGCAACTGGAGTGCGTGGAGCGGAAGCGGAAGGGGCTGTCCGGCGATGACATGGCAGCACATCGGCGGTGACGTGGTGGCAGCGGCGGAGCGACGAACGAATGACGAAAAAATGACCCTACTTCTCTGATGCCACTGTTGGGTGTTCGTTCGTTCCTTTCTCGTTCCGGCTCAGAAACCCTCGATTCGGTTTGTCGCTACTCTTAAGGGCACCACCAAGACCATAAGGTCTACACCAACTAAATAGCCCACACTAAGTAGCTCACTACACAATGTAGATATCTCACACATACACACACAAAGTGTTTAGGTGAAGAGGGGAAAGAAGAAAACCCACAAAGATGAAGAGTACCCACAAAGACTCTCTTTTCTCTCTTCTCTCTCACTCCAGTATTTGTCTCACTAAGATAGGAAATAATGGTGGCTAACACAAAGAAGTCTGTCTTGGAAGATAAGGGTTTACAAGACTACATTAAGGTATAAAGGGAAGGGAAAAAAGCAGATCACCCTCTTAGCTTTCGGCCGTTTTGCACTTTGCCCCCCCAGCTTTGATTTTTAGCACTTTATCCCCCAACTTTGTATTTCGTCAAACGTTACCCCCTACGGGAATATTCCATCAAAAAATGAATATTCCATTAAATTTTGACACTTTGCCCCCCAACTTTCGGCATTTTTAACGAACTATTCGTTTTTTTTAATGGCCATGCTACGTCGGGGGGTAATGTTTGATGGTATTCAAAGCTGGGGTGGGGTGGGGGGGGGGGGGGGGGGCAAAGTGTTAAAAATCAAAGTTAGGGGGGTGGGCAAAGTGCAAAATGACCGAAAGCTAATTGGGTGATCTGCTTTTTTCCCTAAATGGAATTGAGCTTTAGTTTGGGGCATTTGGGCAAACACAAAATAAACCAACATCAATGATTATGGTATTTCAAATTTTAAATACGTGACATACAAATATTTATTTTAGAGTCTTTTGGCATGCTTTTTAGGTTATGAAATATAAAAATACATAAAATTGGATACCCACTACCCGTCTCGCAACAACCGGCAGAGCCAGTATGGACTCTTCGATCCAACTAAAAATAGACAAAAAATATTTATATTATCTCATAAATCTTTTTAGGCCCATATCAGATATTTAATTTGTCGCAATCACATTAATTTTATTGTATTTTAAAAGCAAACTCGTCTAATTTTTAGTCACTTAAGCCCATATTTTCTTGATTGGAGCAGTTGTATGTAAGTGCAATTTGCATCATTACCATTATATCGATGCAAAATTATTTAGAGTGAATATCATCAATATTACCATAAGATTTATCTACACTCCGTAATACACATATAATTTGTGGAAAACTGGACGAAAAGCTTACATAATTTTTATTAAATTTAGTAATTTACTCATCCTTTTAGTAATTGATATGCATTTTGTAAATCGAAACTACGACCTCCCCCATACAAAGAAAATAAATTTAATGCAATTACCACTAACAACTATATAAATTGCAAAAAAGGAAAAAAAAAAAAAAAAAAAAAAGGGAAAAGGAGGGAGTTCAGTCCACTAGCAAAAACAAGAATCTCCACCGTAAACTGAAACCCTAATCAACGGTTCAATCTGGTATCCGTGTGAGCCCATCTCCACCAATCAGAATCACCCATACCTCTTATATAAACAACTCCCCCACACACTCTCAAAATCCCTTCACCAAGCCCCAAATCATCATCTCTCTCTCTCTCTATATCTAGAAATGGCACCAAAGGCAGAAAAGAAACCCGCCGCCGAGAAAGCACCGGCAGAGAAGAAGCCCAAAGCCGGAAAGAAGCTCCCCAAAGAAGCCGGTGCTTCCGCCACAATCGACAAGAAGAAGAAGAGGAACAAGAAGAGCGTGGAGACATACAAGATCTACATATTCAAGGTGTTGAAGCAGGTGCACCCGGACATCGGAATCTCCAGCAAGGCTATGGGGATCATGAACAGCTTTATTAATGATATATTCGAGAAATTGGCGGGTGAGGCGGCGAAATTGGCGAGGTACAACAAGAAGCCGACGATTACTTCACGGGAGATTCAGACCGCGGTCAGATTGGTGCTGCCCGGTGAGTTGGCCAAGCACGCTGTTTCCGAGGGGACGAAGGCAGTTACTAAATTTACGAGCTCTTAGAATTCTAGGGTTTCGGATTTATAGGGTGATAGGGTTTGTTGGCTGGTTGTAATTTGTGCTGAATTGTTGTGATTACTTGATTATACTGCTTTATGATATTACAATATTGCCTTCAATTGGTTCTGTTAGTTAGTTGATTCACTGGTTTGGCTTGGCTTTTATTCTGAATATCGGTGCTTATTTCTCGTTTATGTGTAATGTAATGATTTTCCTAGAATAAATACTATGAGGAAAACATTGATTTTATTATCAATGCAATATCGAGATTTCGTGGTATTGATCGTTTATACAGTTAGTTTTGTACTATAGATGATCGGAAAGAATTCAGTATGTTATTGAGTGTTGTAAGCGTAAGCACTTTCATGAGGAGTTCGATTGGGTGAATTGTATTGGTTCATGACAGTATTTATATTCTTCATTACAATAGTACACTTCAGATATCTTTCATGTCACAAGTTCTTGGAAACTCGATGGTTAAGCTTTTTGTTGATTTAAACTTTATGGCCCACTCGCTTTGAGTACATGTAGAAGTATGTGATAGGAAAGAAGAATTATGTGAAAAAGCTGCAGAATACCCTGCCTAAAATCTCGATCGCTAAAGTTAGCTTGTGAAGTTTTAGTTGGCATGTTTCAACGTCACAAGGTTTAGTGGCTGTTGATTACCCATCTGTTGTCAGTTTTAATACACCAGGACTTTACGTATAGAAAATCTCTTGCAGTTTCCTTCAGTGCTTCATCTTGTAGCTCACAGGTCCTGCATTTTTTCGTCTTTTAAACCTGATATGGATCCGCTTGCCTCTATCTATTGAAACAGTTTTAACATTCTTTGATATAGCAGATCACTTAAATCTATAGATTAAACTTATTTATTTGTTGGCTCCTAGTGAGGGATGCGTTATACAACATGATTGGTTAAACTTATTTATTGTGTTTGTTGTGAAGGCAAATCATTATATTACCTTCCTTAACCTTCACTTTTGACTGAACGAACGTTTGTGTTCTTGGATATAAGTTAACATTGAGATTGATTGAGTTTGTTGGTGTGATCAGGTTGTTGATGTTGTTTAGTTACCAGATATTTCGGAAACTGAACTGTCTTGAACATTTGCTTGTCATCTTTTTGCGTCTTTCTAATGAATGTGAAATTCGCTATGTATAAACTGAGGTACTGTTATGTGCTAAGCTAGTGGTGCATTTTGCTAACAGAAACTTATTTGTTTATGTCCAATCCTGTGGGGTGCATATAAGTTCTGATGTGAATATCTAGCTATTGCTCAACATTTGGATTTATTGCACTAGTCTTGTAAAACAGAGTGAGTGCCTTATGCTTCTCCATCCGCGCTTAACTCAGTTATTCATATTCCCTGCAATTATCCTTGCGAATGAGCTTTTGTTGTACTTGTTTGATCATTCTTGTCTTGCTGCTGGGTGAAGCAGTAGCAGGTTTACTATTGTTTGCTGCAGCGTCTTACCTATTTTTCCGTTCAGCAAATATCTCGTATTTGTCTCGTTTTGTTCCCACTCTTGTTCTCCCAAAGATCAGGTTCTTGTTTTTCTTGATTTACATTGTGTTGGCCACTGGGGCTCCCTGTTCCGGCTGTGGTGCTTAATACTTGTTTTTCAATCTTAGTTCTGTATTCGTGTTATAGTCGGATCAAATTCATAACTCATCGTTTTGTCCATCCCTGTTCGCTTACCGGTTGTGCAAGCCTGTGATGGTGTGTGCAATTACTGGCCGATTTTGGATGCAGCTGAATGGGATAACTGCAATCTAAGGAGCGGATAACTAAATTTGGACTGGTTAGCCCACAATTTTCTTGATTCATCCTCTCAAATTTCCATGCTGCCACGAATTAATCAAAGCTTTTGAAATTTTGTTTGATAATTCGTAAAAAAATTGACTTAGGCTTAGTTCTTAAGTTTCATCCAACTCCAGAACCGGGATTGAACGAGATCCCGGGAGAGTTGGTTGCTGTTATTATGTATTGAGAATTCTGTCAAAAAGGAGAGAAAAAAAAAAGTCTTTGTCTAAATTATTGCTTATTGAATAGAATTTGTTTTTGAAACAATTTCTGACTTCATAAAGAAACTTTGCATGCACCAACTTAAACCAGTAGCTTAAATCATAAAATTATGTTGGTAAAAAACTCGCACCTTTTGCCTTTAACACTCAAATCCACTTGATATATTAACACTAATAACGAAATTCACTCCATTACTTAATTAATTGTACATCCGCTTCATTATCTTTGATTATATTATTTATGAGGAGATAAGTTTTAGTTTAATTGTCAAGACAAAATAATACATATATGCTCATTGCTCACCAAGTCTCTCTCTCGAGCCCGATTTCTTTTGCTTCGGTCCAAAACTGCCTTGACTGATAGGTCGACACTTTTGAGGGTCGTGTACGAAATATTCCTTCTTCCATGAATAAATGAGCACGTAATTCTTCTTTATCTTCTAACTAGTTTGTAAATTTTAATGTATCTTTTTTTTGTACAAGAAGTTAGTTTACTTTTACTTATACGACAAGGAGATACCAAAGTCATTGTAAAGCAAGACACAAATCAATAAACACAATATTATCTCTCTAAAAAAATTAAAAATACATATATAGAGATAATATTTATACATACACAACTAACAAAGAAAACCTAGTAATTGATTTTAAGTGAAACCTTGAAATAAGTGACATAACACACATGCAAATACTTTGTTGGTGTTTTACCTTCTTTTTTTCTCCTTTGACTTTGCTAAAGCGCGCCTAAATTGTCTTCATCAAATTTTTTTTTTGAGTTGAATTGTCTTCATCATTTTAAACACAAAAGCAAATTTACAACCCACAAATTTCATCTCTTTCCAATGCTATTCTCTTCACTGTCACAACAATCACCACAATCCACCATTCTAACCCTATTAAAAGCCTGCAGATCTCTTCCAAACCTCAACCAAGTACACACCCACATAATCCGCAGAGGATTGGAGCAAAACCATCTCCTAATCGCCCAATTTATTTCCCTCTGCACCAACCTCTCGTACGCCGCCTCTGTTTTCGATCGCGTGAAAACCCCGAATATTTACTTATGGAACATTATGATGAAAACCCATTGCGAAAAATCCAATCTTGACAAGTGTTTGTCGTTATTTAACGCGATGAGGAGGCGGGGTGGTTCGAGTAATGTGGCTCCTGATAAGTACACTTTTCCGTCCTTGGTGAAGGCTTGTTCGAATGGTTTGGGTTTGAGGGAAGGGAGGGTTGTTCATGGGGTGATAGTGAGGTGTGGGACGGAGGGGGATGTCTTTGTGGGGTCCAGTTTGATTGATTTTTATGGCAAGTGTGGTGAGATTGGTTGCGCGCGCCAGGTGTTTGATGGGATGCCTGTGAAGAATGAGGTTTCCTGGACGGCGATGATGGTTGGGTATTTGAGTGTTGGGGATTCGGTTGCTGCGAGACGTATGTTCGATGAAATGCCTGATAGGAATGAGGGTGCGTGTAATGCGATGCTTAAGGGTTTGGTGAAGTTTGGCGATTTGGAGAGTGCGAGGAGGCTGTTTGATGAGATGGGCTTTAGGAATGAGGTGTCTTTTACGACGATGATTGATGGGTATGCCAAGAGCGGTGATATGGCTTCTGCGAAGGATTTGTTTAAGGAGTTGCCGAGGAAGGATTTGATTTCTTGGTCGGCTTTGATGTCGGGGTATGTACAGAATGGGAAGCCGTGTGACGCTTTGACTGTGTTTGGTGAGATGTGGGCTGTGAATGTGAGACCGGATGAGTTTGTAATGGTAAGCCTTATGTCTGCTTGTTCTCAGTTGGGGTCATTGGAGCTAGCGGAATGGATTGAGTCGTATATGGTTACTAATGCCTTTGACATTAAGCGTGCTCATGTTGCTGCAGCTCTTGTTGACATGCATGCAAAGTGTGGAAATATGGAGAGGGCGACTTCCTTGTTTGAGGGGATGCCTGTAAGGGATTTGATTTCGTATTGTTCGATGATTCAGGGTTTGTGTATTCATGGTTGTAGTGCTCAAGCTGTTCTTTTGTTTGATAGAATGATACGTGAGGGCATAAAGCCTGATGATGTGGCCTTCACTGTCATCTTGACAGCTTGTAGTCGGGCTGGCCTTGTTGATGATGGATGCCGTTATTTTGATTTAATGCTTCACGAATACTCTATTGTTCCATCTCCTGATCATTACGCATGCCTGGTCGATCTTCTTGGTAAATCTGGAAAAGTCAAGGCAGCTTATGAGCTTATAAGATCACAGCCCGTAGAATCCCATGGTGGTGCTTGGGGTGCTCTTCTTGGAGCTTGTAGGCTGCACTGTGACATTGACTTAGGTGAGGAAGTAGCTGGTAGACTATTTGAGCTTGAGCCTCGAAGTGGTGGAAACTACGTGATGTTGTCTAACATCTATGCCGAAGCAGATAGATGGTCGGATGTATCTTGTCTGAGGGGTAAAATGAGTAAGCGAGGAATCCAAAAGATACCTGGTTGCAGTTACATAGAATCAGAAACTCCAGCCTGACTGATTATATCTAACTTTCATTGATCATGGATTGTGTTAGCCCTGTCTTGGTTGTGGTTTATTTTGAAGCCAAATCTCACATACTGCAGTGCAACTGTTAATGTGCGCTTGAGATGTGAGTAATCCATTGAACTATGAGGACAATGATGCATAGCTCCACCTGGGTATCAGTTTGACGCAGCAATACGTGGATTACCAGATCAATTTTGAGATTTTACGACAATATTAGCTGGAGAGATTTTGGACTTGAGTTCCTTCCAACTTGTTACAGTACACAGACAAGGATGATTTTGTTGCTATTGCTGCACAATATTTTGACAAGAAGAACCTCTGGTATGATTACTTCATATGTGGAGGTGAATGTGAGAAAGATGAAGCTTTCTGCTGTCGGTATCATTCACAATTTCTGATACTCTGAGCTCTATTGTCTAGTCCTACATTTCACCTGCAGTCGTACCCTTTTTGCTGGTGACTGGACGAAGATCGCGGATTCACTCTCACAGGTAAGTGAATAGTAAGCTTACTGGTTGCAACGAGAAAACGAGTCTCAGCCTAGTCAAATTATGGTCGTGGATCAAGCCCTTCCTACTTATTAAGGAAAAAGTTGTATCATATTAGAGAAAATATATTTAAGGTTGATCAAATTATGATCTTCCGGGAGAGAATCGAAACTGTTATTTTCTTGCCTTTTTATAGGAACCCAGGAACTGAATTATGTACAATAGCTTAACATCTGTTTAGTATCTCTAAATTTATCTCCCCTACAGTCATATCATTCAAAACAGAGTCCTGAATATGTCTGATCGAATATGGAAGGAGCTTTGGAGTGTTAAGAACCTGAAAATGATTGTCTGAGAAGTTGAAAAACATCCTGCTAGGTGCTAATGTTAACCCAACTGAAATATGTTATCTGACTCAATGGCAAAAAGTTACAGGATCTACACAAAAGAAAATGAAAGGTGCAACCGCTCGACAATTGACCTATGATCTTCCTTGAATTCAAATTCGAAGTCAGTTCCCTTTAAATGCATATATATGTATAGTTTGGAAAACACTGAAAATTCATGTCACGAGTTATTGATTGCTGACCAAGCCTAATCACAAGAACGCTATCTCACAATCTATTAGATACTGAAGACAATCATCCATAAAGAAACATGTTCTTGCCCGACTAGCGTGGAATAAGAAGTGATCATAAAAAGTGGTAGGCATAAATGGCCGAATGAATATTCAAGTATGCTCTCATAAACTCAAAATTTGTTGCCTGCCGTTGGAATATTGGCCGCCTCCTAGAGTTGTGACTTGTGAGTTTGTTAATCTCCCTAGTTGTCTTTTGGGCTAATCGATTTTCGAGCAATGCAATTTCTTGGCTTGTGCCAGTCAAGTGGAACCACTCAAAGTTACAACTTATCCACAAAAAAGAAAACCTATTTTTGAAAATGTGAAAATAGGGGAGCAAGTGGTCCAATAGATCTGACTTTCCAACTACAAAGCCTTCCCTTATATATCAAACACATTCTAAAAAAGTGGAGTATTCAGAAATAAGATTCTTCTTGCAAAAACAAATCATAGCAACAAAACAATAAGCCATAACTAGTTGTGAAGCAGAATATCGTATCAAACCACAATCATTCAAGCATTTTACATGACAAAGTCGCAATGTGCATTAGGTGACCATTGTTCAAGGTTTAATTAGATACACCAGCATCTCCGGGAACGAAGATATCCAGCTTCTAAATCAAGTTGCCTATCTGATACAAAAATAACGATACAACCTAGTCGCGATCCGCATCTTCTATTTCTTCATCCTCAGGCACTCCACGAAGATAAAGAACATTGTTGCATCTGAAGAAGGCAAGACATGGCAGACTTAAAGATAAATTCTGAATTAATAAATGAATAAATTCGTAATTTTTTCTAAATAGCGCGGTTAACCCCAGATCCCCGCCTCGATGTTGGTGACAAAAAAACAGGGAAAATGGTTAGTGAAAGACATGTAGCCAACCCTTCCTACTTTCCCCCCAAAAGAGGGGGAAAAAACAGAACATACTGACAGATTATGATACCCTAAAGGGAAACCAAATAACTACAACCTCTGCTTTTAGCTAAATCAAATCCAAAGCACCAGAATTAAATTACTAGTGTAATCCATCATGTAAGGTATAACTAAAATGCAAATCAACAGTAATTGCTCCCACGAATCAGTAAGACTTGATGACCCGATGCAAGTCAACTCTTTGTAGAAGGTGAAAGACTCCTGGTCTAGAAACAAATTCAAATCAGTAACAACTTAGACAAAGGAAAGAATAACGCTATACCACTTCAATATTTTTTCTTTATTGTCAAGATAACATAGTTCTACTAACTTTTGTTGGTCCAATCTAAGGGAATTGGTGAAAGGAGCAAAAAGAGCTGGAAAAAATAAATTACATCTAACATTAATAAATTTATGGATTCGTTATTTAGAATAACCTGATACTACAAAAAACACCTCAAAAGATCTTCAATTATTACGGTGACAACCTTAAGAGCAGAAACTGAAACTCACTAATTCTTTGGTTATGAACAAAGACATTTCGTTTTTGAAATTTAGGTCACTCTTTGCAGCTAACCCAATAATTAGTTAGGTGCATGTAACTCTTTCTTAGATTTTAAAGCAGGAAGCGACAACCTTTTGAAGATTAATATTCAGGTGCTTAGAGATAACCACAGAGTAACTTGGATGATCATGGAATGAATAAAAAGTATTCAACTAGCTCGTTTTGTACCGTATTAAGATCTCTCCAAGACTCCCAGTGCATTGTCCATCAATATATTCTTCAGCATTGGCGAGCTGCAAAACAAA
The DNA here is from genome assembly GCA_948329865.1 of Linaria vulgaris. Lineage (NCBI taxonomy): Eukaryota > Viridiplantae > Streptophyta > Magnoliopsida > Lamiales > Plantaginaceae > Linaria > Linaria vulgaris. Next base: position 131,613,669 of record OX415249.1, read on the forward strand.
GTGATCATTCAATATTAACAGAACTAAACACATTTTAGAAATCTTATCTGACGGGCAACAATGAGTGATATTCACAAACTTGTTTGGCTTCAAAGGTAAAGAATATTCAACTTATATCCACAGTACAACTTACTCTCTATGACCTCAAAAACAGCTTGATAACATCTTTGATGCATAAAAAAATGACAAACAGTTCCATCTTAAATTTCAAACTTCATGACAATTTGAGGCACCAGAAAACATATTACTCCTATAATACGATGCAAACTTGATTAAAGAAAGAAATCTAGGTTGATAATAAATTCACACAGTGTAATATGCTAACAGTTGCTCAAATAATTGCAATAACCGATATCTACGCAACAGACAAGCAAACATCCCAAGAAGCAACTTCTATTACAGCAAACAATCTGGTAGACACCTTCATCACAGAACTTATCGAGTTGAGAATTCACCACTAGTTAAATTGAACCTAAGGTTTAGTCATCACTGTAAACATTATCCCCTAAGCTTTTTCAACATAATAATTTTAAGATTTCAAGATTACGATCACAACGGAAAATTCTCGAAAGTCAAGAGTAACAAAACACTATGTACACTTTTCCACACTCAAACTAATACTACAAACTCAACATAACAATAGCATTAACAGATACCTGCAGGTTCATGTATGAATCGACGGAGACCAGAAAACCTGAAACAGAATGCAGTTTTGTTATTGATATTATATTAAGGAATTATTATTATTATCATATAAAATTATAGAAGCATTAAATAAATAAATAAATAAAAGAAGAGAGAGTTAGTTAGTTACCTTTGTATTCCATTCCCCATTTGAGCTTGACCATTACAGACTTGCCAGTCAAATTGTTCAAAAAAGGCTTCGGGTTAACAGGTACAGTCTGCTTGCAATAATACACATAGAAAGAACAATTAATCCGTGTATCAGATTTAAAATAACAAAAAATTGCAGAAATTGAGCCATTGCTCTACAAATCGACTACAAAATTGTCATAATTAAACGAAAGGGGAGCTGCACTTACCGCCATTGGAGCTGCTTTTGAGAGAGAGAGAGAGAGAGAGAGAGTCGATTGAACTCGACTGGGGTTTAGGGCTTTGTCGAATTAGAGCTGCAAAAGCGACGTCGTGCGAGTATAAATCGTAGAGAACTTGGGACCCACAATTGTTGCTAATTGGGCTGAGGCCTGAGGTAATGTAAATGGGTTTTTCTTGATGAACCAGCTTATCTGTTGGCCCAACAATGGTATCTAAATAATCTAATTAAATAATTGTGTATTTATTGTGTTTTCTTTTGCAGTCTAATTAGGCTGTTTGTTGGGCCAACAAAAACTAGATACATAATAGTTGATTTTATTGGTTTTAAAAATTATTTGGCTTTTTGTTTTTTTCTTTCTGAAATTATAACTATATAAGGATATAATATGTGGACTTTTTGGAGTAATTATGTACAGATTGAGGTATATATTGAGAACTAAGACTCTCTATGATTCAAAAATGAATAGCTTGCATGTCGTCACCCTTTCGAGTCCTAAAGTTACGGTTACCTAAATTTATCTTTTATAATCATTTATGTGTCCGAAAAAGGGCTCTAGTAAGACTTTACTCAAGTAAATAAGATTCCTAGTTTCTGCCATTGAGCATCGCACCACTATCTTAGCGAATATGGGTTACCTCTCCTTCCCCCAAATTCTTCCCTCCACCAACCAATCCTGCTTTTGGAGTTAGGACGACGTCACATCGTCTTGAATTGTGTCACCCAACGTGAACGGTGAAATATGCTTAAAAGATTTATAAGTAAACATTAACTCTCTTTTTTTTTTATCTTGCATCAATAATAGTATTGCCACGACACGTTTCTTTCTCTTTTACTAAAACTATAATAGTATAAGTTATAAATTGTAAATACTAATTTTTCCAAAGTTACAAATGAATGATAATTTGATAATAAATATTATGGCTTACACGTAGAATAAACTAGAGTACTATTGGGCCTATGTTTCACCAACAAACTATGATAATCTAATCTGCACTAGATTAGCTTTGTTCGAAGTACACCAATTGCACAGTTGAACCATGACAGTAGGTAGAATCTTCTAATAACACGAAACTGCTAGTATCTCGAATATGGAGGTATCTCGAATCTAGGAACCTCTCGAAACTGGGAGTCTCTCGAAACTGAAACTCAAAACCGAGAGCTTCTCGAATCTAGGGATGAGTCGAAACTATGACTCGATGGTGCAAAAACTCGTAATGACTTATAACTCGATTGTTCAAAAAAATAAAATTACTTATAACTCGAAACAAGTTATAAGTCGAAAGCCTTATGTCGAAACAAATCTCTTGATATAAGAGCTCGGGGTCGCTATGGTAATAAAATGACGTACATTGATTATTGGTCAGGGATATTTATAGTTCTCGGGATGCGGGATCACTTTTCGAATTTCACGAGTAAGTCGAAACTATAGTATTTCAAAATATAATTTTGAGATATTAAGGCGAAGATATCTCGAAATTAATAATCAAGATGTTGTTCGCTGGGCTTTTTCAGGGCAGATCCGACCCAAGTTCATTTCTCTTGGGCCGACTAGATAAGCCCATACCAAATGACATTAAAGAAAATAGTTTTCTTGATGAAGTCATATATAATAAGAGGAAATTCCTCTTTGACAAAATAATTGGATTACATAAATTCATAGTCTCTTCAGATAACTTTTGTTTTTTCAAGTTAATATGTACATACGCCATGTGAAAGGACGCAAAAGTCCTCGTGGAGAACACAATGAAAACACGTGAAGGAATCTCTGATAGAACATTTCTTCCAAGTCGATAGAAAATTAAAACCATCAGTCAAATTTCTCTTTTTTAAACGATAGGCGGTACTTTACAGACCTACATACAATAGGGTCACTATTTGGTTCTTTTTATCAAAGTCCTATATTTCGGTGTATGGTGAGAGCATCTAAGCCACTCGTTGTAAGCATGCAACTTTCTTGGATTTTCCATTCCTCTTTCTTTAGGACAACAAGCGATGGCAACAAAAATAACATTGACGAAAACCTTGATGTATGACTATGACTGATCATCGATCAGTGAACATGAAGTGAAAGCATGCAACGATCATGCATGTGTGGCCACCAATATGTAAAGTTGGAGAAGACAAATGTCATTCATAGCTTACATTTGAAGACAAGATAGCAATTTGAATTTGAAAACCAAAACCGCACTAACTTTTTTGTGCTGAGATTTGGAAAGAGAATATTGGCCGGTAGGTAGGTGCATGAGTTAGTGGTGGACTTATATAAATGAAGTACAGATTGTCTTCCATTCACTGAAATTTTTTACTCGTTTGAATCTATTAGTTTACGTAGAATATTTGCTACTTGTTTTCAAAATTCTATTTACAACTTCTAGTCTAGTGTAAAAGAAACTATATGTAGTTAGAGAAATTGAAGTAGAGTATTATACGACAATAAATATAATGGACGAAAGAATAAACTTTTATCATTTCAATTTGGTTGTGCAGTAATACAACGAGAGCAAATTATAAACTCACGAAAAGAAATAAAAGACATATATGCCGACTACCTATTTCTAACTAGGGGTTCCGCCAAACTCGAATTTTCACTATTTTTCATGAGTACAATAACGACGCGTTCCTAATTTTATTTTTTTTCATAGGCACTCTCTAAATTTTAGGTAATTTGGGTCTCGTTGCGAGTCGCTATACAATTCTGGAGTAAACTCAAACTCCCTTACTCAATAGTCAACACAAAGCTAAGGAGTCGTTTTCTTATTCTACCTTTGACATGTTTTTTCTCTTATGCTATATATATGAGATACGATTAATAAAGATTTTTCCTAATGCTAATTAGTTTCTCCCCCTAACTTTCCTTTTCTTGTTTATGTTCACAAGGTACGTAGATGGTGGCCAATATATTCGCTGTCTCGTTATGTGTATATATATATATATATACGAAGTGGATTGCATTCCAGTTCTAGAGTTTGAATTATATATCTAAAAGTATAACTCTACTATAGGACATTGATGATAAATAAAGCTTAGTTGGTTAAAAAAACTAAATTACCTGCGATTTCAAGGAAATTCTTGGACAAGATTTGGAAGAGGCGTTTCTTGTGGTAGAGAAGGAGTGTAATGGCTGATGATGGAGAGTTGTAGATGATGATATAATTATTGGTGTAATTCATGTTGTGTCAAGGGTTATATTGAGGATTGTTTAGTCAAAAGGAGGGTTATAGAAGTAATTACACTACTCCAAATAATTATATTAAATGGGGGTATGCAGGCCTGTTAAGTAATGGGGAGTTTAAAGATGCCACATCAGCAATAAAGAAATTAACACCGGGTCTCCTATACTAGGAAATTGAGTAAGCAAACAAAAGACTAACAGCATTTAATAATTTAATAAGGCCCAATAATGGCAAGCAAACGAGTCCTGAAGATTTATATGTATAAGTTATAACTCTAGCCACTTTGTTTCGTGATATATGGAGGATGGTTTTTAAACTGCACGCATCACTTTATTTAATGTATATAATATAGCCTTTAAGATTTAGTATGATTGATATTTAATTTCTCGAACCCCACAATTAACTTATAATTAATTGCAGCTTGCTCTCACTTTCTTACGGGTGCGTTCCATTATTCTTTCTTCTCCATATATATACCACCACGTGACGTCATGTTTAAGTCATGAATATATAATCAAAAAGTTTTTCGTGTTTGGGATGTCTCGAATTATATATGCCATCATATATATTTCTGTAATTATAATTATTTTTTCCTAAAGCTATTTCGATAGTTTAATGAATCAATTGACAATTTGTTTATTCTCATTTTCTTAATATATAGTTTAGTCTCACACCAAGGAAAGTTGAACTATTTGTTTCCATTCCGTTTCCGGTTCTTATTGTACTACACTTAGTACTAGAAAAGTAGACACGCGATTCTCGCGTGATTAACAATTTATTTTAAGTATAATAAACTAATTTGGGTGATAGAGATTATAACTTAGATATAGATGGAAAAAAAATATATACATATATATTAACCTTCTTCTCATATATGAAAGAATTAAGTAATAATTGTTTGCTTTAAATGAGAATGTTTAAATAATTATAAAATTAAAATAAATTACACATATATCCCAACTAATAACAAAACTCAATAGTGTGTCAATGTGTAAATAAGAAAATCAAAAAATTGGTGTCAACACGACTTCTTTTATATAGTATAGATTTTCATATAGTACTTTTTCTGTTAAAATCTTTTTATTAATTTCGACGAGTGGCTTCTTAATAATAACGTAATCGTGTCAACTTCTTTAAATGAAAACAGAAAGAAATCTAATAACGTGCCCATGTTTAATTATAAGTATACAATGTGAAAGTAAGAAATGAGCAACAAGAGATACAATGACGGACTTACGCGCTATATGTGAAGCATACCACCACGGACATGCCAAATGTCCGTGTTACATCGATTAATGCTTTGGGATGTTAAACGTATAATTATCCACTAGTTTCTTTTATATTAAAAAGGTTAATCACAAGTCACAAAGGAAACTTCGAATAAGTGTTGTCGAATAATAAAACATTCTTGTCCTATTAGTGAAACAAATGTGAAAAGAAGTAAGTGGAGTGCAGAAAATACGGGATTGGTCCTATCACCCCATGCCCTAAATTAGTTTGACATTCTCAAAGTCCAAAGTGTAAAGAAAACTTTATCTATGAATTCTTTAATTTAATTTGCATGCGACTCCGTCACCATTCGTCCTTCAAATGATAATTGATACACCACTCGCACCAACCCATACAATACCTACACCACTATCTTGTTATTTTTTCCAATAGCCAATTTCACATTTTTTGATTAATATTTGTAATTCAGATTCTTTTTTATTAAATTAGAAGGCACTAGAAAGCCATGCAACTTTGGAAAAAGTTGAGGTTTACTACTACTATAAATAGGGATCAATCCTCAAAGTTCTTGGACATGAATTACAATATTGAACACTTTCTATTACACATTACATACATAGCCTTGTCTTAGAAAAGATTTCATATATATTAACCATAATATAAAAATTATTTTCATAATGAGTTTGAAAATGGCGCAATGCAAGGTGATAGGTGCAGCATTCTTGATCATGTTTGTGGTGGATCTTGCATTTGCTGCTAGAGTGGGAAAGACACTTGGTGGTGGGGGTGGTGGAGGACATGGAGGAGGAGGGGGTGGGGGTGGAGGGTCTGGTGGAGCGTCGGGTTCGGGTTATGGGTCCGGGTATGGATCCGGGGGTGGTGAAGGTTATGGAGAATCCGATGGAAAATACGGTAGTGCTGGTGGTGGTGGAGGGGGCGGAGGACGTGGTGGTGGTGGCGGCGGAGGAGTAGGGGGGTCCGGTTCAGGGTATGTATCAGGATCCGGGTCTGGATATGGTTCGGGTGGTGGGGGAGGCAAGGGCGGAGGTGGCGGAGGAGGTGGTGGTCAAGGCGGAGGTGGTGGAGGAGGGTCAGGAAACGGGTCCGGTTATGGAAGTGGTAGTGGTTCAGGATATGGAAGTGGGGGAGGAAAAGGTGGCGGAGGTGGGGGCGGAGGAGGAGGTGGCGGTGGTGGAGGAGGTGGAAGCTCTGGCAATGGTTCGGGCTACGGTAGTGGCTCCGGATCCGGATATGGATCAGGGTACGGAGGAGGCGAGGATGGATGGGATAGCCACCACCCCTGAGATAACATGCACAATCTTGTTTCCGAAAAGTCTTCGCACATGATACACTACACAAATAAAATTGCATGGTTTCACCAACTTTAGTGATTCCTTATCATAAAGTGGTGGCCTTGCATGTGTGCTTTTTTTTCACTATATGTATGTGTAAGCTACATTATACAGTGTCTTAATATATAATAACTTTACTTATAACTTTTCATGTCACTCTTTTTAACAGTTTTTATTGGATTAGTTATGTGGACTTACATGATGTATAGTCCAAATGGGTTGACTTTGAAGATGAATCAAGTTCATTTAGAAGCTCATTTTTCAAAAGAAAATAAATCTAATATAAATTCGACATAATATAAGTCAGACTGATAATGGTTCGAGAGAAGATTTATTGACCGATTTAAAGATGAATCTGACGAGTATCCACTGGAATATATGATAACTCCATTCATATGTAATATCCTGCACATTAGAAAGCTCCAACAGACTAATTCAAATAATGAATCTCAGTTAGATTCAGTTTGGACCCAAACTGCTGCATTTCAATATTAGTTAATAAAATGCGACGATCCGGATTAGATCCAAATTAGTTCCATATTAAATCTAACAAAGTGAATCTTGTTTGATCCATTTCATCATCTCGCAGATTATGGAAGTATACCATAAACTACAGCAAGTTGGTCCTTGGTAAACATCTTTTAAGTCTGAAGAAAATAAATTTTGTTACCATCAGATAGTCCTAAACAAACTCCACCGGAAATAATAACCAAACCTATCAATAGACAAAATCAGCCAATTTGGTTTACCACGTGAATAATAAGTACCACATAATGATCAAAGTAGTGCTTCTAGGCTCTTACTACATATATTTTAGATTAAGATGAAAAAGTGAAGCCAAACTTAAGCAATGAATAAATCTCAAACAAATCGTGCATATGCGATGGTTTATGCACGCATGCATCCTAGCAAATAGAAATTGGAAGAACAAGAACAGTACGAAAAAGAACTGGCTAAAAGCACTCTTCAAAAACCTCATAATGAATCTGGTATTGCAAATATATTACGCAGGCATAAAGATTTATTACAACAGACACAAGCGGAGGCAAAACAAAATTCTTATACTTTGTCAACACAGTCAATATCACTTTCCTAGCCTGACATATAAAACGACTTCTCATGCCATCAATTTAGTCAATGTAAAACTCTCTTAAGTTAACTAATTGCGCTCGACCTTCTATAAATTTCTTGTCATTTAACCATAGCAAAAGATATGGACACTTTCATAAATTACCGAATGCTAAATGATTTCCAGGTCATCCAGAAAGAAATATCTTAAAAAGTATAGAGACGAGAAGTTGAGGACTACTCCATCACGTCTCACTCTCAGCAACCGACGCAACTTTCCTCAATAACATGGACTCAGCAACGCGTATTGACCTCTGAGACCCTGAAATAGTGACTTTCCTGCAAGGAAAAAAAACGAATCAAAACACTGGTTTCCCCTTGTACACTTCCAAGTAACTATAAAAATGTATTCTCATACCTGTCAGATGTCCCAGAGATGAAATCACCCCTATCCGATATCTTTATCCTAGCTCCGCTAAGCTGCAGCGTAAATATGACATAGTTGGCGACTAACGTAAGAAAGAGCGGAAAAAAGGACACAAAAGCAACCTAGCTCTACGTACCTGGCTGATCTCCATAATACTCCTTCCACCACGGCCAACAACAATTCCTATATGTTCATCTGCAATACCCATGGTTACCGAACTGCTTTTTTCTTCCTGCGACAACAAGTTGCACTTACTCAATTAATCAAACTCATTGAACACCGACAGACTTTGAAAAGACAATGATTAGAATTCAGGACTCAGACTCATACAACAACATGCTCACGGATAATAAGGACTCCATATATATTGGAAAATAGAAAATGACTTTCATAGTGTATCGAATACAAGGCTGTTATTTTTGCAATCAGATTCAAATCGTTGAAACTCCTGCAAAGATATTCCACTTTCAAAGAAAGTACTGATAGATTTATGATACAATAATCTGAAAGAAAAAGCAGAAGGTTTCCATCAAAATAAGATCATTACAGAAAGAGGGACTTTCATAACAAAGATTGGAAATAGATCCCCTTATAATTCAGATTAAGATGGGGAACTGAAAGAACGGAAATAAGCCAATGACAAGGAAGGAAGGGGTGAAGAGTAAGGGAACTCAAAATTGGTAAGGCAAAGCACTACTGATCCTCAATAATCAATCAATAGAACTGTGTCAAATAACAAAGTTTAAGTTCTGTATTTATAGGCTACCGTAAAGCTAGATAACCATAAACCTAAGAATAAACAATTAGATTTACTGCAAAAATGTTATGAGCGGCGATAATAATTCTCAAAAGAGAATGGACAAAGAATAAAGATGGGAAGAATTAGAAGGGGAACTCAAAGTTGGAATGGAAAATCAGTAGCAATCGTCAATTATCAATCAATAGAAGTGTCTAACAAGAAACTGTAAGTCTCATATTTATAGCATACACATGCTTCTTAAATCTTTTCCTAGAATAGAGATTGTAATCGTTGTAGTCAGTAAATCCCCAATTTACTACTACAGATTACAGATAATCCATGAGAAAATTTACACAAGGAACTGTAAATATGTGCATTACTGGGAGAATTTAACAAATCTAATATCTGAAGATCTAACCCTGCAACCCCAATCTAATAGCTCCTAACACAGACAGAAAATATTTCACCAAAAAATGTAAAAAGATTGTCACCTACCTTGCTCGGAGATCTGTTGTTTGGATGCCTCCCTCCAATTCCAATTGGACCATATTGCATTCCATTGTACAAAAGAGCTGAGAAGTAAAGTTAAAACAAATGACTCAGCCTTCTATCAGGGAAAACAGTTATAACTTAAAACAGAATATAGTAAAACAAGTGTCTACTTCTTTAAGTTACTTTGAGATAAATTATCAGATTCAAGATGCAAATCAGCAGCTAGGCGTAAATTCTATCAATTATAATTATTCATGTAAACAATTCAATACACCAACAAACTGCAATAGTAAACCTTGAAACTTTAGTGCTGCAATAAATGCTCACAAGAATCGTATTCTTAGAAACAAAAGCCAGCTTCAGTCGAGAAAAGAATTAACATATCATGCATTACATCGAGGCTCTTTTAAAATACTACCAGGAAGCAGTAAGAACTTGTAATCCATGGACAGAAAATCCTATAGCGGCCATTACCAAAGATGTTGGAAAATTGGCACAAATGTTAGTTGGAGTGGCTACCAATCTTCTTTCAGTTGACATCCATATAAGATATGCTCAAAGAGGCAAAGACGATATTTTACTAATGGTCTTATCAATAGCTTTTAATTAATTACGGAATATTAATAGGACATTAGACCTCTTGTTTCCTTACATATCATTAGCAGAAGTTGGACTCTAGAAAATTAGGAATCTGTAAGGGTAGAGTGGAAGCTGATTATATGGAAAGATATACTATTCACATGATTAAATTTTTCTGCAATAATTTTGGTAGTTTAAGTCCAAGTGCTTAACTTATGAAGCTATAGAAAGATAAATCTCTAGCACTTTTCTCAAATCAATCATTATGAATGATTAAACCATTAGACAACATTTAAGGCGGACAACTAGCCGACCTGTCGCCCTTGTTACACACGTACATGGAATCTAGGTTAAGCAATCAGGTACAAGATAGTCATTCCAGTCAGATTCACGAAGATCGGGTGATTGATTGGATTACAAAATACGACTAAATGAAGCAACCAAAGAACCTCAAGAATTATTATTACTCATATGAGGACCTCCAAGCAACCTCTTGATCATCAGCGAAGCTCATCAAACACTAGAATTCTCCTGCACTCTTCACTCAAATTTTCTATCCACGATTTTCGAGGAAGGATTATGACTTATGCTAAAGTTAGAGCAGAGCTACACAGCACATTAATTGTGTAGTTCCTTGTTTTGCTTTTCGATTTTTTTACGAGAAGCTTCTAGCATTTATAGCTTTGTTTCTTAGACAAGTACTTTCTTTACCATTAGTTCTCTAACAGTCTCTTTTTCTTCTCAGTAACTATGTTGGCTTCAAAAAAAAAAACTATGTTGGCTTCAAACATAGAGCTTAAAACAACCTCGAGCGAAGTCCACGAGTCAGCCGAAGAAGTCTAAACTGAATTGGTGACAAGTAAGCGCGTGTTCAGTAAATCACAATTTATTTTGTGTGTCCGGCAGTGCCTGTTAAGACTCGCCACGTGGTCTGAGCAAGGTGGGATTCTACAAATGAACTTTACATAAAATCAACTGCACCCCTTCTTTTGTTTGTTTATGCAGCTGGCAGGGTTAAAATTGTTACCAGTATAGTCTATTTAATGAGTTGACTGTTACTAAATGTTATCATATGGACAAATTGGTAAGTTTCTCAAAAAGAATAAAATATCAATACTTTCATCTTTAATTTTCAAATGTTTATTTAGGTAGTAAAATATTTGCAGTCGTAAGAATTAAAGTAACTACACAAATACGTGCAATTTTGAACCTAGTAATTTTCAAATTGATTTTATTTAATAACATTTATCTTCGTCAAATTCCAGTTTCGAAATTCAGACTCTTAGAGTGATAAAATATGTTCTTGTTTGATCGTTTATGTGAGATCAACAAAGTAAGCTACGTGATTTTTGAGCTGATGGCCACGCCCACATTTATTGGTGTTTGTTAGCACTGCTTGTTTACCAGATTCTGCGATCAAGCCGCAGAGGTCCTAGGTTACCAAAATATGAAAATACTCCTAAAAACCCAGTAAATGTAGCTTTGATACCCATTGGACAGGGATACTGCTTGGATACATGTGTAATGCGTGTTTATTATCCATAAGTGTCAAGGAAAAACAGAAAAAATGGACACAATGGTGTGTTTGCTAATAAAAGAAGATGAAGATAGATTTTTTGAAAGAGCCTTGCTCTTATAGCAGCCAAGAATCGGTCAAAAGAAATATTGCATTCTCATTTATTATGGAGAGCACATTAATTGTTTTACCAACAATCAAAGCCATAACTTTGGATGAGTGCAAAAATATAATAATATAGGGGAACTCACTACTAGAAGTATGAGGGTTTTAGACAATTAGGTGGTTTTGGGAATTAATTCATTTCCGTCATATGTTGTGTATTCTACAATAAGTAAGAATTACCATTCATCTAAATCAACTAACTAGAAGAATGTTTCTTCCTCACATCCTAAGTAGACAGATAAATCAAAGAAACTGTTTGTTGGTTTCTCACTATCAGGGAAGCAGCTGTACAAATAAATAAATAGTCCGGACAATTGCTAGTGCCAATCAACGGGGGGAAAAGAGAAGAACAGAAGTATGAAAAGGGGAATAAAAGTAGTATAAGTGCCGTCAAAATGTGCAAGAGAAGAAATAAGTAAGTACACCTAGAAAACCAATACCTGCATAAGTAAATGGAACATTTGCAGATTGTTGATAGTATGAGTCCTCTACCAATTTTAGTATGATTAGCTCAACCGCTCGAATTTGTTCTGCTAAAGTACCCGTCACCACAACTAATCTATCATGCAAGCCCGGATAGCCGTTCTCCTGGGAAGATATCTTAATGCCAGCTTGGGAGTCTTCAATCAATGTCCTGTACCAACAATTAATAGAAAATTAGAGAGTGTGATTGCAAAGACATCCACAAATACTTGCATACTCGAGTATGTTATACAAATATACATGAGAACTAGCCATATCCGTGTATACCAATAGAGAGAGGCACTTTGGAACAACAAACTCAGATTGCAATTGTCAGAGATGAGGAAATAATTTTCATTAACTGGTCCTTTATCAATGAGAAAGCGACTAAGACAAAAGCCAGTAGTCTTTATAAAATACTAAACAACCTAATGACATACAGTTCATCACCCTAGAAGTAATACAACCACTACACGTGTTACAGTTATTGTTCTTGATCAAAGTGACACTGAGTTGTCTGCAAAAGTAGTAACAAGGAACATTGATGGATACACGAAAAACATCCCGATAACTTTTACTGTTCTACCAGAACCATAAATGCAAAAAATTAGGGGAAATATAATGTAGACAGAGTTACTACTAAAAATTAGTCAAAAGGGTAATAATGAAATAAAAAATCGTGTCGATAAGAGGTCATGTAAAATCAAGAGAATTTTTTTTGCAATGGACCAACAAAATATTCTATTGTATAGCCCACTCCCAACCTTAGGCTCTGGCAGGCATCACAAAAAGGGAGGGGAAGAGGAAGAGTGGATAATGAGGATTCTAATTCGCCTAAAGGGGGATTATCACAAACTGTTCAAGCTGATTGTCGTGACGGAGGTGAAAAAAAAGGAAAGAAGATCCCTGCTTCTCCTAGTTTGGTATCAATGAAATCTACAGAATTTTATATTATCAAAGTTTAATCTTTTCAAGTCAATCTTTCCTACAACTCCTTATTTAGGGCCTCCAGTTTATATGCATAAGAGCGATTGACCAATTCCTTCCATCTTTTTGTTCCCCTATTCCACCCCCACTTTTTACCTAACAATCAGAGCTATACATCCCTCCAAAAGTACTGCTCGGGGCCCATGCATGGAGAAAAGGGATGAATCATATCAATAAAGAAATTCAAACATAGTTCCAAAGAATCGGGAAGAAAGTCTACTTGTGTTATAAGGCTTCGGGAGAGGAACCCTTTTGTCACTTTGTTCATGTATAATACTAATTTTCGCCAATGGTGAAAAATCTATCAAATCTGACACTTAATTTCATATGATAGTAATACAATTTTAATCCCTCCCCAGCGTTTTTACAGAACCACCACTGCTACAGCAGTTGCTATTGAAAGCGTTACTATGCCATTTAATCAAATTATGCATACATAGGCTAAATCAGGATCCTTGCAAACGAGAAAACAACCACATCAACTATGCTTCTAATTGCTGTGAGGCTCATGTAATTTCAAGACTTCATCTCTCTGCAGATACTCAAAGCAGAACAGATAAGAACTACACCAGCAGCACAAAGATTTTATTACTCAGAACTCAGTAACAGATCAACTGAGCTTCTATGTCCAGCAACATGTAATGCTTTACAGTGGGAGGCTCTGGACAATTTAAGTAAATAGATACGCGTTCGCTAAGTAATTAAGTTGCATTTTTTAGCGATGAAAATAACATGGAAGCACAAACATTTAGTTTGAGTGCACTGGAATAGTAAGAACAACCTTCAGTTGACCTTTTGTACAAAGTTAATATGCCAATCATAATAATGTGAATGTAGTAATTGAGTTCATTGTTTAAGTTCTTTGTTAATCATCAATCGAAAGAAAAATGTTTGAAATTAAAACCATCCTTACTTAATGATGGACCCTCCTTTTCCAATTATTCCGCCACAAGAGCTGTTGGGCACAACAAGTCTAATTTTCGACTCTGGGTCAACTCCACCACCATCCTGAACATAAAACTAACCCAGAAACACATACCTTAATAATAAGGTCAAATTCTCATCTAAATATGTTTTAAGTCCTATTTCTTACCTCATCACGTAACTTGGAGAGAATGAGATCAACTGCCTTCAATACATTATCAAGGATTCCAGATACCATGATAATTCTATCAGATGTCCCTGGGAAATACTCGAAGTTGCGGGATAACTGAATGCGCGCTCCAGATTGTGACTGAATATCATTGATTGTGGATCCAGCTTTCCCTATAATAGAACCAGCTTCAGCATTTGATAGGAGGAACCTCAGATGAGTGGCATTCTCTTCATTGTCTGCGCAATAACAACAAAGAGAAGATTACGAGAAGAAATATACTATACGGAGCAGTAGAACATAAAACCATCATCATGCGTACTTAGGAACGCCCCCTTCATCAATACTTGATAAATTGGGTAGCGGCATGTACTTCTGTTTTTTCTCTACTCGAAGCGGCATAAATCTTATACGTAAATATTACGGGCAAAACTATCGGGGGGGGCAAAGGGAGAAGACTATTCAGTTCTGCAAATATTGCCTTATAAACTATGATACTATTTCACATTCCATCACAAACAAGTTCAGATGTGCTACACCTGACGTGCAAATAGATAATTGGCAAGTTACTAAAGGATAGAAAGATCTGTGAAAATAAATAAGTATAAGAAACTTTAGCAGTATACTGTTCGTTGATAAGTAGACTGCATATTCTAGGGACTATTGAGGAATCTGATTCAGATGCAACAGAGTCCAAAACTAACGGCAGTGAAGATTCTAATTATTCCTAAGTGACAAAGGTTAACTTTGTATGGATTGCTCATTGATCATTGAGGAATATATAGAACCATGAGCTTTTTACAAAGACAAGAGAGAAATAGAATCTTCGAAGAAGTCATGAAGAGCGAGCGGTCGCTTTTGCCTGATCTAATAAAGTCAAAACCCAAAGTACTTTGCCTAAAATCTAGAAGAAGAAAAATCAGCAGCTTGATTGTCTCATAACAACAATGCACATGCAATTTATATCTCATTAATTATATATGCACGGAACAGAGTGAATACAAGGTTGGCATGCCCACACTTAGATCAGTAAACGCAAACAAGAAAACACGCGTCACAATATATCATTTGACTGTAATAGTGGGGAAACTTTTCAAACATCAAGTGGCATAGAAAAGCTCATCCAAACACCAGCAATAAGAGCAGCCAAGCTGTTAATCTCACTTTATCAATTCAAGTTCCCAAAGGTCACAACTAAAAGGCAATCAACAGATACACAATAAACCAAACCAACATAGCCCGCTTCTATTGATTAGTAAGATTAGAAATTATCAGCAATGCTCCTAGTAATGACATGTATTAAATGAGTCAGTCACACGTAGCTTTACACATGGAAACGCGGCAATAATATACCTACTTTTAAAATGCCTTAGGCAAGGTTTCCACTGAGTAGGAGCAAATTTATACATAAAGATAGAAAGAAAGAAAAAAAAAAACATCATTTCCGTCTCTAATTATCCGAAATCTCTGAAAAAACACCGTCTAGGGTTTCGATGGACAACCAGCTACCAGGTCAAAAATCACGACGACAACATTACAGGTCCGCATTGTAATTTCCACGATGTTAAACAGTAAGTGAGCAAATAATTTTCACACGAAATGGAAATAACAGATTCAAATCCGCAGAGCTTTCGCAAATCTAAACATAATCTAAACGCTAATGTCGCAATTAGTAGATAAATGCGAGGGGCTAAGGCTAAACAAACAAAACCTGGAGGCGCCGTTGATCTGCGAGGCGAGCGAGTCTCAGACAATTGCGCATCGTACGTCGATTCGTTTCCTTCGAATGCCATATTGTTTTCTGTAAGTCAAATTAAATCATTCAGCGTTAACCAATTACACACGAAAGAGAAAAAACAGAGCAGTTGAAATCTAGTGAGAGAGAATCGAGGTTGACGAATGTGATGGAAGTAATAGGAATAGGATTACTGTATATAGATACAGTTGCGGCGGTGTATGTATCGATAGCTTACCGGAGTGTGAGATCTCGTCGTCTTCTTTTCCAATTCTAGAAATTGTCGACAAGAGTTGTGAGTAGGTGCTCTGCTCGATAATGTGATGATATATATATATATATATATATATATATATATATATGTGTGTGTGTGTTTGCACTTTGCAGTTAGTTTAACTTTGAAAAATAGAAAAAAAACTCTCTCTCTCTCTCTCTCTCTCTCTCTCTCTTTGCTTCATAAATTATCAAGGTCTTCTCAATTTATTAGTCTTTGTTAATAATAGCTAAATTATATCTCAAGCTAATTATATTCCTATTAATTACACTTTCAAAACTTATTGGTTTCTTATTTATTTTTTGTGTTTTGACACTTTATCCTGTCAAGTTAAAGTTAAACAATTTACCTCTACAAAAGTATATATTAGAGCACTTTGCTTCTAGATTAATTTTATGCCAGAGATTCTCACAAAATATATATATTAATTCGATACAGCTGTGTATGGGGTGCACGTAAGTAAATATAAGATAGACAAAGTACATATCTTCGATTAGCTTTGTCGAGAACACGTGAAGACTGTGACGTTGGAAGGTTGACCGACAAGTCGGATGTGGAGTATGTCGAATCTAGCAAATGTCGAATTTAAATAATGTCGAGTGTCCCAATACGCCGAGTATCTAGACACGTAGAATGTGGTATATCAAAGGTAGTATATCGAAGATAATATGTCGAATGCTCGATATTGAGGGTACGTTGAGTATGGATACTCAATGTGTATAGGTGAACAATAATCCACAATTAATTGCTTGCATTTAATATCGGGACTGGGTATTGGTCCGTTCCTCCATTTCTCGGGTATGTCGAGTATGAGAACATGTCGAATATATGTTATTGGGCATGTTGAGTATAAAATACTCGATCTGCTCAGAATTTTCAGCTTGTTCATTAGGTTGGCGTAATAGCTAATATCATATATGATAATAAATTATTTAAGTTGATTCAGTTTAAATTATTATTTTTAGTGTAGCACTTGTATAGTTGGACATTTAAATATGTGAGTAATTGCTATACATTTCTCTATCAAACACATGATTATATATTTTCTTATAAAATATGGCTAAAACTTGAACAGGGCAAAATTCTTAACTCATAAATGTTAGGGGGGAGAGGGGAGCTTTTACAAAGTTAAATGATATTTTCTCTATATCTGGATTCTTTTTGGGCTCTCCTGTGACATCTCTAGTAGAGAATATTTCTGCGAGATTCCGTCGCATGTATCACATGTCTTGTCTTTAAAAGCGATACATTGAGTTCTTGCATTTTAAGGACAACATGAATACTTATAAAAATATAAAAAGATCATTTCTTGACCTTTGGCCAATCTTCTAATATTTTGAGATGTGATTTGATGAGTATACGTGAATCTAACAAAGTGAATCTATAATATGTTACCAGCCTGCAAACAAATAATATGGCGCCTCAATACGTTATGCATAACGATGGAATCATCTCAGAAACTAGATGTACTGACTTATCTCAAATAATATAACTGAAGATGATCTCAGAAACTAGGTTAATAAATTTTGTTTCCCAGGCTCTGGAGAGGTGACGTGAGGACTGGGGGATTGATTTTCTCAAAGAGTTTTTAGGTTGTACCACAAGAACCAGTTGTTGGAAGAAAGATTAAGAAGTTTCCAAAAATTAGCATTAATTAATTAAGAAAGTCCAGATTTCGGTAGGGAGATATCTTTTAGAAGATTTATTATTACTAGACTTTAGACACTTAACTTACATAATCTTTGACTAAGGAGGGTAAATCAGTCCGTTTAAAGGGGTTGCTTTGGAAGCAACAATTTTTGCTTTGGCAATATCGCCGCCCATATCATAAACTAAAGCAAGTTGGTGATAAAAAGTCAACATCGTAAAAGTCTCAGTAAAAACCAATCTTTTGAATACATGAAAATTATTACTAACAGAACATCACTGGAATATTAACCAAATATAGCACTTGAAAACATCAGTCAATTTGGACGAAGCACTTTAAAAAACGTTGATGTAAAATCCGGATAATTGGTTACATAGATCAGGCAAAAAAGATATTACAAGAGTACACAAATCGGGGGCAAACAAAACTGAAAATTCTTATACTTGGTCAACAAATCCAAATTCTTTTGCCTAGTCTGAAGACATATATAAAAGAACATCTCATGCCATCAATTTAGTCAATGCAAAATTCTCTCAAGTTAACTTATATTTTAATTCTCACCCTCTTATCAAATTCTTTTCCACCATAAGAATGGGACATATTTCAGAAATTATCAAATGCCTTCCAGGTCATGCAAGGAGAAAACTTTGAAAACTACGAAGAAGGAATCCAGGTCTACTCCATCACGTTTCTCTCTCCGCAACAGATGCAACTTTCCTCAATAACATGGACTCAGCAACACGTATTGTACTTTGAGACCCCGTAATGGTGACTTTCCTGCAAAAGGGAAACAAAAATAAAGACATTGGTTTGGCGTTGTATGTTTCCACGTAACAGCAAAGATGTCATTTTTCTCATACCTATCAGATGTCCCAGAGATAAAATCACCTCTATCAGATATCTTTATCTTAGCACCACTAAGCTGCAAGGCAAAGAGGAGATGGTTGGCAACCTATGTGAGAAAGGGCGGGAAAAAGGAAAAATAAATCTAACTTGTACCTGGCTGATCTCCATAATACTCGCTCCACCACGGCCAACAATGATTCCTATATGTTCATCCGCAATACCAATAGTCACAGAACTGCTTCTGTCTTCCTGCAATAACAAGTTGCACTTACTACTCGATAATTCAAACTCGTTGACCTCCACCAAACTTTGAACGGAATATGATAAGATGTCAAAAATTCTACTCCAGTATACTCAGGATAGTAGAGAACTACAAAAAAGTTGGAAATAATTTGACTTTGATGTTTTGATCTAATACAAGCCCAATAATGATGGAATTAGAATTTTGTAATCAGATTCAAATCATTTGAAACTCTTGAAAAGGAAAAGATGAACCACCATTAAAAAAATATTGATAGATCTATGATTAAACAACATGAAAGTAATAGCAGTATGTTCCCATCAAAATCACATCGTTACGAGAGGTGCCACTAATGATGACTTGGATTTGGACACTGTAATAAGACAAATAGAAACTGGAAATTGAACGAAAGAAAAATAAGAGAATGGACATGGAATGAAGAGGGAAAGAATTAGAAGCGGAAAAGGAAAATTGGTACCAATCATCAATGTTGAATCAACAGAAGTGTCTAAGAACAAATATAGGCTCTTTTTTGTAAGCTACAATAGAAAGCCAGATAACTATAAATCTAATAATAGATAACTAAATTCTAGTTTACTACAAAATATTAAGAGCAATAATAACAATTCTCAAATATACAAATTATGTAAGCAAACTATTTTCAGTTTAATTGTTTATTTTGTAACAAGCTTAGAGCGTAATACGTTACAGCTTGAGGGAGAGTGTCATAGTATTATGACGGTATTTTGGTCGTTCAACTCATTAGGATTACACCTTGTACATATATATCTTATAATGACGAATGGAACAACAATCTCCTCTCCTTTACTCTTAGCACAACATGTGCTTCTTGAAATATGTTTGTAGCTTAGACTTTGCAATCATTACAGCCAGTAAATCCCCAATTTACTAAATCAGAGCCTATATATAAATCCATGTGAAATTTACAAAATGAACAAGATACATGTCTAGTACTGAGAGCATAAAGCTAATCTAATATCTGAAGACCCAGTCCTGCAGCTGCAAGCTAATAGCTCACAACATATGTATAAAGATCGTCACATACCTGGCTTGGAGACCTGTTGTTCCGATGCCTCCCTCCAATCCCGTTTGGACCATATTGCATTCCGTTGTACAAAAGTGCTGAGAATTAGGGTTAGACAAATGAGTCGACCTTCTACGTGGAAAACAATTATCACTTAAAACATACCGAATAAAAAAAGTGTAAGTTTCCCTTTGAGATAAATTATCAGATTTGAGATGCAAATAAGTAGCAGGGCGTGAATTTTATCAATTCTAGTTATCCATGTAAACAATATAATACATCAACAAACTGCCATATAAATTGTAGAAACTATTATGTTGCAATCATAGCTCACAAGTGTCGGACAGTGGGAAATAAAAACCAGCTTTGGTCTTGTATATCACGCATAAACATCAAGGCTCTAGAAAAAATCTACCAGGGAGCAGTAAAAGTTTGTAATCCATGCAACTATAGAGCCAATACCAGAGATTACTTGGGACAAAATTGTGCAAAAATTGGTTGGACTGACTACCAGTCTGTTTTAATTGACATCCATATTAGGGAATGCACAAAGGTGATATTTGCTATATTGGTCTTATTAATGTTAACTTTTATTAATCGTTCAATTTTAATTAATCGTGGATACTGGAGAACAAAGCAAATTACTTGCCCAAGATCATGGAAAAAGGAAAATAGAGCTCTCTCTTTTTTTGATTGGGAAAAATAGAGCTCTTGTTTCCTCAAATATCATTCACCGAAGTCCTACTCGGTTTTTCATGACCACAGCAGATCTAGCAAGTTAATTCAATGAGATACAATTAATCAATGTGCAAAGGCCAAGTGCAGAATATACAAGGAAACTTTGAGCTATGCAGATTTCAGCAACTTGGGGTTAAATCTTTCCAATCATCTTACTCTTCAATCTAGATTAAGTAATCAGGTACGAGATAGCCCTTCCAGCCAGATTCATGAAGATCATTCGATTGATTGGGTTAAGCAAAGAAAGATTCTCAACTATTTCACAACCTATGTCACACCTCCACCTTTTGACCATCATCAGGACTCATCAAACACTACAGTTACATTCTTCTGTCATATTTCCTCTCCAAAATTCTCTAAGAAAGGATTAATAACTATGCTAAATCTACATAAGAGCTAGAAAGGACATTAACTACGTATGTGCTTCTTTTCCTTTTTCTGGTTCATATGAGAAGCTTATTTTTAGCGCTTGCCTTATGTGTCTTTTATGTATTTCTCCAATAGGATTGAATTATCAATCATCTAAATAAATTCGAAGAAAACTTCTCCCTTAGATTGTAAGAAGATAAAATGCGAGAAACTGGATGGTTTCTCACTGGAAGCAGTTATACATATTAATCAATAGTCCATAGGGTTGCTGACTCCAACAGACAAGGCAAAGGGAAACAATACACAAGAAGGAGAAAAAATGAATTACAAGCGCCATCAAATGCGAAAAAAAGAAAAAGAAATAAGTAGACATAGAAAACCATTACCTGCATAAGGAAACGGAACATTTGCAGACTGATGATAATATGGATCTTCAACCAATTTTAGTATAATTAGTTCAATCGCCTGCATTTGTTCTTCTAAAGTACCCGACACCACAACTAACCTATCATGCAACCCTGGATAGCCGTTATCCTGGGAAGATATCTTAATGCCAGCATGCGACTCTTCAATCAAATTCCTGCACCAACAGTTAAATAATATAACAGAAGGTCCATTAGTGAGCATGACTGCATAAATGTACTTACACCTTTACCTACTCCAGGAAATAAATTGTCCTTACTTGTGATTAACTGGCATTTTATTAATGAGAAAACAATGAAGACAAAAAGCCAGTACAGTGATTATAAAATGCTAAAATACCAAATGACACCCAGCTCATCACCCTAGTAAATAGTAAATATGCATCCACTTTCAGTTCTTGTTGTTGATTAAAATTAACACCGAGTTGCCAATATAACACCGAGTTATAACAAGGAATAATGGTGAACAGACACAAATTAAGGCACACATAAAAGTTTTCCCATTAACTTACTATTTTACAAGAATTCAATGGAGAAGTCAGTTACTGACTATAATGCCGTCAGAAGTAATGATGAACAAAATGTGTAGATAATGGACTTAGTAAAATCTAGAGCAAGCTTTTGCAACGACGAACAAACAAAAACTATTTATAGCCCAATCTCAAACTTCGAGTGATTGATATCACGAAGGGGGGGAAGGGGAAGAGTGGAATATGAGAATTCAAATTCATCTAGAACAGGACTAACAAATTATTCAACGTGTTTGGTCGACGGAGGGAGGAAAGAAGATCTATACCTTCTCCTAATTGGTATTAATAAAGTCTACGGAATGTTGTATTATCTAAGTTTAATATTCAAGTTCAAATTTTCCTCTCAACTCCTTCAAAGTTGAGAGGCTCCAATTTATATGTATGAGAGGGATTGACCAATCCCTTCCATCTGTTCTTGCCCCCATCCTACCCCCTTGCTTTCTAACTAACCATCAGAATTCCAATTCGTCCCCCCTTCAATCCAAACCCTAGCCCACACCCACCGGTAGAGCCCCATGCAAGCAAAAGGGGGATGAATCTGTTAACAAAGAAGTTCAAATGTTGGCGACCAACAGTAATATCAAATTAGATGTACTCTACCGTCATTTGTGTCAAGTTCCTATATTCTCATGTTTGAACCGACCATTATTTGGTCAAGTTTTTCATGAGGGATAAGGCACCATCTCGCATCATCACATTCCTTGTTAGTCTTGCAGAGGTATCTCAACAATTACCACCTGTCTATTGTATAGAGATCGCAGTTCCAGGAAGACTTTCTTCTAAGTAAAAACTAAATTCCTATTAGGGATAGGTAATAGGTATGAGTTTACTAGACGATGCCGCAACCAAAACAGAGAAAGTACTGAAAAGGATGTCCATTTTCACCACCACCACTCTTACATTATGAAAAGCACAGGGTTCCGTTTGGCAGGAAGCACAGTATTGTATAAGGAAACAAGAGTAATACAAAAGAAAGTGAAAACAGAAATGCAGAGGCAAGCGGAAACAAGAGGTGTCATCTCTTGTTTAATTTCATGCAGACTAGTGACGCTTATAGATTAACATAAGTAACATATGGCACTCATTTTGTCCTGTCGTGAGAAAGAAATGGGCAAGTGGAAGCAAATTATAAGTTCATTTTGCAATCAATTATTCCGTTTCCAAGTTATTATGCATTTTTTTCAGTATAAAAAGAACTGATAATCAAAACTTCTATAAAATCATTATGTGCTCAAAAGCTTCAAGAAAATATCTGCTTTGGGTACTTTCAGGTCTAGTTATGCTATAAAACTGGGAACAGATTCCTTTTGTCATTTTGTTCACATATAATACCGATTCCCCTCAATTGTGGAAAATCTATCAAATCTATCACTTAAATCCAATAGCAGCTATCACTGGTAAAATGAGTAATACATCGTCATTTCCCTGCCCAAGTTTCATAGAACCACCACTGCTACAGCAGTTGAGGCAATTAAACGTATAAATATGCCATTTAATCAGATTATGCAAAACGTAGGCCAAAATAGGATCCTTCTGAACGCGAAAACAACCACTCCTACTATGCTTCAATTGTGTGAGGCTCAGGTAATTTTTAAGACTTCAACTCTCAACACACATTCAAAGCCGACAAAAGATAAGAGCTATACAAAACATTTTGCTTCTTAATCGAAGTTCAGATAGATCAGCCGACCAACTTAACTTCTATGTCCAGCAACAGCTCATGTTTTACAGCAGGACTCTAAACAATTTGAGTATATCACTATGCATTTGGTAAGCAATTAAGTTGCGCTTTTCTGTAATGAAATAATACTGCAGAACAAACCTTTAGTTTGAGTGCACCGCATAGTCAAGAAAAATCTTAAGTTGACCGTTACAAGAATGTATAATATGCCAATCGTAATAATTTTGATGTAATGATAAGTTCATTGACTAAGTACTTTCTTAACATCAATTAAAATAATAATGTTTACATTTCAAACAACCATGCTTACTTTATGATGGATCCTCCCTTGCCAATTATTCCGCCACATGAGCTATTGGGCACAACCAGCCTAACTTGCGATCCAGGATCAATTCCACCTCCATCCTCAACATAAAACTAACCCAATACAGAAAGACATCTTTTAGCATCAAGTTTAAATTCTCATATAAATCGGTTTAAGGTCTTTCTTTTTCTTACCTCGTCGCGTAATTTGGAGAGAATAAGATCAACTGCCTTCAACACATTATCAAATGTTCCCGATACCATGATGATCCTATCTGATGTGCCAGGGAAATACTCGAAGTTGCGTGATAACTGAATGCGCGCTGCAGATTGTGACTGAATTTCATTGATTGTTGATCCAGCTTTTCCTATTATGGAACCAGCTTCAGCATTTGATAAAAGGAACCTTAGATGAATCGCATCCTTTTCATTGTCTGTGCAATAACAACAAAGAGAAAATCACGAGAAGAAATATACTGGTGATCCTAGGAGCATTAGAACAGAAAATTACGAGCACGTACACTTATTTTCTGTCTTTCTACTTGAGGCAGTATAAATTTTATAATTCATTTACAAGAAACGCTATGAGGAGGCCAACACAAAAGAGACGGATTCCATTCTACTATTGCACAAACTAAGATACTACGCCGCACCCCAGCTCAAACAAGTACCGAGATGCTACACCTGACGTGAAACATTGGCACATGGCATGTCTGAAATGTAGAGAGATCTGTGCAAGTAAGTAACTTTAAGAAATTTTTAGCATTACGGTGTCTGTGCAGGTAAATAGATAGCATACGCTAGGAACAGGATGGGTAATAGAATCTTCTGAAAAGGCTTGACGAGCGAGCAATTGCATTTAGCTGATCTGATGAAGTAGGAAGACTTGGAATAAATAAAAACAAGCAAACATGTGCTTCTAATGAAGTATGTATATCGTTTGCGGATCTAATAGTCATAAAACCTTTCAAACAAGGAGTGGTACAGAAAATTTCATTCATTTTCAACTCATTGATTCTCAAATTCACAGGGTCACAACTAATAGGCAGTCGACATACATTCAATGAACCAATCTAGACCACTTCGATCTATTATTGAGATTCAAAATACTTATCCACGTAAGATAAGTCATTCTCCTAACTCCGCATTTTACATAACTATAACTCCATTTCAGGATCCAGTCTTACATGTGAACGCGTTAATAATCTCGTATACAAAGATCAACAAATCATCAATCTAGGTCTCTAATTTATCCAAAATCAACACTACAGGATGCGATAACTAGGGCTTCACGGAAAACCAAACTACCAGGTCAAAATCACGACAGTAACATCACAGGTCCGCATTGTAACTAACTCCACAGAATTAAACACTTAATTGAAACAAAAAATGGTTAATTTCACACAGAAAAGAAATACACAGATCAGTAGGAATACATCACGAAAGGGGCAAAACAAAACCTGGAGGCGCCGTTGATTTGCGAGGCGAAGAGTTGTTATGCTGAACCTCGGACGACGGCGTATCGAATGTTGAATCATTTCCTTCCATCGCCATTTTTACTGTGTTTCGCTTGTGTTGTGTGTTTGTGTGTTTCTTATGAATGAGAGGTTTGCTTTTGGTTAGGTGTTGAAAGTGCCGCAAAAACTGGATTTGGAGAGGCAAGGTCAGGTGGTGTGAAGCATGTGCTGTGGCTCTCGTCCAGTTACGGTTCCTGCAGTGTTTCCAGTTTGTTCTATGTATCTATCTAACAACTTCACTGGGAGATCTTGTAATGTAAGGTTATATATCTATTGTTTTTTTGTTATATAGAAATGTTATTTCTAATGTTTGCAATAGATTAAAATAAGGTTATGTTATGAAAATCTTCTCGATTTAATTTTTCTAGATATACTTAGTAAACTTCGCCCGTGCAAAAAATTCTAAATAATCAATATAGTATTTTTTTTATTTTCTATTTACCTCTTAACGCACTGTTAAATTTTTTTATTTGTTGGGATATAACTGTAAATTATACTAACTTTATCATTTTTAAAATCTTCTCACTAAAGAAAAAACTTCTTATTAATAATTGATAAAAAAAATCATTATTGATTCTTGTTTGCAAAGAAAGTTCAGATTTTTCATCCATGTTCAAGTTATAATCTTTAAACCCTTAGGGGGTCCTAGTTGGTTATAGAGGAGGGTTCTCCTCTCCTTGGTCTCAAGTTCGAATCTCTTTGGGAGCGAATTGATTTTATGTCTTCTAAGTCTGAGTCTGTCACACATGGTTAGCTAGTGTGGTTTATCTGGTTAGCGAGGTTTGCAGGCTATTTCGTCGACCCGAAGGTTTACCGAGTGTGCACCCAAATGGTAGCGGACTAGCGGCTGAGGGTTCCCACGTCGTCAAAAAAAAGTTATAATAATTATCATATAAATTAATTATATTATGCTTAAAAATATAACGCAGAGACCGTATGCTTAAGTTTTAAGAGTACACTACAAATTTCATTGATAATTAATTCGAATATGTATTTAACGGATTCCTTCGTACTTTTACAAATTTGTTTTGAAATGCACGATGGCTTCTAAATATTTTGTCCATGTGAATGTTCACGTTATGCATTTGAAATCCCCTTGGTGATATAAGTTTTTTTAGTTTCATTTTGTTTGTTTTTTGTTGTTAGCTTTTTATGATGATGAATTCTTAGGACAAATCATAGTTACATATTTTTGGTATTGACGATTTATCTGCTTTATCGATAACAATATTAATCCAAAAGGAAATCGAGAAAGTAGACAACAAAGATCAAACTTGAGAGAAGCATAGTCTTGAAACGTGGAGAGTACTTATTATTTTAGAGAAAATGTATTGAAACTTGGGAAGGTTTTAATGAAAATTTGATTATTGCAACTAAACAATAGTCTATATTTGGTTTGGAGATTCTTGTCAAAACAAAATAAAAAATATTGGTTTGGAGATTTCGGGTGTTATGAAAAAAAAAAAGTAAATCAACCATAAATTATTTTATATCGTTTCAAAAAATACGAGGGTCATCATAGTGTTTGAGAGAAAATTATTATAATTGAATCACAATGCCAGCTAACAATCGAACAACAAAGTAAAACGAACATCGCAATTATATTATTGAAGATCAAATCGAAAAGATTGAGGATAAGTTTTGAATCGAACGATTATGATTGTCGATCATTTTTGTTCTCCAATCATGTTGCAATTACTGAATGTGATGAAGTGTGTGAAAGTGAGGGGTCCGTCTCCTTTTATATGAGGTTACAAAAAGTTATCGTTAGAAACTAAAACCTGATTAATAAAGCCAACCAACTAATTAGGCTAAAATAATCGATTAATAATGGCTAACATAAATATGAATCATTTCCTTAAAGGAGAATAACTGAAATTGGATGATTTCATACCCTTCCCCCCTCCCCGTAATAGGAGTGTGTATGTCAAGCAAGCCCATATTTGACTTCATCTTGTTGAATGGTTGAACAGGGAGAGCTTTAGTCAAAATAGCTGCAATCTCGAATTCATTTGAAATGTGCATAACTTTCAAAACTCCTCGTCGAATATTTTCTCTTACAATGAATCAATCAATATGCATATGTTTCGTTCGCTCATGATGGACAGGGTTAATGGCTATGCATAGATAACTATTATTGTATGTCTATAGTATAGGAATACATGTTGAAGAAATGTAGAGGTCGAAGAATGATTAATTGAGCCACACCATTCCACAAATTGTTGTGGCAAGAGTCGTGTATTATGCTTATGTTGAAGCACGACTTACAGTTGGTTGTTTTTTGGACTTCTAGAAAACGAGTTAATCACCAAACATAACTAGTTATACTTCTCTGAGTCTCCTTGCAACCAGAACAGTCTCTGTATGAAAAGGCTTTGATTTGAGATGCTGAGTTGGTCAACTATATAAGTCATTCTTCTCTATTGGTCTTAAGGTATATGAGGATCATGTGGGTTGCAGCAAGGTCAGCTTTAATAGGATGTGACACGTGTTTAGTGAGGCTTTGAATAGTAAAGCATATGTATGGCCTTGTGATGATCATGTACAACATTATTCCAACCAAACGGTTGAATCAAGAGTAGTTTGTTTTGTTGCTAGTTCCATTGGTTTTGTAGCAAGTTTACAAGCAAAGTAACCAGCTTTTAAAAGTATGTTTTATCTGGCAAATGTGGATTCCCTTTCTTTGCTCTGATAATTTCAATCTCCAAGATGAACTTGAGGTCACCCAAGTCTTTGATGGTGAACTAATCATGTAAGTGTTGTTTTATTTGTTGTTAAAATGATATCATCCACATATACACATAAAGAAATAAACGAGTTATTAGTTTTCATGACAAAGAGGGAGCAATTAGAAATAGTTTGAGAGAAATCATATGTGATAACAGGGGCGGAGCCAGGATTTTGAGGGAGAGGCGAGATTATTATAATTAATTTTTTTTCGATTAATTCAATATAATTTTTTTTATCAACAACAGTAAATTAGCTTTAGGAAGAAAAAAACATGTTAATAACCAACCAACAATATTTAAATTGTACCGTTTAACAAAGCATTCAACATCTTTAAAGAAATATACTGATACATACGGTTAAAGACCCAAAGTAATAAATATAACACATATTATCAACTAAGAATATCACATCCCTTAAGATGAAATGAAATTAAACAATGTCAAACATCATTCAAAAGTAATAGTTAGTAATAAAAAATTACTTAGGCACTTTAAATTGTGATCTACGTTTCTTGACACGATCAAATTCGTCAATTATTGAATCAACATCAAAGCTTTCAGCAATTTCTTTTTCAATATGCATAATGAGACTACTAGATAAGAAATCATCTTCCATTTTGTTCCGCAATCTCGTCTTCACAAGTTTCATTGCCGAAAATGCACGTTTACGTGAGCCAACACATTCATCGTGACCTCTAAATGTTATGGTCTGGAATGCACATAACGTAGCAACATCCACTGAAAGTTTGAGTCTTAACATATTTCTTGCCACTAACTCATAAGATTGCCTATAAAAAAAACTTGTCAATATGTTGCAATGAGTTCAACATATCCTCATTTTGTTTTACCGCAACCTTATGTAAAGAATTAGAAGACTTTTCCACATGTGTCAAAAAAACCACAATTCTTTCCCTTGTTCACTTTTTTTCCAAGACTGAAATCCATTAACAACAAAAGCATTTGATCTGCAAATTGTAGATTGCTTTACAAATAGAATACAGTGAAGACAAGAAGCAGCATTCGTTGTAGGGGAAAATAGTTTGTACCAAGATACGAGAAACTTTCTACCATATTTGTCAACAAGATCAGAAGATTTTTTTGGAATTGGTTGATAAGGTCCCTCTATGAAATATAATCGCCGAATTTGATCAATCTTATCTACTCCATAAGTCCATATCATTTGGCGCTTACCTAGATCTCGTTCAATCACAATGTCTGTATTTTGATCAATCCTTTGGATTTTTGATTGAGGACAATCCTCGTGCTCAACTTGAGTTTGACGGATATTTGTGTTTTCAGGAGGAGCGCCATCACCATCGCAATTATTAGAAGCAGAAGCAACGTCGGGAATACTACTTTTTGGAAAATACGAGTCAATTCTTTTTTTACCCATCAAGCCAAAACCTGTATAAATAAAAAAGTTAAGTAATTAATTAGTTGCTACGTTACTTTTTTAACTGATCACATAACAATAAGTGTAACACTAGGTCCTAGTGATATAAATAATTAACATTAGTTAACTACTTTATCAATCCAAAATCTTGCTAATCCAAAACTCATTCTACGATAACAAAATCATATATAAGATTTTTAAGTTTAACATCCGTATGACATTGCAATTCACAGTTAGCATTACAATTTGGTATGACAATATTTAAACCCTATACAAACACACTAGCCACTACCATATTCAAACAATAAAAACTATATCTATTTCACAAACTATTATATATAATATATTAAAGATTTAAATCTTTGGTGCAACTACAAGATTGACAAAAAGAAAAATAAAAAACAACTAATTTGTACTAACAGAGGACGAAAAACGTGAGCATGGGTGGGCAAATGAAGGATTTACTTTAACAAACTATTGTATATAATATATTATTTCTATGTTGAGTCTACAAGTCTACAATAACAAGATGACAAAAAGAAAAAGAAAAAGCAAGGAGCAGGGAGCTTACAGAGGAAGGAGCAGGACTACAAGAGTAGCGTGGGATGAAGTTGGGCAAAAGAAGGGTTTGCCGTTTGCTTCTTGTTTCTATTCAATTTTGACTTTTTCTTCATTTTTTTTTTTTTTGGATTTTAGCTTAATTATGGAGTGGGCCGAATAATACAATGTTAGTTCACTTTTTTTAATAGGGAACGTACACGTCCACTTCCACTTCCACTTCCAAATGTACTACACGGGCCAAGACTTATTTTATTTATATTTGATAATGGGGTCTTGAAAATGCCCAAATTACTTGAGGGGGTGCAAGTAATATCGGCCCACTATTTTTTACTTTAAACTACTATAGTTTTAGTATTAAAAAAATTAGAAAGTGAGGGGGTGTAGTGCCCCCCCCCCCCCCCCCCCCCCCCCCCCCCGCACCCCCGCACCCCCTCTCCCTCCGCCCATGGGTGATAAGACACTATGTGAGTTTTGTATACCACTGTCTAGAAGCCTATTTTAAAGCATATAAACTTTTCTTTAAGCAAACTCTTGAATCATTAGGCTTACAATAATCATAGATGGTTTCTTATAAATTTTCTCATCACTGTTGACATCCCATTATTTGAGAAACCAGTCATGTGAAGTAACAAGTGCAAGGAGAACTCTCATGGTTGTTAGCTTTGCTACAAGGGGGAAATGTGTCAAAATAATCAAGCCCTTCTTTTTGAGTATATCCTTTAGCCACTAATCTGGCCTTGTGTCTTTCAGTAATCCCATCAAACTTGTATTTTTATCTTGTAAACCCATTTGCTGCCTATGCAATTATGTTGAGAGGCAAGTTGAGTGAGCACCCATGTGTTTGTTTTTTCTAAGGCATTTAACTCAATTTTTGTTGCATCTTGCAATTCAAGATAATTACTGACTTGAGAATAAGACTTGGGTTCAGAGTTGTTAGTGATAGAAGATGTAAAAGCTCTATGAGTACTGCCCAGTCTACCTGTGCTAATGAGGAGCTGAATAGGATATTTAATAGTTATATAATTAGTAGAGATGGAAATTATACAGAGATTTAGGGAGACAAACATTATAAACATTTCGATAAGCACGAGGACCAATGGATCTAGATGATCTTCTTTGTACTGGAGGGGGCACTAAGTGAGATACATAGTTATGTGGTGCAACAATAGGTTGCTGCACACTCGTCACTTCAACAGGTCGAGGTATGTTGTGTTGTTGAACCTCTTGAGAGTATGAGCTTTCAGGATCCACAATCGACATAAGACATGGTGAGTGAGGAATGGTAGCAACAAGGTATGAGAATTAGAAGTTATCTGCTTAAGTTGTTGGTTGTATTTTGGTATCCATTTTTGCAAGAGAATGATTAACAAGAGCTATGAATGTATCATGACACAACCTCATGTTTTATTCATAAAATCAAAATCAATGATTATTCGTATATTAAAAAACATAAGTGAATAATATCGTCGAGATCATTCTTTAAACTTACACCAATATATTTTGCTCATACGATCTCGACATCGACCTTTATCATGAGCCATTTAAATGAATCTAGATAAGATAAACTTAATTAAGCTAATCAAACAAATAAATACCAGATCAAACTTCACATAAATGATGACCCTATCACATACGATCCCGACCTTTATCATTAGCCATTGAAATGAATCTAGATCAGATAAATTTAATTAAGCTAATCAAACAATTAAAATCCAAATCGAGCTTCAAATAAACGATGACCCTATCACATATAACACTGGATATTGTTTGAACACATAATTCATATTAACAAAAAGTTGCATTTAGCATATTAAAAAATATAAATATCTACGATAAAGCATACGTTCAAATGGCAATTATTTTTGGTGTGTCGAGCAACGCATGTTACGTTTTGTCGTGTGATTGTCCTAGTAGGGTGGGATAGTTACACGAACAAATCAGACGCCAATGATGCATTTTTAGGGCTTGGCTTTTTTTCCAGCACTATCTCGCAAACATATATGCTTGGAACAAGTGTTCAACTTTGCATTCCGCCATCACATATTCCACTTTCTTCGACAATGAGGTTGTCATCCTTTTCGGTGGCCTCTTGGAACGCCTCTTGTAAGGTCTTCCATGTCATGATGGTATGACTTTAAACACCCCGGAAAAGTTTGACTCCTAAGGTTTTGGCATGTATTTGAGCATCTTCAGTGAGGCGGACTCTTCAAGCCATTGTCGAAGAGACTGTCAGAATTGCATGGATAGAAGGATTGATCGAAAGGAAGTGCTTTCGACCTGGAGTGAAGCTTAGGCGCAACTATAAGATACAAATTGACGAGTTGACCTAAATGTCCGAATTTGATGTCTTTTATTTAGCAATTTATGCCTCCGTCGAACAACATAGCCTGCTCTATCTTCCGTTCAATCTCTATTTGTTTCTCAACGATGGAATTCTGTACTTCGATATTGTAACTCATGGAAAGAGTATTAATTCATGATAACTTGGAGACAATGGTGGCCATTATCAACAACCAACATATCATAGAACGAGCTATAAAAGGTACCTTAATACATGATGAGTTTTGTAGAGATTCCATTATGTCGCGACTTCAGAGACTGCAATCAAATTGCGAAAAAAATCGCAAGAAAATCTAGGGCCATGTTCAATCTAGTTATGTATTAATATTCCATATTTTGTTATGAAATCTAGTTATGTATTAATATTCCATCTTGTGTTATGTTATGGTTAATTAGACGGCGAATTTTTGTTAGAAGTATTTAACATATCTCGAATAATCAAAAAATAATCGTAATTAACTTAGATACCATCTTGAAATTTTGTTTGCATTAAGTTGAAACCATAACATATCATTATTTTTGCAATAAATTTATATATATTTTGATTTTTGACAAGTTAAATACTTTGCCACATATGATTCTATCTAGAAATAAGAGTAAGGAAATTCTTGAATAAGAATAACAGTAATTTTAGAACGAAATCACATCGCGCCTTGTCCTTGTAAAATCTCGACCGTCCCTCATATAATCAACGGCTAACATATACGATCCGAGCATCCGAAAATCCACCAATAATGTCTCCTCGCTCCGCGCTAATATTTTATTCCTAAAAAGCATGATCCAGACCGTTGCATCTCACTAATCTAATCAACGGTCTTCCTCAACAATCCGAGTAACACATAACAAGCCAATCACACTTCACCATACCCCATTATAAATTAAACAGCCCTTCTCCATTTTCATTACCACTCTCATCCTTCCTTCAAAAAGCAAACCCACCGCTTCAAATCTCGAAATCTCTCTCAAATCTCAATCCATGGCACCGAAGGCAGACAAAAAACCCGCCGAGAAGAAGCCCGCCGCCGAGAAGACCCCCGCCGCCGAAAAAGCCCCGGCGGAGAAGAAGCCAAAGGCCGGGAAGAAGCTCCCCAAGGACGCCGGCGCAGCCGGAGGAGTGGACAAGAAGAGGAAGAGGAACAAGAAGAGCGTGGAGACGTACAAGATCTACATATTCAAGGTGCTGAAACAGGTGCACCCTGACATCGGAATCTCCAGCAAGGCCATGGGAATCATGAACAGCTTTATTAACGATATATTTGAGAAGATGGCGGGTGAGGCGGCGAAATTGGCGAGGTACAACAAGAAGCCGACGATTACGTCACGGGAGATCCAGACCGCGGTCAGGTTGGTGCTGCCTGGTGAATTGGCGAAGCACGCGGTTTCCGAGGGGACGAAGGCGGTTACCAAATTCACTAGCGCTTAGGGTTAGGGTTAGGGTTTGGGTTTGATTGTAGGGCAGTGGCTTAATTTTACTATTGTAAACAGTGTTTGGATTTTGTATTTTGAATTGTTGCCTTTTGCAGTTAATAGAGCCTTTCGATTTCTGTTCACTTAGCGTTATTTGTTTGTGCATTTGCTGTACTGGAAATTATGAAAAGTTTAATGGACTCGAATATTTAGCGTTACTGAAAATTTGGATTGTTTTTATTTTGTTTTTGAATAATCTATAAAGTTATTGAATGTGTAACATTCCACCGATAGTGAATTATTTACATGAAGAAAGTCGTAATTTGAAGTACTAACATAATTGGTTTTTAACTTCACTTGTTGCAATAATTTCATTATTGCTTTTATTCTACGTTTAGGTCCTAGTCCGATTACTATTTGACTAACAAGAT
This sequence comes from Linaria vulgaris, assembly GCA_948329865.1. NCBI lineage: Eukaryota > Viridiplantae > Streptophyta > Magnoliopsida > Lamiales > Plantaginaceae > Linaria > Linaria vulgaris. Next base: position 131,648,219 of record OX415249.1, read on the forward strand.
TCATGTTGATGGTAGTAGCCTATAGTGACATTCTTTTTATGTGCCTTGCCCTAAGAATTGTAACAAAAAAAAAACAAGAATATCAACTTATCGGCACAAATTAATACAAATGTTCTTTCTGTTATATTTACGTTTAAAAACATAAAATCACCAATCAACAAGCCCGAGTTACTTCATAATGATTTTTTCTTTACAACTTGCAGACTTCATATGGATTCAACTTCAATTTGGATAAAAGGAGAACTATTATAAGGTACAGTATTTTCACTAGAACTCAATTTTAGATAATATTCTTCAAATAATTAAAACGTAGTAAATAATATTTGTTGACAAATAAAAGGTTAAAAATTTGTTTGTCTTTAATTTGGCTACCTCACCAAATTGGTATCTTATTTTGTCACCCTACCAATTTGGTCCACATAACTAGGTAATTTAGTCTATCCCCGTCAAAATTTCAAAAATTGTTGAAAATTATGACTATTGGTTGACCGTCCTCCACTCGGTTTGACCAAGAAAATTAATTCGGTTTGACCAAGAAAATTAATTTTTTATTGTTTTCTTCACATGTGGAAAGTCCAACTAAGAAAAAAAAACAAAAAAACTCCAATTAAAAACTTAATGTTTAATTACTAATAAATTTGTAAAAAATAGAAATAATATTTTCATATTTATTTGTTTAAATTACATGTTAATGTATCTTCTATTTTAAAAAAAAATTGTTTTTTTGTTTCTTTTCTTGAATTAGAAGTTAATTTTTGTTTTGGGAGCTAAATAGATTTTAAATAAAATAGAAAAAGAGAAGAAAAAATTCATCATCTTCTTCGTCTTCCTGCTCCACCGCACCACCTCTCCCGCCGCCGCAACCACACCACTTTGATTTTGGTCGCGTTGTTCTCTATCTTTCATTAACATTAACAGATCCTTACAGGGAAATACGAAAATAATTTGAATTCAATGAGGTTTGTCTTCTTCTTTCCAATTGGCGGAGTGACAAAATAAGGGATCAATTTGGTGAAGTAGCCAAATTAAAGGACGTACCAAATTAGTATTTCGTTGTTTAGAAGGGTTACTTATTTATCATTTTTGGGCAATTTTTGTGTTCTCATTGCAGTATAGAGTACTTAACTTTGTCGTCTCGTTGAAATCATTATCATAGAGTCGAGTCAAGTTTATTCCGTATATGCATACGTATGAATGTTAGTATACGTAATTCATAAGTTTTATTAAGGGGTATAATATTTTTTTAATAGTTATTAAGAGTATAGTTCCACGCTCCATATATTTTGAGGTGCAATATTTTAGAAAATATTTGTCACACATAACTTAAGCGGTGAGATTTTAGAAACTATCCTTAGTAGATTTATGCGTATGTGCGGGTACGTAATTCATAATTTTTCTAGGTGCTATATCATAAGGGATATAATTCCGAATGGACTTTTAAGCGGTGAGAATTAAAAATTATTCTCAAAAACAATTAATTAATCTTTAGTACTTCATGAGTAATAATTAATTGCACAATGTTTTTTTTTTATCTACACCCGTTATTCTCTTAACTGTTTCACAGAAGCATGTTATTAATATTATTGTTGTCAACGTCACAGTACTTGAACGTAACGGTGAATGACAATAGAATTTGAACCACCAAATGACATTTTCAAGACGTGGTCGTTGAAAGGTTTAATGCACACGACTTTAAGTTAACGTACAACTAACGCCACGTAAATAACATACGGGGTGCTTATGAGTTTCTTCATGTTATAGGGGACAATCACAAGGAAAGAGTTACGATACATGATAGTTATTTTACGTTTCATCTTGTATTACACAGTAAGGTACCTTTTAGACATTTCATTTCGGCGGAGTAACTCATGATTGATAAAAAGAGTGTTCATGGTGTTTAAAGTCAAGATGCGACTAAAAACGTTTAAGGCGCGGACTTTAATTGCGCTAAGTTATTTGACGATTATAAATGAATACATTGTTCTTATTTATGCAACTCAAAATATTTAATGAACACTGTCATATCAATTTAATCCAATGGTGAAGGAAGAAAGTCCTTCAAACTTTCACTAACCAAATGGTAGTTCAAAAACATTTTACATATTTTATGTAACATCCCTAAATTTTCCTAGTACACACACACACACACACACACACACACACACACACACACACATATATATATATATATATATATATATATAAAAATAAGAATATAAGGGTGTGTTTGGTTTCGCGGATAAGCCATTAATCAAACCCGAAAAAGGCTTATCAGAGCTTTGCTTTGATTAATTATTTTTTTGGGCTTTTTACCAAATCTTGGATAGCCCGGCAACGCCCAGTACGGAATTGGGTTAATCCGTGCATTCTCCTTCTGATAACACACTACGAAGTGGGGGGATTAATGATGTACCATATTTCGGTACATGACACTTGGCATTTTTTAGACATACCACGTGTCAACATACGCTGGTCAAAGACCTCGAGATAGGGCGATGGGAGATCAGAGACCCCACAATGGGAGGTTCGAGATGAAATAATAGATGTATCAACATACGCTGGTCAAAGACCACGAGATACAGAGGTGGGAGATCAAAGACGTATCAACATACATTGGTCAAAGACCTCGAGATACAGAGGTGAGAGATCAAAGACGTATCAACATACGTTGGTCAAAGACCTCGAGATACAGAGGTGAGAGATCAAAGACCCCAAGGTAGATGATAATGTAAAGGCCCATTTCCATGGACCAAGCCCATCTATGGCCCAAGCCCATCCATGACCCATGAAAATATCTATAAATACCCTCCTCTCAAATGTTGAAAGGTACCTCATTTTCCACTTTCACTTTCTCTCTCTAAGCTAGAGCTTTCTCTCTCTAGACTTTCAAAGCCTAAGTTTTCTGACTTAAGCATCGGAGTGCCTTCGCGGGGTCAGCCCCCGCCTAGTTCACGTGTCTTGTTAGAGTGCAGGTTTTCTGAACGAAGCCGAGGAATTTGCATTTAAGGAGCTAACGTGGAGATTCTCGGTCTGACGTGGAGTATCCAAGTAAGCAGACGAAGATACCCCGCATCACTTATATATGCTTGTTATACTATATTTTTGTTCTTGATTTGGTCTTTTTGCTGGTTTGTTACACTCATTCTTAGCAACTGTGATACATAATATTTTTTAGATGAAAAGTCTTCTTGACCCGCAAGTAAACCATATGAATTATGTTAATTTCCAAATTTGTGATATATAATATGATATTACCCTCCATTTGCTCTATGATATTAAGGTTTAGTATGATAACGTGTCAAAGATGTATTTTTGTTTAACCAAGAATTTGTTTGAAGAAATTGTAGATATATAGACTAGTTTGTTGGATGATTTTCCTTGGAAATGCTCTCAAATACTAGTGCTCAATTATTTGGATTTTTAATTATAGTCCTCGTGTTGCTCTGAATTTCAGTATTCTCCAATTTCCAGGTAATTTGGTTTGTTGGTCTGGTGAGGGAAGGTCAATAACCTACATCAAAGTCACCAAGGATAACTGATAAGGTAAAATTCAACTCCATGATGTACTTGTTTGTATTTCTGCGCATGGTAGTCATTTCACATAAACACACTTTCATGTATACTATGGTTATTGGTGATTATGGAAGAGTTGTATGCTATGTGCTTTTTATGTGATGACTGATTTGATTTAATGTAAGAGTAGCATGTTGTTATAGTTGGTATGGTAAATAATTAATTGCACTAGGCTTGTACTCGAGTATGTCTATTGATAGTGTTCAAGTCTCTCAAACATGTTTGATTGGTAAATGTGTTCCAGATGGACTTGTGGAGAAAAACATTGATTTTAGTTCTATGTCAACTTATACTTTTTCGCGCAAATATAGTTACGTTCTTCATCCTTATGCACAACCATGAAAGAGAGGTGGGGTCTAAACGGAGACAGATGATTCGATATAGTTTGTTGGATAACCTGAGATAGATAAAGTCATGTATCGAATGACAGTGTTAAATGACAAGTATTGCATAGCCAACCTTAGGATGTATGATGTCCCAAACTCTAAGGTCTCGTTTAGGTCTCCGAATAGGATTTGTAAATTTTCAATTCGAACCTTAACGCTACCTCGGAGAGGCTCACTATAATGAAACCATAATAAGCCAAATACAAACTTATTTATTACAAAGGAAGCTTTCAATATTCATAGGGTTTATTATTACAATCCACACGAAACTCAAAACATCGAATACATAATAGAACACACAATTATTAGAGATTTATTTTTATTTTCACACATTTAAGATTTATTTTAAATCCTACACGTCCACCGTAGTTTGATCCAGCCGCCTTGTTAAGCCTTTCTTATTATGAGGAATGGACAGAGAAAATAACAGGAGATGTAAGTCTTTGGTGACTTAGTGTGATTTTCAGTAACAATAATAGATGTAACAAATATGTGAAATTTGATATGGTATGAAAGGGAAAACGTTAGAACTGAAAGTTAAAGAATAACAAACGATTAACAAGATAATGAACTCGTGCAACTCATATAACATATTCAACCTTATTTATTCCAGTATACTACCTTGTACCTCCCAACAAGGAGCGATCTCGCAAATAGATCAAGAGACATGCTCGAGTACATGTCAACCTAGCACGCGGTTACAGCCAACTCCTGACTGCAAGTGGCGCCTAGATAAATGGTTATCAAGCAAATTTACTTAAACCGACAACCCTTGCTGCCTAGCAGTAAACCGTCTCAATCCCTGGGCCCAACTTCCCAAAGGCGTCCTAATGGGTATAACAGATAAACAATAAGCTAGTAACCTGGACAATGTCTGTTTCTTTTGAGCTACATGTCCCGAACATAGTTCGTTGCTCGTTGCACAGTTTAAGAACCAATATATGGATTATCATATTGGAGAAATTATTGTAATTATGAAAAATGATTAAGAATCCATGGTCCAAGGATATGTCAACATTAATCAAAAGGATTAGGTTACGAAACGAGATCATAAATGAAAATGATTTTGTTGAATGAATTAGTTGTTCTCCATTTAGAGTCAAGAATCACAAATACTCAGTCCAAGTTCGGGTGCCGAACATGGCTTAAAAGTATTATAAATCTCACCTGCGACAATAACTTCGTGTTCGGGAAATTCTGAGCCGTTTCCTAAATAAATTTAAATGCGTTAATAAGTTTAAAATAATAATTAACTTTTATAATTTGTTATTTTATCGTATGTCCTTATTATCCTTAATTACAACCAAGTCAAGAAATATAAATATGACAAAGAATCACATTTTAACTCGGTTCTCGTTATTTCACAGTAAGATTATTAGTTTCTTGTTAAAATCCATGTATGAACTATTTAGGCAAACTTATTTTATTTTACGGTTACCTATTAGTTATAACACAAATAACTTTTATTTTAACATGTGACACATATCTCATAATTTATCGAATTTTCTATGTTTACTACCTATTAACAATACATATTGTTACATATATAAGGAATCACAAAGGTATAATTTCGTAGAACTAATTTAAGGTGAAGCTTAATTATTAACTTGGAAACAAGTTTATATAATCAAGTTATAAATTATATCATAACACAATTTCACACCTTGATTTGGAATTAAGGAGAAATTAATTATGAATATATTTCCTACAACATGTAATTAAAAGAAAAATCATAATTACTACCTATACTTGACTAAAACTTATAATAAATGGGTTTTAACATATCCTCATGGCTTTATTAACTACTACATATGATCAATTTTAAGATTAGTATCATTATGCATAGATTAGTTTGAAGAATCAAAAGAGATATGCTATTTAGGGCTGAAAATTGCAGCAAGCTTAAACTTACCTTTAATCGACCCTTCTAATCAATTGCAATTACAAATGTTTTTGAGGGATTTCGTACTAGACACACTTAGGAAGATGTGGCAAGAGCAGTTTTACAGAATATTAAGCCTTGATATTTTTTTCCATATTTTTCAAGTTCAGGGGTAAAATTAGAAATTTTGGGAAGAATTAGAATTTGAGCTTTTTCTCACAATTTTTGAGTTTAGAAACTTCTGAAAAAAATTTATATGAGTAGAGGACAAAAAATGGGGAAACTTTGGTGAAGAAAGCAAATGCAAACTCTTAGAGGATTTTGGTGTGGAATTTTTGCAAAGAAGAAGGCTTGTATTTATAGGCAAACTTACATGATTATGGTAATTATTTCATCAACTACTTAGATACTATTTAGATTATTATATTCAAGTATTTTACTGTGATTTTTTCTAGAATTTCAGCCAAGTTTGATGTAATAATATTTTATTCAAATATATCCTATTATTAATTATATAAAATTATTATTATGAAGACTTTTTCATTCAAGCTTTTAATGTTTGGACCTATTATGGTTATTCATGTCCCAACCATTACTTCTTCGGCCCCAGTGAAGAAAAAATCTGATTACAATAATTATTTGTTCTTATTATTTTATCTAAATTTAAATTAAAAGGATTTAATCAAATTTCAAAATATTTGGGGCCAAATAGTGATTTTTAAAAGATGAAGGGCTTAAAGGCAATTAACCAAATAATTTATTTTTTTATTTTCTTTAAGAATTATCTATATAATACTTATTCTTATATATATATATATATGTACTAGGAAAATTTAGGGATGTTACAGGATGTATATGAACTGTTTTATGAAATTATGTTGGCTACTCAAAGAGGTTGGTGGTCTAAGAGATGAGAAGTTTGTAACCCTAACCGAGCAAGTCAGTCTATTCCTCAAGATTCTAGCTCATCATGACACAAACCGAACCACTGGTTTTACTTGACATAAATTCGGTCAGATAGTTAGTCGTTACTTCAAGCGTACTCTCGAGGCTCTGGTTAGGTGTAGTCATTTACTACTTGTGATACCTAAACCCATATCTGATGAGAACGAAAATCGGGAAGAGCCATGGAAAGATTTTGAGGTATTCCACATACTCTTCAGATTTTTGTTACAGATTTAGTTTGTGGTTAAAAGCTAAGTTGAAATGAATGTGTAGTTACTAATCTCCTTGTTATCTGTCAATGCAGGGATGTTTTGGTGCTTTAGATGGGACTATGATAGATGTGACTGCTCCATAACTTGAACAACCAAGGTATCGATCTCGTAAGGGTAGGGTTCAGGTGAACATATTGTGGGTTTGTGACACATAAATGAGCTTTGTTTATCTATTATGTGGATGGGAGAGATCTGCGGCGGACGGTAGAGTACTCATGGATGCCCTTTATCGACCGGCACCGAATGGTTTTAGAGTCCCACAAGGTATATGCTTTTTAAATTTATATAACTTTATGATTATATGGTATTCTTGTTTGTTTGATTCATCTCATTCAAATCATGTATTGACTGGTGTTAATTATCCACATGTTGTTACTACTTGGTGGATGCCGGTTATGCGAATTGTGATAGTTTTTTGGTGCCGTATCGCGGTAGGCGTTATCATTTGAAGAAGTGAGGTGAGGGCTGTGTAGTGCCACATGATAAGGAAGAGATGTTCAACATGAGGCACTTGAGGGCGTGTAGTGTTATCGAACGTGCATTCGCCAAGCTGAAAAACAAGTGAAAGATCCTCAAGAGCGCATCGTCGTACCCATTGAAGATTCAAAATCGATGCGTGATGGCCGGTGCATTGTTGAATAATTTCATTAAGGTTCAGATGCCAAATTACGTGTCTGACTCGTCCTCCTCATCAGACGATTTTGACATTGACGACAGCAACGATGATGAGCCAACCGAATACATTAATGGCCTGAAAAGTACTACTGCATGGGGGTGAAATTGCAACTAGGATGTGGAACGAGTGACGGGCGGCGCGTTGTGGTTGACTTAGGCGTTGGTTCATGATATCGCATTCTATTTGGCTTGCTGCATTTGGACCCTAGTTTGATAAATTGTAGACTCTGTTGATTGTAAAGTTTCTAATGCTTGAAACCATGAATGCGGAAATGCTTCTCAATTGTATTCTCCTGGATAACATTATATACTTGAATGAATAAGTCAAGTTGTATTAAGTAACAACTAACAAGATTTTATTTCAAAAGAAACTAGATTACCTTCTTCAAGTAGTGCTGATATTCTGGACCAAATGACACTAGCTTTGTCTTAGACCAACGATCAAAGATCACACCGGGTGTGTTTATCCAGCGGTGAAATGTCTCTAGCCGATGCCTTAAGGCCTTAACCTTCTCTTGAATCACATATAGTGGATATTTATTCCCGACACTATCCCGTATACGATCTTGAATGTCAAGCACAACGTACTTCTTTTCATGCACCAGTGATATGTCATGCTTTTTCCCATATGCATTCAGCATCAAGAGCACCTTAAATGACCCATCTGGACCCATATCAGGATCTTCAAAACATTTTTTGATCCATTGGTTTCTTGTGTACGACATGTTTCAACAAATTATGCATCGCATAATCAAACGTATTCATACCCCAACCCAAAGTGGAATATACATTCAAACCTTATAAGTAAAATAGATAACCTCAAAGGAAAAAGGAAACATTGCATTGATTCATAGAAGTGTCATATCACATTACAAACCACCAAAACCTTCATTATCCAGACCACCAACACTACGATTAACTTGAAACTTACAACAAATTACGAACGCGCAAAGGAAACAATGATAAAAGGGATTACAACTAATACAATCAAAAAGACTATGACCCAAGATACACAACAACACATCACAATCATCCTAGCCATGGACCTCTCATTAATCCCATAAACATAAGACTGAATCAGTACATTAAGTGGTCGTGGGTGCGGTTCATGAATTGCTCCAACTTCTGAGTGGCAGAGAGTAGCAACATTGCGAGAGAACTGTGTATTAGTGTTGGTGGCAGTATTAGACGGCTCATTTTCTATCTCTATCTTCACATTAGACGTGGAGTTGTTACCCTGTGTTGGTATTGGGCACGGCGGTTGACAATTACCACGAGCAAAGTGGGGCATTAACAATTCATCCGCCCAAATGAAATAGTCAGTGTGTCTAATCTCAGCTGGACAAATGTAGTAGTATCGGCCAAGGCATCTACCTGTTCTAGTTACCCTACGGTAATTCATGGGGCCTCGCCCACACACACAGTTGACGACGTAAGGAGCATATATCTACAAAAATGGTAACCCCTCTAGTTTCAATATAATTTCATCTCATGCACAAATGGACCTCTCTAAAGTAGAGGCAAGTTTGAATTTTACGAGGATTTAAGTAGAGGCATGTTTCACATATAATGGATTTAACACTGCTATGTTTTCATGATACATGTCCTCTAACGAGAATCTGAAATACTGCAAAAGAAATTTATATGGCCTCCACAATCGGGACAACGAGATAATAGTAACATCAATGCATGCGAATCAAATCAAAACCCAAAAATAACAGCACATGGAAGAAATGATACTCTGAATCTTTCGAAACTAGCACATGATTCATATTTCAAAGTCAAGAGTCGATGATTACTACATTATACGTAATCATGTTATGTAAAAAACTGTAAACTTGGGGTGAAAACGAACTAACCTTGGTGATTATGCTCGAATAGTGTGAAATCCCTTCAAGCCTTTTCAAAATCGCACGAAATTCGCCCTCAATTTCGTGGGCTAGGGTTTCTGACGAGTTAATTTGGGGGGAATTATGATGGAAATGGTGAAAATGAAAAGTCTTTTGCTATTTATACCCCCACTTATGAGGGCATTTTTGTCTTAACACATGTAATCTAGCATCAATACAACAAACCAAACGAGTTTTGAAAAAGGAAAAATAATACATGAAATAAACATACGAACCAAAGCGCTTACTGTGTCAGCCGTATTATATATTACGAGTTTTATTACAACTTTTTGTGTATCCGTGTATTACAATATCCACGAAACCAAACACGCCCTAAGTATCATATAGATACTTCTTAAAGAAAAAAAAATTTGGTTAATTGCCTTTTAGCCCTTCATCTTTTAAAAATTATTATTTGGCCCCCAAATATTTTAAAATATTAATTTAATCTTTGTAATTTAAATTTAGATAAAATAGCAAACAAATAATTATTGAAATCATATTTTTTCTTCACTAGGGCCCCAGCCCCCAAGAAGTAATGGTTGAGACATGAAGGACCATAATAGGCCCAAACATTAAAAGAATGGAGGAAAAATTCTTCAAAATAATAATTTCATATAATTTATTATAAGATATATTTGAATAAAATATTATTACATCAAAGTTGGCTGAAAATTCTGGAAAAAGTACAGTAAATTACTTGACTATAATAATCTAAATAGTATCTAAATAGTTGATAATTTAATCGCATCAATCATGTAAGTTTGCCTATAAATACAAGCAATTTCTTTGTAAAAATTTCACACCAAAATCCCCTATGAGTTTGCATATGATTTCTTCACCAAAGTTCTCCTAATTTTCGTCCTCTACTCAAATAATTTTTTTCTAGAAGTTTCTAAACTCAAAAATTGTGAGAAAAAACTCAAATTCCAATTTTACCCAAAAATTATAGTTTTACCAGTGAACTTGAAAAATGTAGAAAAAACACCAAGGCTTAATATTTTATAAAAATGCTCTTTACACATCTTCCTAAGTGTGTTTAGTACGAAAGCCCTAAAAAATATTTGAAATTGCAATTGATTAGAAGGGACGATTAAAGGTAAATTTAAGCTTCCTGCAATTTTCAGCCCTAATAGCATATCTCTTTTGATTCTTCAAATCAATATATGCATAATGATACGAATCTTAAAATTGATCATATGAAGTAGTTAATAAAGTCATGATGATATATTAAAACCCATTTATTATAAGTTTTAATCAAGTATAGGTATTAATTATGATTTTTCTTTTAATTACATGTTGTAGAAAATATATTTATACTTAATTTCTTCTTAATTCCAAATCAAAGTGTGAAATTGTGTTATGATCTAAGTTATAACCTGATTATATAACCTTGTTTCCAAGTTAATAATTAAAGCTTCATCTTAAATTAATTCTACAAAATTATATCTTTATGACTCCTTACATATGTAACAATATAACTGTGCAACGAGCAACGAACTATGTTAGGGACCTGTAGCTCAAAAACAACGTACACTGTCCGGGTTACTAGCTTATTGTTTATCTGTTATACCCATTGGGACGCCTTTGGGAAGTTGGGTCCAGAAATTGAGACGGTTTACTGCTGGGCAGCAAGCGTTGTCGGTTTAAGTAAATTCGCTCGATACCCATTTATCTATGCGCCGCTTGCAGTCAGGAGTTGGCTGTAACCGCGTGCTAGATTGACATGTACTCGAGCACGTCTCTTGATCTATTTGCGAGGTCACTCCTCGTTGGGAGGTAAAATGTAGTATATTGGATGAAATAAGGTTGAATCTGTTATATAAAATGCACGAGTTCATTATCTTTTTGTTCGTTTGCTATTCTTTACCTATCAGTTCTAATGTTTTCTTTTCATACCATATCAAATTTCATATATTTGTTATATCTATTATTATTACACTTACATCTCCTGTCATTTTCTCTGTCCATCCCTCAGAATAAGCAAGGCTGAGCAAGGCGGCTGGATTAAACTACTGTGGACGTGCAGGATTTTAAATAAATCAAAAGTGTGTGACAATAAAAATAAATCTCCAATAATTGTGTGTTTTATTACGTATTCGATGGTTTGAGTTTCGTATGGATTGTAATAATAAACTCTATAAATCTTGAAAGCTTCCGCTGTAATAAATAAGTTTGTATTTGGCATTAGAGTTTGGAACCTCACATATTACGTATTCCTACACGATGGTATTTGAAGGATAGTGTTGATAAGTCGTTTCCATAAAACTATTTTTGCAACATATAAATGTAAATTGTTTAATATCAAATATAATAATATTTATTAAATTCAAAGTACGCTTGCATCATAGAGTATCACATTAAATTCAAAAATGTCCCCTATGTTGATATCTATCACTACACGTCCTATATGTTGTATCAATTATCAATTTTCTTTCTTCGCAATATTCCGACAAGGGAATTAGCATGTGACTAGCACATGACTCCTAGTCTGAGTTTTTCATTTATATTTTCACCCAATTTTTTTTATATAATTACACTCACACCTCAATATGGTTCAAAATAATCACATTTACACCCTCCAAATACTAATATATTAAATTGACTTAAAATACTAAATATTTCCTTCAAAATTTAAAACAAAAACCTTAATTAATTAATAAATTAATTATTTTTTTACTCATTTCCAATGTATATTAATTTATCTTTATATCTAAATTAACAAAAATATATCACATGTATTTTTAGTTTAACGTAGAAATTAATACTTAATATTACTTTAAAAACTTAAAAAACACATGTGATATATCCTTTTCCCGGATTCAAAATACAATTAATTTTATTATATATTATACTAGTTAAAAAAACTGATAATATAATTTTAGTTTAGGTAAATTAAGATTAATAATAGTTTTATTTTAATATTTTGTCATCTTCTTCACCCCAACACCACCCTCCACCACCAAAATCATCACCAAGAAATCCAAATTCATCTTTAATCCACTCCACTCCACTCCACCACAACACAAAACCAACCCCCACCCCATCTTTGATTTAGATATAAAGGTAAATTAATATGCTTTGAAATTGAATAAAAAACGATTTATTAATTATTTAAGATTTTATTTTAAATTTTAAAGGTAATTTAGTATTTTAAGTTAATTAAATATTTTATTTTTTGGCGTATAATCAAGTGTGTTTATTTTAGAACATATAGATGTGAGAGTATAATTATAAAAGAAATTGGGGTGAAAAGGTTTAAGTGTGTTTATTTTAAAACATATTGAGATGTGAGTGTAATTATATAAAAAACCTTGCGGGTAGACTAGGAGTCATGTGCTAATCACATGCTACTTTCTATGAAATATTAGAATATTCCCTTGTCGAAATGTTGCGGAGGACGAAATTGATACTTGATATAAACACACACACACACACACACACACATATATATATATATATATATATATATATATATATATATATATATATATTATATAAGACGTCTAGTGATAGATGTCAACATATATGGTTTTTTTTTTTGAAAAATGATTAACATAAATGATATCAAAGGCGAAATTCCTCATAGAAAAAGACCAATATGATATCTCTTGATTACAAACTAAGATTTTAAAGAGTAAAATTACCGTAAAGTTGGTTAATTTTAATAAATGAGTAAAAACACGTTTATTAATATTTCGGCTAGAGAAAATCTTAATCTCCATTAAATATAAGACTACGCCCAAATCTCTTCATGTTCGTGTTTCTCTCTCTTCACGTCTCACAAAATCCCTAATTCTTGTTTCTTCTTCAATTGCGATTCGATCCCCACATTTAGTCTAGTCTTGTAAGGCTACTCGTGCCGTGATTTTCCCCCAAATCAAATAAAAAATCAGCCCTAATTTTCTCTAGGGCTCAAGAATTGCAGCTATAAAATTTGTGGTTTTGAGGCCAATGGCACGTCTGTCCCAAAAAGGAAGATATGATGTTTTGATCTATATATGTGTTTGTAAGATGGGTTTGATTTTTTGGAATGTTTTGTGGAAACAATTAGTAAACAATTAGTAAAGTTTTTTTTTATTTTGTTATATTTTAACGTTGTTATGAATTGACTCGATTGGATAAAGTAGTGGAGGGGTGAAATTTGCTAAGATTTATTTATCTATGAGTATTTCTGTTCAGATATACTGTTCTCGAGTTAATCCAGTTTATTCATGTATACAATTTGTTGAAGTGATGTATATGTTGTTCGAGTTTGGTAGAATTAATTGAAGTTAAGCGTGATTTAAATCGCTGAAATTACTTGATTAGATAATAGCATTTTTTCAGTTTACTTACCATATGTTCATGGAAAATGACGGAAAAAAGAAAGTCAGAGCACCTTGAAGTCGACTTAGTCCTCCATTAACACTCAAAACGTGTGGTCGCATTCACATTCCTCACTAGATGGCATTCCAACAAAGAAAGAAAAGCAACTTTTCGTCTTTACCTTTGGTTTATTTGACCAGTTTTAAATCTTTGTCTCTTACAAGATGTGATTCCCTCCACGTTTTTGATTGTAAAAAAGCGTGAAATGGCGTCCCCTTGCATTTGAGGCAGCGTACAAGTTGAAGGTGAAAGCAGAGAAAATTGTGATGTTATTAGAGCCTAAGTAGGTAATTAGTCCCGAAAGGAACATAACTCTAAAGATTTTTTTTAATCCAAATCTACAACACAACCTTACAAGTTGCCATTAATCGATAGAGAAGAAAAGTGGGTGATTTTGTAACTCACTGTTATTGTTCTAACAATGCATCCGCAACATTTACTCTACCAAACACGCCATAAACACGCATACTTAAAATTTACTCCATCAAACACAAGAGTTAATTTGTAACTTACTATTATTATGCTATCAATACACCATTTGATTAATTTTTTAAATCAGTAAAGTAATTGAATCTGAAATTGTGGATCAGGATTGACACATTGTAAGCTTGATGTTAAACTAACACTGTAGAGTCAATGTTACTTTAACAACGATCAGATAATATAAACTGCAGCGGACATAAAAAAAACACCAAATTTAAGAAGATAATAAATTAATAATATCTTCCGAGCCGTAGGCAAAATAACCACAAAGGTTTTAACAAAGATGTTACTCACAATTCTCAAACTCCTCAATCTCGAATTGTTCGAACTCAACGAAGTAGACAAGATTATCTCCTTAACTCTAAACCTAGAATTAACTCGGCAATTCACAAACTTTGCAAAATCAAGACAATACTCAGCAACTAAAGATCTAATCTATATGATTTATTAGCTCTTGTCTCGTATTTGTCTTGATGTACTTCACACCTATACACATGTTCTTGACTTGATCTTCAAGATGTATTGTACACGATTTTGGTAACTCTTCAAGTTTCCTTGTTGAACTCTTCTTATAAGATCTTGCACTTCTTCTTGAATAACAGTTTCTGTGTTAGTGGTCTAACTCACGAAAGACTCCTTCTTCAATTCAGAGCTCATCTTGAATATTTTCTTGTTGTACTCGAACTCCACTTTTTTCCTACTTCATAAGATGCATGCGGTTGACTTCTTCAACTTTAATAAAGGAAACTTCCCTTGATGGAAACTGAACAATCAACCTATGTTAAGTTTGTTTTCTGGACAATAATCCAAAGATAACTATAACTGTGGAACTTGATTAGTTAGTGAATAAATGCAAAACAATAATATAAATATTCAAAACTGGATTGTAGGAAAGTTTCAAAACAATGTTATAAACAATAATATAACATTGTAATCCAAAGATCACAGTGTTACTCTAACATCGGCAAAATATTTTGCACTTTCAGAATCGAATACTTGCTTCGTGGTTCACCCAAATGCGTGCCCTTCTCAACCCTAGGCTAGGCAGCAACAAAAGATTGAGAGTGTGACGAAGAAGACATCGTCCAACGTCTGAAATTGCTAGTGATAGTGTTCAATTTTGGTCGTTGAGGATTGGGGCGTAATGAACAAGGAGAAGCGACAATGTTTTTTTTTTTTTTTGAAAAAAAGATGGATAAATTTTGAAGACTAATGTGAAAAGAGGTGTGTTGATTCACATGTAAAAGTTGAGGGCAACAAGGTCAATTCCACTTGATAGTGGGCTAAAATGATTTTCTTCTCCAATAATCAAATCATGAGGTGATGATTCAAGGAACATATGAAGAAGAATACACCGTTGGATAAGACGATTGGCAATGAGTTTCAGTCGGTGGAGCGAGAGAGAGAGAGAGAGAGCGAGCGAGCGAGAGAGAGAGAGAGAGACGTGGTGTAAAGTGTGTGATAATTTGGGTTTTCCTTTGAGGGCAAATATAACATTTTTAATTATTGTTCAACCCAGTTTCCCAATCGGAGGGGTGTGAGGCGGATTAGTTAGATGTGTGTGAACCGGGGCTCCTGAATCCACGAAAGATAACCCGATATTGTACTTGTCCAACCAAATGTAATATTGCCACTGACTAGTCCAAATAACTCCCCTTATTAAGGGTATAACACCAACTAAATGAGCTCCTAATATATAACAAGTGGCAAACCAAATATTAGTCTTATCGATATCACAACCGTCCATCCAAATCTCGAATCAACGGCTCCACCCCAAGATCCCCGTCACTCAAACCCCACCAATAGCGCGTCACCCCCAATTCTTATAAATCCACCGCCCTACCAACAAAACCTCACTACTCCCTCAAATTCCTCACAAAATCCCAACTGCAAATCTCACTCACTCACTCACTCTCAATCATGGCACCAAAGGCCGACAAGAAGCCCGCCGCCGAGAAAGCACCCACCGCCGAAAAAGCTCCGGCGGAAAAGAAGCCCAAGGCCGGGAAGAAGCTCCCCAAAGACGTTGGCGCCGCCGCTGCCGGAGACAAAAAGAAGAAGAGGAACAAGAAGAGCGTGGAGACGTACAAGATCTACATATTCAAGGTTTTAAAGCAGGTGCACCCGGACATCGGAATCTCCAGCAAGGCTATGGGGATCATGAACAGCTTTATTAATGATATATTCGAGAAATTGGCGGGTGAGGCGGCGAAATTGGCGAGGTACAACAAGAAGCCGACGATTACTTCACGGGAGATTCAGACCGCGGTCAGATTGGTGCTGCCCGGTGAGTTGGCCAAGCACGCTGTTTCCGAGGGGACGAAGGCAGTTACTAAATTTACAAGCTCTTGAAGTAAATGTTTCATGTTTGTTACAAGTTTCTGTTTTTCTTCTGTATTTTGAGAAATTATAGGGTTAGGTTTTGTCCACCTGATTGTAATTAAGTTGATGAGATATTATGATGAATAAGTAGTAGTAGTGGTGATGGGTATTGATGAATTGTTGTGTCTTTCTTTGTTATTAGTGCTGAAAGCTGTCTTTATTATTGATGTACTCTCGAGTTATAATCCGATGATGATTTAGTTTTCTTATTATTGAAACTGAATGGTTTTTGATTGCACTTGATATACCATTTAAATTGTGTGTTTTCTCTTTTATATGATTTCACAGAAATGATATATCACCCACAATTTGTTAGAATGTGTTCATTTAACTTATATAAACATTGAATAGGCAACAAAGATTCTATCTTTATATAATAAAATTCGACTCTGCTTTTGATGGTTGCGATGAATGCTTGCCTGTGTTTTGTATTAGCATACTTGTTCTTGTTCAATGTAATGGTTACCTGAGTTAACAAACAGGTAGCTCGTAGTCTATAATAGTTGCAATTAGGAAGTTTGTTCCTGAGGTGGTCATCCTATCAGAGGTAAGAGTGAGTAATCGATTTTGGTTTAGGTCATCTTCTGAGGTCCATTTACCCTCTTGGGTCTCAGTTAACCTGGAATTGGAACATTTTTAGGCTCTCATCTTGCATCTTACTGTTTTTGTTATGAATCTGATGGAGGTACATGATAATAGTGTAATCAGTAATCTTACTGACATATTTCTTCGTCTCCTCACTTTCACTAAGAATCTTCGTACCACTGATATGCTTTGGGGTATATACTTGATGCATAATCATGACAAGCGAAAGATTCTCTAGTTTACTTGAATTTCTTTGTGATCAGGTTGATCACTTTACGTGTGAGTTTGAATTTTCAGATCGAAGTTGTCTTTCGTTACAGTTCTCATGTTGTATATAAAAGTTGTTTTGTGTCCTGACTGGGTGATAGATCATTTGGAGATCCATTTGAGGTCGATTAAATCTCTAAAGTGATGCTCAAATCTATTCCTCCCACTTTTAAATTTAGCTGGACTTGTTAGCTCTGAGAGAGTATCATGTCTCCTGTATGTGTGGTGCTCGCCTTTTGTTCCAGCTAGGTTATGCCATCAAAGTTTGAGAGCCATATATGTGTTGGCTCTGCCTGAGCGTGAAAGTTTACTCTCCCTTTCTCTATGGAGGTGATGGGGAAATATGTCTGCACCTGAAGTTCACGATTTTGTTTATTAACAAGAAAAATGAGAAATTAATAGATGTATTGAATTGTTATCCTGCATCTCTGTCTCTCAGTTATCCTATTATTCCTGCAACCTAAATTGGAAATGCTGTTTGTTGTTACATCCTTTTGTTTTTCAATAAAACCGAAGTTTATTATATTCTTGAACTCATTCAATTGGCTTTGCACATTAATCGGTATGTGTCTTGATTTTTTGTTGGGCTATTAAGCAAAGTCATGCACAGAAAATGAACGTTACAGAAATGTGCATGCTACGGTGGATGTGCGGTAACACCTGACAATGGCAAGTCAGTCACATAGGCTTTTGGTAGAAGTAAGGTGCGCAATGAAGATATTCGACATAAATTAGGTGTGGCGGCCATCGACGAGAAAATGCGAGAAAATCGTTTAAGATGGTTTGGACATGTTAAATGCAGACCAATATGCACCGGTACGACGAGTTGAAGGTCTCGACTTGGGACAAATGGCTAGAGCTCGTGAAAGTCCGAAAAAAACGTGGATGGAGGTTATACGGAACGACATGAAGATAAAAGATTTAAATGAAGACATGCTCGTCAACCGAAACGTATGGAGGCAGAAGATTCATCTTTTTAAAGGAGGTTTATGTAACTGTAACATCTATTGTGTTCTTACATATTATACCTAACTTGAAGGGAAGAAAAACTTCAAACCCTTCATCTGAGAATAACATTTCTTGTCTTATTGGGTTTTTTTAACTCATTATTGCTGTGGTGTAATTTATTAATTTTAGAGCTCTTGTCACACTTGATAAATGATAAAGAAAGGTTAGTTATGTGTTGCAATTATCTAGAATATGACATGCAGAGATAGTTCTCTGAGTTGCAAAGATGCCTACTTTGTGATCTCTTCAGGGCAGCCTCAAGTTGTTGGCCTGTCGCATGATACAGATGCAACAATATGTGATTACAGAATGCCGCCATCCGAGTAATATACTTTCTTGGTTTTACATGTTCTAGTACATGTCTTAGTTTTTAACTAGAGTTACTGTGATTCATGGTTACTTTTGTAAAGCGTGCTCTCGGTGTATTGACATTTTTACCACAAGAAGTCTGTCTAAGAATGGAGTATTCAGCTTCAAGCGTGAATGCAGTTCTTCTCGTAAGGATTATGGTCACACTTGATAAATGATAAAGAAAGGTTAGTTATGTGTTGCAATTATCTAGAATATGACATGCAGAGATAGTTCTCTGAGTTGCAAAGATGCCTACTGTGTGATCTCTTCAGGGCAGCCTCAAGTTGTTGGCCTGTCGCATGATACAGATGCAACAATATGTGATTACAGAATGCCGCCATCCGAGTAATATACTTTCTTGGTTTTACATGTTCTAGTACATGTCTTAGTTTTTAACTAGAGTTACTGTGATTCATGGTTACTTTTGTAAAGCGTGCTCTCGGTGTATTGACATTTTTACCACAAGAAGTCTGTCTAAGAATGGAGTATTCAGCTTCAAGCGTGAATGCAGTTCTTCTCGTAAGGATTATGGTCGTATTTCTTGAGGTCTGAACTCTGAATTACAACCTATAACCTATTCCAGATGGAACATGTAATTTGGTGTTAGACTCGTGCGATCAACATTTCACCACTAACTTATTAGTTATTACTAACAGACAGTGTGCTGAATGATGGAAATCGTGATCTCTGCTTATGCCGCTTGATGTCATGCTATGGCGTGCAGTATGCACTAGACCTGGTATATCTAAATTCATGTGGTAACATGCATGTGGCGCACATGAATATCTATGCTACACTATTCTGTTCTTTTACAGTAAATTGGATTAGACATTTTTTTTTTCTTTTCTAGATTATGTGTTAGCAATTCTTGTTTGTCTGTTTTTACTTATCCTGTATAAGATTAATAAATTTGGCAGAAACAGCCCCCACACTTAGATCCTTCATCCTTCGACACGTTAAACAAACATGGGTTTATTCACGAAGAAAACAACAACAACGTTACAAAATAATTAAAGCACGACAAATGTAAATATACAATTTTTCTCTTCAAGGACATTTATATGTTGAACATTCGTTCCATTAGAACTGGACATTTGCTAAATGGCCGCGGCTAACATGCAACGTACGTGCTACAACGAATGGATTGGACCCAAAGTTATTTTCTCTATTATTAAACACCAAAATTCTATCATAAACCTACACTACAAGATTTCGCGCCCATTCCTGACCGGAAAATCCCGATCGGATTTCGGTCGGGAGCATTCCCGACCGATATTCGGCCGGGATGACTTTTCCCGACCGATATTCAGTCGGGCATTTTTAAAAAACAATTTCCGACCGCATATCGGTCGGGAAAGATTATTCCCGACTGCATTTCGGTCGGGAATATTATTCCCGACCGAATTGCGGTCGGGAAACCCTGGGCGGGAAATTTCCCGCCCATGATGTAACCCTAATCTCGGCCCAGCTGGGCCGCGCAGCTGGGCTGCGCAGCTGGGCCGAGCGTTCCCGATCGCGATTCGGTCGGGAATGAGTTATTCCCGACCGAATTGCAGTCGGGAAAGAGGGAGGTATTTCTATAAATACCTCCGTTGTTATTCCCGACCGCAATGCGGTCGGGAACATTAGGGTTTAGGGTTTAGAGTTTAGGGGAATTGGCGATCGACTTTCGGTAGGGAATAATATTCATATTCTTAATTTCACAATTTCGCTCTCAATTTTAGATAAATCGTTGATTTAATGATCAAGTAAATCAATATTAGTTATATATTACTAAAAATCTCAAAAAAAATTAAATTTAGTTGCACGTTGATGAATAGTTTGAAGCGTCGATTCATACTGTCACTTATAAATAGATTAGTATATGTAGTTGCTAATAATGTAACTACTTACGATTATGTTAAACATATGTTAATATATATATCACAAGTAGCCTTTCTATACTAACGTTCGTAACAAACGTTAATCGCCAATTGTGAATACTCCTCTATACTACGTATGATTATTATATGTAAAACTCCAAATTAACTTAACTTATACTCCGGTAAACTATACTAATTTAATAATTAAATGTACATTAAACAAACTAACTAATAGTGCAATTCATGAATTTAGTGAGTTTCTATAGTTATACTTAACAAACACATCAAGACTTTCCAAAAGATCGAAAAAGAGTCAAATTTACTATTTTTCCCGACCGATCTGCGGTCGGGAAAAATATTCAATCTCATTCCCGACCGATTTTCGGTCGGCATTGACACTTATTGCCGACCGAAAATCGGTCGGGAATAATGTTTAAACGTTTCCCGACCGCAGTGCGATCGACATTTCCCGCGTTTCTGGGCAGCATAGTATTGCCGACCGAAATTCGGTCGGCAATTTTTGAAAATTTGGCGGTTTTTGAAACTTTTTGAAAATTTTCAACATTCCTGACAGAAAATCGGTCGAGAATAATCGAAAAAGTTGGCGGGACTCGGTGGGAAATTAAAATTTGACGAAAATTCAATTTTTTTTTAACTTTTTCTATAAATACACTTCATTATTCTCCTCATTTTTTCATCTCCAAACATTTTTTTCATCTCCAAAAACTTTTTCAAACACTCTTTTCATCTTCAAACACTCTTTTCATCTTCAAAAACTTTTTCAAACACTTTTTTCTTTCAACTTCAAAATTAAAATTTTCACTTCTTTATTCAACATTTCAATAATCAAACACTTATTTAATTTTTTTGTGTTTTAGATTGAGGAATGAATCAAAAATTTAATTCCTCATCTAAAACACAAAAAAGCTAAATAATGTTTTAAAATATTTCAAAATAGTAAAAAAAAAATAATATTCCGGCAATTATTACCGGAATATTATTTTTTTATTCTGATGAGTTTTATTCCCGACCGAAAATTGGTTGGGAATAATATAAATATTATCCCCGACCGCACTTCGGTCGGTAATAGTATGAATATTATTCCCGACCGATATCCGGTCGGGAATAATATAAATATAATTCCCGACCAGATTGCGGTCGGGATATATTGTTCCGACCGTTGACCGGTCGGGACTTTTCCCGACCGATATTCGATCGGGATAATCGGTCGGGAATTTCCCGACCGGGTTTCAGTCGGGATTGCCGGTCGGGAAATTTTTCCCGACCGGCTTTCGGTCGAGAAACTTTTTCCGACCGAAGCAATGCCGACCGGGCGGTCCAGACCAAAATTCGGTCGGGAATAGACTATTCATGACCGAAAATTGTCATTCCCGACCGGCATTGCGGTTGGGAATGACCCGAAAATTTTGTAGTGCTAGGATTCTAATCTTATTTAATTTTCCAACATTAATAAAACCACACATGCGAAAAAAATCGCCATGCAGCTGCCGACTTATGTCAATGTGATTTCGTTTTTCTCGAGCTTACTATTCCACACACATTGTTGGTGAATCACATATTCTGGTAATCGTTGTTGTGAAATGTTGATTCGATATTGAGTTTGAAGGTTTCTGATGATTGTGCTTGTACTTTGTTATGCGAATTTTGTCCACAAGACATTGTATGATCCGAAACATGGGTCTTTTTCTAAAAGACGTAGCTCAGTTAGAGTGCTCGATCGAAACATGAAATTCAACCAGCTTGTAGGTATTTGAATTCTCCGCTAATTATATTTTACGCGATTCTTTTTGTGATTTTTGGGGTTTTTAGTTTCGATGAGGTTCGTATTGTTGAGATGCAAACGATGCGAACATATTTTATGTTATTTAGAGTTTTGATGCTAAGCAAATAGTTTGGTTACAAAGTATACGGGGTAATGCTTATGTATCCTTATCGATGAGCCTTATGAAGTTTAATATATTATGCACTTCCATAGTTGTTTATTTATCCTCAAATCTGACGTCAACTCAAGAACATTATATACTTGAACTTGTAGCAACATATTTTGGTCTTATTTCGTCTGGGTAACAAAATATCGTAAAACGTTACAAAAGGCTTATCAATTGCCAAAATAATGCTAATCTATTACAATGAACGGACTAGCTTGATCCGGAACACCTACTGTCTATAACAAGTAATGACTTACTCCTGATATCCTATTTAGAAAGAATCGGATAGATCGAATTGAAGGCGTTCGATCTATACGTATCGAACGATAACGATTCAATGCTGCTGCTGATTGAACCTGCGGTGTATCGAATGATATGGATTCGATGTGGTGAATCTCGAACAGTCGCGGTTCGATATTGGTCAAAGTCAAAGCGGACATTATCGAACTGAGTTGAGTATCGAATAGTAAAGTGTATCGAACATAGTTGGTTTGATATACTAGAATGGGTAGTGAGTGTTGAATGAATGCCTAGAACGCGAAGAGACGGGATATTTATAAACTCTGTCTCGTGGGCCCCTGTGGCGACTGGGAGATGTGCATCGAATTGGGGCAGTTTGATCGATCACTTAGATCGAATCGATGCCGTTCGATACTCAATCAATATCGAATTGTGCCTGTTCGATATACTATTTCAGTGGGCCTTCTCCTTGGGCCGGCCCAATATTAGTATTGGACCACTCCTAAAATACCCCCATCATATAGTCCCCCAGTTTGGGAGACGATATCGATTAGAGAGTGGATTCCACACTTATAAATTGTAATTTAGACTTGTCGCTTTATGCTTGTCATGTCGATAAGTTTGAAAATCATGCCCCTGATTGGGAGACGATCTTGAACAGAGACCGGGTTCCAAACATCTCCGATCATTAAAGTCGCGTAATTTTATTTATATGTTATTAATTCTAAAAAATAATTGAATTTGCGATTAGATCGAATTTGGACCATTCGATCTATTCGGGAATCAACATCGAATCGAGACCGTTCGATCGAGAAATATCGAATTCGTGTCGTTCGATATATCTGTATCAAATTCTGGAGAAAGACGGTGGTGGGGGCTATATAAGGTCCCAATTTTCAGCTCATTCTCATTTTTCTTTCCAAAGAGGAGTTTTTTGTCCGCTTCTCTGCCTGTATCGAACAGTGTCAATTCGATCTACTAACATTGAACGATTACAATTCGATCTATCAGTTAGGATCGAATCCTAGCGATTCGATCCTGAATTTTTTTTTTTGATTTTTGTTTAAAGGAGTCTGCGTGTTTTTCTCTATTATCTCGTCCCATAATGGCGAGGAAAAAATTCGAGAGTCGTAAAAAACCAGTTGTGTCTCGAGAGAATATATATACATAGCTCATAATAGAAACAAGAGAGCAAGTGCATCGAATGCGGGCCAATCGTTCGATAATGTTTCTGCTGAAGAGTCCCCGGGAGTTACCACAAGAACTCAGCCTGCAAGTGCAGCTAAGGCTCCCAGAAGCTTATCTGAGAACTGGGGTGCGGGCCATTCTAACCCGTCCCCAAGTGATCGTTCTACCGTCATGCTCGATGGGGCTACTGCTGGCACCCTAGTGCTTGTAGTGTGCAACTTCGAGAGACACGATGACTTTGTTCCGCGAAGATTGGTAATGACACCAACTGCTGCCGGTGATCGCGTTAAAGTTGGAACGAACTCTTAAATCAGATCGATGGAAAAGATTGATGTAGTTGATGAGAGAATTGCTGCCAATCTTGCTAAGTTCAATGCGGAGAATCCTACATTCAGGCGTGAACCAAGATCTTTTGGAGAGAGTTCTTCCCGTTCAGGAGGTGAAGATTGGTGCACTGCCGCTAAGAGAAAGCTTGTTGAAACAAAGGCCACTATAGAGGCTGGTGAGATTCTCCCTCCTCCGCGTAGACGACCATGACCATCGGGTAATCCAAGGCCAGCTCCGCCTGGGAGCCTCGTCGACTATGAATTTCTGAAAGACGAGAATTTGAAGTCGTTGAACATCACATTAGGTGGACATCGTCTACGAGAAGAGCAATCGGCAAAAATATTGAGAGGTTTATGGCCTCAACTGGACCGCTGTGCTGTAGTGGATAAGCTCGGGTATCTTGGTTTAGTGCTTTGGGCGTCTATTTTTTGCTGCTATAGCGATAGTGGTGTACCGGTTGTGCCAGAATTATAGTGATCTAATCGAGGTGCATGATAAGCATAATTATGTTATTGATAAGTTGAATGAGCATATCCATAGTAGTGATAGTAGCCGTCGTACTGCGTTGGCGCGCGCCAAGGATTCGACAAACAATAGTGCTAAATCAGCTCATGATGCTCATCAAGCAGGGTTGGTTGCCAAGAAAGCCGAGGACAGTGTTGCCGCCTTGCGTGCCGAAGCCGCTTCTTTGAAGAGAGAGAATGATTCCCTAAAGCGAGAGAATTCCTCTCTCAAAGCATTGAATGCCAGTGCTGATAAGGCCTTAGCTGATTTAGGTTGCAAAGTGCATTATTTCGAATCGGAGAGTTATAAGTTCTCTGTTGCCAAATCATTCATGGAGAGTGGCCTCTATAAAATGCTCGAATTGCTTCGCGGTGCCGCATATATGAAATATGGCATGGAGCTTGGCATTGATCAGGCCGATCATCTTGGATATCTTAGGGAGGGTTTTCAAAAAGACATGCTGGATATTAGCCGCGGTCCTAAGATGGAGATCCCATAACTCGACGGTGATGATGAAAAGGAGTTTCATGCTCCCAAGCCTGGCGATCCGTTTTACGCTCTATGGCGTGATCGTAAAGGTGGTAGTGTGCTTGAGTCTGGCCCTTGGATATGAGTCCATCTCTGAGGCAAGGAGAAAAGGAATCGGACGTTGCCAACGATTCTCATACTGAGATTGGACGAGTCAGTGATGCCATCCATGCTGTTTTGGGGAATAGTGATGATGAAATTAGTCTTCCTCCCACAAAAGTTGCACCCCCAGCCAAAGCTAGGTCCACGATACTTCTGGCTAGTCCTAACAAGACAACTGGCTCTCGGGAATTGTCAACTGCTGCCCTAGATAAAGGAAAACGTGTCCCTCATGTACCAATTATTCATGGGCCGACCATGATAGTGCCAACTAGCATGTATCCCCCTCGAGATACCAGAACTGCTGCGCCGGAGGCTACTGTGTCTGAGCAAACAATCAAAGATCGGAACCTGATTTCTCCTAGCAGATATGAGCTTGACGGAGCATTGAGCGGCACATCAGAGGGAAATAAAATTGCATTGCCCGAAGGTTGGGCGCAAGCGGAGGAACTTGTGCTTACAGAGGATCAGATTCAAGAGAATTATGCCAATTTTGCTCGTTCGATGGGTCTTGTCCTTCATTTTGAGTCCCCCCAGTCGTTCGCCGAGTAGCAATATTTGGATTTACCATTTTGATGATATTAGGCCATTTTTGTTTATTGACAGTCCTGCTTGTCACTTCTGTAACAGTTCTCTTATGAAATCGATTTTGTGGCTTGACATCTATAGACAAATAAATTTTGTCTACTCCAATTAAATATTGACAAGTGTCAAATTAAATTTTTAGAAATTAAATTGATTATTCCTATTTTTAATTTGGAATTTTTTACTAAATTAAATTCCAATTATTAATAGGTTAATTAATTGATTTTCTAATAGCTATTTGATTGGCCAATCAAATAAAGCCACATGGAAAAGATGGAGAATTGCAACCAATCAAATAAAGCCACGTGGAAAAAATGATGATGTGATGCAACCAATCAAACAAGGTCATGTGAAAAAGATGATATATTTCAACCAGTCACATTATTACATGTGGAAATATGATGTGTTCTAGATATTTCTTGATAAGCAAGCCAAATTAAATCCATGCTTATCTTGAAAATAAAACTGACCAATCACAAGCAATGAGCTCTAGGTTTTTACATGGTCATCTCATAAAGTCAAAGGTACACACAAATAGGTTTTTACGACATGTTAAACAACATATGGGTTTATTCACAAAGAAAACAACAATGACGTAACAAAATAATTAAAGCACGACAAACATATAAATACACAAAATTTCTCTTCAAGGACATAAATATGTTGAACATTCGTTCCATTGGAATTGGACATTTGCTAAATGGCCGCGGCTAACATGCAACGTACGTGCTACAACGAATGGATTGGACACAAAGTTAATTTTCTCTATTATTATTAAACACCAAAATTCTATCAACAATCTAGGATTCTAATCTTATTTAATTTTCCAACATTAATAAAATCACATATGCGAAAAAAACGCCATGCAGCTACAGACTTATGTCGACGTGATTTTGTTTCCAAAAGAAGCCGCATTATCTGACTATACTTGTTGTACATGATAGGCTCCATATGGGAGATAAGACGCTGGGCAGTAGAGTAGTGCACCAACACTATAACTTTACCAAAATATCCTTGCCTTTTATTTGTAAGAAATGGTTCATCTTTTATGAAATTGCAAATTTACCCCAATAGATTAAATAGTTCTATTTTTAGTATTCTATTCATGGGAATAGTCCATTACGACCATATCAGGCCCAGCATGCTTCCGTACAAACAATTAAAACATCACCGTAAAAGATACCTCCTTTTGACCGTATCACCGTCGGGTATTCTGCCAGGTTTTACGAAGACTCCTCGCCCTCAACCACTCGATCGCAACCGATGGTTCTGCAACAGCTCCTTCAACGATAACCAGCACAACCCTGGTTCGTTTCCTACTCCGGGTGTAAGAGGCAACTAAAACGGAATATTCAAAAGCTTAACTTCGACATACTCAAGCGATAGCAAAAGATCTTATTTATTTATGTGGAGATTTATTTAATACAACACACTCATATCTCCTTAGAGAGGAGTAACTTGTTTTAGCTACTCATGGTAGCTAACTCACTCTCGCACATACACTCAGTACTGAAATTTAAACTATTCTACAGACACTTGTTTATTTGACAGAAATGAAAAACTCACACTATTACAAACTATGCTTCTCTCTTGTTTATAAGAAAACTAAGGGAAATGTTCGATGCCTTTAGCTTCCTTCAGCTTGTGTATTTATAGGTGAAGATCCGGATTTGAAACGCGGATTTCAGCTACATCTTGATGCTTTTCCTTCCACTAGCGTAGTGGCCTGGCCCTCCTGTCATTTTAGTGGAATCTTTTCCACCGCAGCTTGTTGTCTTATCCTTCCCACTATGATAGTGGTCTGGCCCTCCACTTATCATTATGTCGTTGTAGTGGAGATGGTCCTGATTCGATCACATGGCTACTTTAGCTTTGCCAGCTGTAGTAGCCCACTTGCCTGTCCCACGCGGCATCTTTCCTTGTCGCGCCTGGTCCTCTTTGTCGTTTTCCCCTTTGTCACGTTTCATTGGGAATCCCTTTCCAAAGAGGGGCTCTTTCTGATCTTGACACTTTGGACAGATCCTCTCTTTCCATTGGCCGACATGTGCCATATTGCAGAATTTTCGGCTAGTCTCTGCCGTCGATGGAATCTCGTTTTTCCACAATGTTCTTCGTTTGTTTTCGAACATTGATTCAGCGAACCTCGTGGTGGTGTTAGTCATGCTGTTGAGCATGAACGTCCCCTTTTCCTTGTCTTGGAAAATTTTGAACGCATACTTGACCTTGTCCATCTCTGTGAGACAGACCCATAGTCCCCAAGCTCTTCTCGTGGAGACGTCATCCTCTGAGAGTGGGGCGACTAACATCTGTCCTTCTGGTGGAGGCTTGATGTAGTCCAAAGCTTTCCAATTGGGTCTTTGGATTTTGATAAAATGGAAACATGGTAAAGACCCCTTGCCTGCGATTTCCGGGGCTGCGGAGATGAACTTCATCTCAAGAACATCGCCCCTTCCAAGTGTATGATTGTTTTGCCATGTCTCATACACTTTATTCTGGATCCATTCCGGTAATTTGGCAATTTCCGGGAAGCTCGGTGATTCGGTAAAGATTGAGGCTATACAACCAAAATCAAACCATTCTCGTGTCAGCTCGGGTTTTGATCCAGGTAGTATCCAAACCCTTGGATATTTTCCTGACCAATCTGCGATAGTTTTTCCAGGGACGAGTCCCATCCTCGTGTTCAATCTTTCCCACGTTCTCTGATATTCAATCAAAGGCGGGGTTTTCTCGTTTTTGTTTTTCTTAGATGATCCCGTTTGGGGTCTAAGATTAACCTCGTGTTTTGATTCCTTTGGTATTTCTACCTCTGGATCATCTCGCTTCTGGCTCGTTGATTCTTCAGGTATTTCTACCCTTGAATCGGCTTGCTTCTGGCTCGTAGATTCTTCAGGTATTTCTACCATTGAATCAGCTTGTCCTTGGGTGTTTTCCTCGAAAGGATCACCTGCTGGTCCAGTTTTACTTGGATCATCATACTCGTATGTATTTGCTCGTATTTCCACTTCCAGTTTTGAAAGTGAAGCATCTCGAAAAAGTGGTGCCGCGAGGCCATCCCACAAACTCGTACTACCCAACAAAGTTGCCTTCATTGAGTTTTGAACCTTAGAAAGGTCCCTTTCCTGAACATGACCGGAAGCCTGAGCATTGATTGCCAGACCCTCGATTGCCTTGCGGAGCTCGTCCAGGTTATCCCTGTGATGTCTCCATCTGATGAGGATAGTATCAGCCTCATGTACCTCCATCCCTAGTCAAGAAATCTGCAAGAACATTCTCATGAGATTTAATAACTTGAACATCAAAATTATAATACTGACATTCAGCTTGCCATCTTAATAACCTAGCTTTTTCAGGTTTGCTTTCTATCTTATTTTTTAAGAAAGCTTTGACGCTAGTGTTATCAATCTTAAGTGTGAATTTTTTAGCTAGTAAGAATAAAGGCCACTTTTTGAAGGCCCTTCGAACTGCAAAGAATTCCTTCTCGTTGATGTGCCATCTTGCTGCCTCGTCTTTCGAAAAGAGACCGCTGCAGTATCTGCATGGCACTTCTCCTTTTGGCTCGACTTTGGTAAGAACCGCCGCCCACCAATGGTCGCTTGCATCCGTATAAAGAACCAGGTCATCTTCGTCATTGGGAATTGCAAGCTTGGGGAGATCTTGACAGATAACTTTAAGCTTCTGTATTGTCTCTTTGTGTTCATTCGTCCATCTGAATTCTGCGTCCTTCTTCAGTAGTGGACTAAATGTTTTCCTGTAACTCGCCAGATTGTTAATAAACATTCCAGCAAAATTAACCAACCCCATAAAACTTTGGAGTTGTTTAACAGTCTTGAGGTCGTCGGGAAAGTCACGTACCTTTTCCACCAAATGGTTTTGGAGGATAATACCTGATTCGTCAATCTCGACTCCAAGGAATTCGATCTTCCTTGTAAGAATTACTGCCTTCTTTTGTGACAGCACTAATCCCTCTTTGTGGCAAACATCTGAGAAGATCTCCAAATGTTTGATGTGATCTTGGACGTTCTTCGAGGCGATGAGGATATCATCGACGTAGACGAACATGAACTTGAAATAATCTTTGAAAAGATTATCCATTTTCCTCTGATATATCTGGGGCGCATTAGCCAAACCCATTGGCATGACATTCCAAATATAGTGACCTTGCGGTGTGGAGAAGGCTGTAAACTTCTTACTTTCTTCATCCATCTTGATTTGGTAGAAACCTGATTTGCAGTCAAACTTGGAGAAGACTCTCGCATTCTGAACGCAGTTGATCAGGTGCTCTCGGTTCGGGATGTAATACCCGTCGAATTCCAAGATCTTGTTGATCCCTTGGTAATTGATCACTAATCTTGGTTTACCTCTCTTGATCTCTCCATGGTTCCTGACTAAGAACCCCGGACTGCTGTAAGGGGAAACTCCTGGTGAGATGAGCTTCAGATCCAGATGTTCTTTAAGAATCATCTGCATATCCTTTCGATCCTCCTGATTCATGAGGATGGGTCTGTATCTGACCAGCTCGTTTTCCTTTCCCTTTTGAACTCTGAGAGTAGCTTTGAGTTCATTCTTGTTCCACCATGCCAGAGGATCTTCTTCGTAGTTCCTCTGAATCTTTGCCTTGACATATTCTATTGAAATCTGTTCTTCAGTAGTGATGTCAATATGAGGACTTGGTTCAAGGCTGGCCTTAAGGATCTCGATCGTTTCATCCCTGATCCTTTTGGTCTTTTGTCCGCCTAGGCTTTCATTCCTAAGTTGTAGGATTGCCTTACCATACTTCCTCTGGTCTTGCATTTTTGGGTGTAGAAGTCGTCCTTCATCACCACGCTTGCTGCGAAATTGAATTGGCAGTCTCCGGTGAAACGCTTGCGTCAACCGCTGCACCAAAATCTTATGATCACAAATTGTTGTGAGGATAAGACGCCTTGTTTCATTATCCTGCGTAAAACGTTTGAATGTTTGCAGGAAATTGTTGCCGAGTAAGATATCGGCTCCGGTATCATGGAAATAAATTGGGGGCGTCTTCACTTTGTACCATGGGGTACCTCCTGCTCCTCCAATTAATATCTCAGCCTGTTTTATTCCTCGTTTGAAGATGATGATCTTCTTTGAGAAATCCCTTCCAGCAATAGCTGGTAAATCTTCCCCGAGTTCTTCTGGAAAGATTCCTGGTTTTGCTGCGCAAATTCCTGCTCCTGAGTCGATATACGTTGCAAAGTATTCGGCTCGATACTTCTCGTACAACATCCCAACTGAGATGTAGATTGAGAATGGACTGGTGGTCATTTTAGTCGGTATCTTCTTCCCTCCACCGTAAATTCCATTCCATCCGGCACCCTTTCCCAAGGTTTGTGGTCCTCGAGAAATTCGATTCCAAGAACAAGCTGTTCTGGGATCTTTCCTGCACGTCCATTGATAATAAAATCAAGTCCACCTAGCTTTAGGTTTCCCTGATACCTACCAACAAATGGCTGCTTGAGATAATACAATGCGTCGCATGGTAACGTATTATCCTTTTGGGTGGTGTCGAAGATGACTTCGACTTCTCCCCATCCTCCTGGACATTGGAGTTCACCTTTGGTTATGAATTTCTTAGGTTCACTCACAACTTCCATAATAGGTTTCTTTCCCCAGGTGAGGCTTTGCATCCTGTTCTCCCGGAAAGAGACCGTTCTGGGCTCGAATCTTTGGCTTGTATCTTTGCCAAAAACTGGTTGATCGCGGATTATTAAATCCATCTCATGAATATGTGGCAGGCTGGAAATCTCTGGCCTGACTGCATGTGCGACCTTCTCGAAAATCTCCGGTATCTCAACAAACTCATTCCTCTGGAAGAGATCTGAATGGTGAGTATTTGAGAGCGCGTAGGAGATACTGTATGTAATGGAGTAAGGACGGTTTCCTTCCTTCATTAACTCCTTGTTTTTGAAATCCTGATGTAGAGTTAGGACTCTACTGAAATCTTTATCGGCCAGGTTAAAGGCGATCTTTGGATATATGAATGTCGCCACCTTTCCCGCAAATAGATTTCCTGAAATACCTCCGAGACAGGCATCTCGCAAATTCTGGATCCTCCGATCAAAGACGGCAATGTCAATTGGGGAATTGATTCCTTCTTTGAACGTAGCTTTGAGCAGAATTCTTATGGCTCCGATATGGATCCATGACATCTTCTGCGCGATCTCCGGCCTGAGTCTTTTTAGTTCCTCTTTGATTTCGTTCATAGGAACTAGCTGCATCTCCATCACATTACTGGTCAGCTCCATTGGGATAGCAATTTCTCCCGCTGTTACTTTGTAGATGATGTGATGTTTCCTCCTTCTGAAGCTTAGCTGAGCTAAGGCTCTCTCCATTTTTCCGATGGTGAAACCATCGTAAACTCTCAACTTTGGATCTTCTCGCATAATTCTCATCAAGGCTTTGTGAGAAATGCTCGTTTGTGAGAAAAATCCTGTCCTGTCTTCTTGAACTTCCTGATGGAAGATCTCATCGTCTTCAGTCTGATTCTGACTCTGACTCTGAAGACTCATCTGGTCCTTCATCTTCCTCATATATACTTTCGTCTGAAGGGATATCTTCAAACCGGTATACCTAAACAAGGTCCTGAAAGTAGACAGCTTCCTCGAACTCCGGCGTAGCCTCGAACTGTCTCACACCTCTCTTTTGGTTCTCAGGACAATCCGTTGAGATATGTCCTTTGGCACCACATGTCCAACAGTTACAATCCTTGAAGCTTTCATTAGCACGTGTTTGTGCTCTCCTGAAAGTTCGCCTGAATGGTGGTCTGCTGGTACTTCCTTGACTGGACGCCGTTCTACCACGGGTGGGTCCTGATCTCTGCCCCGATTTGTAACTTCGGGCCTTCTGTTTTGACCAGAATCTTCTTGGCTTCCATGAAGATCTTCTGGTAAACTTGCTTTGTCGTTCATAGGGATGATCCCTACGCTTCTTCTTTTGATGCCTCTCTGGTGCCCCTACGACTGTTGGAACGTCGTTATCGTCGCAGCAAAGGCGGGCTGATTTATTGATGCGTTTCAGCCTCTTGAAATTCTTTTGAATTGCTGCCTTCTGGCACCATTCACTCAACTTGGCTTTGAGGAAAGACATCCTTTGAGCCACCGTGTCTATCCCCAGGGGGATATACTCTCGTAGTAACATTTCTCGCCATGGGCTTGGAATTTTGGCGAAGAAAAGGGGAAGCGCCGTGTCTTCTGCAATTCGGCTCTTCCATCTGTACTCGGTGAACAACTTGATGTATAGATCAACTTGACATATGTCATGTAGCTCCAGGCTATACAGCGCTTGTTCGTACCTCTTGACTTTCTCCTGATCACCTCCTCCGGTCTGGGGATCCACAAAGTATCCTTCTCCGATGAAGTAAATCTTGAAGAGCCTCGCCATTCTATCAACGATGTCTTTGAGAGACTCGCCAGATAGGACTCCACCTCTAACCTCTGGAGTTCCATGTTCCCATCCAACCTTGACTGAACCTTCGAGACTCATCTGTAACATCATGATGAATCCTTCTTTGTCGAGTTCAAGCGTCGCCGCCGCAATTCTCATTGCTGCTGCCCATTCATCGATTAGGGCCTCACGGTTCTTGAAATCCAAAATATCCAAGTTGAGCATGAGCCCATACGGGTGAATTGGATCGAGTTGAGATCTTCCGTATGGTGTTCCATGGACATCTGGTCTTCTGGCTCTTGTTCTGGTGGGAATACGATTGTACATATTTCCCGCAACAAAGTCATGCTGGTGTGGCATGGCTTCTTCTCGAATCGGTTCTTCCCGAAGTGGGTCTGGATTAGGGATGGAAGATCCGGCACCTTCGGTAACTGTTGATTGTCCCAGTGGAGGACCTTGACTTGATTGTCCCGGTGGAGGACCTTGACTTGGCACAATTGCACCAAATGTCTGCACGTTTTCCAGGCTGAGGCCTGAAAGTGACTCCGCCAGATCGGCAAGGTCTCGTCCAATCTCGAAGTTGAAATCGTCAATCCTGAATCTGGACATGATCTCACTTCGTGCTAGGTTCTCCCCTTATTCGGGCTTCCAGCTTCTCGTTCGTGGTCAGCTCCCTTTTGACCTGGACTGCTTTGCCCTTTTGATGTAGCAAAGGCTCCTTCCCGAAAGATGGTGGCAACCAACCAACCTTTCTCCTTTCGGACGACCTTGGCATGGATTCCAAGCTCTTGACTCGTTGCTGGACATCTTGTAGAATTCCCAAGACTTCCTTCTGTCGTTGAGACATAGTTTCCAGCCTGTCTCTGATTTCCTGTATCAGCTCGGGCACATAGTGTTGGCGATTGCCATACGCTTGCACCGTCTTCTAGACTTCCCTGAGGTCCTGGGAAAGCTTAGAGCTTTCTGGCACGAGCTCGTGGAAATCTGGCAAAACTAGATTACTCATGAAGAACGGTTATTTCGTTCAGTGATTAATCTATTAATTCTCGAAATACTTGCCAAGAGGCCATTAACTCTAATGAATTTGACTCTAATGGCTTGTAAATTGTCCGGTCTATAACTAGCTAGGTCATCTAACTTAGTTATCAAGATCTGGAGTTCTCGTTCAAGTGTAATACCAGGCATCTTACAGGCTTAGTATATAACTTTGTTTTTTAGCTTTTTCAAGGCTAATCTCGGTCAACTTGATTTGTTCAAGTCTGGTAACCTGTATAGGACAAATTCCTCCTGTTTGCTCTATGCTACAGCGTAGAACATCATGGTTTCTTAATTCCCTTTTTTGAAAATTAAGGTATCTCGTTAAGGCGAAAATTCGCCCTTTAATACTCGTACATGCGTTTCCTTTCATAGGAACCCAAATGGGAATATCCCAAATGTCATCCATTACTGGATCACTCATGTTTTTGCAAAACTCCTCTCATAAGGTAATAAAGAGTTGAAATAAATGAATAAATAACCACATAAAATAAATAAACCATGCTCTGATACCATTTTCAAATGCTATGAATAGACACCTTTAAAGTATGGGGTATAAGTGAAATATCTTAAAAGTTGAAGAAATCCTTGTAATAAAAGGTGGAGGTTATTAAAGTAATTGAAAGGGTGTTGGAGTAGTGCTCTACCTCCTAGCATCTAATTTCTCGCTCCATATATGCATTTCCAAGAGCAAACTAGCTCCTTGGCGTTATTTAATCATAATATACTAGCAATTTCTAAAGTTCATTTACTTATCTCTCTTTTTTTGTTTCTCTTCTAAAGTTCATTTTAGTATATGTATGCGAAGAAGTAGATTTAAACTTTTGGTGAAGACACTAGTAGATATTTTCAACACAATATGTAAGTTAAATAATAGTGAGAGATTTAGTTAATGGTTCATTTTGAGAGCACGGATAAGAGGCGCCATATAAAGTCCTTCCTAAAGCTTGAGAGTGTACTTAGGAAAATTTAATATAATTAAAGCTATAATTTGATTAAATGATTGGTATAATTTTGTAGATGAAATGTGAAACAACCAGTATATTTTAGTGATGAGACAAGAAGCATGCATGCAGGTGAAGAAGGAATGGGAGACATCGGTAGCTTTTAACCTAACATGCATGGCTACAGAGATTTAATTCCTATCCCAATGTTTTTGTCATGATGGTACGGACATTCACAAACTAGTTAGTTTATATTGTTCTTGTCTTCTTGAGATCACATGTCTAGTCATCTGATATTAATTTCATGGTGTTATTTTTTTTGCTAAATTTATTTTTGGTTGTCCATTTAGGTCCACAAAATACTGAAATTAAAAGTACATCCGTATGATATGGACGAAATATTAAAACTGCCCGCTAACTTTTTTTCAAAATTAAAAATGCCCGTTTTTTTCGGGCCTTGCAAAAATGCCCCGTAACTCTTATAAAATCTTGAGAAAATGCCCGTTTGCCTTAATCGGGCTAAAAATGCCGACGTGGCGGTACAGTGGCTGCCACGTCATATTTGCACCCCAAAACTCTTGTAACTTTAAATATTGTATTTGCACCCCAAAATAAATTGTACTTTGCCCCCCAAAATATATATATATATATACATATATATATATATATAAATAATAAACATATATATAATCATTTGTAAAAGTAAAACATATATTATATATAAATAATAATATCAACATATATTATTATTTATACTAATTTATAAAATAATAAATATTTTAACATTATATAAAATAAATAAAAAACAAAAAAATAAAAAAAAATCCATCCCCCGCGGTCCCCCCCCACCCCCACCCCCACCCCCCGCCGCTGCGAATTGCCCCGTACCGCCACTGTCAAATCGCGCCCCGCCACCACCACTGCCAAATCGCAGTGGTGGCGACCACGATTGCAGTGGTGGTGGCGTCGATTTGACGCCACCACCACTGCAAATCGCGGTAGTGGTGGCGACGCCACCACCGCTGCGATTTGCAGTGGAGGTGGCGTCAAATCGACGCCACCACCACTGCAATCGTGGTCATTTGGGTGGCGGGGTGGGGTGGGGGGGTGGGGGGGGGGGGGTTCAGGGGGGGGGGTGCGGTAGTTTTTATTTTTTTATTTTTTTTGTGTTTTATTGTTATTTGTTTTATTTATATATATATGTTTATTATTATATATATATCTTTATTATTTATATATATATGTTTATTATTATTATTTATATATATGTTTATTACTATTTATATATATATATCTTTATTATTTATATATATGTTTATTACTATTTATATATATATATATATCTTTATTATTTATATATATATCTTTATTATTTATATATATATATATGTTTATTATTATTATTTATATATATGTTTATTACTATTTATATATATATATATTTTTATTATTTATATATATGTTTATTATTATTATTTATATATATGTTTATTACTATTTATATATATATATATATATATCTTTATTATTTATATATATGTTTATTATAATTA
Organism: Linaria vulgaris; assembly: GCA_948329865.1. NCBI lineage: Eukaryota > Viridiplantae > Streptophyta > Magnoliopsida > Lamiales > Plantaginaceae > Linaria > Linaria vulgaris. The sequence continues at coordinate 131,685,500 of OX415249.1, forward strand.
TTTATATATATTTATTATTATTGGCTGAAAATATGACGAGGCGGAGCTATTTTATGACGTGGCAGCCACTGTACCGTCACGTAGGCAATTTTGGCCCAAATAAGGCAAAGAGACATTTTCTCAAGATTTTATAAGACTTACGGGGCATTTTTTCAAGGCCCGAAAAAAACGGGCATTTTTAGTTTTGAAAAAAAGTTAGCGGACAGTTTTAATATTTCGTCCGTATGATATTATTGTGCAAATTCTGACTTTGTTCGTTTGATGAATAATTTGCTAGGATATTGTATTTCTTAACACCTTGAAATTTAATGACTATATACACTATGTTCCCCATGGCATAAAATTACCCCTATATGTTTTAATTCATAAAAGGCATTTTTTTAAAATCAAAGATGTAAGGCAAAGTTAAAAATTTATAAATTATACTATGATGAAAAAATATTTACACCACATATACGGTAAACTTATCTAAGTGAATTCAACCAATTTAATTTGTCCATAAGAAAAAGACTTATATTCAACCAATTTTCAACTTATAAGTAAACACTATTAATCCATTTTACGGTCCACCTCTCTAATTTATATTCTGTAGATTATAATCTAATCCATCGTAGTTCTTTTCCTTCCAATCATTAATTGTCTTTAAATATACTTAGATTTTTATTGACATTTCCCCTAAAATCCAGTATATAAGAAAACTTATCTTAGTTGCATTATTCTTCATATATAGAACATCATGTAATTTAATCGACTATTAAGCATCAAATATTATACTAATAAACACTATAATTTCATTTTTCACCCAAGTAGTCGAAACTAAAGAACTTTTCTTACTACTCAACTATATTTTGAATGTGGATTAATTATTCGAGTGACATTTTATAAAATATCTTGCTAACTGATTTGCTACTGAGCACATCGAATTTACTTATACCAATCAAGTTTTTTCTGTAATTGATTTTCCATATACGAAATTATAACTTTATAGCGTATAGGCATTAATTCGACCCTAAAATGCGGACCCAGAGAGCATATAAACCCACTGAGTAAGAGGATAATTATTATGTTAATAAAAGTCTTAAAATGAAGTAACACAAAAAGACGGCGTGTTATTCTCATCATCATATTGGCGCGTCTCAGGCTCCCCCTCTTTTCTTTTTCTTTTTTTTCTCGTAAAACATATAATAAAAAAATCATAAGAACTAGAAAGGGGGAAGATGAGACACCCCAAAGTAACAAGAATAGTGTAATGACTATTTCAGGTGCTGTTGCGGTAAGATGAAGTGGTGCATCTAATCGATGATTGCTACAAATATACGGTGAAGATATGAGGTGTTCGGTAATTATTTCCTACAATATAGACAACTTCTTTTAATCACAACCCTTGGTTGTACCACGCCATTTATATTACAACTATACATATTTAGGTAAGTACATTCTCTTCGCTAATGATTTCGTAAAAATCGCTGGAAAGTTATTTGACATGCATATCTATATATATTACAAACTTTAGCATTATATAAAAACTTAATACTACAGTTTTTTTTTTTTAAGTATCATCTGTCTTGTTTGTTACATATATATTACATATAATTATATAGATATATTGCTAATATATATTAGGGATAAAACATAAAAGCATCAAACCCCATAACCTATGGGGTGATTTGCGCTTTGGTCCTTAAACTAAGTTTATCAGCGCTTTGCTCCCTAAATTATAGGGTGTCTGTGCGATTTGGTCCTTTTTTGCATTTTCAGTTTTTTGTGGCCAAAATATTCCTCACTTTGAGGTATTTTTTTGTCTTTTTTTTTTCACCAACTATCATTATACATCTAGTACAACACATATGAGTCGGGTAGAGGAGAATATTCCGGCCAAAAATGGCCGAAAATTGCCGAAAATGGGCAAATCCTGTAGTGCCGTCATGGTCTTTTTGTGGCCGGAATATTCTTCACTTTGAGGTATTTTCTTGTCTTTTTTTTTCACCAACTACTATTATACATCTAGTACAACACATATGAGTCGGGTAGAGGGTAATATTCCGACCAGAAATGGCCGAAAATTGCCCGAAATGCAAAAAAGGACCAAATCGCACAGACACCCTATAATTTAGGGAGCAAAGCGCTGATAAACTTAGTTTAAGGACCAAAGCGCAAATCACCCCATAGGTTAGGGGGTTTGATGCTTTTATCCCTATATATTATATACATAATCTATGTATATATACAACATATAAGAATTCACTGAAAGATGTTCAAACATAAACTTCAAACCCAAATATAGCTGAAAGATTATACATAAACTACAAACCCAAAAATATGGAAACATTGAGTCAGAAAGGATATTGTGATACTTTTCCACAATTAACTGGATGGATACCAAATAACTAACCAACCAGTCACGAGATTGGGACCCTTGATTCCAATCTACTTAGTTGAAGAATTTTATAAAATCAAGCTCACAAAACTACCTTCATAAAAATAAACCTTTACATAGGTTAGTGAAATAAACAAAAAAAAGCACTTAATTAAGAGTGAGGATACACTTTCACATATGAAAGCCACATTTGTTTTATACTTTTATGTGATTGAATATCTTATCCAATAATAAAATAAGATTTTTATCATTTGATTGGTAATTAGCCCATTTTTTATAAATTTCGTCTTTCTTCATCTCATTTCTTGTCACGGTTTCGTTCTTCTCTAAATCTCCATTAAATCAACACACGCAATCTCTCTCTCTCTCTCTCTCTCTTCTCTCAATATATACAGACACCTATACATACAATATACTACGTGAAAATTGAAATGTTAGGTTTTGTTTCACGAATTTCATTCTCACAGTACTCCAATTGAATTGCCAACAGCTTCAAAGGTACGTTCTTTTTTCTCCAATTAAACCTCTTTTTTTAGTGATTTTCAATGTATTCCGTTTGATACCTCGACACTTAATCGCATTTCGTTTTCAATTTTTTTTTTGTTTTATTGATCGTAAATTTCATTCTTATTTCTGTCTCAACCATGAAAAACTGTTATTTGAATATCATGGTCAATTTTCACCCTATTGCATTTGATCAGGTGGGGTGGGTCTTTAAGCCTAAGGTAGGGTTTGTTAGCCTAGTTTAGGAGTTGGATTACTGTGTGCTGTCGTTACGTGCGTGCTGTCGTAAATTGGGGAAACTGGATTTTGTACCTATCATTTGGTGAAATTAGTTGTTGGTATGTGAGTGTGTGTGGTGGTCAAATTTGGCAGGTTGCCAGGCTCTAAAGGGTTCAATTGAGGCATGGCTGATGTTCGGCAGCAAGTACAACAGAAACCCGAGAGCACCGCAGACGATGCTCGTTCTGAATTCGAGAGGGGTTTGGAGGAGTTGATGCTTCGTGGACATTACGACGAGTGTATGTCTTTTGCTTCCTGCAGTTCTCCCAGAACAACTACTACTGAGGAAGAGGAGGATGAAGGGGAGCAGCTTGTGCGGAGGCGGAGGAGGTCTGATCTCGATGGTGATGACTTGGCGGAGTCTTCTGCCGCCAGGAGGCGTCAGTCGAGGATTTTGAGCAGGTGGGCTGCCCGTCAGGCGCAGGAGATGTTTACTACTATCGAGAGGAGGAATCGTGAGTCGGAATTGATGGCACTTGCGGGTCTGCACACGGTGTCCATGCTGGATTCGTCGTTCTTGAGAGAGTCTCAGTCCCCAACTTCGAGGCGTCAGGGGAATGTTGAAAGGCCAAGCACGCGCGCCTCGTCTATTTTGCAGATGTGGCGGGAGTTGGAGGATGAACATGAACTTACTCGAGCTCGTGAGAGAGTGAGACTGAGGCAACAGAGAAGTGTGGATTCTAATACAAATGCTTCCATAAACACGGTGGGAAGTAGGGAGAGTGAGAATCAGGGGGATGCCTCTGAGAGTGAGAATGACTATGCCACTTGGACCCATGATCAGTTGGGTCCACAAAATGAGAATATGGATCGGGATAATTCTAGTCGCGAGCAATCTCCTGATCTTGGAGAAGTTGAGAGGGAGAGGGTGAGGCATATTGTTCGTGGATGGATGGAGAGTGGTATTGCCGATCCTTCCTCTGATGTTATGCGGAGGAACGGCAATCCTAGAGCAGAATTGCTTGGGGAAACTGAGCGTGAGAGAGTGAGAATTGTGAGGGAGTGGATGCAAACTACAAGTCAGCAGAGAGTCCCTCGCAGTGAACGCAGGGAGGAACAAGATAACGGGTCTGTCACTCAGGTTGATGTTGTTCGTGAAGGATCTGTCGCTGACCATGAGGAAGGTCCGCCGGAGCATATACGTAGAGACATGCTGAGGTTGCGCGGAAGACAAGCTCTACTTGATTTGCTTGTAAGAACCGAAAGGGAGAGGCAACGGGAACTTGAGGGTTTGATGGAACATCGGGCAGTTTCTGATTTTGCACACCGCAATCGTATTCAGGTAACTGTTGTGAATATCTTTGCATCTTCGTCTGATTTCATGTCCTTCGTCATTTTTCGGAACATACAGAATTTCTGTATGTTTCATCTTTATCAGATTGCAGAGGATTTGATATCCTTGTTGGGCATTAGTGCATGAGTTTGATATCATAGGTTACCTATAGAGCTTCTGAAAGTTATAAATGTGTCTGGCATATGGGAATATCTGGTGTAGCCAATTTTTGTTAATTTCTCTTTATACTAGACGGACGTGTTTATGGTTGTTAATATCGTTGGATGTTGTGATATATATTTTAATCTGAATAAATCAGATATTGATTCTAGTATAGGCAGGCTGCTCTTGTAGGTGTAATGATTGCTGGATTATAACTTTGATTGTTTGGTCTTTTTTATCATGAAACTGCTCTGACGTTTTGAAACCATTGTTGTAAAAGTGGTTGTGATGATCTTTCTATGTTTTTGAATCGCCTGTCAAGCTAAGTCATCTCTCTCGTCTGAATAGAGGCCTGGATGAAAATTTCGGTACGAGAGTACGTTTCGGTTAACTAAAAATTAGAAACATTTCGTAATATTTCGAGAATTTTTAATGTTTCGAAGAATTCGTAAAATTGTAGTTATAACTACCATAAAAACTACATGTATATTTTGTATCGGTGAAGTCAAAAACGGAAATTTTTCGGTACTTTTCGAGGAAACGCACGGAAATTTTGATCCATGAATAGAGGTGAAATTTATGTATATTTATTTTCTCAGTCGCTACTTAGAGGAAGATTTTTAAGAAATGAAAGGCCCGAGGAGGAAGAGAGGCCACCCTCGATGGCAGCTGGTGAACTAAATATGTTGAGACAGCGACACACCGTATCTGGACTGAGGTATGCTATCCTTGAAATGCAAAAGGACTCACAAAATTTTTCCTTTATTTATTTTTCAGTCGCTTTAAGCCTGCCTTTTCCTATGTTACTAAACTATTATTGATTGAGGCAACTATATTTGAGAAACTTGTATTTTTTTTTCTCTTTGTTCGAACTATTTGCAATGTTCTTTGGCATACCGCTGTCCTAATCAAGTTATTGCAAGTTTATCCAACATGAATTTCTTGTAATTGGCATATGGCCTGTTCTTTCGTTGTTTATTCTGGAAATGGTGACTCATTTTTACTGTAAAATGGGAGATAAACTGCAGCCAGCTGATGGCTACATAATTAGACCTTTAAATAAATGGAGCCATTTATGAAAGCATAAATGCTTTTATTCTGCTGTAACTGCACGTTATTGACATTGTTGTTAGATTGTTCCAACCTCATATGCTGTCAATTATGAATACACCCTTATCATCTACATGTGATTGTATCACAGTTTTGTCAGTCTCCATATAGCATATGACGGAAGCTGAATTATGTTAAGTTGATTCTATCATTCAGGGATGGGTTTCGCTCTAGATTGGAAAATATTGTTCGTGGCCAAGTAAGCAGCCATCCGGAGACCCCATCTGACGATTCTCTATCAGTAAGGGAAGGGTTACGCTCTAGATTGGAGAATATTGTTCGTGGCCAAGTAAGCAGCCATCCAGAAACCCCGCCTGGCAATAGCAGTGAGTCTAGAAGTGATCAGGGCAACGCTTACACTTTCCAGGAGGTTCAAAATGAGAATCAGGAAGTCAGTTCTGTTGAATTACCGAATCACATCGAGAATTTGGACGGCAGCATGTCTGTTCAAGGCACCAACCAAAGTATTGCTCCTGATCAAAGAAGTGAATGGCTGCCACGGGTTACGGGAGAAGATAGAGCAAACTTGCAGCAATCGGGGGGTAATTCCACTGATGGATGGACACACAACATTGCAGAAGATACAGACCGGAATCGGCAAGAAAATGCAGCCACCGAAGACGAAGAGCAGCCTCAATTGCAAGAAGCCCATGGGAATTTGCACAGTGCTGGTTCAAGAGAGGCTCTGGATAATTGGTCAGAGGGTCCTTCAGACCCTCCAAGAATGCGACGTTCTGCTCCATATAGAAGGATCGCCAGGTTCCATCCACCTGACGATGATAATGTGTACAGTATGGAACTCCGGGAGCTACTTAGCAGGTTCGTTTCTTATTTTGTTTTCAGGCTAATTTATTTCTTTTTCGTTCTGTTCAAGTAACTTTGATCATGTTCTTTAGGAGGAGCGTCTCTAATCTTCTTCGTAGTGGTTTTCGCGAGAGCCTGGATCAGTTGATTCAGTCATATGTAGAAAGGCAGGACAGGTCTCCCATTGATTGGGATCTGCACAGAACCTTGCCTCTTACACCATCACCCCAGAGGGTTCAGGAACAGCAAAACAATGAACAGAATGAGGAGCAGCATGATGCTGTTCGGAGACCTTCGTTGGTGTTGCCAACTCCTCCCGTACCACCGCCACAACCCCTTTGGCATCAGGATCTGCACCACACCAATTGGTCTCGTCACAGTGTCCATCGTTCTGAACTCGTAAGACGATACACTGTCTTTTGTTTTCTCTCTTTGTGTGTGTGTAGGATGTGCAATTTTTCGCGAGATGTTATGTTTATCTTTTGACTCTATGGGTTCACTGTTCTTTTCTGGTTTGGAAGTTTTTAAATTTTGTAGCGCAATAGTGTTATTTTAGTATTGAAATCTTACTGATTGGTAATATTAAGCAGGAGTGGGAAATGGTTAATGATCTGAGAGCGGACGTTTCAAAACTTCAGCAAGGAATGAATCACATGCAAAGGATGTTGGAAGCTTGCATGGACATGCAATTGGAGCTCCAGCGATCAGTTCGACAAGAAGTCTCAGCTGCTCTTAATAGAACGAGTGGCGGACAAGGTACATTTTCTATTAGTCCTCTAGGTATTTCGGGTGAAGTTTTATTGATGCATATATGGATAAATGCAGGTGTTGCTGAGTCTTCAGAGGATGGGTCTAAATGGGGTCATGTTAAAAAGGGTACTTGCTGTGTGTGCTGTGATAACCATATTGATTCCTTGTTGTACAGGTATGCTGGTTTATGATAACTAGTGTATTATCTCGAACAACCGTGTATATAACCACACATTTCCATCAGTTACTAGAAACAATGAGCTTTTTCTTTTGTTCAATAACCATCTCTTGGCGTTACATCAAATCACAATAACACCTTGTATGTTTCAGAAAGTACCCCATCTGAATCTATTCTGATAGCAAAAATAAATAATCTTTTAGAGCATAAATGTATGGTTACTGAAATGACGTACTTGTGTAGATAAATGACAGACTAGATTCCGGGGTGGAGGTGTATTGTAAGGCATGCCAACAAAATCCGGAGCCAATTTTTTTCAATAGATCTCATTTAAGATTTTTATGGCTGATGTTGTATAATTGATGTGTTGGGATGGTTAAACTTCGCAGTGTCACCACATTCTCTTTTCTTTTCCTTCATTAGCGTTTTGGGCCTATCGCATAAATATCTCCTTCTATTTCTGTTGCAGATGTGGACATATGTGCACTTGCTCTACATGTGCTAACGAGTTGGTCCGTGGAGGTGGAAAATGTCCACTGTGTCGGGCACCAATTGTTGAGGTGGTTAGGGCTTACACGATACTGTGACACAGCATCTTGCAAACAAGTGTAAAAAAATAAGCAGTTAAAAAAGTTGTAAGATATGGTGGAGCTATGGTTAGTCTTTTCATCATTAAAGCTCCCCATTTCTTATCTGTAGAGTAGTAGTCTGGCACTGTTTTCATGTTTGCATACCGAACATTTTGCATTGTGTACAACAACAATTGGAACTAAATATTTCCTCCTCCATTCGTAAATAATATATCGATTCTTTCGCGGGAAACAATTCTGCCCTTATTTGTATTGTTGGATTCTCATCCCCATGCACACTGGTAAGCCTCTAAGAGCACCGTTTATTGTTTTTTTTTACGGCGTGATTTAGGCTGCTAATTGGTTGACGAGTTAAAAACAATGGTAAATTCTGTTAAAGTAATTTATGTCATATCTATTTATCTGAATATTGAGATTGTAACAGAGAACTTCAAATTTTCATCTTTGTGTTGAGAAATTAAGATAACATTATCCTGGCAAAGAGAAAGCTAAATATTTCAGTTCAAAGTTCAAACTAGATGTATTATTGATAGCAAAGTAATATTGAGCTACAAAAACTAAAAAGTTAAATACAAGATTTTGTGTCAACTTCGAAGAGAACTTCATTGTGTTTCTTGTTTAAATTTATCAACAATTTTCTGCCAGAGTTTTTTTAGCCTAAGATTCCTTCCAAAATTTCCTCTTCTATTTCATTTAATTAGTACGTAAAACCAATAAGAAAACTCAAAAAGGTGCTGAATTCATTTTAACCATCTCTGAGTGAAGCTGCCTAAACCATTAAGAGTTTTTAGTTTTATCAGAAGCTGCTCCCTCTCAGCCTCCCCCTCTGCATATTTCAGGCTTATTTCGAGGTAGCGTTCACGAAGTTCCTGCAGTTCTTTTTCAAGTAACTTTATCTTTTGCTCCTTTATGGCACTGCCAATTACTTGACTTGATTTTGGTTTCTCAGAAACAACTTGTTGTGCCCTGCAAGAAAGGAAGACAAATAACAGAATTCATTTACATGGAGATAAAACAACTGGACAATGGAACGCTTATGCTATGATTATACGTTTTTGAAAGCTGCATAATAAATAGAGGAATAGTAGGGACAACATCATCTTATTATATGCAATATGTATCTCTAGAACTGCAGTGGCAAGAATTTATCAGATTGTTCATTCCTATGTTGCACGGGTACGCGATACGGCGATACAGATACGGTACGATACGGGTACGGCGATATGGATTTTCAAAAAATAGGCGATACGGATACGGCAAGGATACGCCTATATATAAATATATTAATATTAATATTACAAGAATTAAATGACACGTTCATAGTAAGTAAGAATTGATACAAAAAGCATTGGTTCATAAAACTGATTATAACAATATAGTGAATTATGAAGGCGGTGGTGAGCGAGTAGAAGGTGGCCACAACCATGGATTTGGTGTCTTGGTGGAGGTGGATTGAGAAAGAAGAAAAATTGATTAGAAGTGAGAAAAGTGGAATTATGATCATGAGCTAGTTAATTACTAATTAGATTAAAAGATTTTGTTTTAAGTTTTAATTGTACGTGGTATTTATTGATGTTGCCATCAATTTAAAAACTTATAAAAAAGACCCAAAATATTCCCGATACGCCTCAAATATGTATCGGATACGTATCGGGAATTTTTTATTTTCTTTTAATTAACCGATACGCCACGTGGCATATCGGATTCGTATCGGTAGTGTATCCGTAGCGTATCGGTATCGGATACGTATCCGATACTGGTACGCTAGTTTTTTAGGTGTATCCGTGCATCATAGGTTCATTCTTATGTGTTAACTCAAGATACAGAATGAGCTCATGTCAAACAGTAGTTTACAAGAATTAATAAATTCTTCATTCGAAGGATTATAACTTATGATACAGAGTGAGAATATGTTATAACATATGAATGGGAGATCAACATAGATGTGATTAACTTACGTCTGAAGCTGCAATTTATACAATTCATTGGCTTCCAAAGTCTTGACAAGTTCCTTTTCAAGAACTTGAATCCTCGACCCACAGTCCATTTCGGGATTGTTAGACATTCGACACCACTTGTCTTGTTTGTTGAAAACCTGAATCATGAAAGAAACTGAGTAATCTAATCTCAAAAATATTTGTATCTTTAGAGCGACATGTGAAATACTGAGAAGGATGATGTCCATAACATCTCCTTATGTTAAAGCCAAATTACATTGGCAAATGAAAAAAAAAAATTGTAACGGACCTGTGGTGGCTGTTGCTTGAAATGAAATTGCTTCAGTTCCTCTAAGGTTTGCACTTTCCACTGTAACTCCTCTCTTGCCTCCTCAAGATGTTTTAACTTATCCTGAAGTTCAGTATTTGCTCTTTTCATCTGATTCAGCTTGTTTTTCATTTCAGAACCACGCGAACATAATGCTTCTCCTGCTATTAAATCTCCTTCCATTCTCAGGATTTTCTCCTCTAATGCAACATTTTTACGTTGTAAATTCTCTCTGTCTGCCGTAGTTTTCTGCAAGTCGGAAATTTTGTGAAACATTGAATCTCTGTTGGATTTAAGACCTTCGTAATCATATGAGACAGAATTGAACAAAGTTTCTAAGCTTTGATATCGAGTCTCCATTTCTTTGAGTGACAGTTTAAGAGATAATACTTCATTTTGCAGCTCAGGTACTTTCTCCACTTGCATTTGCAGGATTGAATTGCCCTCTGCTAATCTAAGCCTTTCCACTTCAGAAAGTTTCAAATTTTGTTCCAGTTCATCAATGATGCCTTTGCGTTTTTCTTCGTTGTTCATAATATTTGCAAATAATTTCAGAAGCTTTTCCTCCTCTGCGGTTTTTCCGGTGCCAATGTTTCCGTCTTTTATGAATGAATATTGTACTTCTAGTGTTTCAATATTTTCCGAACAATTGCATAGAGAATCTTGGAACCCTCTCACTTGTGCTTCCAACACCATACACCGATCTTGCAACTTCGACTTTTGTTCCCTTAACTCCCCATTGAATTTTTGTAACGAGTCATATTCTTCAATAAGACTTTCAGTCGTCGCCTGCAGTCTTATATTAACTTTGCTTAGATTAAGGCACTCTTCCTGAGCTTCAGAACACATCTTTTGCATGTCGGAGAATTTGTGATTCATATGAAGCTTTTCTGACTCAATTTCTTCTTCCAATCTCACGATTTCACTCTGGAGAGCCGTAACTTGAAATTCCCTTTGCTGCAACTCCAAACGACTAGATTCCCTCGTTTCATCTAGGTATCGTAATTGGGATTCCAAGCCAGATATTCTTTGAGATAAATAATCATTCTCTTCCTCAAGGTCAGACAAGTGTTTCATCAACTCAGTTTGGTCATCTTGATTTTGTCGTGTAAGCTCATTACAGTTTGCCTCAAGCTCCTGGACCATTTTCTCTAAATGCTTGACTTCTTTGCTCGAATCTAAACTGCCTCTAATGTTGGATAAGTTCTCACTATCCAGAGCTCTCGATATAGCATCTTCCAACTTCCCTAATTCTCGTTCTTTTGCTGCTAATCTACTGATAAATTCCACTTCATACTCCTTTAGAAATTGATTCTTGAGATCTTGCTCTATCTCTGTAACGAAGATTTTTTCCTCAAGTGTCCTCTGCAGATACAAAACGTCGCTCTGCAAATTCATCATTTCAAGCTCTATGTTGTATTTGTTTACATGTGGAACTTCATCATTGATATTCGTGGCAGAATTATCTTCATGTTCTGATTTCAGGACGGAAAGGCTTTCAATCTCCATTTTCTGGTTCTCTATTGTCTCCTCCATATCCTGAAGAATTGAAATCAGCTCAATGTTTGATTCTTGAGTTTTGTTAAGTTGTACAGATAAACTTTCACTCATCTCCTTCTGGAACCTTAGCTCATCCGCCAATTCTTTTTGCATATCGTTCCTCGCTTGTCCATGGACCCCAGAGTTTCCACTAACATTCTGTTTCAGTGACTCCTTTTCCAAGAGAGATTTCAAGTGCTCAATTTCTTGAGTCAGTTTCTGACGCTCTAATCGTGATTTTGCCTGTTCAACATTTAGAGTTTCAACGTCAACCCTTAACTTCCTCGCATTTTGTTCCCACATTCTTGCTTCAGCTTTGAGTTCTTGAACCGTACCATAGTTAACGGAACCAGAGTCTCGTTGTAATGATAAGGCAGTGGATTGCGATAACTTTCTGAATTCTTCTCTTTGATTCCTACTGTGAATCTCCCTGAATGTATGATTTTGTAGGGAAGGGTCTGAGGTTGGGGAATCTAAGGTCGAATAAGAGCATACCGATGTACTATCATGAGAGTCAACCGAGTCTTGTCTGACAATAGCATTGTTTGAACCATTCAGATTACCATGAGAGGAAAAACTTTGTGTTCCAATGGAATCATCAAGTGAATCAAAGCTGAAAGCAGAAAAACCTGATTCCTGTAGCCAACAAAATAACGCCTTTATTATACAAACATTTTTGTCAACACGGTTCGCATGAGATAAATCACCAACAGTCCTCCATTTGGTGAGACAGGATTATGTTTTTCTAACGATAAAAGACGGTAACTGTACCTGGCTCCCCAGTTCTCTAGGACGAGGTGCAGTGCTGAATTTGTCACTGGAGCAAGATTCAACACTCTTTGTTAGCATGCTGTCAGATTCTTCACATTTGTTTTTCACGTCTTCGTGATGTCCATTCCCATCTATCCGTGTATGCATGCTTTTGCACTTCCGATCGCTGAAACTCAAGTATATTCATATGTTAATCCCAGAAATTGAACAAAAAAGACTGCAGGTGCAAAAAGTATCTATGAGTTTAGTGAAAGAACCTGAGATTTCTTCTTGGTGTTAGACATTTAACGTCAACCTACGAAGGAGAAAAGAGATAACTATTTAAGTACCAAATAAAACAAAAACACGAAAACAAATACATTTTATCAAGAACATTAAAGGTGTATGTCTTACTTGCAGTGTTGTCCCAAAATTACACTTCTGCAAAGGTAAAGAAAGTGAAACAGGAACCTCTGAACTAAGAAAGGATGCTAGATCCAGTGTGGCCTGTCCAAGAACGCCGGACCTAGAGGAGCCCTGTAATAAGTTTGTCAGCCGATGTATTAACATAAATTAAAAATAACAAGAAGCTCATGAGACTCTCTCTATACAGTACGGTAACAAACACGAAAATCTCATGAAACCAATCAAATGCACATGTCTCACCATTGTAACAAGAAAAGTGAAACGATATTGCTCCGGATTTTTTGAACCATCGGCCTTTGCAATCCATATAGATTCTGAAAGAGTTTCCGTCCACTGACAAGTTCCATTCTTAACCAGCCCCTTTCCTGATTTTCTAACTGCTTTCCCTGTTTCTGAAGAGTTTAGAGATAAAGAGAGTTTGTCCCATCCTTTCGGTACCTGCAATAATGTTTACGAGAGAAACAATCTTCTTAAGCCATCGGTAGTTCGATCAAGACGACAAAGTGCAGCCTAGTGGTAAATCGCTTCAAGTTCATCTCTTTTAATTTGTTCCATTAGGAAGTAAAGTTACTAAAATCCAAAGAAAGAATATGGGATTACAATAATTTTGGTGAGAAATCTACTAAATTCCCAAGAACATTAGCAAACTATATGCATATGCCATTCTATTACAAAGCCAAAAACATGTTCAAAGGTATAGTAGATATATTTCAGCCCAAAATTTACATTTTAACGTAGAGATTTATGCACATGACCGTCCCTTATGCTATTGTTAGAAATTATTTGAGTTTCTAGTTGTGTTACTAAGTTTATCCATAGGGTGTTCGTACCTAAGTCACTTAATCCTCCATGTTTAGAAAGTTGCAGGCGCACCGGTCTCGCACTGGCGACTTCAGTGCCCGTGCTTCGCACTAAGACGCTTTACAAATTCTTAGTTCTCGCACTAAGATTTCTTAGTTCTTATGTATAAATCTAATGAATAATCATAGAAAATTGGTAGAAGATAAACAAAAGAGTGACATTGAAGAAGAGCTGGAGCAAGAGGAGAACAAAACTAAGTCAAAAATTAAATAATTACAAAAATTGGAAGTGATTAAAGGCTGATACATTTGTTTTCCCACCATAATAATTTAGAAAATATTATATAAAATGAATAACCATTAGAAGTTATGTACTTTTCTTTTATTATAATAATCCATTTCTCTGTGTGAGAATTTTATACATACTTTTATTTTATGTGTTTATAATATACTAGTTTAGGTAATAACTGTTTATATATATATATATAATTTTTTTTAGAAGCGCATTATAGTGGCGTACTAAGATTGTGATTTTTTAAAATTGCCGCACTGGCGCACCCACATCGGCACTCGCACCCGCATCCACCTCAGGTGACTTAGGTTCGTACATATAATTGTGCAATATATTTAGAATAATTTAGCAATTATGTCAAATAGCTAGGGACAAACTAAAACACTATATATATGAATGTAAAAGGGCAAATTATGCCCTCTGATAAGAAGTTGCTCACCCTCCCATATTATTTTGTCGTGTATTTGCCATATAAAGACAACCAGAGTATCCTTAGTTAAAATATTATTTTCTCTAATTTCGGTAAACTAAAGTAAAAAAAAAAAAGCTTTACGCTTTTAGACCAAATGGTAAAATGTATTTTTATTTATTTTTACTAAAATTCCTCCAGATCATTGGCAAGTGAGTTAAACTTGGCATTGACAGCAATGTATAAACTTCAATATACGAAGATGATTCTTGAAATTCTTTTTTTCTCTTGGGTATCATCTGCCTAATTAAATTAATAATTGTTCCCTTTTGCATACATATTCGACAGCTAATTATCAGAAATTAACAAACTTAAAGTTCAACATACTTGATTCTTCCAATCCTTATAGATCGTAAGATCGAGAATCTCCAAATTTTTACTCCAATCAAGTACCAACGTTTTTCTTTTTTCTTTTAAGGAAATAATAAAATACTAAAAATCCACAATACAACTTAGTTGTCCGATAAATAATTCTGAACTGCCCCATGTTACTACACAGACAGAAATTCCAATAATATCCACGTGCCACATAAGCTGACCTCTGACTCTCAATCACACACACACAAACACAAACACACACTGCATTGCAAAATCATCATGAAACTGGCAATTTGATCATAGCTTCAAACAAGGATTCAACAATATAATCACATACAATTAAATGGACCATAGTATTATTATGGATATAAATATATAAGTACATAATTAACAAACCTGGAGTGCCTTAATATTGGAGAAACTGAAATCAATCTTCTCAGCAGATGCATCAATTAATCCAGTAGTTGACTTGTGCCTGTGCAGCCTGAAAATCTTTTCTCTTATCATCTCTATATAACTTGTAGTAGCAAAATATTTTATATTTGTGTGCAAAATTGCAAAAGAATTTCAGTGCGAGAATGAATGATGTTACAATCAATATTGCCGTCTGCCGAGTTAAGTAGAAACGAATAATAAGCTAGGTAGCTTGAGTTATGGTTTGGTAGCTAGTGAATGTGGTGGGGACACGGTGCAATTATTATTGCTATATGGAGTTGGTTCTAACTTCTTAGTTTTGAGTTGGGTACTTTCTTTTCTCACACAAATTGCACCTTTGTTATGTCAAGTTGACAAATTTCACTAGCAAAAAGTACGTATTTACGACACTAACGAGAATTTTTTAGAACGGGAATTTCAGAATTCGGATTTGAGAGAGGTAAAAGAAAAAAACTAGAAGAATAAGAAGTGAGCAGGCAATCAAATAATAATACTTCTATCAAAACCTGCAGTGTTATAATAAAATATTAGCCCTGTGTATTTATAGGCTAAACAATAGAAACCTAATCCAAATAGAACTCTGAGTAGTAAACATAAATAAACTAGACTTATAACTTACCAAAAAAAAACAAACTCCTAAATGAATAAAACTCTACACTCCTAGTTAACTTGGAAATAATTATCCTAATGAACAAATGACATTAAACTATTATTCTTGTAATTTCAAAAAGTTAGGCCTAAGGCTTATTTTTGGTGTATAGATGTATTATGTTTAGCGACCAACATGCCTTTCGATATCTTTCTATTATTTTCTTTTTTTGAAAAACTTATAAATAAAAGTATAAAACAATATATAAACAGTTATATCTCAACATCGTACCTTGATTTCAAATTCTATTTTGTAATTTAAACTATAAAACCAAATTCCTATATACAATTTTAGTTCCGATATTGTTTTTGGTACATAAATGTCTTTTTTCTACTCAAGAAATCGCAACCACTTTAGAATTTTGTGCAGGTAAACTACATTACTTTTTATACAAGGAAGGAGTAACGTGCTACTTTTAAATCATATCAAGAAAAATTCTCTTATTTTTTAAATCGGGCAATTAGAAATATTACAGAACACATACAGGGGCAATTTGCAAAACCTGATTTGCTTTCGTTTTTGGATTTGTTACTTGTTCTGAAGTGGGTACCATTACTAATTCACTTTCGTTCTTTTTGGTTGACTTGGTGCTATATAAGTAGTTAAAAGAAAGGTTTAGTTGCACCCGATAAATTGACCAAATTTTCTAATCCTAACATTATGGTTTTTGAGTTTTTACATTATCTAGCCTCCAAGTCATGTCTTAATCAGTCACTGTCATTCTCTTGTTAAATTTGTAATATTAGATTATATTATTTTGGTTTAATTAAAGGCTCAATGAATTTAATTAATTAACTCGACCTTTGGAAGTCTTTTTATATAGTACTAGAGTAGGTTTTATGGTGCACTTTCCTTATACTTTTTGAACTTTTTTGTTCAGGCACAAATGTCTTGAGTCTAATCTTCACCAACTCATAAATTAATAAGGTGATATTCTACCAGAAATGAAAAGACTTTGACAAAACGCCTTCAAGTTTTTTCTCGAATATTTAATGAAATATAAAAAATAAGTTGCCTCAAAATATATATACTCTTTTTTTATAGTTAGTATATGCATGCATACACACACACACACACACACACACACACATATATATGCTACTCAATTGTGTACAAAAGTTATTCTATTTTGCGTGCAGCTCGGATAAAGTTTTCTTCTAAATAGTATTTAACGAGTGTTTCCAAAAGTTTATAGATTAATAGAAGTTTAGTTTGTTTTAATAAAAATATCTACAATTTTTTATCTTCAAAAAATAGCATATTTATTTATTAAATCAGAGGACCGCATATTTTTGAGAAAACACTAACTTTGACACCCTTAAGTTAGCAGCCATAACTTGTCACACCTCAATTTTGATATTCTAAGTTAGCTCCGACCGTCAATCCCATAGTGCGTTTTCATTGGCAAAGTGTTTGATCTCTTATAGCACTATTGGACATATATTTATATCTATATTCCAAAAATAAATCAAATAAATCTTAAATATTTATATTTATATTCCTAAAACATAAATAATTAAGTCTTTAAAAAAGTATTCATATGCCTAATAATAATTATTTCTCTACTAGATGATAAACAAGGTAATCAAGTATGTATACTTATATCTCCACGAGATTAATTAATTAATTCTGGAAATTTTATACTAACATCTCTACATATTAATTTTTGATTCTTAAAAATCCAATTTTTATCTCTCATAAATCAATTAACTCTTAAGTATTATTTTTATATTCCTAAAAGAAAAATAAACAAATTCTTAAAATTTTGACAACAAAATCATCTCCTTCCAGCACCCAACCATGACCCAACCCCTCCTCACATCTCCATTGATGAGTTGATGAGGACATCGAGAGAAAGTCGAAGGAATACCAGAATTGAAGGTCGAAATAATAATCATGGAATCGAAGGTGGATCCGCGACTGGATTGTTGTGGCGGCGAAGGTTGTAAAAGGGTGAAGGTGAATGTAACTCCAGTAGGTTCCGTCCCGATGGTATTATTGGAGGAATGGTGACAGGTGGACGTGGGGTGGGTGCTGCGGGTGGAAGGTAGGGACGTGGCAGGTGGGGGGAGGTCAGCCGGTTCTCGGGTTTTTACTGGTTTTCACTGGGTTTGACCGACACGTTTGGCCAGCCTGTTTTGTGAGTCAAACCAGACTGAACAAGTGGCCGATCACCGGTTTAACCGATTCGACCGGCCGGTCCGATTTGATTTTAAGAACACTGGGTAGGACCCGAACCTAGACCTTAACCTGATCAAAACACTTAAATAAATATTCTCGTGGGTTTGGGTCTGGGTCGAGTTCAATCCACGAAGGACTTTGAACCCGAACCCAAATCGAACCCACGAGAATGTTGAAGGCTTATAAGAGGATTTTTTTTTATAAGACTTTGTGTTCGGGTCCGGGAACGATCGTGTTAGGGTTCAGATCCTACCTGCGAAAAACGATCGGGTCCAACCTGACCCATGATAAGCATTGGGGGGGGGGGGGGGGTGTTTGTAAGAAGATGATTTTAAAAAATATTGTAACATTAAAAATTAGTTATTTTATTTATTAGGAATTAAAATTTAAATATTTAGGAGAAAATTATATTTTTCATAAATATACAAATGCCTTTTTAGAATTGATTAATTAACTTTTAAATATATAACTAAATATTTAACAATCAATTAATTAGTAACTAATTAAATAAAACATATAAGATAAATAATTACAATTTATTAGTGTTACAAGTGTGGTCAGACA
Source organism: Linaria vulgaris (assembly GCA_948329865.1). Lineage (NCBI taxonomy): Eukaryota > Viridiplantae > Streptophyta > Magnoliopsida > Lamiales > Plantaginaceae > Linaria > Linaria vulgaris. The sequence continues at coordinate 131,704,215 of OX415249.1, forward strand.
CTTGTCAATGTGGACGCGCCACATGGATGAAGGATATTAATTGATCCAAACACTCAAATTTCACAATTGCTATTTCTATGTTTAATTTGTATCGTTCGAGGGTGTTTGGTTCGGAATATGGCATAGTAGCTAGAGATAACCTCATCCTCTAATCTCTGCAGATTCGCGTTATCTCACTTACTCAGTAAACAGTTTGGTTTGTAAGATGAGCAGTAAAGATAAGGGTCCTGGCACACACTAATTTCCTGTTTGGTTTGAAACCAGACCAACAGATATGAAAGTAAAAAGACAAAATGCCCCTTGTGTCTTTTCATTTCCAAATCGACACCATCAACCAAAACTCATCAGTTCACTCTCATTTTCATACTAGGTCCAAAGATCGAGCGTGGCATCTGATTCTCACCATTTTCGGACGGAAATCATGGTAAGATCCTAGATTCTTAGTTATACGTTATAATAACATACCTTATTACTTCCGAAAATTGGGGCAAATCGAAAATCCTAAAATCCAAAGTTCGTTTTTTTTTTGTTCATTTTTTCTAACTTTCTCTATTTTTCCATCTCGTATGTGCAATGTTATGCTTGTGGATGGACGTGGCATGTATGGAATCCCCCAACAGAGCAAATTAAGGTATAATCAAACAAGGGTTTAATCATACGACTTTTTGTATGAGAATGCATAAAATGGATACAACCTGCTATGTGTTATGCTAGATGATGTTACTAATCGAATTGATGACATGTTGTTGGTTGTATATATACTGATTAGTTCAAATTTAGGCATTTCTTGTAATTTCATGACACAAAAATCACGCTTCTTAATATTATTGGTTACATAGTAGGGGTGTTACATTTATAGGTGACGTTTATGCTAAATCATGTTATTATTCGATTTGATGACATGTTGATGATTCTATGTATACTGATTAGTTGAAATTTATGCCTTCCGTGTCATTACATGTCAAAAATATCATGTTTCTTAATTGTTAGGCGATGTGTTATGCTAAATTATGTTATTCTTTGATTTGATGGCATGTTGTTGAATCTATACTCATTACTTCTTAGTTTAACTTTACATGTTAGTACATTGCCAAAATCTCACGTTTCAATATTCTTGTTTAGTTAGTGGGGGTGTTATATTTTATAGGCAATAGTGAGCCTTAACTCCAATCAGGTTTGATCCTTCAACCTTGTTGTGCCTTGCATTTGTGAAGCTCGTCCAATGATGTACCGGCTTGCCGGTCCTAATTCAATGCGTCCCGTGTGTCATTACTACCCGTGTCCAAGGAACCGTAGGCACAAACTCCATTTTGTCTGGTTCGATGAACTAGATACCTTACCCACACCTGGTAGTCATGGATTCCAACACATACCTTATCCAAGACAATTGCTTTCAAGCAATTGTCTTGGTTGTATTTTATGTGTCGATAATTTGGAAAAGAATGTAGTTTATCCAGTTTATGAACTGCTATACGTATGAACCAACAGTTCTACTTTTTTTCTTGGTGTTGTTTGGTCTATAAGTCTGTTGTTGTTGTGTTGTATTTTGATTCCCAAATTGTGGAGATTGTAATAAAATTTCATTTCTAGCTTTACCAAGTTGATTATGTTTACTGATTATTCTTTTGTATGTCATATGATTTATTTATTTTATCCGACGACGTGAGACTACTTTGTTACGGTAAATTTTAGTTCAAGCATATTCATGAAATTTGCAATATTAGTGTGATTAGACTACGAAAATGTACATATTTTTTTGTTAACATCCGATGTTTAGTGGAACAAGCTTGCCGAAGCGTACAAAGAGAATGAGGAGTTTGCATGGGAAGAGTTGCAGTCCATATTTGGTAAGGTTACGAAGGTTGGTGTCCATATTGTTCGTGCAACACGTACGTAATTTCTTAATCTTAAAAAAATGCTATTTTATTTTTAATTGTCATTTTGATTGTGGAGTCTTAAGATATACCAATATATCATTATATGGATTTTTACATTGCACCTATATTGTAGGAAAGCTTAAACAAACACAAAAAGAAGAGGTCAAGACGAGAAAAGCGTCGTGTGATGAAGGCTCCGACATCTACTGGAAGAAGACTGTGTATTTGGATATTCCTAGCGAGTCAGAGATTTTAGGAAAGAATCATGAGGGCGAAGAGCATAGCTCACACGCGTGTTTCTCGGCCCGTTCGTACTCGTATTAGGAACTGGACATGTGAGTTTGCCTTATAATGCGTAGGGGCTGTTTATGTTGCGTTGGAATAAGTTCTAAGATGATGTCTTGAAGTTGCTGCATGCTCTTGTAGTTGCTTATATGCTAATGGAATGAACCACTTGTATTGCTATCCTTACTTCTATAGTACAATTATGTATGGTTTCGTTGCAATACAATATCTACTTCAATAGTTGATAAGGATAAATTTATGGATCTAATGTAAAGAAAATATGTAACTTAGTTATAACCTCCAAACAACAGTCAATATCTTTGACAAATTCAATACAATATAAACTATTGCATATAAATTGACAAAACATTGGATGCACAAACTAAATCAAAGTATTTCCCATTGAATAGATCATAAACATGACAAAATATGTGACAATCCATCACTGTTCAGGCTGCTCAGACCAAAAAATGGCATCCAGACTATATAACTAGACACTACTGCACTCCTAATGGAAATGCATAACACATGCAACCCAGATGACAACCTCTCCTAAGTTAGACCACATTTACAAAAGATGCACTCTAGTGCAATTTCTAATCATGCCAAAAAGGGTTAGCTATTCAGATTGCACCAAACAGCCAACACATCAAAAGTCAAGAAATTGTTCAAAAACCATAACAACTAATGGAACCAAAAATGTTAATGGATCGAATTACTTGGCAGACTTCTGCTTAGGAGAAATTTGAGGTACTTGGGCTTGGATCTCTCAGGCATGTTGAAGAAGAGGTCAATATCTTCCTTGTTATGAGCAAGCTTGTGTGCAAGGACCATCTCCAGTTCCTCATCAAAACCCTCATGTTTCTCCAGTTCCTCAAAGATGCTTTAGCGTTGGATGCTCGCTGGATGTTTCAGAACGGCTTGAGACTGAGAGAAGAGGGATACCACCCTCTCAATGCTTTGCTCTGTCTTCTGCATGAACTCCTCTATGTATGGGGGCACCTCATTGGCTTCCTTATCAGCCTTCTCCAATGCCAGTCTCCACTTCTCGACACGAGTCTTCTTGATCTTCTTCATTATGGCCTTAGCACTAATTTTGTCATTTGTGCGGGATTGAAGGTTGTAGTCAGTGCCACTGGAACCCATATCAAGATCACTAGGGATCTCTTCTCCCCTGAGACTGACTGGGGAAGGAGTCCCAGTCTTCATATGCTGAACTCGGCTTAGTCCAGCACCATCCGTAACCCCACCGTTGCCCTTACCACTCAGACCAGTGTCACCAGCTCCATTAGCTCTATCCTTTCCAAACAGTTTCTCCCAATCCTCATAGAAGAGAAAATTCTTGATGCGGTAACTTTTGACACAATCATGGACCTATTAAAGAAATGGAAAAGACATCAGTTATATTTAAAAGGGAAAAATGCAGGAACCTATCCAACGTTTGCTCGCTTTTGCACTTTCCTATCCAACGTTTCATTTTTGACACTTTGCTGTCCAACGTTTCATTCCGATAACACTTTGCGGTCCAAACTTTATTTCTGACCAAAAACGTCACTTTTCAGCATGATGACATCACACTGACATCATTTTGAAGGGGCAATTTAGTTATTTTACATATTATGGGGTGTAATGTAATATGTATAATTAATTTATACACCCTAAGTTTTTATTTTATTATACATTTTACATTTTCTAGTTTTTTTTTGTTACATCAAAAATATTCAAAAATTTAAAACTAATAAACTTTAACTTATTTAAAATAAAGTATATTCTTTTCGTTATCAATCTTTTTTTTTGAAGAAAGTGTGTCTTCAAATAAATTATATTTTAAAAAATTTAAACTTTTCAACAAAACTAATTATTAATTTTTTAAGCTTGTTTTTTAAGTTTTATTTATTAATTAGTTAATAATTTAAAATTGAAAAAAAAACAAAAAAAAACTTCATCTTCTCCAACACACCCTCCCCCTCCCCCTCCACACCCATCAAATCCACCACCACCAAACCCTAAATTTACCTCAAATCGACCTAATTCCATCACCCTCGCACTTCAATGAAGTCGACTTTCAATTTTATGGGATTTTAGGTGGCGATTTTCGAACGAGGGTTTTGGTGGTGGTGGATTTTAAAACTCCAAAACCGAAAATCGACTTCATGAAAGTGCGAGGGTGATGGAGTTAGGTCGATTTGAGGTGGATTTGGGGTTTGATGGTGGTGGATTTGATGGGTGTGGAGGGGGAGGGGGTGGGGCGTGTGGGGTGGGGGTGGGGGTGGGTGTGTTGGAGAAGATGAAGTTTTTTTTTTGTTATTTTTTTTTCAATTTAAAATTATTAACTAATTAATAAATAAAACTTAAAAAATCAAGCTTAAAAATTACTAATTAGTTTTGTTGAAAAGTTTTAATTTCTATAAATATAATTCATTTGAAGACACATTTTCTTCAAAAAAAAAAGATTGATAACAAAAAGAATATACTTTATTTTAGATAAGTTAAAGTTTATTAGTTTTAAATTTTTAAATATTTTTGAAGTAACAAAAACAAATAAAAAAAAAACTGGATAATATAAAATGTATAATAAAATAAAAGTTTAGGGTGTATAAATTACTAATTAGTTTTGTTGAAAAGTTTTAATTTCTAAAAATATAATTCATTTGAAGACACATTTTCTTCAAAAAAAAAGATTGATAGTATTTACTATTAAACTTGTACACAAAAAGAATTTACTTTATTTTAGATGAGTTAAAGTTTATTAGTTTTTAATTTTTTGAATATTTTTGAAGTAACAAAAAAATAAAAACTGGAAAATGTAAAATGTATAATAAAATAAAAATTTAGGGTGTATAAATTAATAATACATATTGCATTACACCCCCTAATATGTAAAATAACGAAATTGCCCCTTCAAAAGATGTCAGCGTGATGTCATCATGCTGAAAAGTGACGTTTTTTTTGGTCAGTAATAAAGGTTGGACCGCAAAGTGTTACCAGAGTAAAAGATTGGACAGTAAAGTGTAAAAAATGAAACGTTGGATAGGAAAGTGCAAAAGCGGTCAAACGTTGGATAGGTTCCTGCATTTTTCCCTATTTAAAAATACAGTACACCATCAACTTTATCAAAGTTATTAAGACTTAAGGATGAAGCATGTTTACAGAAACTCACTCTCTTGTACTCAATCCACCAGAGTTCATCCGTACACTTGATCTGCTGTGTTTCTGGATCATAAGACTCACAACCACCAGTCACCCAAAGCAGTGAGTATATGTGTGAGTAAACGCTCCTCCAGACAGTGATCTTGGACTTTATATGAGGATCACCGAGAATGTCAGTGTCTGGGAACTCATTCCTTATAAAATCCTCTAGGTCCCTTAAGTATCCAGCCTTGAAATTATTGTCAACCTTGTTACCCGTTGCCTTGTACTCCTAGAGTGCATTGATCAACACTCTCTCTTCCTCGAAGGTCCATACCCGTCGCGAACCTTTGTTGTTGTCTCCCTTTGCTTTGCCCTTCTCCTTCGTGCCCTTGTTTGTTGGTATTGGCATTAAGCTAGCACTTGATGCCTCCATCTCAAAACCAAGGAATCTACAATACATAACCAGACAATATGTCAAAAGCAATACTATTAAGAAAATTCAAAATGACGACAAAACAAAAAATGGACTTATATTAGATCAAAGTACATGTTGGACACAAATGTAATGTAATTAATTCAATGAGGTCATCAAGCAAATAACACAATAACCATAGAAACACCACATATGTAATTGCACTAGAAATACCAATTCAGAGGTCAACTGCCACCAAAAACACAATTCATAGAGACATATAGTTCATACAATAGCAGAATAGTACTTAATGCAATTAATGGTATATCATTGCAAATATATGTTCACCACCCCAATAGACTTCCACCACACATACACCCATCCTCTTAAACCCATTAGTCTAAGCCCCAAACCCAAACCCAAACCCAAACCCCAACACCCCTAATGGTTCCGTCTACGTGCATAGTTAATCATTCCACATCTCCATGGTAATCTGGTCCCTGAACTGGTTCCATTCTGCAGAGTTTCCACTTCCCAAGACCATCAATGCATTCTAGAAGGGGGCTATCGTCACCGTGGTCTTCATCGTTGGATGAATCATCCTCATCATCACTTGAGTTTATGATGGGATCATCCGGCATATGCCTCTTGATGAAGTTATTGAGCAGAGCACATGCCATTATTATATGGTTCTGAATATTTATCGGGTAAATGGAAGGCCGCTTCAGAATCTTCCACCATTTTTTGAGCTTAGAGAATGCCCGTTTAATTACGCTCCGAGCCCTGAAGTGTTTCATGTTAAGAACTCCTTGTGGTCCTGTAGCGCAACTCTCCCCGTCTCCCACTCTTTCAGGTGATAGAGTCTGCCACGGTAAGGAGCAAGAAAACCCTCACAGTTTGCATAGCCAGAATCTACCAGGTACTAGTTGCCTTGCACATCAAAGAAATGGTCAGATTTGATTTTGTAATATAACATGTTACAAATGAGAGAATGGTTGTAGTTTGCATAGACAGCGATAAAGCCTTACCCTTCAGAACCTTCAACCCATTTGGGGCAGGACAGAAGTTGGCGTCTCTCAATACTCTCCTGTCTGCGGCAGAACCCTCCCAACCATGTATACAAATTTCATGTTAATATCACATACGCCAAGCATGTTAATGTTGATTCGACCCTTCCTCGCTCTGAACCTTGGTTGATCAGCCAAAGGCACCGTCACGTCGATCAAGTTGTCATCCAATGCTCCCAGGCAATCCTATGATGCAAAACAAACAAAACACAGTGATTAAAACTTGATAACTAACATTGACAAAGATTTCACTACTAAACAACTAATCAAAGTCAAAAACCTTGAAGTAAGACCAAGGCTCATGACAATTGTCATTTTCTTCGGCTACACGTGTTGGAATAACTAGAAAAAGATCACTAGCCTTCAACAATGCATTTAGAGCTTTACCAAAGTACCGACTGATCGTCTGGCCCGACAGCTGCCACTAGAACTCTATTACCCGATTTGTGTTGTGGTGCGCAATTATCTTTATGAACAGTGTTACATGTTCCCTCAAGCTCACATACTTCTCATCGCGCAAACCCCCCAACCTCTCGAAGTACCCAACATAACTTATCATAACACCCACGGTCCAATTGTCCATCCTCAAGTTCCTAATTGAATCTGTATCATTTTTAAGTGTTAGCTTGTCCATGTGTTCCCTTATACTAAAAATCTTACTGAGTAGGCTATAGTGTACAGCTTCTCTTCTCCGAAGCTTACGTAACTTAATACATCGTTGGTGCAGTATGCACATAAACAAGAAAGCCCGCACCCTCAACAGTATAATCTGCAATAACACAAACACTAGCATACGCTTCTGATGATGATCCATCTGCTGGCCGCACAACATAATTTCATCCAAAAATCAAAGCACGGTCGGTCAAATGTTCAGTTTGCTAACTTCAATCAATGGCGGTTTCGACACTATCTATTTTAAACAAAGCTAATCTCTGACCAGATTAAAACAACACCAAATACTATTCCTAACATTCATGTTCATCTAAAATAAATAGGGTTTATTATAAAGAAAATGATTTTTAAACACGCACAAGCACAAAATCATCACAATAGCAACTGATAAATCAATTACAAACACATTTGCACATATATACATGGTAACCTAACACATGCATTAACATTTAATCAAGCATTGCTGGTTCAATCTCACAAACTCTATCAAATGTGGGCTATTACATCATAAAACTATGTGTCAAGAGTGAGACTATACCTGCAAACGTTCGGGTTAGGGGTGGAGTTAAGCAACGAGGACCTGCTTCGCACGAATTCCTGCAACGTGAAATTATTCATTGTTAAAAAACGCAAAAATCACATCAACAGTTCATTATACGATGTTGGAGGGCTGAAAAAAATCACCTAGGTTCGATGTACGCGAGAATTGCCACTACCTAGAGAGATAAAAAACGGAGGATAACTCCGCTTTTTGACCGGGCTTCACGGGCTGAGATAACAACTTGAGCACACTGACTAACAAAGCAAACAAGATATAGCGGAAGATAAAGCTCCTTATCCATCGCTATATCCCGAACCAAACAACCTCTTAGAATACTGTAAAGACAAATTAACAATAGAGTTTCAATTGTAAATTTGTGATCAACCTTTCATAATTCATAATAATATTTTGGGAAAAAAATTATTTTTATGTCTAATTAATTATTTTTCTATTTCTGATCTCTACGATAATTTACATAAGCATAATTAAATTTACAAGCTATAGAAGAACGAAGTTATATATATTATTATAAATGATATTTCACATGGATTAGGGCATTTTAGGTGATTATATCTATGCTACACCCTGTGTAGTGCACAATGCACTCACATGGCTCCACATGCACAGTATGCTCACATGAGGTGTGGGTGTAGGATCCACCACTTTGTGAGAGACAATGCACTACACTGTGGGTGTAGCATAGACATACAATTGGAGTTTCAGAATTTTTGGGTTCGAAAGTTTACATATCACCATTGTATATTTCTCGGAAATTACGATTAAATTGGTCTTCAATATTTAAAAAACTGAGGCACAAAATAGAACTATATATACGATTTTACGATTTTCAAAATGTCGAAGTGGAAGATATAAGTAACTAAATTTATATATAGATCCTATTTCTTAGTTATGGTATATTTGTTTTTAATTTCATCCCTCACAGGAGAAACTTTGTAAAAAGGTGAGTTTAGTTATTTTAAAAAGAGTTGATAGCAAATAACCCCCTTGTGTTATACGAAAGTGGCAAGAAACCTCCTTGTGATAATAAAAGAGGCAAGAAACCCCCTTATGCTTTATAACTCATAGCACACTGCCCCTCTACAGAAAGGTTGAAATTGATTCCAGTCCCTATGCCAGCTGATAATTATATTTTTGACTTATAAAAATTAAAATTTTGACCCCTGAAGTTTTAGAATTATCCTTTACGAAACCTTAAATTTGGAAATAGTCCATAACGACCATATCAGGCCCAACATGCTTTCGTCCATATAAATAACTGTCAAAATTAAAATAGTACCTCCTTTTGACCAAACTGCCGTCGGGTTTCCACCAGGTTTTACAGCTTCCTCAGCTAACCACTCGATCGCAACCGATGGTTCTACAATGGCTCTTTCAACGACAACTAGCACAACCCTGGTTCGTTTCCTACTCCGGGCGTGAAAGGTACAATCTCGATATCGACTAGGTATTTAAATAGGGAACACTGTTTAAGCAGAAGCCAGAATTTTATTCATAAAAATGGAAACTTATTTATTACAACAACATAACCCTTATAGAGTAGAGTTACTTGTTTAGCTACTCATGATAGCCTTGTTTCCTTCACACATACACTCGCATTTAAAAACAGAATTGAAAACTTAATACAAACTAAGCTCAGAATATTTTTCTAATAGAATTTATTTAAGAGTAAGAAAACAGAGGAGGTTGTTCGATGTCTTCTGCTTCCTTTAGCTTGGGTATTTATAGAGGCTCATTCGGACTTCAAACTCGGACTTCATTCCTCTTTTATGGATTAATTCGTCATGGCTTACGTTTTAATCCACCAACTTGTCTTTATCCCGTTGTCAATGGGAATCTGGTCCCTCCATTTTTATCTCTAGTGGAGGTGGTCTCTGTCTGCTTCGCATGGCCTCTTTTGTTTTGTCAGAAAAGTTTATCCTTTTTCCAGCACGAGGCATCTTTCCTGGTCTAGTGGAGCCCTCCCTGTCATATTCCCATTTGTCTTTTTTCACCAGGAATCCTTTGCCAAAAAGTGGCTCCTTCTGCTTAGGGCATTTTGGACAAATGTGATCCTTCCATTTTCCAGCGTGCATCATGTTACATAATTTCTGGCTGGTTTCTGAACTTGCCGAAATCTCGTTTCTCCACAACTTCTGCCTTTTATTTTTGAAAATTGTCTCGGCAAAATGGGTAGTGGTGCTTGTCATGGTATTAAGCATGAGTGATCCGTTTTCAGTTAGACAGACCAAAAGTCCCCAGGCTCTTCTTGTAGTGATATCGTCTTCCGATATCGGAGCAACTAAAAGTTGTCCTTTTGGTGGTGGCTTTATAAAATCTAAAGCCTTCATGTATGGCCTTTGCAGCTTGATAAGATGGAAGCTGGGATAAGAGCCTTTTCCGGTAATTTCTGGAGCTGCTGAATTAAATTTCAGTTCCAGAGTTTCTCCTATTCCGAGTGTATTATTATTCTTCCATGTATCATACACTCCCTTGTAAATCCATTCTGGTAATTTCAAGATTTCCAGAAACCCTGGTGATGTTGTGAAGACTGAGGCTAAGCAGCCAAAGTCGAACCACTCTCGTACACTCTCCGGTTTTGCACTTGGTAGAGTCCAAACTCGTGGGTATTTTCCAGACCAATCGGCCAAGGATTTACCTGGGACAAGTCCCATTCTTGTATATAACCTTTCCCATGTTCTTTGATATGCAATCAATGGAGATGGTTTAAGGTTATCATTCTGGACCTTAGACTTTTCCGTCCTTGGTCTAAGATTAAGCTCGTTGACCTCAGTCTCAAATTTTTTAGACTGATTTGATTCTTTCGATGTTTCCATCTTGGAATCTTTCTTGATTTCAGAATCCTCATCATAAGGATCTTCTCCTGTATTTGGGTGAATCGTACTTGAATCCCTACCTCGATTTTAACGTCCTGTGCTCGTAGTTCAGAGACAAGTTTTGACTCTGAGACATCCCGCATAATGGGGCCGTAAAGGCTATCCCATAACATGGTACTACAAAGCCTTGCGGCTTTCATTGCAGTCTGGACCTTGTTAAGATCCTTTTCTTGTACATGTCTGGAAGCCCTAGCATTAATCGTAAGGCTCTCAATTGTCTTGTTTAGTTCTTCAAGGCTGCCACTATGATGCCTCCATCTGGTGAGGATGTTGTTGGCTTCACTTGGCTCCATCTCGTGTTAAGAAATCTGCAAGAACATTTTCATGAGATTTAATAATTTCAACGTCAAAATCATAATATTGACATTCCGCTTGCCATCTTAAAAGTCTGGCTTTCTCGGGTTTACTTCCTATTTTGTCTTTTAAGAAAGCATTAACACTTGTATTATCAATTTTTAGGATAAGTTTCTTTGCGGGTAGGAACATGGGCCATTTTTTAAATGCGCTGCGAACTGCATAGAACTCCTTCTCGTTGATGTGCCATCTTGCTGCATTATTGTCTGCAAATAATCCGCTGCAATATCTGCATGAGACTTCTCTTGTTGGTTCTATTTTTGTTAGAACAACTGCCCACCAATGGTCACTAGCATCTGTGTATAGCACCAGATCGTCTTCATCGTTGGGTATCACAAGTTTGGGCAGATTTTGACACAACTTCTTTAGTTGTTGGACTGCTCCTGTATGTTGTTATGTCCATTTAAACTCTGCGTCTTTTTTGAGCAGAGGACTAAACACTTTCCTGTAGCTCGCAAGGTTGTTAATAAACATTCCTGCAAAATTAACTAAACCCAAAAAACTTTAAAGTTGTTTAACCGTTTTGAGATTGTCAGGGCAATCACGTACCTTTTCCACTAAGTGTGTTTGGAGGATGATACCTGATTCGTCAATCTCAATGGCAAGGAATTCAATTTTCATTGTTAGGATTATAGCCTTCTTTTCGGATAGCACCAATCCTTCTTTGTGGCAAACATCTGAGAATATTTCCAGGTGTTTAACATGTTCTTTGACATTCCTTGAGGCGATGAGAATATCATCGACATAAACAAACATGAAGCTGAAGTAGTCTTTGAAAAGATTATCCATCTTCCTTTGATATATCTGTGGTGCATTTGCCAAGCCCATTGGCATAACATTCCAGATATAATGTCCCTGCGGTGTAGAGAAACCCATATACTTCTTGCTTTCTTCCTCCATCCTTATTTGATAAAAGCCCGATTTGCAATCGAACTTTGAAAAGACCTTCGCATTTTGGACGCAGTTGATAAGGTGTTCTCGGCTCGGGATATAGTATCCATCAAATTCCAAGATTTTGTTGATCCCTTGGTAGTTGATCACCAATCTTGGTTTTCCTCTTTTGATTTCACTATGATTCCAAACTAGGAACCCTGGACTGCTATATGGCGAGACTCCTGGTGAGATTAACTTAAGGTCAAGATGCTCCTTAAGAATCTTCTGCATATCCTTTCGATCGTTCTGATTCATCAGGATATGCTTGTATCTAACAAACTCATTTTCTTTGCCCTTTTGGACTTTTAAGGATGCTGTGAGATCTTGTTCCACCATGCAAGAGGATCTTCTTCGTAGTTCCTCCTGATTTTGGCTTTAACATCTTCTATCGAGATTTGTTCTTCGTTAGTGATGTCCAAGTGAGGAATTGGTTCTAGGCTAACCTTTAGGATCTCAATTGTTTGGTTTTTGATCCTTCTTTCTTTAAAGCCACCTAAACTGTCAATCCTAAGTTGAAGGATTGCCTTACCATATTTCCTATGATCTCTCATTTTTGGGTGTCGAAGTTTTCCTTCATCACCAAGCTTGCTGCGGAATTGAATTGGCAATTTTCGGAAGAATGCTTGCCTCAATCGTTGTACCAAGATCTTATGATCACATGGTGGTGTGAGGATAAGATGTCTTGATTCATTATCCTGAGTAAAACGTTTAAACGTTTACAAGAAATTGTTGCCGAGTAGGATATCGGCGCCGGTGTCGTGGAAATATATAGGGGGCGTCTTAACTTTGTACAATGGGGTACCACCCGCTCCTCCAATTAATATTTCCGCCTGTTTTATCCCTCTTTTGAAGATAATAATCTTCTTTGAGAAATCCCTTCTTGCAATTGCTGGTAAATCTTCGCCGATTTCTTCGGGGAACACTTCTGGTTTTGCTGTGCAAATTCTTGCTTCTGAGTCGATATACGCTGCAAAGTATTTGGCTCGGTATTTATCATACAACATCCTACTGAGATGTAGATTGAGAACGGACTGGTGGTCATCGAAATCTGTATCTTTTTCCTTCCACCGTGAACTCCATTCCCTCTGGTAATCTTTCCCAATGTTTATGATCCTCAAGAAATTCAATCCCAAGAACTAATTGTTCTGGGATCTTTCCTGCTTGCCCGTTGATGACGAAATCCATTCCACCTATTTTTAGGTTTCCTTGATATCTTCCAACAATAGGCTGCTTTAGATAATATAATGCCTCGCATGGAAGAGTATTATCCTTTTGAGTAATGTCGAAGATTACCTCGACTTCACACCATCCTCCTGGACATTGGAGTTCTCCTTTAGTTGTAAATCGTTTAGGTTCGATTACAACTTCGACAATCGGCTTATTTCCCCATGTTAGGCTATGCATTCTGTTTTCATGGAAAGAAATTCTCCTTTGGTCGAACCTTTGACTGGTGTTCTGATTGAACACTGGTTGGTCTCGAATGATCATATCCATTTCATGGATATGGGGCAGATCTGAAATTTCTGGTTTGACTACATGGGCAACCTTGTCAAAGATTTCAGGTATCTCGATGAACTCCTTTCTTCGGAACATGTCCGAATGGTGAGTGTTGGATAGGGCATAGGAAATACTGTAGGAGATCGAGTATGGCCTATTTCCTTCTTTCATCAACGCCTTGTTTTTGAAGTCTTGATGCAAGGTAAGAACCCTGTTGAAATCTCTATCAGCTAGATTATAAGCAATCTTCGGATAAACAAATGTTGCCACCTTTCCAGCGAATAGATTTCCTGACAACCCTCCAAGACATGCGTCTCTTAGGTTTTGAATTCTCCTATCAAAGATAGCAATGTCAATTGGTGAATTGATACCTTCTTTGAATGTTGCCTTGATCAAGATTCTTATGGCTCCGATATGAATCCATGACATCTTCTGGGAAATCTTTGGATTGAGTCGGCTTATTTCCTCTCTAATTTCGTTCATAGGAACTAGCTGCATTTCCATCACATTATTACTAAGCTCCATTGGGATAGCAATTTCTCCCGCCGTAACCTTATAAATGATGTGATGCTTTCTTTGCCTGAAACTTAGCTGGGCTAAGCTTCTTTCCACCTTTCCGATGGTGAATCCATCGTAAACTCGCAATCTTGGGTCTTCTCGCATGATTCTCATCAATGCTTTGTGAGATATGCTTGTTTGTGAGAAGAATCCTGACAAATCTTCTTGAACTTCCTGATGGCAGATTTCCTCGTCTTCAGTTTGATTCTGATTCCGACTCTGAAGACGCATCTGGTCCTTCGTCTTCTTCATATATACTTTCGTCGGACGGAATATCTTTAAACTGATATACCTGGACGAGATCCTAGAAGTAGACAACTTCTTCGAACTCTAGCGTTGCTTCAAACTGTCTGACTCCTCTTTTCTGGTTCTCCGGGCATTCTGTTGAAATGTGTCCCTTAGAACCACATGTCCAACAGTTGCAATCTTTGAAACTTTCATTTGCTCGTGTATGGGCTGTTCTGAAAGTTCTCCTTATTGGCGGTCTGCTCAATCCTCCTTGATTGGAGGTTGACCTGTCTCTGCTGGGTCCTAATCTCAGCCCTGATTTGTAACTTCGGGCCTTTTGTTTCGACCAGAATCTTCTTGGTTTCCATGAAGATCTTCTGTAGAACTTGCTTCTTTGCTTATAGGGGTGATCCCTATGCTTTATCTTTTTGTGTCTTTCGGATGCGCCTATGACGGTTGGAATGTCATTATCATCGCAGCAAAGACGGACTGATTTGTTGATCTTTTTCAGTCTCTTGAAATTCTTTAGAATTGCTGCCTTCTGGCACCATTCGGTTAACTTGGCTTTGAGAAAGGACATCCTTTGGGCAACTGTATCAACCCCAATAGGTGTATATTCTCGCAGTAACATTTCTCTCCACGGACTTGGTATTTTGGCAAAAAACAAGGGGATCGTCGTATCTTCATTGATTCGGCTCTTCCATCTGTACTCGGTGAACAACTTAATGTATAAGTCAACACTACATATGTCATGTAGCTCTAAGCTATACAATGCTTGTTCGTATCTTCTGACCTTCTCCTGGTCTCCTCCTCCGGTTTGGGGATCAACGAAGTATCCTTCTCCGATGAAGTATATTTTGAACAGCCTTGCCAGTCTGTCAACAATGTCTTTGAGGGCATCACCAGATAAAACCCCATGTCTTATTTCTGGAGTGGCATGCTCCCATCCGATTTTAACTGATCCCTCGAGGTTCATTTGTAACATCATAATGAACCCTTCTTTGTTGAGTTCCAGCGTTGCTGTTGCAATCCTCATAGCGGATGCCCATTCATCAATCAAGGCTTCTCGATTTTTGAAATCCAAAATATCCAAGTTGAGCATAAGCCCGTAAGGATGGATTGGATCTAATTGAGACTTTTCGTATGGCGTCCCGTGAACATCCGGCCTTCTCTCCCTATTCCGGGTTGGTACTGCCGTGAACATAGATCCTGCAACAAAATCATGCTGATGTGGCATGGGTTCTTCTCGGATTGGCTCTGGATTTGGAATGGAAGATCCGACATCCTCTGTAACTGCTGACTGTCCCTGGGGAGGATCTTGCCTCAGCACGACCGAACCTTCAAGTCCCCACACGTTTTCAAGGTTTAGTTCTGAAAACGATTCTGCAAGATCGGAAAGATCTTGCAAATTTCTGAAGTTGATCTCGTCTAGATTGAATCTGGACATGATCTTATGAGGTGCTGGGCTTTCCTCGTATTAAGGCCTCCATCCTCTCGTTTCTGGTCAACTCCCTTTGACTTCCACTGCTTTACCCTTTTGATGTAATAAGGGTTCCTTTCCAAATGATGGTGGTAACCATCCTCCTCGCCTCTTTTCGGATGGCCTTGGTATGGATTCCAAGTTCTTCATCCTTTGCTGGATATCTTGTAGATTCTCCAAGATCTCCTTTTGACGCCTAGACATGGTTTCAAGCTTGTCTTGGAGTTCTTGAATGTGCTCGGCATATGATATTGATGGTTACCATATGTTTGAACTATTTTCTCGACTTCCCTGAGGTCCTGAGACAGCTTAGAGCCATCTGTCTCGAGCTCGTGAAAATTTGGCAAAGCCAGATTACTCATCTATTATTCTTTTCGTTGATTAATCTCGTAATCCTTGAAATCTCAACCATGAGGCCATTAACAGCTATGAACTTAGCTCTAATGCCATGGAGATTGTCTGGTCTTTGACTAGCTAGGTTTACTAACTTAGTCATCAAGAGTTGGAGCTCTTGTTCTAGGGTAATACCATGCATAGTTTAGAGGCTTAGTATTGAACTTTGCTTATTAGCTTTTTTAAGGCTAACTTTTATAAGCTCGACTCTTTCAAGCCTAGCCTTCTTGATGGGGCAAGTCTTTCCTTTTTGTTCTAGGTCGCAACATAGAACCTCATGATGCTCGATATGCGTTTCATGAAACGCAAGGCATCTTGTTAAAGCATCGATAAAATGCTTAAGACTTGTAGTTTTAGGTCCTCTAAATGAGAACTGAACTGGAGGATACCAAATTTCATCCATAACTGATTATTCATGTATTTAATTACTCTACTCATAAGGGGATGAGCTATAATGAAATAATTTTCCATTTAAATAAATAACAAACTGACTCTGATACCAATTTTACAATTTCGAAACGAATTTGAAAAATAAAACTTCATCGGGTCAGAAATGTAATTTTTTAAAGTTAAAGACAAAAGTATCAAATGACTTTGAAAAGGTACTGGTCCAAAAAGAATCCCACACTCATCTCTTGACAAGTGTATCTCACTTTCGCAAGAAATGAGGTATTTTGCTATGTTTTCTAGAACACGTGGGTTGTTTTTGCTTTTTTTTTTATAACACAGGCCCCTGCCTATTTCGCAGAAGACCGGGAGGCTGCTTGCCAAAAACCTTTTTAAAAAAGAAGTACTGCCACGTACGTCACAAATTGATTACTTAATGTTGCAATTTTCTAATACGAAAGAAACATGGTTGACGTTGACGAAGTCGTGAGATGCTCCACCTGTATATCTACTATACTATACACGTTGCTAAGAAACTGTCTTGTTAGACATTTCTTAGGAAATTACACAATCATTAATTGCAAAAACTACCTCCTTTTACTGACAAATGCCTCAAATGAAATTTCAAAAATAGCTAAACCGACCTCAAAGTTCTATACATGCAGATTTATTATGTCTAGTATATATTTTCTGCTAATTTCTTACCATCGTGGATGGGTTCTTGTTAAAAACAGATATTCCAGTGAAACTACAAGTCTACAACTCAAAAAATATAATAATAATCATCCCTAAAAAATAGAAGGCGGATACCCTATATGCTTAATTTAGTCACAAATTGAGCTACCTGCTAAATAGTCTTCCAAGCCCAATCGAACTCCACAGAAATGTATTTTTGGACGAATTGGTCATTGGTCAATGTCTTATGTCTTAAGGAAACACGTATTTCCCCACCCTCTATATATATGTATATATATATATATATTCATGTACCAATTCAAAAATAAGTTGACATAAAATTCATCTTCATTCTACAAAACCGATCAAAGGTATAACAAAGACACTTACATATCCATGTCGTCAACTGATCAAAATGTAAGTTTGATATCTTTAATGGTTCTATTTTTTGCTAGTATACATAACTAGTTCCATTTATATATATGACCATCGATGAGATGATTTTGCTTGCTCTAAATTATATATAGTTTTCTTGTCTTGCTTTTCATTGGAGTTCATTATTTGATTTTTTGTGTTACGCTTACTAGGATTACTGTTGACTTTAATATCTGCTAGCGTATCTCCTTATTTTGTGGTTGCTGGCTTTTGGCTTGACTTAATACAGAATGCAAGTAAGTACTAAGGTGCCTGCAAGAATTTAGGTGATCAAGCTTTCACAATTTAGAAATTTGGCAACAGATTCGTCTTTGTCATGTTACTAGTTTTGACATGTTCCTGGAACAAATTAGTCTCTTAGTTTTCTATACTATCTTTATATTGCAATTGTGACAGGTTGGCAATTGGTTTTGCATAAAGACCTGTTTTTATAAATCGATATATATTTTGTTGTTTGGTTTGTGTTTACAGAAAACATGTGCAATTTGCTTAGAGAGTGTGGAAACAGGGAAAGCACAAGCCATCTTTACAGCTGAGTGCTCCCACTCCTTCCACTTTGGTTGTATTGGCAATAGTGTCACCCAAGGCAATTACCTCTGCCCTGTTTGCCGCGCTACATGGAAAGATCTTCCCTTCGTTTTTCCAAGCGCCAACGCGAACAACAACAATGTTTTTCCGGTTTCCCTTCCACAACCGCCAACAGAACCGGAGCCTCCTCGATTTTCTGATGACGAGCCCCTTCCTTCTATAACAGCTGATCCAACGCCTGATACTTCTTCATCTCGTGGCTTACCAAGCGTAAGCGTCAAGGTCACTCCAGAGCGCTCGGTCCTTGCTGCATCAGAATCTGTCTCATCTTTTGCGGTTCTACTTGGCCTTAAGGCGCCTTCCTTGTTGGAGAACACACGCCAGGCCCAACGTGCTTCTATAGACCTCGTTACCGTGCTGGATGTTAGTGGCAGTATGCACGGATCGAAGTTGAATCTCCTAAAGCGAGCTGTTAATTTTGTGATCGATAACTTGGGACCTTCTGATCGGTTGTCAATAGTGTCGTTTGCTACTCATGCTCAGAGACTTTTACCCCTGCGTAGAATGACCGAGCGTGGCCGCGAGGACGCGAAGAGGGCCGTGAATTTGCTATTGGCACGTGGTACGACAAACATCGTGGAAGGCCTAAAGAAGGGAGTTCAGGTTCTTGAAGAAAGACACCAACAGAATCCGGTTTCGAGCATCATATTCTTGTCTGATGGACAAGACACTTGTAACCACGGCAGGCGGTTTCACAACTCGAGTTTAGGACAGCCTCCGCAGTATATACGATTGTTGCCTGCTTCAATCTGTCCGGGAAACAGAGGACCAGGCGCGGAAGGCGAGCAGCAACATACTTTTCCCGTCCACGCTTTTGGCTTTGGTACTGACCACGATGCTCTGGCGATGCACTCCATTTCTGATGCATCAGGCGGTACCTTTTCTTTCATCGAGTCGTACGAGACGGTGCAAGATGCGTTTGCAAGCTGCATTGGTGGTCTTCTGAGTGTGGTGACACAGGAGCTTCGTGTAATTGCCAAATCAGCATCGAACGGGGTGCAAATTATATCGATTCCTTCTGGACGTTTCGCGAGTGCAATCTCTAATGAAGGATCTCAAGGGACAATAATTGTTGGGGAGCTTTATGCAGACGAGGAAAAAGAGTTTCTAATCAACTTATCAGTCCCAGTACTTCCAAATTATACCACCGAAAGCGAAGGGAAGACGTCTCTTTTAGATATTACGTGTTCTTATAGAGACGTTGTATCCGAGGAGATGGTACACATTGAATGTGACTTAGTTGAGATAAGACGACCAACGACTGTCGCACCTCAAGATGTGATAGTGAACTTAGAGGTCGACAGGCAGAGGAATCGGGTTAATGCTGCAGAAAGCATTGCAGAGGCTCAACAAATGGCGGAAACAGGCAATCTGACTGGCGCACAGGCGCTCCTGTCGACTAGGAGAACAACTCTTTTAGCTTCACGGTCTGGCCAAGTGGGCGACGGTCTATGCATGTGGCTTGAGTCCGAGATGAAAGAAACGGAACAAAGAATGGCGAGTCGTTACTTATATGAACATCAAGGCCGAGCTTACGCTCTTGCAAACATTAGCTCGCATGCTACTCAGAGGGCTACAACTAGGGGTAGCCACGTCCTGGGAGTACATTCAGTGGGAGTACAATCAATGCAGAGCACTAACGCCGCTAGTTTTAACGCCTATGCGACGCCGAATATGGCCAATATGGTGAGCAAGTCTCAGCAACTGATTAGCAAGACAGACAATGTCCCTCCAAAGCAAGAATGAAATTTCTTACCGTTGATACTGTAATAAAGATTGTGTTTTGATTGAAGTGAGCTTTTTTTTTTCTTTTTCATTGTACCCTTCTGTTGTAATCTTTCAAATAAGTTTCTGTTTTAAACTTGGCATTGTGACTAAGTTCAATGGTTTTTTGTGAATCTTTATATGTTTACCGATTACAGGCATGGATTAAAATTTTGGTTTCGGGGTAGTTTCGATCAGCTAAATATTAGAAACATTTCGTAATATTTCGTGAACTTTTCGACATGTTTCGAAGAATTCGTAAAATTGTGGTTATAGCTATATATAACATGGAAAAGACATGTATTTTTCGTTTCGATTGAGTAAAAACCAAAACATTTCGGTACTTTTCGAGAAAAAGTATATGGAAGTTTTGATCCATTATTACAGGTTAGAACAGAAACGTAAATTTGTTAAATGGTATTGTTGATTTTTGTTACTCACAGTTGAATTGTGCTATACTGGTTGTTACCTAAATAATCTGATTCAACTTGATAGACCTTGTACAATAAGTATGACATCAGTATTATATATGAGTAAAATGCAAAAAACTACCCTGTGTTATTTCTAATTGGCAAAAAAATTACTGTGTTATTTTTATTAGCAAAAACCCCCCTGTGTTATCCATAAATTAGCAAAAACCCCTTTCATGACATATTTTACAATGACAGTACCAATAATTAAGGATTTATAAGTATTACAATTTTATAATAAACATATACTTGTTACAATAAATATTATGCATCTTGTTATAAATTTTTTAGATTTTTTTAAAATTGCATAAAAACATAATAAAATTAGTCGGTACCGTAATTATATTTTTACAGATCTAAAAACTAAGTTTTTCTTCAAAATTAATAAACAAAAATATGCATACAATTTAATTTGAACATTATTAGTTCCATATGTATCAAAGACATACAATAAAAATCATATTTTGAGATCAATCTCAGTATGTGCGAATTAATTCAGTGTAGTAGGGGGGTTTTTGCTAATTTATGGATAACACAGGGGGGTTTTTGCTAATAAAAATAACACAGGGTTTTTTTGCCAAATAGAAATAACACAGGGTAGTTTTTTGCATTTTACTCAAAAAAAATATACAGTCCCACTTTTATGGTTTCTGTAATCCAGCCTCGATCACATAGGCAACCGACTTAGCCAGTATTTTTTTTTATCTCCCACGTATCATTTTTTTTATGGTTTCTGTCATATGCAAATCTTAATTATTTTCAACTTAAGCCTCAAATTCATAATACACAAAGGTTCCTACTTGTTTTGTTATATCATTTCTAGGTTTTAAGCGATGTGTTTTACTTATGATTTTTAAATCGTTGAAGTCTTATTATTTCCTTGTAAAGAATTAATAATATGGTTGGACTCTAAAGTATTCAAAAAAACCAAATAAATTAGATAAATTCACAAGAAACTAATTTTTTTCTTCATAAAAATAAAAAATAATAAAAATTCATCATCGAACAACATAATCAAACATTGACCATCGTACATCGAGAAAAAAAGAAACCGCAACACAAAAAATGAGCATTTTCGTTCAGTTTGTTTTCATTTCAAAAGAATCAATAAAAAATAATCAATTGATTGGGATGGTTCCCTTCCACAAAAGGTGCAAATGGCATATCATTTCGATTTGTTAAATATATCTTATCAACCTAAAAAATATTTTACAATCTGCCTTCATCGTCAAAATTCCTCAAATAAAAGAAATTCCATTTTTTGTGTTTGCGTACTAAAATATTCGTGCATAGCTTGTGAGACGCTGATAGTTGTCAATATAATTTCTAACATCATTTTCATCGAAAGTTAAATTCTCGTGACCTCCAACTTCAACCATTAGAGAATGATATGACTTATTTGTTCTAATTCTCAAGTCAGAATTTAATTCTAGCATTTGCTTATCTTTTGCATTCATATACTTGTGTGACCTGTAAAATCTTGCACTATGGTGTTGTCACGATTATGATTAAGAATAATTTTTCTAACCATCCATTGTGATCATTCAATTTAATCTTCATCATTGCATCACAATCTATTCTTTTTTGAGGTCTAAGATTTCTTACTGTATTACATAATGAACACAACAAAATACATCACATATTTTCTCATGAATATTTCGAACACCAAAACTTACGTTTTTTGAATACAAATTATAAAATCATATACATCTTCATACGAATCTCGCACTTGAACACCAAAACTTACGTTTTCTGCATACAAATTGTAAAAACATCTTCATAACTGTCAAATAACATACCTATGGTATGTGAAATTGGTAGCTTCTTAATTATAGACTTATAGTAGATCTTATTTTTATCAATCTCAACGTTGTCCATCTAAAAAAGAAACACATTTTTTTTTTGTTAAAAATCTAAGAATTTAGTCAAATAACGTAGATCAATATTTACTTAGAAAAAATTATACAGGTCTTCAATAATTTTAAAAACCAGAGGCACAAAACAGAACTACAATTATCAAAAAGTGGAAGTGGACGATATAAAAGGACTTAATTATATATGGTTCCCATTTCTTAGTTATAGTATATATATTTGTAATTCATTTCATCACTCACAGGAGAAACTTCGAAAAAAGTATGACTTTAAT
Source organism: Linaria vulgaris (assembly GCA_948329865.1). Taxonomy (NCBI): domain Eukaryota; kingdom Viridiplantae; phylum Streptophyta; class Magnoliopsida; order Lamiales; family Plantaginaceae; genus Linaria; species Linaria vulgaris. The sequence continues at coordinate 131,727,003 of OX415249.1, forward strand.
TATTGTAAAAAGGAGTACGCCACGTCACAAATTGATTGCTTAGGAGTTTGATATTGTAATTATTTAATCTAATATGAAAGAAAAATGGTTGAATTGACGAAGTCGTGAGATGCTTCCCCATATTTTTATCTACTTGACACATTGCTAAGAAATTGACTTGTTAGACATTTCTTAGAAATTTCACAAACATTAATTGCAAAAATACCTCCTTTTACTAGCAAATACCTCGTATGAAATTTCAAAAATAGATAAAACCGACCTTTAAATTATATACATGCATGCAGATTAATTAAGTCTATCATAAACTTTTTGCTAATTTCTTACCATCGCGGATTGGTTTTTGTTAAAAAGAACGAAGCCTAATAATCTACAATATATTTGTCAAATATTAAAAAGAGATAAATCATAGTGAAACTATAACTCAAGAAATATAATCATAATCATCCCTAAAAATTAGAAGGCGGATATTCCTATGTTTATTACAAATTGACCTACCTGCTAAAAAATCTTCCAAGCCCGATCAAACTCGACAGAAATGATTATTTTGTAGGAATTGTTCAATGTCTTATGCGATAAGGAAACACACATTTCCTGCAGGACGATTAAATCATCCCCCCCCCCCCCCCCTAACTCTCTATATATATTCATGTACCAATCCAAAAATAAAACAAAATCTATCTTCATTCTCCAAAGTACGATCAGAAGTATAACAAAGGCACTTATATATCCATGTCTTCACCTGATCAAAATGTAAGTTTGATCTCTTCAATGGTTCTACTTTTGCTATTATACATGATTAGTTCCATTTATATATATATGACCATTGATGAGATGATTTTGCTTGTTAAAATTATACATAGTTTTCTTGTCTTACTTTTCATTGGAATTCAATTACCAGATATATGATTCTATTGTCAGGTTATATGAAATGAGGCCTACTTGATCTTGATCATTTGAGTTTTTGTGATTTATTTTTGTGTCACGCTTACTAGGATTAGTACTGTTGATTTTAATATTTGCTAGCGTGTCTCCTTATTTTGTGCTTACTCCAGAGCGCTACATGGAACTACCTTCCCTTCGTTTTTCCAAATGCCAAGGCCAACAACAACAATGCCTTCCCGGTTCCCCTTCGACAATCGTCAACAACACGCGAGCCTCCTCGATTTTCTGATGACGAGCCCCTTCCTTCTATAATATCTGATCCAACGCCTGATCCATCTTCATCCCGTGGTTTACCAAGCGTAAGCGTCAAGGCCATTGCAGAGCGCTCTGTCCTCGCTGCATCCGAATCTGTCTCTAGTTTTGCTGTTCTTGTTAGGCTGAGGGCACCTTCTTTGTCTGAAAACACGCGCCAGGTCCAGCAGCGTGCTTCTATCGACCTCGTGACAGTGCTGGATGTTAGTCTCAGCATGGAGGGACCGAAGTTGGATCTCCTAAAGCGTGCTGTTAATTTCGTGATCGATAACTTGGGTCCTTCTGATCGGTTGTCGATTGTGTCATTCGCTTATGATGCTCAGAGACTCTTACCCTTGCGTAGAATGACAGAACGTGGCCGCGAGGATGCGAAGAAGGTCGTGAATTTGCTATCAGTACAACATTCGACAAATATTGTGGAAGGCCTAAAGATGGGAGTTCGGGTTCTCGAAGAAAGACGGCAACAGAATCCCGTTTCGAGCATCATATTCTTGTCTGATGGACAAGACAATTGTAACTACACCTACCACAGCACGCGGTTTCAGAACTCGAATCATGGACAGCCTCCACAATATCTACGTTTGTTGCCTGCTTCCATTTGTCCTGGGAACAGAGGACCAGAAGCGCAAGGCGAGCACCAACGAACTTTTCCAGTTCACGCTTTTGGTTTTGGTACCGACCACGATGCTGTGGCAATGCACTCCATCTCTGATGCATCTGGTGGTACTTTTTCATTCATAGAGTCTTACGAGGCGGTGCAAGATGCATTTGCGAGCTGCATTGGTGGTCTTCTGAGTGTAGTGACTCAGGAGCTTCGTGTTGTCGCCAAATCAGCATCGAACGGGGTGCAAATTGTGTCGATTCCATCGGGACGACACGTGAATGAAATCTCTAGTGAAGGATCACAAGGGACCATAATTGTTGGGGAGCTTTATGCAGATGAGGAAAAAGAGTTTCTAATCAACTTATCAGTCCCAGTACTTCAAAATTATGCCACCGAAAGCGAAGGAAAGACGTCCCTTTTAGATATTACGTGTTCTTATAGAGACGTTGTATCCGAAGAGATGGTACATATTGAATGCGACTTAGTTGAGATAAGACGACCAATGACTGTCGCACCTCATGACATGATAGTGAACTTAGAAGTCGACAGGCAGAGGAATCGCGTCAACGCTGCAGGGACCATTGCAGAGGCTCAACGAATGGCGGAAACAGGTAATCTCACAGGCGCACAGGCCCTCCTATCCAATATGAGAACGACTCTTTTAGCTTCTCCGTCCGGCCTAGCAGGGGACAGTCTATGCATGTGGCTTGAGGCCGAGATGAAAGAAACGGAACAAAGAATGGCGAGTCGTTACTTATATGAACATCAGGGCCGAGCTTACGCTCTTGCAAACATCAGCTCGCACGCTACTCAGAGGGCTACGACTAGGGGTAGCCACGTCCTGGGAGTGCAATCAATGCAGCAGAGCGTTGCCGCCGCTAGTTTTAACGCCTACGCGACGCCCAATATGGCCAATATGGTGAGCAAGTCTCAGCAACTGATTAGCAAGACAGACAAAGTCCCTCCAAAGCAAGAATGAAGTTTCTTAACGTTGATACTGTAATAAAGATTGTGTTTTGATTGAAGTGAGCTTTTTTTTCTTTTTCATTGTACCCTTCTGTTGTAATCTTTCAAATAAGTTTCTATTTTAAACTTGGCATTGTGACTAAGTTCAATGGTTTTTTGTGAAGCATATTTATAAAGATTCTATTGTACAGTTATGTTCGAACAGAAACTCGTAAATTTGTAAAATGGTAGTGTTGATGTTTGTTACTTACTATTAAACTATCAAAACCAACACATTGTAAAAGTTTCCATTTTAGGAAACTGTTTTGAAAGTTAGTTATTCCGTTATAAAACAGAATACTAATATTAGTAAGCTAGTTGTTAGTTTGTTTAGAGTTAGGAGAAGGAATCCGATTGAAAAGAGGATTGCTCTCATTCCTCCAGTATATATAGACACCAAATCACACATCACAACTCAATTGATTCACTTGTAAATTCCACCAAAAATTCTCTCACAGTTAGTTACACTTTTCTTGATTATCAATAAAGTTTTTGCAATGTTTTCTTTATTTTTGCTCTCTGAATCATTCTGGATTCAACAAGTTTTCATAGTATCAGTTTACCAGTCTCGTTACCGATCCTAAACGCTTCCGCCACTCCTCTCCGATCGCCGATCGCCGCCGCTCCTGGTCGCCTTCTCCGATCATCCTACTCTGCAACTGTTTCTTGCTTTCTTCTGCAAGTCTTCTCTTCTGCAACTTTTCTCTCTATATTGCGACGGTGTGCCATTGATTGAGATCAAATGACAGAACCCAACGCTCCTTCAACCTCTACTACATCTCTCCCAGTCAAGAATCCCAGTGAAGATTCTGCCTCTGTCTACTTTCTTGGCACTCATGACTACACTGGTCAATCCATTGTAAGTGACAAGTTTAATGGTACTAATTACATAGCCTGGAGCAAGAGTATTGTCATGGCGTTGAGTATTAAGAATAAACTTTGTTTTGTTGATGGTTCTTTGTCCCAACCTGATGGGAGAGATGCCTCTTTACTTGTCTGGTGGACTAGGGCAAACACATTAGTTCTGTCTTGGTTATTCAATTCCATTGAGAAGCATGTGAGGCAAAGTTTGATGTATTTTGATAATCCTCGAGATTTGTGGCTTGAGTTAAAGAATAGATATGATAGGACTGATGGTTCAAGGGTTTATCAACTACAAAAATCCCTTTGAACTATAACACAGGGATCACTCTCCATTACTGAGTATTATAACTTTTTCAGATCTCTGTGGGATGAGTTTGTGAGTCAGAGACCTATTGTTATGTGTACTTGTGGTTTGTGTACTTGTAATGTCAATAGGACAATGGTTGATATGCAGCAATATGATTCAGTTCTCAAATTCTTAGTTGGTTTAAATGATACCTTCTCTGCAATCAGAAGCCACATTCTGCTAGTTACTCCACTGCCTGCTTTCTCCAAAGTGTTCTCTCTGTTGTTGCAAGAAGAGCAACAAAGAGATCTTTATACTCACAACACTGCAGTAGATTCTCTAGCTATGTTTACTAGGCAGAAGAGTGGTCAAGATTCCCAGAGTTATCAACCACAGGGTAATCAAAGAAGCTACAACCAGACTGCACCTTCCAAGAATTTTAAACCTCCAATGTCAAAAGAGGATAAGAAGAAGCTGCGTTGTACACATTGTGGCTTTAATGGTCACACTATTGATACATTTTTTCAGATACATGGTTATCCTCCTGGATGGGAAGGGCCAAAAGGAAAGAGGAAGATGCAAAACAACTCTGCTAATGTTGTTCAATCTTCTTCAAATACTGAACCTTCCTCCAGTCACAAGACTCCAGCTTCTCCTGACATAGCCCTCTTTGAGCAATTCATGGCATTCAAACTGGCTCATGAACAGGCACATACTTCATCAGCTGGTCTTGACACTACTCAGCACTATGCTGCTTCAGCAGCCACTGGTATTTCTGTTCCCCTTGCTTTATCCTCTCAATGCATTCAACATAGTGTTCACTCTGATAAGTGGATATTAGATACAAGGGCTACAGATCACATGATATGTCAAATGAATTGGTTTATTACTAAGCCTACTCCTGTAGAAGTACCTATATATTTACCAAACAATAGCTTAACATATGCCACATTCATTGGTTCTGTTAAAATGTTAGCTGGTCTTATTCTGAATAATGTACTGTTTGTTCCTTCCTTCACATATAATCTATTGTCTATATCCAGGTTGACTTCTCACAATCACCTTTTAGTTATGTTTATGGCTTCTTCATGTCTATTACAAGACTTCATAAACAAGAGGATGATTGGTTTTGCTAAACTGCAAAACAACTTATATGTGCTTGAAATAAATTCAGCATCTGCAGCTACTGTTATCTGTAACTCTGCCTCTTCTAATAATGTCTGGCATTTAAGACTTGGTCATGCTCCTTTAGATAAGCTGAAGAATATCTCCAACCTATATGTCACTGGATCCACTAAAGATCACCACTGTGAAGTTTTCCATCTGGCCAAGCAGAAAAGATTGCCTTTTAATTTAGAGTAACTTGTACTTCTGCCTCTTTTGAATTGATACACTGTGATGTTTGGGGGCCTTACTCTGTACCTACTAAAGAAGGATTTAGATACTTTCTTACTATAGTTGATGATTTCACTAGATGTACTTGGCTGTATCCCCTTAAACAAAAGCCAGAAGTAAAGGATCATTTACTCAATTTCTATCACATTGTATTGAATCAGTTCCATGTTTCTATTAAAATTGTTAGAACTGATAATGGCACATAATTCATTTTGAAAGGATTCTATGATAAATATGGTATTGTTCACCAAACCAGCTGTGTTGAAACACCACAGCAGAATGGATTGGTTGAAAGAAAACACCAACACCTCTTGCAAGTTGCAAGAGCATTAAGGTTTCAATCCAATGTTCCATTAAACTTCTGTATTTTTGTGTATCCGCTGCAGCCTATATCATAAATAGATTACCTTCTAAAACTTTAAACAATAAATCACCTTATGAAATACTGTATAACAAACCTCCTGAATATGATTTATTGAAGAGTTTTGGATGCTTGTGCTATGCCTTCACTATTTCAGCTCACATAACAAAATTTGATCCAAGAGCAGTACAATGTGTCTTTGTGGAATATCCAAGAGGAACTAAGGGTTATTTACTTTATGATTTGCTACACAAAAAGACATTCATTTCCAGAAATGTAGTATTTCATGAGCAAACATTTCCTTTCCAAAATCACAAAGATAACATAAACAATCCTACTGTAGTCAACACAGAAAATTCTCTTTGTACTGATCCTTTTATCAGCAGCTCTATACCAGTGCAAGTGGTTCCTGAGAATCCAGCTCCACAAGATTCTTCCATTCACACTGAGCCTGCCACTTTTTTTTTTTTTTTTTTTGATAACCAACAATCAGTGCATTAATAGGAAAAGTCATTACAAAAATTGGTCAATGGGAACCCCCCATCACAAAAACAATTAATTGGGAGTCATGAACATTCAAGTGTTTGAACCAACAAAACAAAGAAGCCCAACAAGCTAGGTTATGGGCGGCATAATTCACAATACGAGAGATAAATTTAAACCTCCAAATGGGCCAATTGTGCCAAATTTTCCGAATGGCAATAACAATAGGAGAAATTGTCCACGGAATAATAGCCAAAGGATCAATAATAGAGCTAATAAGGATGAGATAATCTGATTCAAGAATGGCCTTCCTTGATTTAGCATGGTTAAGACTTTGACAAGCATGGAAGAGGGCAAGGGCCTCGACAACAATTGGTTCCATGCAAAGGTGGAACGAAGTTGATGCGAACAAAATAGAGCCATTTGAATCCCGGATGAGGAAGGAGGTGTAAGCTCTTCCAAGCTTGAAGGAAGCATCACAATTGACTTTGATCCACCCAAGCCGCGGTTTTGTCCATTTGTTGGAAACTGGCGCACTAATTACCAAGCATTTGAGCATTTGAGCCCGCCAATGTTCTTCTGCCGAAGCGTTGGCCTTAGAAACAATTTCCTGAACTGTCAAAGAGTTAGCACCATGAACAATATTATTTCTATTTTGCCAAATAAGATCACAAAGAGTGCCAAAATAAATTAAGCATCTATCCTTATCATAAGAGTTTAGAAAGAAACTCCCTTTGTTAAAAATAAAAAGCTCAATCCATTCTTGGATGGTCCACCGGCGAAAAGCATTAATGTTGATGTTCCAAGTAGAGAGGAGCCAAGCTTGGACCGTAAATGGACAAGTAAGAAAAGTATGCTCCATGGTTTCAATATCCGAGTTACAGACTGGACAAGAGACATCTTGAATTTTGAAAATAGAGTTAAGTTTGCTTCTAATGGGAAGGACTTTAGAAACCATCTTCCAAATGAGGAGCTTATGCCTATTATGAATCTTGGCACTCCACATCTTTTTGAAAAGTTTTGAAATATTAGGATCAAGATTTGGAAACCTATGAGATTGATGAACAATATATGCACTCTTGGAGGAGAAAATCCCTAACTTGGAGGGAATCCAGAGTGGAGAGGGACTCGAAGCAATTGGAGAAATTTGAATTTTAAGAATTTCTTTAACCACGAGTTGATCAAAATTTGCTGTGAGAATAACAACATCCCAAGAATTTGAGATCGGGCAAATAAGAGACTTGACATATAATATGTCATCTTGAGAAGGATCAGGAGGTTCTTTAGGTTTTGGAATAAATCCATTAATAGTAGGAATCCAAGGATCCTCCCAAATTCGAACTTTAGAACCATGGAAAATGGGAAAACATAAACCTTTCAAGATAATGTCACGACATTTTAGAATATCTCTCCAAATCCAAGAGAGATTAGACTTAGAAACAGATGCCAAAAAAAAATCATCTTTACGGAGGTATTTAGATTTGAGGGTTTGAATCCATAAGTGCTTTATTAAAATCGGCCGTACGGCAAAGCCCAAGCCCTCCCAAAAATTTAGGAAGACAAATAGAGTCCCATGTTTTAAGAGCAAGAAAGTTTCCATTGTCATTAGTTCCCCACCAAAATTTACGAATAGTCGCATCTATTCGGTTGCAAGTAGCCACAGGAAGGAGGAAAGATGACATCGGGTAAATGGAGGTGGATTGGGCAACAGATTGAGCGAGAATGAGACGACCCGCTTGAGAGATATTAAGCTTTTTCCAACCCGAGAATCTTTTATTCAAAGCAATTTCAACATTTTTAAAAGCTTCTTTGCGGGAAGTTTTACAAAAAGGGAGACCCAAGTGCTGAGTTTTATGAGAGCATTCCAAAACACCAAAAATATTGAGAATATTATCTCGGCAAGATCGATGGGTGTTACGGCTAAAGTGCACAAAGGACTTAGATTTGTTGAGAAGTTGAGAGTACCAACTACAAAACATGTTGAGAGTGTTCTGAATATAAATAGCATTTTCCATAGTAGCTTTCCCAAATATCACCAGATCATCTGCATAGAGAAGGTTAGAAATAGAAGGAGATGTACGAGACACCTTAATGCCTTTAAGAAAGCCTATTTTTTCCTGATGCAAAAGCATACGTGAAAGAAGCTCAGAGTAAATAACAAAGAGATAAGGAGAGAGGGGGTCTCCCTGTCTGATGCCCCTAGAAGGTTTGATGTTGCCATACTTGCTGCCATTTATCATAATAGAGTAAGAGAGAGAACATATGCATTCTTTAATCCATAAGATAAATTTCATATTAAAGCCCAGATTTTCCAAAATACAAAGGAGAAGATTCCACTCAACTCTATCAAAAGCTTTGGCAAGATCAATTTTAAAAGCCATAAAACCATTTTGACCCTTTCGGTTATGAATATAATGCATGATCTCATGGGAGAGGATCGTGTTATCATTAATATTTCTACCTTTAATAAAAGCAGATTGACAAGGGGAGATAAAACGATCAAGAAGGGGTTTAAGCCTATTAGCCAAAATCTTTGAAATAGTTTTGTAAGTAATATTGCAAAGGCTAATAGGCCTAAAGTCTTCCACATGAGAGGCATTCGGCTTTTTAGGAATAAGCGCAATAAAAGTGTGGTTCAAGTTTTTTAAAGAAGAGCTATTTTTGAAGAAATCATGAACCGCATCAATAAGAGCTTTTCTAGTAGTACCCCCAAAAGTTTTTATAGAAAGCAGCCGGAAAACCATCGGGCCCAGGGCTTTTGTCATTAGCAAAAGAAAAAAAAGCACTTTTAATTTCCAAAGGGGACGGTATGGAACAAAGACCAAAGTTATCATCATCAGAAATGACATTAGGAAACAAGGAATTTAAATCCAAGGGATAGGGGGGCGAAATCATGTTGCAAGAAGAAGTGAAAATATTATTGAAATAGTTCGAGAAAGAGATTCCAATACTATTCCAATCATAAGCAACAGTGCCATCATCATTTTCAATAAAATCAATGTGATTGTAACGACTATGGAGGATGCTTTTAACATGAAAGTATTTAGTGTTGGCATCACCATCCTTAAGCGATTTTTCACGAGATTTTTGTTTCCAAAAGGTGTAAAGTCTTTTATACCAAATATCCAAATCACTTTGCAACTTTTTACAATAAGATAAATTATCAGAAGTTTGGGGCCCTGATTGCAAGATAGAGATTTGATCAGTAATGCTTTTAATAGAAGTTTGAACATGCCCAAAGTGGTGATAATTCCAATATTTAAGAGCTTTTTGGACCTTGAGGGTTTTAAAAAGCAACTTAGTAATGGGATTACCATATGTAAAAGAGTTCCAAGCATGCTCAACAATATCAAAACATGTAGGATCTGAAAGCCACCCTGAAGGGTTTAAAACCCTTATTACACCGTTTCTGAGTGTCAAGGAGGATCGAGCAATGGTCAGATCCAATCGCCGGTAGATGGTCAATCTGGGCAAGAGGGAAGAGCATACACCATTGGTCATTGACCACTCCTCTGTCAATCCTTTGTTGGATGTTGTTGGAACCATCCCTGCCATTATTCCAAGTAAAATCAGCTCATGTAAAACCCAAATCAGACAAGGAGAGATTATCCAAATCAAATTGAAGACTGTGATTAGAGGAAGAGGCAAAGGATCTCCCCCCAAGTTTTTCGGACTGATTTTGGATATCATTAAAGTCTCCCATCAAAACCCAAGGGCCATCAAAAAGATGAGTCAAAGACTCGACTTGTTTCCAAAACTCAATCTTAGATGCTGCATAGGGGGGGCAATAAACTCCTGTGAATTGCCAAGTAGTGGTGCCAGGGTAAGAGATATGGACATTGATTAAAAAAGAGCTTTGGCGGGTAACAATAATCTGAGTATCAGGCTTCCAAGCGAGACAAATACTGTCTGCAGTACCAGTCGGTGGAACAAGAACATAATCGATTAACATAGCTGAACGAAGAGAAGAAATAATAGGGGAGAAGAGAGATGTCTTGATTTCTAAAATGAACAGAACATCGGGGCGAGACTTGAGGAGCAGCCCCCTGAGAGCTCGGATTGCCTTAGGCTGCGCAAGCCCTTGGCAATTCCAAGCGAGAAATTTCATTGGAAACTAATTACTTGACTCCTCGTTCAACGAGGAGTCTTCCAATGATTTTTCATTGCAAATTTCAGTAATGGAAACAGAGTGATTGTTAGGAGTAAGGGTAGAACTGTTGAGAGGTGAGAAAGATAAAGTGATGGGAATGGATATACTGTCATCACATGTGGACAAGAATTTTGTTCTTTTAGTGTTAGTTTCATTCAAATGAATGAGAAGGGATGCCACGGAGTCTAATGGGCGTTTCTGGCTGGATTGAGTGGCGTCAGAGGTGGTGGAGGTGGTGGCGTCCATAGACAGAGGTTGTAGACGAGGAATGAGCAGTTTTCTAGTGGCAACATAAGGATTTGGTCGATGTAGTGTCAATTGTTTGGGGAATTTGTCACTTTCAGCAGTAGAGCCTGATTGAGCTGTGCGGGGAGTGGATACGGAGTGATTAATGGTTGATATGGGAGGAGCAGAGTGCACTTTAGATTCTGAGGTGTGGATGGTAGTAGTTTGGCTGACAATATTTGGGCTTTTTGTGATTGTGATAGGAGGGAGCAAATGATTTTTTGGAGTTTCTGAACTTGGGTTAGGCATATGGGCCTTTTTATTATTTAGACTTTGCAAAAAGGGAAGGCCAGAATTGGTGATTGGTAGACCTGGATTGGCAATAGGTAGGCCCATTTTAAGCTGAAACACAGGATTTGGGGTGAGGGTGCTTTCAGTTTTCAGCCAGGCGCCGTACTGCCGGAAAGTAGTGGTGGCTCCGCCCAGAGTGGTTTTGCATTCCAGAAATCCATGACCCAAGAGGCCACAACTATAACAAAAAATCCCCAATCTCTTGTATCGAACCTCAACATGCAGTAATTTGCCGTTTGTGGTAGTGAATAGGACGTTGTCCTTCAAAGGCTTTCTAATATCAACCTCAACTTTTATGCAAAACGAGTGGCGCGATTTCACATTGGAGCCCAATTTTTCCAAAGAGAGGAATCTGCCCATAATATTCCCAATGATAGATGCATTTTCCACATTTATATAGCTGAGGGGAAGATGAGAGATTTTACACCAAAACAAGATGTAGTTTAAATCGACCTCAAACATGGCAAGATCCGGCGGCCAATGCTTGATGATAATCTGACTTTTGTTGAAAGACCAAGTGGAGTTTAGGACTTTCTCGAAGTCGTCTTTGTCACTGAAATCGCAAGAGAAAAGATTATTTTGAAGGTTATGAAAGGTGAGCTTTTTCTTTGGTTTCCATGCTTGGAGCATGGCTACTTTGAAACCACCAAAGTGAGCTTGGTGGTCGGAGAGGACGAATGTAAGCATTGAGAGCTCAGTGGGTGGATTTGCGATGTCGGGGAGTGGAGGACTCTCTGAAGGCTCAGAGATCTTAGTTTTCATAAAGTATTGGGCTAGAATTTGGTCTGAATCCATGGCAAGAGAAGGTGATGGCGGCTGGAAATCAAGAAAAAATGAGGAAAAAACCATAGCAAAAGGGATCTCTAGCAAGAGAGAGAAAGAGTGCGCCACTCAGGGAGACTAAAGCTTGAGCCTGCCACTTCTGTTGATAGTTTCAGCAACAACCAAGTGCCACACACTCCACAACATGAGCAACACATAGAAGTAGACAGTTCATTCTCTAATTCTATGACTCCAGGAGCCATTTCTCATAACTCTGCAGAAGTGCAACATTCTCATGTTGCACCAGGTATATCTGAACCTCCTCAACCACATGATGAACTCCCTACTACTAGAAAGTCATCTAGAACTATTCATACTCTAGCATATCTCAATATATATGATTATCATCTACCACAATCTTTGCATAAAGCTAACTGTACCTCAACTTGTACTTATGTGAAATATCCTATATCTCAGTTCTTGTCTACTTCAAACTTATCTTCTACACATAAAGCTTTCACTGCTTCACTGACTATGTCTCAAGAACCAACATCCTACACTCAAGCCAGCAAATCAGCTGAATGGATAGATGCAATGAACAGTGAAATAGAAGCATTAGTAAAGACAAGAACTTGGATACTAACTGATTTACCCCCTGGTCAGAATTTAATTGGTTGCAGATGGGTATACAAAATCAAACATAAAGCAGATGGAACAATAGAGAGATACAAGGCAAGGCTTGTAGCAAAAGGTTACACACAGGAGGAAGGACTGGATTACTTTGATACTTTCTCTCCAGTAGCCAAACTCACTATAGTTAGAGTTCTAATAGTTGTAGCTGCAACAAATAATTGGTTCTCAAACAATTGGATGTTAACAATGCCTTCTTTCATGGAGACTTAGATGAAGAGATATACATGAAGCCACCTCCTGGATATCTCAAACCAAAGGACAGCAGAGTTTGCCTTCTAAAGAAGAGTCTTTATGGCTTGAAACAAGCCTCAAGACAGTAGTATCAAAAGTTAACTTCATGTTTAGTGTCCTATGGTTTTGTCCAGTCCATATCAGTTTCTTCTCTATTCATTAAACAACACAACACATCATTTACTGCTTTATGTATTTATGTGGATGATATCATATTAACAGGGAATAACATTGATGAGATTAACAAAATAAAGGAACATTTAGATAACATGTTCACTATAAAAGACCTGGGCTCACTAAAGTACATATTAGGCATTGAAATAGCCAGATCACAATCTGGTATATCTTTATGCCGGAGAAAGTACTGCCTAGATATACTCACAGAGGCTGGATATCTTGGTTGCAAACCCAGTAATACTCCAATGGATTACAAGCTTAAACTACTGAGCAATGATTCTAATGATTTGGCTGATCCTTCTGTATACCGCAGGTTAGTTGGAAGATTGCTCTACTTAACTATCACAAGACCAGATATCAATTACAGTGTGCAGTGCCTAACACAACACATGGCAAAGCCAACAACAAACCATCTAGCAGCTGCACATAGAGTGCTGAGGTATCTGAAAGGAACAGTAGGGAATGGAATATTTCTTTCAGCCAAATCAGATCTGCAAATCAAAGGATTCACAGATATTGATTGGGCAGGTTGTGAGGAAAGCAGAAGGAGTATCTCAGGTTATGTCATTTTTCTTGGCAACTCCATTGTTTCATGGAAATCCAAGAAACAACCAACAATGAGCAGATCCTCTACAGAAGCAGAATACAGGGCCCTAGCAACAGCAACCTGTGAAGTTATTTGGTTACAACAGTTACTTAAAGACTTGTCAGTGCAAACTTCTAAAATTCCTCTCTTATGCACTGATAACAAGAGTGCAGCAGCTATAGCCTTGAATCATGTCCATCATGAAAGGACAAAACATATTCAAATAGATTGCTTCTTTGTAAGAGAAAGGGTTCAACAGAAGGAAATCAAAGTGGTCCACATTGCTAACACTTCACAACTGGCTGATATATTGACAAAGCCATTGGCTCCTCAACCGTTCAAGAGCCTTACCTCCAAGCTAGGCCTTCTAAACATCCATGCCGAGCTTGTGGGGGGGTGTTAAACTATCAAAACCAACACATTGTAAAAGTTTCCATTTTAGGAAACTGTTTTGAAAGTTAGTTATTCTGGTATAAAACAGAATACTAATATTAGTAGGGAATTTTAACTCTTTAGTCCTTTATAGTAACTACGTTTCAAAATTAGTCCTTTATAGTACCTCGGGCCGTTTTTGGTCCTCTAAAGTAACCACAGTTTCATTTTTGGTCCTCTATAGTGTCATGTTTGGTCCTTTTTACTGTGAAATTACGAAATTACCCTTTTTTGACATTTAACTTGCACATGATATCTAATTTCAAATTTTTTTCCTTTAATTTTGGAACAAATCTTTAAGTTATTATACTTACACCCCACAATTTTATAATAACTATTTTTTTTGATAGTTATGTAGTAACCATATGTAACATATTAAAAAGATGGGCAAAATAATTTTTTTATACACAATATATATATATACATAATTTTTTTTATATTTACAAATTTATAATAGTTATAAAAATTATAATAAAAAAATACATTCAAAATTACAAAAAATACATTAAAAAAATACACACATATATATGCAATTTTTCTTTTATCTTCTTCAATTCCTTTTTATATTTTTCATAATTTACAAAATTATTTAAGTTATAAAAAACAAAAAAACAAAGTAATTTTTTTTTTAAAAAAATCTTACTATCCCCCACCCCCCACCCCTACCCCCCACCCCCACCCCCCTCCCGCCGCCACCCCCCACCCTCAACCCTCTCCCCGCCGCCACCCCATCCCACCCACCCCAATTTCGCACCCCCACCCCTAATTTCGTACCCCACCCCTAATTTCGCACCTCCACCCCCAATTTCGCACCCTCCCCTCTCCCACGATTTTGTGGTGTGATTGATTTTGGGAGAGGGTTGAGGGTGGGGGTGGCGGCGGGGAGAATGCGTGGGGGTGGTTACGGGAAGGCGTGGGGTGGGGGGCGAAATCGGGGTTGTGTTGGTGGTGGGTGGCGGCGGGGAAGGAGCTGGGGGGTGGTTACGCGCGGGGTGGGGGTGGGGGTGGGTGGTTACGCGCGGGGTGGGTGGTGGGGTGGTGGTGGGGGTGGGTGTGGGTGGTAGGGATGATGAAATAGTAAATATTTTTTTTAAGTTATTTTGATTTTGTGAAAAATATAAAAAATAATTGGAAAAGATAAAAGAAAAATTGCATATATATATATTTGTGTGTGAAGATGATCTAACTTTTTTTTGAATGTAATTTTTTGCATATATATTAAATTTTTGGAGGTAAAATTATTCTTATTATTATTATTATTATTATTAGTGTGATGTTAATGTACACATTTTTTACAACTAAAAAAGAATTGAAACAATAATGAATTTTTAGAGCTTATGTTTTAAGATATTAAATATTATTATTACAAAATTATGAAAAAATGGTTATTATATTATGGGGGTGTAAATATAACAAATGAAAAGATTTGATAGTAAATTGATGGAGAAAAATTGAATTGGAGGTCATGTGCACATCACATGCTAAAATTAAGGGCAAAATAGTAATTTTACTGCAAAAGGACCAAAAACGAAACAAGGTACTATAAATGACCAATTTTGAAAGTTGGTTACTATAAAGGACCAACTTTGCGAAATTCCTTTTTCTTAGTAAGTTAGTTGTTAGTTTGTTTAGAGTTAGTTTCCTTTGTTGAAAAGGAATCCGATTGAGAAGAGGATTGCTCTCATTCCTCCAGTATATATAGACACCAAATCACACATCACAACTCAATTGATTCACTTGTAAATTTTACCAAAAATTCTCTCACAGTTAATTACACTTTTCTTGATTATCAATAAAGTTTTTGCAATGTTTTCTTTATTTTTGCTCTCTGAATCATTCTGGATTCAACAAGTTTTCACTTACTTATAGCTGAATTGCGCTACTGGTTGTTAGCTGAATCCGATTCAACTTGATAGACCCTTGTACAATAAGTATGACCTCAGTATTGTAATTTCGTATTTTATTTTTATAATGATCAGTTTTGTGATTTTACATTAAAACTTTTGTACTACCATTGTAGTTGCTTCAATTGATTAATATTTTCTCAGTGCATGCGATGCAAACCCTGCGCAGCTCTAGAAGCACTGAAGGACAAACAACTAGATTAATAAAACATTTCCAATTTACTCATTTTATCAATAACTTATACAATATTTTTAATAAAGTAAATTTTGTATAAAGATGTGCAAATTTGCTTCTATAATATCGGCAAATAAAATGATAGATATTATATATAGAAGGTTACATATGTTTAGTATGCACTTTTGAGGCAACTATACTGTTAAGTATTGCAAGCTAAGTGGCAAAACAAAATTTCTTATAGTAGATATGATGTTATATTTTGGGAAAAGAAAAGGTATCATTTTTACTATCCGAGAATTGAGGGAGATTTATATTAATACACTTTGTCCTACGTACATACGATTTAGCCCAATTATGTAATAGTTAGATAAAGACATTTAAAACAATTAACATATGTAAAAAAAATTATTGATCTAGCTAGTTATTAATCTGATTTCAATTTTTCATCCGATTTCTTCATCCAATTTTCCAGATATTATATCATTGGCACATGGGAACACGTAATAATGTACTACTGATGGTCCAGATATATTAGATGGAATTATTTGTTGGTTATCCTACTGGCAGTTAATTTCAGAATGACAACTGCATGCACCCACCTCAAATCATGTATTACGTTCCCATTTTCTTTACCAATATTAAATTTTTCATCACATATAATATATATATATATATATATATATTTATATATAATATTCTTCTCTCTTTGTTGCAATGGACGTTGATTGATTGATAATAGGACATTCAAGCTAATCAAAACCCGAAGACGTGATCAATCACTCCAAGTACTGTCAAACTTTGTGCCGTTAGATCAGCAATCTTACCAACTATTAAATCAAAGTAATATAAAGTAAAATTGATGATCCCATCAAAGGTTCATTAAACTATAATTTTATTCTAGACCTTATAAATAATTTGGGGCAGGATCGATACTACACGAGCATATACATACCTTATTAAAACAGCAAAATATTGTTAGTTTATTTCAGCAGTTATTTAACAAGCTTTTCACACTTTTCTCTCTTTCGTGTTGAATATGAGCTTGTAAAATTAAGCTAATCAATCCGAATAACGTGCCAGTCACTCAAAGCAATGTCAATAGTCAAACGTACGTTATGCGGTTAGATCAACGAACTTTTCAACTAATTACTATATATAATTAGTGAATTGATGATCCCAATAGATATTTACTAGCTAATTAATTCCCATCCTGATCTCGTACATAAATTATTAATTTAAAATATTAAAAGAAGTCTTCTTCTTCTTCTTTTTTCTTCAATGCAAAGCGATTAACCATTCTCAAATATATACTTATTCCTCTTATATAATTCAAAAGCTACCAAAAGTTAATTAATTAGCTATATAGATCAAATATCGGAAACATAAATCTCAATAGAACAGTGAATCATACAGCCCTGGCAAAAAAGAATGATTATGTTGAAACCATTATCGCTTATTATTAGTGACGTAAAAATAAGATTCACGATTTGTAAAACCTTCGTCTCTATGATAACAAATGTAACTAATGGAGAGGAAAATTGTAAGAATTTTCTATTTATGAACCGAAAGAAAAAAGATGGAATCTCATCAGTCAGAATATGTTGTAGTCACGAAAACTGTGATAAATTAAAAGCAGAAACTATATATTAACGACCAAATGGATAAATTGTCCAGTAAACAAAGATTTCGTTTCACATGAAAAAGCATATCATTAAGATTTTAATGCCCACAACCATAAAAACCTCACAGATTCCTGAATCTAATATCGTATATAAGAAAAACACAAACAAAAACCTATACAGATTCATATAATTCGTATATCATCAACAAACCAAACCATATTGGGACTAATTAAAGAAAATCAGTAACAATATATAAATTAAAACCCGGTGTAAACTTTTTCTACATCATGAGACATCTCCTCTTGTTGAAATTGGCTTCCACAACTTTGAAAAAAGACTCAACCTCTTCTCTGCCCGCGATCTCAAAGAATTCCAGTTTCCTCTTGCATGAAGCTACCCGTCGCGGCTTTTTTGGGGCAGGCGGGCATCTCAAGGCTACCGGAATCTTGTATGGCGATGATTTTGGTGTTCGACATTCTTCTAATTGACCTTTATCCGAATTTTGTGAAGAACTTGTGTTTATTGTTGGTAGCCTAAATTCAAGATCTGTAGTAGTCATTTTGTGAAGAGGAGAATGAGTGAATTTTTGTGTCAAATATATGTATATGGAGGTTGGGTGGGTTGGCGTGCAATAGAAGGTAATTGAGTAGTAGTATGAAAAAAGGTTGGTTGGCAATCTTTATTCTTATACAAGTGTGAAGCAACCTTTTGCAACATGTCTATGTCATGAAATTGTTTGCTTTGCACCTGGATCTCGTCACGGGGTTTACTTTATTTTCCACTTTTTTTATTTTTTCTTGTGCGAATTATGGCCTTTTACCTGATTATAGATATACAAATTTTGATGTTATTAATGTTGTTGATAAGTGAGATTTGAGGTTACTATCTTCTTATATATTACTATACTTGCTCCTTATTTCTATATAAACCAGAATTTGTGTACACGCGCGGCGGCTTTGTGTGCAACTTTATTTTTTCAATTTCACTATTTAACTCGCCTTATTTCTTTCACTCCATTAACTAGAAGTTATCTGACGAAATACAAAATTATTTCTAGCTAGCTCTTAACATTCCTTTATATACCTTGGAGGACAAATTTGAAAATTATTTAAAAGGGTCTACCATAATTGCTTGTTTATTGTATAGTAGATGTGTGTATCTGCGTCATCAACCTTACAATATAGTTCGAAATATGAGAATTTTCTACCATTATAAACTATAGAGATATAGTTACAGGATGATTTAGAAAGGTTTTTTTTTCTTTTCTTTTTTCCAGTTTGTGAACATAACTGAATTTGATATAGCGCACAACCCCAAAATAGTAAGTTTTTCTTATATATAAGTTTAATTAGTTAAATGCTACGTTAGAGGCAAAAGTGATTAAAAGTAAAAATAAAAACTTGCTGTGCCGCTGATATACATGTTAACTGGATACATGCTCATATGCACCTCTGTCTGCATATTTCCGAGTTTGGTTTATTCGTTTTCACATTATAAAACTAGTACGTCAATTTTTGATTTTTTTGTCTTTTACCCGCTAATTACTAAGGCAATATGACGTTCACCGAACGAGATATAATTACTTATTAGCGAATAAATTTTGTACCTGTCTGATAGATCTCTCTCTATAAAATGAATCTTGCCACGTGAACCTCCCAATGCATTGGCTTCATTCTCCCCTTTCCCCAGTACTTCGTGTCAGATAGATGCCTTTTTTTTTTTTTTTTTGAGTAAAATGCATTTCTATTTTATATTCATGGCCGCAGTTTGGCCCTCCAAATGTACATACAAGAAGAATGCAAGTGTACGAAGAAAGATATGGCCATTAAAATATTTTGAGAATGACAGTTTCATGAATCCATAATATTATATTATTAACATTCAATAGGAAATAATTAGTAATAAAACACTCATTATTTGATTTGAGTAACGCGGTGAAACTCATGCAAACCTTTTAAATCTTCTTTTCATCATATCGAATAATGCGCATACAGTGATTATGTCTATACATCTACAAAATGTGTGTTAATATTCTCCCTCGGTAATGACAATTCTATGCGGGTTATGATTGATTATGGGACTAAGCCGACAACTAAGTCATGGATATTTCACCACACAGAACCACCTTAACCACCACCTTTATTCCTTGTCTGAACGTTGACATCTCACTTCCCTCTTCAAGATATGATGTCTAGCTAGTAAGATCTGATCATGTGAGCCAATTTTAATTTATTCATACTCCCTCATATAGGCCCATATATAGCACGACATACAAAATAACAAATTTTCCGATGCTGTTCAAAAAAAAAACCAATGGACTTGACAAAAGAATTAAAGTAAATATGCAATAAACCAAAATAGAACACTATGTTTCACTAAATTTGAGGAGATGGTCAGTGTTGTTCAAGTTTACATATGATGGTGCTAAAATTATTCAGCATTAATTATTAGGTGCAGCCGCTACATGGCAACGTGGTATATCTAGTTAATTATTGTTGCTAATATACAATGTGAATGCATTTTATGAGTGATTACTTCTGTAATTTAGAAAATGTTTTTAATTTCAACCCTTGACTCCACTACATCATTATTAGATAGGATGTACATAATAATTAAATGACTAAGACAAAGTAGCACAAACATACATTTTGTATTGTTGTACATCGGAGTCCCGGAAAGCCCAAGGTCTAATGTATTTCTTGTTGGAAAATTAGTGTTGCACCAATATTATATAATTTATTTCGATTAATTCCTATTTATAAAATTGGAATTTCGTTAGCTCAATGAAATCTACATTTTGTGAGATGAACCTAGTATATTTAATTGTTCAAAACCAATTTGGGATGAATGAGAAATTAAATGATAAAGTGAGCTAGTTGAGATAAAATATATTGATGGAAGAAAATGAAATAAGTGGGAAGGTGAAAAGCCACCATCCCACATGGGAAAAATAGAGCTAACTTGTACACCTTATTAGTTGCTTGTTTGTGATAGGGGTTTGGGCCCCAAGTGGTACCACAAGTCTTTGAAGGGGAGAACATTTAGATAAGATATGCTTCAATTTAAACACACACACGCGCGCACGTCGCTGCCGCCGTCCGTCCGGACCGGACCTGGGCCTGAGTCGGGGTCACGGGATGTGGGCATGGGCTTGGGATTGAGATTGGGCTTGGGCTTGGGCTTGGGCTTCCATATCAATTACTTATCTTTTTAGACAAAGTTTAATTAGGTAATTAATTAATTGTCTGAGAATTAATAAAGCAACAAATTAAATAATTAATTAAATCGTGCTTAGGTGTAAGAAACTGGCCGATTCAGTGTGTACAGTAGCTGAAAATCTGGCGAGAAAGTTCAGTCAGCGAACAGTCACTTACGCACCCAGTCACCAGAAACAATGCCACCTTTCATCCGAATAGGTGTACAGTCAGCCGAAGTGGTGCAAATTCTGGCGGGAAAGTTGTGACATGGAACGGATATGTCCGTCCAATCACCCCCTAGGCCCACTTTTGACATCTATAAAAGACAGGCTCTTCCTCTTCCAAAATCATTCAATCACAAACATTCTTTTTTTCTTTCTGTTTTGTTCCGAGAGTTCAAAACAATCTTTTAGTTCGTCGTTTCTTAATATTCGAAGTGCTGCCATATTAAGAAGATAGTCGTTCATCTTAGGAAGCGATTGCCGATCAGACCGTAAGCACCGAGCGGGACAAATATCGTTTTAAAGAGAAAGAGTCCAACTCTTGCCTCGACTTTAAATCTGGTTTGTTTTCTGTTTTACACCTGTTACGATCAACAATTTTAAAACGATATTTTGCTTGTATATTTCAGAAAAAATGGTTACGATATCGCCTATTCATGGTGGCGGTGAAAAGCCGGAAAATTTTTCAGGCACTGATTTCAAAGGGTGGCAACAGAAGATGATGTTCTACCTTACGGTCTTGAACCTGTCAATGATGTTGACCGAAGAGGCTCCTATGGTGGCAGAAGGCGTGACTGATCCTCGTCCAAGGGTTGCCTTCGACGCTTGGAGTCAAAGTGACTTTTTGTGCAGGAACTACATCCTGAATGGATTAGACAACTCATTATACAACGTCTATTCCACCATCAAGACGTCAAATGAACTCTGGACGTCCCTTGACAAGAAGTACATAACAGAAGATGTGGGTTGAAGAAGTTCATCGTCGGCAAATTTCTAGACTTCAAAATGACCGACTCGAAGACGGTAACGAGTCAAGTTCAAGAGTTACAACTGATCCTACATGACCTAGATGCAGAGGACATAAAACTCAGTGAATCCTTCCAAGTTACTGCTATGATAGAGAAGTTGTCGCCGTGCTGGAAAGAGTTCAAGAACTATCTCAGGCACAATCGCAATGAGATGAATCTTGAAGACTTGATAGTCAGACTTCAGATAGAAGAAGATAATCGAATGTTTGAGGCTAAGCCAAAGCAGATGCAGATGGAGGCTAGAGCCAACATGGTGGAACACAAGCCCAACTCTAAGAAGAGAAAGAATCAGGGCAATGGTGGAGGTCAACAAAAGAAGCTCAAAGGGAACTGCTACACATGTGAAAAGCTGAACCACGTGGCTAAAGACTGCCGACTCCTGAAAAAAGAAAACTAGAACCCGAACCATTCCAACTAGGTTGCTATGGTTTAAGACAAGAGTGTTCCAGTCGATATGAGTGGCCTGATGCTTACTGCATTTGTCTTCGAGGCCAACATGGTGGACCATCCAAAGGAGTGGTTTGTCGGCACCGGTGCCACCTGCCACGTCTGTTCTGACTGAGGCATGTTCTCTACATACTACTCGTTCAACAACCAGAAGTTGTACATGGGGAACTCTACAACGTTCGACATCATCGGAAGTGGAAGAGTGGTGCTAAAGATGACTTCGGGCAGAGAGATAGCTTTGGTTGATGTACTGCATGTTCCAGATATTCGAAAGAATTTAATATCTGGTTATGCACTTGATGCAAGTGGTCTTAGACTAGTGTTTGAGTCTAGTAAATTGGTGCTCACTAAGAATGGGCAATTTGTTGGTAAAGGTTACGCGGTCAACCGCATGTACAAGATGAATGTAATGACTCTAAAACGTGACCTTGAAAAGAATAATAAAACTATTACTTCTGCTTACTTGGTTGAGTGTTCAGATTTATAGCATGTTAGATTAGGATATGTTAACTTTAATACTCTACGAAAACTAGTAAGCTTAGAGTTATTGCCTTCATTCAATATCGAATCTCAAAATAAATGTGAGATTTGTGCAGAGGCTAAATTAACCAAATTATTGTTTCCTTCTGTAGAAAGAAACAATGAACCTCTAGACTTGATTCACACCGATATATGTGACTTAAAATTTGTGCAAACTAGAGGTGGTAAAAAGTACTTCATTACTTTTATTGATGACTGCACAAGATACTGCATAGTCTACTTACTTAGAAGTAAAGATTAAGCTCTACAAGCTTTTAAAATCTACATACATGAGGTTGAAAATCAACTTGGCAAATAAATAAAAACTATCCGAAGTGATAGAGGTGGAGAATATGGAGCTCCGTTTGACAAATTTTGTACTCTTCAGGCATCATTCATCAAACAACAACTCATTATTCACCACAATCAAATGGAATTGTTGAAAGAAAAAATCGTACTATTAAGGAGATGATGAATGCCATGTTGATCAGTTCTGGTTTACCACAGAATTTGTGGGGGGGTGCAATCCTCTCAGCAAATCATATATTAAACAAGTTACCTCATAAAAGTAGAAATGAAACCCTTTTTGAGTTATGGAAAGGTCGAAAACCTTCTTACAAATACCTAAAAGTGTGGGGGTGTTTTGCGAAGGTAGAAGTACCTAAACCTAAACAAGTAAAAATAGGACCTAAGACCATTGACTGTATATTCATTGGATATGCGCACAATAGTAGTGCCTATCGCTTCTTAGTACATAAGTCTTCAATTCCTGATATTAATGAAAATATGATCATTGAATCAAGGAATGCAATATTCTTTGAAAATATATATCCTTGCAAAGAAAGAAAAGAATATGGTTCCCTTAAAAGAACCTATGAAGCTGCAAAGGATAATCATCAGGAAGATGAAGAACCTGGATGCAGTAAAAGGGCTAAAACAGCTAAAAGTTATGGTCTTGGTTTTCTAACATATGTTAGAAAACGAACTGAGGACAATAAGTGAAGCCTTGTCCTCTCAAGAAGCTCCCTTTTGGAAATAAGCTATCAATAGTGAAATAGAGTCTATTTTGCACAACCACACGTGGGAGTTGGTTGATCTCCCAGCGGGTAGCAAACCTTTGGGTTGCAAATGGGTACTGAAGAGAAAGTATAAAGCAGATGGATCTGTTGATAAGTAAAAGGCCACATAGGTAGCTAAAGGGTTTAGACAGATATAAGGCCTTGACTTCTTTGACACATATTCACATGTGACTAGGATCACATCTATTAGAGTGCTCATTGCGATTGCTGCATTGAAAGGTATAGAAATACATCAGATGGATGTCAAGACAACATTTCTAAACAGTGAATTAGATGAAGAAATCTATATGGAGCAACCTGAAGGGTTTGTTGCTCCATGAAAGGAGAAAAAGTTATGTAGTCTCATTAAGTCATTGTACGAGCTTAAACAAGCACCAAAGCAGTGGCACGAAAAAATTGACACAACGATGTTGTCAAATGGTTTTAGAATTAATTAGTGTGATAAATGTGTATACGTAAAAGGCACACCTAATGATTACGTGATCGTCTGCCTATATGTAGACGATATGTTAATCATAGGAAGTAATCATGACTTAGTCATGAGTACCAAGAAAATGTAGACCAAACATTTTGACATGAAAGACTTAGGGGTTGATGATGTCATATTAGGGATTAAAATCACTAAGACATCAAATGTGATCGTGTTGTCACAATCTCATTATATTGAGACTGTACTTAAGAAGTACAATGCATATGACGGTCCTTCGGCTAAGACGCCAGTAGACTTGAGTCTACACTTAGGCAAAAATCATGGCGAACATAGACTGTCTCATGTATATCATGAACTGCACTCGTCCGGATATTGCTTATTCGGTTAATAAATTGAGTAGATTTACGAGTAATCCAAACAAAGATCATAGGAAGGCGTTAATTAAAATACTTAGGTATTTAAAACATACATTAGATTATGGATTACATTACGTAATAATCCAGCTATATTAGAAGGATATAGTGATGCGAACTGGATATCAGATTCTAACAACACTAAATCCACCAGCGGTTACGTCTTTACCATTGGAGGTGGAGCTGTGTCGTGGAAGTCCTCAAAACAAACTTGTATAGCTCGATCCACGATGGAATCCGAGTTTATTGCCTTGGATAAGGCTGGTGAAGAAGCAAAATGGCTTTGTAACTTTCTTGAGGACATTCCTTGTTGGAATAAGCGAGTGCCTTCTATTTTAATACACTGCGACAGCTATTGGAAGGGCACAAAGTGGCATGTACAATGGTAAGTCTAGACATATTCGTCATAGACATAATACCATAAGGCAGTTGATATCTAATGGTGTCATTTCCATTGATTATGTAAAATCAAAGGAAAACTTATCGGATTCATTGACTAAAGGCCTACCAAGAGATCAAACATACTGCCTATCGAGGGGAATGGGTTTAAAACCCAACACTAAAGAATCTTTATGATAGAACCCAACCATGTAGATTGGAGATCCCAAGATCTTGGTTCAATGGGAAAACGAAATTGTAAGGATTCAGAAACAGCACTTTGGAGTAAAACTCCAACTCATTCTTGTGTACGATGAATGTGCTACCTGTAGAAAGGGTAAGGGTAAGTTTGACTTTTAATGATTTCTAAGCTTAAAAAAATTGAGTATGACAGGATATTCTTTAAAGGAGATCACCTGTGTAAGTGTGAAGTTTGGCCGCTTCATAAGAAAACACTTATGAACCCAAGAGCTGTCCAGGGCCAAAACGAACACAACCATGAGAACAAAAATTTGTTAGGGGAGTTACTGTGTAGATACAGTTGTCGTGGTTTACATCAACATCCGAACGGTTCAAGACATCACGTTCACTGATCAGCTAAGTAAATTCGAAGTATTTCACTAAGGAAGGTTCAAAGCCAAAAGCTACCTATCCTAATGCAGTAAGCTTTCCGCTTGAACTCTCTCGAATGTACACATTGAATTTTCATTCATGTCGGGGATTGTTGGAAAATTGGTGTTGCACCAATATTATATAATTTATTTCGATTAATTTCTATTTATAAAATTGGAATTTTGTTAGCTCAATAAAATCTACATTTTGTGTAGATGAACCTAGCATATTTAATTGTTCAAAACCAATTTGGGATGAATGAGAAATTAAATGATAAAGTGAGCTAGTTGAGATAAAATTGATGGAAGAAAAGGAAATAAGTGGGAAGGTGAAAAGCCACCATCCCACATGGGAAAAAGAGAGCTAACTTTTACACCTTATTAGTTGCTTGTTTGTGATAAGGGTTTGGGCCCCAAGGGGTACCACAAGTCTTTGAAGGGGAGAAGACTTAGATGGGGTATGCTTCAATTTAAACCCACACGCGTGCGCGCGCCGCCGCCATCCGTCTGGACCAAACCTAGGCCCGGGCCTGGGTCGGGGTTGTGGGTCACGGTTCACGGGTCGTGGGCCTGGGTTTGGTCTTGGGATTGAGATTGAGATTGGGCTTGGACTTTCCTATCAATTACTTATCTTTTTAGACAAAGTTTAGTTAAGTAATTAATTAATTGTCTGAAAATTAATAAAGCAACAAATTAAATAATTAATTAAATCGTGATTAGGTGTAAGAAACTGGCCAATTCAGTGTGTCCAGTGGCTGAAAATCTGGCGAGAAAGTCCAGTCAGCGAACAGTCACTTGCGCACCCAGTCACCAGAAACAATGTCACCTTTCATCCGAATAGGTGTACAGTCAGCTGAAGTGGTGCAGATTCTGGCGGGAAAGTTGTGACATGGAAAGGATATGTTCATCCAGTCACCCCCTAGGCCCACTTTCGACATCTATAAAAGGCAGGCTCCTCCTCTTCCAAAATCATTCAATCACAAAAATTCTTTCTTTATGTCTGTTTAGTTCCAAGAGTTCAAAACAATCTTTTAGTTCGCCGTTTCTTAATATTCGAAGTGCTGCCATATTAAGAAGATAGTTGTTGCATCTTGGGAAGCAATTGCCGATCAGACCGTAAGCACCGAGCGTGGCAAATATCGTTTTAAAGAGAAAGAGCCCAACTCTTGCCTCGACTTTAAATCTAGTTTATTTTCTGTTTTACACCCATTACGATCAACATTTATGTCCATTGCATGTGCGAACCTATTAATTGAGCCTAGACACACAAAAGAATGCCCAACGCACAACAATCACAAAGAAGTTGGTACGAAGAAATTAAAATTATGAAAGTTTTAATTTTTTTAAAAAAATACTATTATACTTTGACTTGTTAACTAAACATTCAAAAAGTTTGTAAATTAAGTTAAAATTCAAAATTTTTGATTTTATTGTGATGATCCGGCTTCCCCTTAGAAGAATATACAACACTCATTTTTCAGATTAGGTGAAAATAATGATGTTTTTGATATTTTTCTCTATTTAATGCAGAAATTTAAAATGGAGATAAAAAGAACTTGAAAAAGATAACACAAAAGGAGAGAGAATCAGAGAGAAATAATTTAGGTGCTAAATTCGCTTGAGGATATATAATAGCTAGGAAGAATCATCGAAAGGGTGTTCGACATTTGCAGCGACAAAAGCTGTCGTAGTACTTTTCATTTCAAAAAAGCTAGCGAATGTTGCTTGCTTAATATTAGTAATTGTCTTGTGTTCAATTTGTATTACACAACATAACATACTAATTAATAATTAATATTGTACTCATTGAATATCGCATTGATTACTAGGAGAGTAAATATACCAATCGTGGAAATGTGTTACCTACCTTGTTGGGTACAATACATCAATGTGGAGAATGTATTGTACCACACAAGGTTGTGTAAGTCATTTCCATGATTTAGAGAGATACTCTTCCAGTAATCATTGTGTGTTGTTTGATTAGTACAATGTTAATTATGTATGTCTTTGATATGGTAGGTAAGACACTCCTCTAATGGTCAACTTGACTTTTTTATATGTTAGGCCAACCTGAATTTCTATGATATGAAACCTATTGCCTCAACTTTTGCGATCACATTCTTCGTGGATGTTATCTCCTTAGGTGGATCAACTTAAGTTCTATATTACAACATAAATGTAATTATTTTTCATAATTGGCATATTTGTTGGATGCTTGAGAACATAAACATAAGGCAAGTGCTTTCTCAAGTTAAGATCATCGGCGCTCATATTGATTTGTCATGTACTTTATGAGGTGGACACGTTAAATCACTACATGATATCATTGTAAGTTTTCAAGATACAATGAAGAGCCGTAGTTGGCGTCCTGGCTTGGACCGTATACATGGTTATGCATGCAACTAAGTTCAGACAATTTTTTATTTTTGTAATAATTAAATGGTAAATTTGAACGTAAATTTATGTTGGTCGTGTTAGAGAAAGAATAACATCGGAGACTTACCATACACATCTTCCCTCACTGCTTGGATTTGCTTCTTGAAAATCACAAAGGGGTGACGGCCTGTATAATGAAATAAGTAAGTATTGTAGTATTTTTAGTAAAATTTGACATAAAGCTCGTGATTGTTGTTGTTGTGCTTGGCGTTACATTTGTTAGGTTACTGTGTTTCCATTGAAGATAAAGCAAAGGAAGCATTTTATTTGGGTTTTCCACGAAAGAACAAGTTCCCATGATTTTGCATTAGTTGCAATTGTTTGATGATGTATAATCGATTTGCTTCTGTATATGTTAATGTCGATATTCCAATTTGTATAAAAGTGTGGGTGCTTCTTGAGTCTATGTTTATTGTCAGGGTGTCACCCTTCACTTTACCAAGCATCTTGATAGTATCATACCAAGCATCTTGATAGTATCAGGTGTTATATGTCTTGCTAGAGCATGGATATAGATCTTGTAAACAAACCCCTCATCCACCTCCTCTATACTGACTTGCCCTTCCTCTTTTTCTTCGATCCCCATGATCACAAATAATCTTCTACATCTGTGTCCCACCATACAAGGATCATCACAGGTGAAACAGAGCCCCGTCTTCCTCCTCTCCTCCATTTCTTGTGGTGTAAGACTCTTAAGGGGTGGGTACTTCTCTTGTCCCCCACCCAACTTAGGAGGTTTTGGGTTGTGCCACCCAATACCCTTACTCTTGAAGGGTGCATGTGGTGTCTTCTGCACACTCTTGTATTGCTTATTAATGGCTTCCAGCATAGCCTTCTGCTTCCTTGCCATGTGTATAACCTGGGATAAGGAATTAGGCCTTAGCATTTCCACCATGATATTAATTTCTTCCTTAAGCCCACTGTTGTAGCTATTTAGTAAATACTCCTCATCCAAATGTCTATCCTTTTGTAACATGAATAATGTGAGCTCCTCAAAATGAGAAGTGTAATCATCTACACCAGAGTTATATTTGAGCTTATTAAACTCCCCAATTACATTCTCCTCCCTAGCAGGGGTAAAACGATTAATTATTAATTCAACCATTTTTGTCCTACCCATCACCTCATTCCCTTCTACATTATCAACATACCAGTATTCAACAATAGCATCCATATTCATACCAGCTAACACCACTTTCTCATAATCCGACATTGAATTCAAAGAGAAGTGTTAACAGGGTAAAAATCCACGTGCTTAAAATACCATAATTCTATTACTAAAAAATTCTGGAGATATTATTATATGATTCATACTCGTAACCGCAAAATACCCGTATCACATGACGAAGACCCCGAGTCCCCCGAAATACTAGAACACCCCCTGCACCCCATGCACCCTCTGATGTCTGAAAGCTATCGGAGAACTCATCCCGAGGGCCAAAGCGCGGTAAAAATGCACTATCAAAACCTAGAACCCCTCGGAACGCACGTCATGAAGACCTGAATGCAAAAGCATTGCCCTATCTGAACAGGAAAGCCTTGTCTAAGCACGTGGAACATTGGAAGACAATCTACGAGAGCTTAGATACTAAAACACTACTTCACGAAGGCCAAGCAAAGCCCTCGAAAATCAAATCAGAGCCCTCGGAAACATGCCCAGTTTACGGAACCCGAGACCAAGATAGAAACACCTATCGGAGTGCACATCAGAAGAAGACAACCTAACAATGGACCACTATCGGAACTACAGCAGCATCGGACGAGCATTCCCTCCCACTTATCCAGCGTTTCCGATAGGTACCGCCCATCGGAAAGAAGGGAACCAAGGAGCCAGTTCATCAAAGCACATTGAAGCTATCGAAGAGGATAATTCATCCTCGTCAGCGCCCCGCCAGCAGATATAACAAACAGATAAAACCTATCTCTTCACACATGCATAACGACACCTTTGAACACATGCACGGTGACACATGTCCCTAAAAAACTTCTATAAAAGGTAGAGATGAGAGATCAGAGAAGAAGGAGGGGTCGCTCCCAAGGAAACTCATGTTCTCTATAAAACTAAAAAAGGCTTCAGAGGAGAGGTCGAACTCCTTTCTTTCTAAAGGCTTCACAAGGTCAACTCTTTCAACAGATATAAAATCAACACAATCAATAAAATCGACATGCTCCAAATAATAAACACCAAGAACAAGAACTACGAGTGGCTTGATTCTCAATCGGGGGATACGTAGGCACCTCGGAAAATATCTGAGTCCAGCCCCAAATTAGTAATAACCAACAATTCCCTCGGGTCGGGATCGGCGTTCCAACCCTTATAAATAACTCGTTAATTATGGAATAATATCTAACCCGTTAACACTAAGGTAGGCGTGCACGGGTTTAAACAACCACCATATAATCTCTTCTTCTAATTGTTCAACTACGTTATTACTACAACTTGATGAAAGCTCATCCTCGTCAACCTGAACATGAGGTAGAAAATCATCTAGAGGCAGAGATTATTAGAGAATCGGGGTAAAAAGTGTCACACAAGAAAATATCAATTACTTGTGACCGTGGAAGTACATAAGATGCATTGTATGAAACATGATGCATTTTTATGGATTTCTCTCCCCATTGTAACCTCAAAGAGAAGCTTTTTTATATGACATTGCTCCCATCAATATAAATCTTGCTGAAGTGTCATGTAACCAACATGCAGCAAAAAAGACTAAGGTGCAAGATAGAGCAAACTAACCCATTCGGGGTGATCATTGCTGATGGGAGGAAATAGAAAGTGTTGCAAAATGCTCTAATGTGTGTTGGGAGATAGATGGATTACACTCCAACCCTATAATCTTAAAGTTGGGGGTTGTGACATGGTATTGGGAGTGGATTGGTTAAGAAGATTGGGTCATGTTACTCTGGACTTTGATAGGAAAAGACTGAAATTTCACATTGAAGGCAAGACTTATACATTGCAAGGGGTGAATGGGGGAATGCAGTTAAAGGTGATGACATGTGAGCAGGCAGAGGGATTGATTTTTTAGGGCAAAGGGGATTCTATAGCAGGTTGTCTGTGTATGGTGGTAGGAGAAAACCTAGATATTCAACAGGTGGTGGATCCATCGATACAAGAACTGCTCGGGAATTATTCTGATTTATTTCAAGAACCTTAACAGCTACCCCCAACCACAGAAACAGGTTGTCTGTGTATGGTGGTAGGAGAAAACCTAGATATTCAACAGGTGGTGGATCCATCGATACAAGAACTGCTCGGGAATTATTCTGATTTATTTCAAGAACCTTAACAGTGACCATGAAATTGCATTGTTGCCTGGCACCACGCCTTTCAAATCCCACCCTTATAGGTATCTTTTTTTGCAAAAAGAAGAAATTGAGAAGTTGGTGGCTGAAATGCTAGCTTCTGGGCTTATACAAGACAGCCACAACCCCTTCTCTTTTACCAGTATTGCTAGTGAAGAAGAAGGATGACTCCTGGAGATTTTGTGTAGATTACGGGAGATTTAACTCACTCACTGTAAAGAATAGCTTCCTTATACCCTTAGTGGAAGATTTGTTGGATGAGCTAACCCATGCTAGAGTGTTCACTAAGGTTGATCTGAGAGCTGGATACCACCAGATCAGAATGACTCCTAAATCTATACCAAAAACTGCTTTTGTGACCCATACAGGACACTGTAAATTCAAGGTGATGCCATTTTGCCTCACAAATGCCCTTGCTACCTTCCAAGCCTTAATGAATCACGTATTTAAGGATTGTTTGAGGAAGACAATAGTGGTGTTTCTTGATGACATCTTGATCTACAGCAATATTATGGAGAATCATTTGCTACACTTGAAGGTGGTGTTTAACAAACTTAGAAAAGCTACTATGTTTGCCAAGGAATCTAAATGTACTTTTGGTCAACCCTTTGTGGAATACTTAGGGCATATTATTGGGGGGTGGAGAAGTCAAAGTTGACCCCCAGAAGATACAGAGTATGTTGGAGTGGCATGCACGTAAGAATGTGAAGACTTTAAGGGGTTTCTTGGGGCTCACTGGCTACTACAGGAAGTTTGTAAGACATTTTGGGATTATAGAAAAACCCTTAACTAATTTGACAAATAAGGGGAAGTTTGACTGGTCTGAGGTAGCTGATAAGGCCTTTGAAGCCTTGAAAAAAGCAATGGTGACAACCCCAGTGCTGCAACTACCATATTTTACCAAATAGTTTTTTGTGGAAACTGATGCCTGCTATACTAGACTTGGAGCAGTCTTAATCCAGGAAGGACACCCCTTAGATTACATTAGCAAGGCTATGGGACCCAAGAACATGGGTTTATCAGTTTATGAAAAGGAATTTTTGGCCATTCTCATGGTCATAGAGAACTGGAGACCTTATTTGCTCCATATGGAATTTGTGATCAAAACTGATCACCAAAGCCTGAAATTAATGTTGGAACAGAAGATATCTACCCCTCTCCAACATAAATACATGACTAAACTAATGGGATATACCTATAGGATTGAATACAGGAGAGGAAGGGAGAACAAGGTGGTTGATGCCTTGTCTAGGAGGGATGCACCTTCAGTTGAACTCACTGATGTGAGTGTGTTGCAGCCAGAATGGATGAGAGAACTCTACTTGAGCTATGAAGGGGATGAGGTGGCTCAGGAAGCTATAGCACAAAAGCTTCTAAATCCTTATAATGTGTCATACTTTAATTATGATTACCAACATTCAAGGTACAAAGGAAGACTCTATGTGGGGACTCAAGGGAAAGTGAGGGAACAAGTGATTGAAATGATGCATGGGAGCAGTGTAGGGGGTCATTATGGTGTGGTGGGGACTTATCAGAGGATTCAAGTTGTGTTCCCATTGCCAGGGGTAAGGAAGCAGGTGGAGTGTTGGGTGAAGGAGTGTGATGTTTGCCAACAATGCAAGCATGAAAATATCAAGTTCCATGGGTTATTACAACCCCTGAGTGTGCCTGAGCAGGCTTGGCAGCATATTCCTATGGATTTCATAGAACAGCTGCCTAAATCAAGAGGTAAGGATTCTATTTGGGTTATTGTAGATATGTTCTCTAAATATGCACATTTCCTACCCCTCTCACATCCCTATAATGCTCATGGACTAGCTGATATTTTCCTTGATACTATCTATAAGCTACATGGGTTGCCTAAGAGCATTGTATCATGTAGGGATAAGATCTTTGTAAGTACATTTTGGAGGGAATTACTAAAATCAGTAGGAGTTGAGTAGTATCTTAGTGTTGCATACCACCCTCAGTTTGATGGTCACACTGAGAGGGTGAACCAATATCTTGAGACATATTTGAGATGTATGACAGGTAATAATCCTAAAGGGTGGGCTAAGTGGTTGCCACTAGCTGAGTGGTGATATAACACTAACTACCACTCATCTTTGGGAAGAACCCCTTTTGAAGTGATGTATGGGTATAAAGCATCACATGTTGGGCTGAAATCTTACCAACCAAACAAGGTCATTGGGGTTGAGGGGTTACTAGAGGACATGCAAAAGAATTTAAGCATAATCAAGCAACAACTTCAACATGCTCAGAACAGAATGCAAGTACAAGCTAACAAACACAGGAGTGAAAGACAGTTCACAGTAGAGGAGTGGGTATTTGTGAAATTAAAAGCATACAGGCAACTATCTATTAGAAAATATCCTTGTTGGAAGCTTAATCCAAAATTTGTAGGACCTTATTAAATAATTGAGAGGGTGGGAGATGTGGCTTGCCGTTTGAGATTGCCAGAGGTGGTGCATGTACATCCGGTATTCCATGTGTATGTGCTTAAGTGGTGCGTGGGCCCTGAGAATCCCACCACCGTCGACTTTTCGGCCATAGGCGGGGAGCAGAGGGGTATGCTGAAACCCACAACAGTATTAGCAAAAAGAATGATAAAAAGAGGTAATGTTGAGAAAGGACAGTGGTTGTTGAAATGTGGTGACTTACCATATTCGGAGATGACGTGGGAAGATTTTGAACGAATTGAACAACATTTTCCATACTTGCTCACTTGAAGACAAGCATGCTAAGGATGGGGCAATGTCACGAGCAAGAATTTGTGATAAAGATTGAGTCTTTAGGGTTTTGAGTTCAATTGAAGAAGAGAGAATTGGGGATCGATTTGGAGCTGATTGAGGAATTGAGAAGTCAACAGTCAGAGTTGTCATTTCTAATTTTGCAATTGTCGTTTATTTTAATTTACTAGTTAATTACTATTCTGTTCTTAAGGCTTTACTTGTTAGCGTTAGTAGTTAGTACATTTATTGAGTCAGAGTTGCACTTCTAGTATCTAGTGAGGTCAGCATGAGGTCATGTTTGCTATATCATGTCTTGAGCATATCATTTTACAATTGTTCAGAAAATTGGTTAATCAAAAGCTCTAAAATTCTCTTCTCCCTCTCCTGCAATTTCTCTCTCTCTCATTTGCAGATTCCTCTTCTATATTCACGTTCGTAATAATGAGACTGAGTATAGAAGCTAGTACTAAGTACTCAACTGTTTGTTTATTAATTTCTTCAATTCCTTGTTAGTCATACACTAAAAGTTTGAGACTCAATTATGGAATTACCATAAAGCTTCATGTCACAAGAATATGCATAGTTTATTTATCAGAAACTTTCTTAATATAGGGGTGGGAAAGGGACAGGAAAATTCCTGTTTCCCTTCTGTAGAAAACAGAGATTGATAATGTTTCATTGTATATTAATCATTATCAGCTAGTACATATATATAGAAGACCTAGATCTAAGATAGGTAAGAAATAAACTCCTCCCATACCTACATTTATCAAAGACATCTAATTCTATCAACCTCTAATAAATACTAATAACTATTCTATCTAACCATAATAACTGATACTAAAAGATGAATAAATCAGCACTAATGTACATAATTTCTACACTCCCCCTCAAGCGGGGTTGTACATGTTGTACATTCCCAGCTTGGAACACAGTCCCTCAAAACTACTTCGAGGAAGTGCCTTAGTAAGGATATCAACAAGTTGTTCATGTGATGGCATGTACTCCAGGTTAACAGTCTTTTTGTCAATTTTCTCGCTGATGAAATGGCGATCAACTTCAATGTGTTTGGTCCTATCATGATGAACGGGGTTTCTTGCTATGCTGATCGTGGCCTGATTATCACATAGTAAGTTGATAGGACCAGAAATATCGACTTGAAGTTCGGATAATAGTCGTTTCAGCCAAATTCCTTCACACATCCCGTGAGCCATAGATCGAAACTCAGCTTCAGCGCTGCTTCGTGCCACTACTGACTGCTTCTTACTCCTCCAAGTGACCAGATTTCCCCACACAAATGTACAATAACCTGAGGTTGACCTCCTATCAGTCAATGATCCAGCCCAATCTGCATCTATGAATACTTTGATGTCACGTTCTTCACGTTTTTGAAATAACAGACCCTTGCCTGGAGTGCCTTTTAGATACCTAAGTACACGATGAGCAGCATCCATGTGTTCTTCAGTCGGATTGTTCATGAACTGACTAAGAACACTCACTGTGAATCCAATGTCAGGCCTTGTATGAGATAGATAAATGAGTTTCCCAATCAGACGTTGGTAAACCCCTTTATCTACAAGAGCACTCTCTTGTTTGGATCCAATCTTGTTATATGGATCCATAGGAGTATCAGATGGTTTACAACCTAACATTCCAGTTTCTGTGAGTAGATCAAGCACATATTTTCTTTGAGAGATGGAGATGCCTTCCTTTGACCTTGCAACCTCCATACCAAGGAAGTATCTTAGGTTACCCAGATCTTTGACTTCAAATTCACTTGACAATAAGCCTTTAAGTGCAGTGATTTCAGCTTGATTGTCTCCGGTCACGACTATGTCATCAACATAGACAATGACAATGGTGACTTTCCTAGAATCGTGTTTAACAAAAAGACTGTGATCAGCTTGGCATTGAGAGTAACCATGTTCTGTGAGAACTTTAGAAAACCTCTCAAACCACGCACGAGGTGACTGCTTAAGTCCATACAAAGATTTACAAAGTCTGCACACTTTATTGACTGTTTTTTCAGTTTCAAAACCAGGAGGTACATCCATATACACTTCTTCTTCAAGATCTCCATTTAGGAATGCATTCTTTATGTCTAACTGGTGGAGTGGCCATTCCAAATTTGCAGCAAGTGAAAGTAGGACTACAGGAGCAAAAGTTTCCTGGAAATCAATTCCATACGACTGAGTGTACCCTTTTGCTACTAATCGGGCTTTATACCTTTCAATTCTACCATCAGGCTTGTGTTTCACCGAGAAGATCCATTTACAACCCACAATTTGTTTTCCTTGTGGTAAAGTTGTTAAGTCCCAAGTTTGGTTCTTTTCAAGAGCCTTTATTTCTTCTATTGTGGCAGCTTTCCATTCAGGTATTGAGAGAGCTTCGCAGATTGTCTTTGGGATCTGAATTTGATCAATTTGAGACAGATAGGCCCGATAATCTGATGATAAAGACTTGTAAGAGAGGTGATTCTGAATAGGATGAGTCGTGCATGACCTTGTACCTTTTCTGAGTGTTATCGGGAGGTCCAGATCATCATCTGTAAGGTCAGGAGATATATTATTACCTTTGTTATGTTCAAGAGATGGAGTTGGATCAGATTCATGACTTTCTTGAGGTTGAGCTGGAGTGATTTCCTCAATAATTCGTTTCCTTCTGGAATAGACACGTAGATCAGGTGTATGGTGAGATGTTTGATCAGTATTCAAAGGCTCGGGATCAGTAGGTGTTATTTGAGAAGGGGTGGTGTCAATCAGAGTTTCCCAAGAGAAATGTTCTGGAGTTAAGTTACTAATCTCCCCCTGGACATTGGAGTGAGGAAAATAGGGCTTGTTTTCGAAGAAAGTCACATCCATTGATGTGTACATTTTATGGGTAGTAGGACAGTAGCACTTGTATCCTTTCTGGTAAGATGAATATCCTAAAAAGATGCATTTATTTGCTTTAGGATCAAGTTTACTGTTCTGGTGAGAGTGAACAAAGGTAGTGCAGCCAAAGACTTTGGGTGGAATGGTAGATATTAAGTGTGTATTAGGAAATGATTCAAGTAGAACTTGGCATGGTGTTTTGAATTTTAGAACGTGAGAAGGCATTCTATTGATAAGATACGCAGCGGTTAGAACAGCTTCTCCCCAGAATCTTTTTGGTACTTGTGAGGCAAATAAAAGAGAACGGGTTGTTTCTAGAAGATGTCTATTCTTTCTTTCAGTCACCCCATTTTGTTGAGGGGTATCAACACATGAGCTTTGGTGCACAATGCCTTCTGACATTAGAAAAGTACTTAGAGTACTATTAAAAAAGTTTAAGGCATTGTCGGTTTTAAGGGCTTTGATTTTTGTGTTGAACTGATTTTGAATCATCTTGTAGAAGTTGGGAAATATATGTTTTGTTTCAGATTTATCCTTCATCAAATACACCCATGATAGTCTAGTGTGATCATCCACAAATAATAGAAACCATCTTGCACCTGTGACATTATTGACACGAGATGGTCCCCAAATATCACTATGAATGAGAGAGAATGGTTCAGATTTTTGATATGGTTGGGGCTGATAAGAATTACGGACATGTTTTGACAATTGACACACATCACATTGAAAAAGTTTAGGATTTTTATTTCTGAAAATTGAAGGAAACATGCGAGAAAGATACATGAAATTGGGATGACCCAACCGATAGTGTAGTATCATTATATCACTATCTTTTGTGGAATTACAAAGCTGACTAACTAGGGACTGGCTACCTAAACGAGAATCTGATCCAGGGGCTGAACCTTTGAGGAAATACAATCCAGCTCTTCCATCAGCATTGTCAATCACCTTCCTCGTGTCCAAATCCTGAAAAACACAAGAGTTTGTAGAGAAATTAGCACGACAATGGAGATCCCTGGTGACTTTGCTAACAGATAGCAGGTTACAGCTTAGGTTTGGCACAAATAACGCATTATAAAGGTTCAGAGCTGGAGTTACAGAGATGGACCCTGTTCCAGCAACTTTTGAGTTACTGCCATCAGCTATGCGTACTGAAGATGGATCTTTGCATGGAACAAGGTGCTGGAATAGTTTCGGATTTCCAGTCATGTGATGAGACGCACCTGAATCCACAATCCAGGGCTTAATTGTGTCTTGAGTTACTAATAACGCAGAAGACACTGTACCTTTTTGTGTAGAGCTGGCGATACTTGGATTCTGAGCATTGAACATTTTCTGTAACATCTCTAGTTGCTCTTGGCTAAATGGATTAGCTTCAGATAGTGGTGCATCTACTACAGTGACGTGATGGCTTCCACCATAACTTTTGTTAGGCTTCCAGTCATGAGGCTTCCCATGAATTTTCCAGCATGTGTCCCTGACATGGCCGTGTCTCTTACAGTGGTCACACCATGGTCTTCCTTCTTTCTTTGATTTACTATCATATGATGAAGAACCGTGTGAGTTCTGGATCTGCCGAAAAGGTAAATGAACTGCCAAGGCAGAACCATCTTGAGTTGTGTTGACATTGCCTCCCAGCATAATTTTCTTGCGGCTCTCCTCCCTTCGAACTTCAGAGAAGGCTTCTCTGATTGATAGTAAAGGTTTAATTCCTAGAATTCTGCCCCTTACTTCATCAAGGTCCGTATTTAGACCCATTAAGAAAGTGAAGACCCTCTTTGTCTCCACAATTTTTTGAAATCTGGACTTGTCTTCTGAGCAGTGCCAGTTGTGCACTTCAAATAGGTCAATTTGCTGCCAATACCTGATGAGGGTGTTGTAGTAAACCGTAACAGATGCCTCCCCATGTTTGAGGCCGTGAAGGATACTTTCGACAGCAAAGAGTTCAGAGGTGTTGTCGCTGCTAGAGTATGTATCTCTAGCAGCATCCCAGATTTCTTGGGCAGTAGAGCAAAGGAGGAAGTTTTCTCCAATCTCATTGATCATGGAGTTGATTAACCATGCCATGATCATACTATTTTCAGATCTCCAACTTTTGTAGGTTGGATCAGTTTTTGTTGGTTGTGGGATGACACCAGTAACATAGTCATCCTTTCCTCTGCCACGAATGAAGAGCATGGCAGATTGAGACCACTGGAGATAGTTATGGCCATTCAGCTTGTGACTAGTGATTGGAAGAAGACTACTGTCAGAGCCATGATTGACAGTGGATTGAGGAGTTGAGTTTGGAGTAAGTTGAGATGAAGACTCAAAGGTTTCACCGGCCATGATGTTAAGAGGAGTAGTGAAAGAAAAGACCAGATTTTTTTTTTTTTATGTAGAGCTTAGGTGCTCTGGTACCATGTAGAAAACAGAGATTGATAATGTTTCATTGTATATTAATCATTATCAGCTAGTACATATATATATAGAAGACCTAGATCTAAGATAGGTAAGAAATAAACTCCTCACATACTTACATTTATCAAAGACAGCTAATTCTATCAACCTCTAATAAATACTAATAACTATTCTATCTAACCATAGTAACTGATACTAAAAGATGAATAAATCAGCACTAATGTACATAATTTCTACACCTTCCGTCCCGCGGGAATTGCAAGTCGCTGGAAAAAAAAATCCATCCCGTCCCGTTCCCGTCAGCCACGATAGGGCGGGATTCTCGCCAACCGCGGAAAGGGAACAAGAATCGTTTCTGGATTCCCGCAGGAGGCGGGAATCCCGTCTATTTCCATAACATAATTTATTTAGCGGGGGTTTGGGGGTGTATTGCTAAAATAAAATAAAATGTGAGGAACATAATTAGATATAATAAAACATTGGGGCAAAAATTAAAAAGAAAACACAAGTAAATTAAAGAGAAACCGCCAAATCTCTTCATTCTCTATTTCTCTTTCTCTCATAGTCATAGTGTCATACTGTCGCTCACACACACTCACAGACTCACCAGCGCCGCCTGCTGTTCGTTCTCTCTCACCGGCACCGCCATGTGGACTTGTGGTAGGTCTAGTATTTTGATATTGTTGTGTTGTGTCTAATTAGGGTTTAAGAAATTATAAATTGTTGGGTAAAAAAATTTCTTGTTTGAGCTTGGTATTATGGTGCTTCTCCAATTCGTGTCTATTACCAGTCCTCTTGTTTGAGTTTGAGCTTGGTGTTGTGTCTAATTAGTAACAATAATCTTATGAAGAATGATTGGAATGATGATGATGAATGATGAATTGATGAAGAATGGTTGGCTGAAATTCGTGACATATGTGATGATGAATATGAATTTGTAAATAGTCAGTACATAAATTCCATTTCCAGTACTCTTGATGACATATGTGATGATGATGAATGACATATGTGATGATGATGATGAATGATGATGAATGATGTAAATAGTCAGTACATAAATTTCATTTTACATTGGTAACTTACAGGATGAATTTCATTGTGCATTGCAAAGCTTTCAATCATGTTAAATGTGCTTTCTTTCTTTTGATTGTATGTGATAACTTATGATATATTAGAAAAAAAAAGACTATAGAATTGAGAATTGAGATGATTGAATTAATTGTTCTTTTGGTTGTTGTAGACTAGAAATGAAGAACCAAGTAGCTACAAAATCGGGTTCTCGCAAACGTTCTCGTTTCGTTGTCGAGGTTTATACTTCTGCACCGGATTGTTCAACGAATGTACCAACGACGTCAACCGGATTAGAGGCACCTCTTTCGCCATATAATTCATGCTCGGAGTACACCCATCCGGACCTTCAAGTCGAAGGCCTCCTTGAGTCACAAGGGGCCTTCACAACCGGTACCACCGCCCGAAATTGAAGAAGAGGAAGAAGGGGAAGGCAATAAGAAGAATAATAAAAAAAGGTGGAAAAGTATGAAAAAATATTTCGTGAGGATGTCACACAAATGATAAATGGTAAACTCGTCAAGGTTGGCGAAACATACTAAGTTGATGTCAACGTGGTGGGGGCACTTTGAGCCTTTCCCTTCTGATGATGATTTACTCAAGGGTAAATGTTTATATTGCCAGAGAGTAATTAAATGTGATGGTGCAAACGGGACATCCATATTGCATAGGCACGTAAATGCTTGTCAAAAGAAACAAGAATCCCTTAAGAAGTTCTTAAGCCAATTTCGTTTGAACTTCGACAAAGCGATGAATAAACTTGGAACGTGGACTTTCAAACAAGAATATGTTTTAAAGGGAATTTTGAATTGGATGGTTGGGACGGAACAACCTTTTAGTACGGTGGATCATCCGTTATTTAAGGGGATATGGAGGCGGGGATGCCCAAACTTGAAATTATTTTGTCGCAAGGCAATAAGGGCTAAGATTTTACAAATGTACTTGGACGATAGGAGGAAGTTGAAGGTGTTTATCAAAGAAAATGCGCAGAGAGTTTGCTTAACCATGGACATGTGGACTTCTATTAGGCGGGAAAACTACATGGTCCTCAACGCGCATTTCATTGATAAGGGGTGGGAGTTGAAGAAGCGGATCTTGAACTTTTTGCTTGATTTCAGGCCATTCGGGAGAAGCTATAGCTCGAGATATTGAGGGTTGTTTGAAGGATTGGGCAATCGAGAAGGTTTTTACGATCACGATGGATAATGCTAGTTCCAATGATGTCGGGATTGAGAATTTAGTGAAAAAGTTTGTCATGCGAGGTGATTTCTTTGTTTTGAATGGGATCCATGTGCAAATACGATGTATTGCACACATCCCTAACCTTGTGGTGCACAATGGGTTGAAGATGAACAACGAAGGTAATTCTGTGGATCGAATTAGAGGTGCAATAAAGTGGATCAAGGGTTCCGCTCTGCGGTTGACGAAGTTTAAGGAATACCTTGATGATGAAGGCGTACAAAGTAAAAAATTGATTTCTCTTGACGTGCCTACAAGATGGAACTCAACACAAGATGGAACTCAACATATGATATGTTGAAGGCTGCATTGGAACTTCGAGGGGGGTTGACGCTTTCGAGCTCCGCAATCATCAATATAAAGAAGACTTGAAGGGTGTTACACCACAAAATGAGGATTGGAATACGGCGGAGATGTACGTGGAATTCTTGATGTCGTTCAAGAATTTGACCGAAATGATCTCGGGGACATCTTACGTCACTTTAAATTTGGTGTTGGGTGAAATTGTCACCATAGATGAAATTTTGGAGGATTGGATGAAACTTGAGGATCGAGATGGCCCAAGATGGAAGGAGCCCCACGAACTCAAGGTCATGGCGTTAAAAATGAAAGAAAAATATGACAAGTATTGGGACGTGGGAGAAAAGAGAATGAATCATATGTTATACTTTGTTGCGATGTTGGATCCTCGTTACAAGTTCGAGTATATCAAGACTATGGTTGAGTTTGAGACGTTGTATAAGGAGTACGGGAGAATGTTCGATGCAACTCCTTCAACTGCGACTTGCCCCACTCTTCGACCCGGCAACGAGAAGCAAATAAACAGGAAACACGCATCATTTGTGATGTAAGTGATTTACTACCATATGTTCATTTATTTGATCATTTAAATTGTAATTCTTAAGTTATTCTTAACTTATTAAAAGTTTTACCGTTTATAATTCAAATGCATTTGTATTTTGTAGTAAAAGGACTCATAATCGAGCTAAACCAAAGAGTGAGCTCAAAAAGGACTTCGAAGATGACGATGATGACCAATTAGGTGCGATTAACGGGGATTTCGACATTTTGACATGGTGGAAGGTAAATTCGATACGGTTCCCGGTCTTGAGTAGAATGGCTCGGGATGTATTGGCTATTCCGGTTTCTACCGTGGCTTCGGAGTCTGCGTTCAGCATAGGAGGGCGCATTCTAGACCCATTTAGGAGCTCATTGAGTCCTCGGGTGGTACAAGCCGTTATTTGTGCCCAAGATTGGCTCCGCGACAAAAACGGTGATTCGGAGCCTATTGACATAGAAAAGTCAATTTTGGAAAGAGTTGTGATCAAGGTATTTGTGAATTGCAATTAATTCCATGTTATCATTTATATATTAAAATCAATATTGATCCATGTTTATTTTGTCATTGTGTAGAGTATGCTCGAATGGGTCCGGATGCATCGTTCCTTCAAGGATAATAGAAGTGGAGACGTGGATATTGAATCATTTAGTAAGAAACTTTGTGGTTGGATGTTTTATATTGATGGTTGTGAACTTGTAATATGAATACGATTATTGTCTATTGATGGTTTCATGGTTTGAAGTTGGACAAATTTTGAATTCTAGTTATTTGAATTGTGATATTTGTAATCGTTGGTTAATCTTTGACTCGTGAGCCGCAGAGTATTTTTTATTTCGTGATTTGTGAGCCGCAGAATCGGAGTTTTTTTTTTCATGATTTGTGAGCCACGCGAAGGAAAAAAAAAATGGGGCAACATTTTTTCCCGAATTTATGTTCTGGAAATTGGCGGGATTCCCGTGGGATTCCAGCCAATTTCCAGAATTCCCAATGGCCTAAAAAGAAATCCAGTCCCCTGGAAATTCGCAGGAATCCCGTCAACACGGGATCCCGCCCTAGTGGGACGGGAACGGGAGTGAATTTCTCATTCCCGTGTACGCAAGATCTCGTGGGACGGGATCCCATCCCGTTTCCACCCCTATTAATAACATGATACTTCTGTTTTATTAAAAACGTTCTATATAACATGATCACTGGAAAAGAATCTTTATCTCAAACAAAGAAGGATTTTAGGTACTTGATCAGGTGAAAGAATGTCAAGGCACATAATGGTCATAACTCATAAGGGCAAGTATTTACAACAAATAACTGGAAAAAAAGGTACAAATGAGGAATCTTTTTTCATTTCAGGCTAACTCAGAGAATGCTTTCAGTTTCGACAACTACAAAAATCCCGCTGAGCTTATGTATGCTTATGATCTCCACGAA
This sequence comes from Linaria vulgaris, assembly GCA_948329865.1. Classification (NCBI taxonomy): domain Eukaryota; kingdom Viridiplantae; phylum Streptophyta; class Magnoliopsida; order Lamiales; family Plantaginaceae; genus Linaria; species Linaria vulgaris. The sequence continues at coordinate 131,770,936 of OX415249.1, forward strand.
AACCTTCGTCTTCTCTCGGCCTATGCTTGTTGTTGAGACGGTGTCGCCTCTCTCTTACGTATATCAGCAAAAACACCATAGACAGCATAAGTGCAATAGCCGCCATCACCAGCCCAACGTAGATCCACTCGCTGTATCTCCGTAGACCAGGGCAATAGACCATAGTTATGTCCAAAAATGTTTGTCTGGCAAAAGTACAATCTTGTAAATCAACCAGGAACGGACTGTATCCGGACAGGCCGTAGCTCACATTTAGACCGGCACTCATCTGGCCGTAGAATGTTGGATTCAAACGTCCTGTCGTGACGCAAATACCATCTGGTGATGTTTGACACACGAAACCAGACCACACCTGCATTGTCGGAAATCAGTTTAAAGAGTTGTCACACATAGCCACCGAAAGAAAAAGAAGGCGCTTCGTTATTTAAATTAGTAATGGTTTTTCATGGCACCTACACATGAGCTTCAGAGTTAGTATAATTGAGTTCCTTAGCAGTCACGCAAAATTTTCGTCTTTTATAAAAATCAAATGCTGAGTAATGAAAAAAACTTATGGAGGGAGGACCTGTGTCGCATTGCTTAGATCCACTTCGCCTGGTGTGCAGATTCGTTCGGTCAGGTCAGGGTTAAATGGATTGCAGAGGATTGGCAGGAGCGGACCAGATTGATTGTAGTAGTAACGGGCAAAGTTTGGTGCAAAATTGATGTTAGAGATATTTGTGATGACTGTGTTGATTAAATTGACTAATTCTGAAGTAACTTCCTTGCTCCTTGTCGACGTTTCTTGAGCCGTAGCAGTATCAACACACGGTAGAATATCGTCTAAAGCTGTATGAGCAGTTGGGTTTTGAACCCAGTGATTCATAGCTACGCAAGTATCGCCAGTCACACTAAAATTTAAAAACAGATAAGTTAGACAAGTTGATAATTTCTGAAAGCGTATTGCAAGTTCTTTAACATCTCAAAAAAGTGATAGTGGGAGTCAAAGCATTGTTGTTTCACATACTTGTGGAGAAGAAGAAAAATGCCACATAATAAGAATGTCCCCGTTACAAGAATCCATCCGACAATCACCAATCTGTTACAAGCGGTAATAGTTTAACAACAAATTAACCACATGTTGTATAACTAAAAGAGAAGCGAAGAAAATAGTACATCTCACTCACATGTATACGAGAAGCTGCATGCCAAAGAATGAAAACACTGAGAAAAACGTGAAATTTGCATTAAGATCCAACATTAGTAAAACGACTTTGAGATAGTTTCCGTCAGGTTCATGTAATTGAAAGAGCCATACCGGATCCAAGTAATGTTAGAAGAAGAATAGCGATCGCGAGTATCATAAGAGCCAAATGCCTGTAAGAATAGTAGCACTTCACTGTCAAGTTAAGATAATAAAAAAAAAAAAAAAAGTACAACATAAGCATTCTAATTAGAATTCTCTTACATTGATTTCATGTGATTCCTGATGTTTTCTGAGTTATCTTCGGTTCTACTAGAAAGGGTTGTGGCGGAAGTGTCTACGAGAGCTTGAATCTGGTCAATGTCTGTTTGGACATTAGGAGGCAGAAAAACTTGATCCACGTTATATTGCTTCGCTGCAGAGAGGTATTCGGACACATTCCTAAGATTCTCAGATGTTATATCCGCCTGACGGACAACATATTCCAAAGTGTTGATTGTACTGCTATGAAACTTCCTCTGACCCGTGTATAATACAAGACATCCAATGCTGAAAATGTATGGTTAGTAATTAGTAAACCGTCATATAGAGTTAAGTCTTCGCAATGTACGAGTTTGTAGGCCTAAATTTACGAGAGAGTACATTGCAGCTATAGTAAAGAGTATGAGGAATATCAGCGAAAGGGCATAAGCAGTTTGAGAATAGCCGCAAGACTCTCTTTGCCTTCGGCAGCAATAGTAACAGATACAGATGATAGCCAAGCAGATCCCGAAACTCAGAAACCATAATGTCGCGCTAATGAAAAATGGAGCTGCGGTGTAAGCCACGGACTGCAATGAAACATTAATTTAACTTGAATTAAAACAAAAAAAAAAACAAAAAAAGCTCTACATTGAACACACATCATGATCATGCTGCTCCTAGTTGATGAACACCAAACGCATAACAATCATGTCAATATATCATCTTCTCACAATAATATTATAATGAAATTTTCATTTGTTATCTGACATCATCGAGCACTCTAATGCTCAATATGCAGGAAGATCTTATCCATCACGAGAAAAGGGTAAATCCCGTTAAATCCTCAATGTATAATGTGTTACTCAATGTGTCCCCTAACGTTTAAAAAAGAGAAAACAACTCACTCACCTATTTGATTTTGTGAGAACGCATCCTTCTGTCATTCATTTTGGCCACGTGTGTATTTTTGTTCGTTAGATTTGGTCTCAGTGGGAGTTTGCACATTTTTCAATAGGTCAAGGGGTTGTTTTATCAAAACACATTGCACGTTTAAGAGTTTAACGGGAGTTACCTAAAAAAATATGTAAGGAAAAAGTTGAAAGCTGATTTAAAGACATACAGCCCAGTAATGTGTATTGGTGATATTCCAGCCTCCCTTATATCTCTTAAAATCATCAAGAGGATCCTTTCGATATGTCCTCTTAGGAGCCAATATAAGAGTTGAGTTCACTTCTGGAAAATCAGCAAGCATCAACCTTTCAGTTTTTCTACTTCCCTCATCACCATGTTGCCCTGCTGCATAGTGCATACAATTCAATTACATTCAAAATAAGCAGAAAAAAACTGAATGAAGCTTTATCAACATATTGATTAATGAGTACTCCACTTACCTAAAGTTTGAGACTTTTGATAAATGGGATAAAGAGAGTCCACTTGCACTTGCAATGAACATGAAAATGGTGTGTAAGAAACAAGCAGGAAAGTTGATACAAAAAAAAGAAACTGAGCTTTGAAGCATATGAGCATTGTTAATGTGAATATGGTTTCTGTTTCTTGAAAAAATTATAATGAAAGGTAATGAATGCTTCAAGCCCTGCAAATGAGACAGAAACAGACTGTACATATGTTGAAATTTTGAGACTCGAGAGATGACTTAGTGCTGGATTCCATGTAAAAAGTGGTGATAAAAAGGTTAATAAGAAAAGCTTTTTTTTTTCTAGTTTTTACTAGTTGAATTAGTTAGTAGTTTGTAATTGCACAACTTCAATATATATCATATGAGTACATGCATGTGATCATTCTCTTAAATTCTAGTGAACATTCAAACACATTTAGGAAAGTTTTAAAACTACAACATTGGTAGGAAAAACACTTTTAAATTCTGTAATGTCATGACCGGAAATTTCTTAGCTAACTTTAATGTTAGCTACCAACACATCCCATTTTGTGTGTATTGGGTGTGGGTTCCACACCCCCCAAGTGTTGTGGGACCCACACCCAATACACACAAAATGGGGGGTGTTGTAGCTAACATTAAAGTTAGCTAAGAGGTTCCCGTCATGACCACCTTAATTACCAAAAAAGAATAACAATTTATGACCACTTTCATGTTAAAAATTACAGAGTACACTCTCACCTATTAGTGGCTCGTTTCCCAACAAAGTACAAACAGCTAAATTTTCGGGACCGTGTTCTTCCACTTTGTTGACTTTGCGCCAAAAGTTAAAACCTCACTGTTTTTGTTTTTCGATTTTCTTCTTATTTTTGTTCTCTCAATAATAATAGGAATTTGCAGCCATATTTTAATTTAGTCTTCTTTTATGATCGAGCAAAATTTTTATATTTAAGACTTGTTGGCAAATCATGTTGTTTATTCGATGTGATTATCTCAAATGGTTATAACTATTATTACACAAGGATAGTAAATATCTGAACAATATTGTTGAGAGTTTACTAATTATATGACAACGGTAATATTGTTAAGAAACTAAATGGATCGCCTTTTGGTTTCTTCTCCCCCTCTCGAGGCATTAGACAAGGAGATCCTCTGTCTCCCTTCCTCTTCATCATTCTCGCTGATATCTTATCTCGCCTCCTTACTCGGGCTGAAAATAATCACCTCATCAACGGTATAAAAATCAGCAGAGGGTGCACTCCCATTTCCCATATTTGTTATGCCGATGACATTGTGATTTACTGTAGAGCAAGTATTTCTAATGCTGAGCAGGTAAAAAATTGTTTGTCTACCTTCGAAGAATGGACAGGTCAACAGGTTAGCTATGAGAAATCACATATTCATTTCAGCAAAAATTGTGATCCTCATACTAAGATTCTGATTCGGAATATTTTGGGCATGAAAAAGTGTACACATAAGCTCAAGCATCTTGGCACTCCTTTTTGTCAATCAAACCGAAAAGCCAAAAATCTCGAAGAGCTTGTCCAAAAGCTTGACTCTTTCCTTAAAGGTTGGAAAGCAAATCTGTTGTCCCAATCTGGAAAAACTGTTCTTATAAAATCTGTGGCTCAAAGTTTCCCAGTCTACCTCATGAGTGCTCAAATTCTGCCGAAATCAGTTTGTAACGCCTTGGATAAAAGAATGAGAAGGTTTTGGTGGAACGGTGATAACTCGACTAATTTCCTTGCCCTTAAAAGCTGGGACTCAATCTGCCAACCAAAAGCACTTGGAGGTCTTGGTTTTCGCCGTTCTTTTGACTTCAACCGTGCCCTTTTTGCGAAAACAACTTGGCTGGTTGCTTCGTCGGCAAACAAACCGTGGATCCCCCTTTTCTTCTCTAAATACATTAGGGAACGAGATTTTTTCTCCTTACTTGCCAAACCTACTGATTCCTTTACTTGGAGAAATATCTGCTCATGTCGTGACATTATCCAAAATGCCGCATGTTTTAAAACTTTCTGGAAATCTAACTTGCGCATTAGAGAAGATCCTTGGATCCCTTCCCTCAAGGACTTTAAACTGCCTGCTGATCTTGTCATCCCCCACAATATTATCTATGTCAAAGATCTGCAAATGATCGATTCATGCTCTTGGAATTTTGATCTTTTGAGTTCAATCTTTCCCCCCTCTCTTGTCCATGAAATTTCTAAAATCAAAATCCCGGATCTCACGGGACCGCGTCATATGATCTGGACACCCAATGCAAATGGGTTGTTTACTCCTAAAAGTGCCTACTTGGTTGATCAAAATCGACGCTTCTCCAGTCCTTCCCCTCTCCTTTCTAAGCTCCTCAAACTCATTTGGATCTCCCCAACTCACGATCGCATCAAGCTTTTCACATGGAAAATTGTGTGCAATATCCTTCCTTCCCGAAGTAAGCTTGGTACTTTCATGTTTGTGGACGACCCTACCTGCCTCCTTTGTGGACAAGATTTGGAAACCCTCGAGCATGTCTTCATCAATTGTTCCTTTGCTCATAGAATTTGGTTTGGATCTAAATGGCATTTTAATCTATCCCCATTTTCAAGTTTGAATATTCAGGAATGGTTGTTGCTTGTTCTTGACTTTTCTAAAGGACTGTTTCCCACCCTTGAATCTCATGTTGAATTTGTGAATTTCTCACTGTGTGCCATGAATATTATTTGGAGAAACAGGAACTCTCACCTCCACAATCTGCCTACTCTTTCTTGTCATCAGGTGTGTCATATTGCTCAAAAGCAATCAATGGAGATGTTTGCTGTCATCATCCAAAAAAAAGTCCTTGCTTCGGCAGCACCAGTCTCATATGAATGGATACCTCCCTCGAAGGGTTGGTTTAAAGTTAATTCTGATGCAACCTTCTTGGAGGGTCGAGCTTTCACTGCATTCACCATCCGGAATCATTGTGGTCAATTGGTTTGTGCAGCCGCCTCATCGGGATCCTTTTTGGACGCAACTTCAGCTGAAATCTCAGCAATACGAGACGCTGCTTATCTCCTCAAACGCAAGAACTGTCAGCTGGTGACTTTCGAAACCGATTCCCTTTTTGCTGCCAATTTCATTGCAACAGGTATTTTCGACCAATTCTGGAAAGCTTCCGAAGACTTGCTGGAAATTTCTAAAATTTGGAAGTTATTTCCTAAATGGAAGATTAAGAAAATCCCGCGCTTAGGGAATATGAATGCCCATAATTTTGCAAATTGGGCAAAAACTAATCAGAGGGTTGGTTATTTTGATCAATGTAACTTTCCTTTCCACTGTTTTGAGGATGTCCAGTATGTTGGCATTCCTCCCATTTGTGATTCTTGTAATACGCTTAATCCTTTTTGAGTTATCTATCTAACTTTCTACCAAAAAAAAAAAATGATATGTCACTTGTTGTTTTTGTTAATGAAGGCCCAAAAGGCTACTTGCTCGAAATGAATTCGAATATAACCAATTGTTTTATTATCTGATGCAAATTTGCTTCGACAAAGGCAAACATATAATACCAATTGAATTTATTGGTACGTCATATTTTCCGCCACGAATTCAATTTCTGAGAGATTTCTGTGATTCTGTCTATATGTCTCAAAGTGCGAATTAACTTAATTCGGGTTCACACGCAGTTCATACAAGAAGTTGTGAGGGGTCTTTCTTTATAATTCGGGTTCTTTATTTATAAGAGGAGGAATGGAGGATATTAAGTAAATGTGCCTCGACCCTCACTCTGCAGAAGCATATACTCTTTTCCTCGCTACAAAAATGGTGAATCACCTCAAAATCAAAAATGCTATATTCGAAACAGATTGTCTGGAAGTGATAAACATGTTGCATGACACAAACGAGAAATTGAATTGGAGATCCATCGGTCTATTCTGGAAATCCGTCGATTTTGGGCATTATGGCCTAAATAGAGATTTAAATTTTTGTCTAAAAATGCAAACGTTGCTGCTCATAATTTAGCTGCTTGGGCTAGAACTTTTGATAGGTCGGGTTTTATTTCCTTCCGTGATCTTCCTGTACATATTTTTTGTGACGGAGAATTTTTGTTAGCGGATCCTATGTAATCATGATTAATAAGAATGACCTTATTTATCCAAAAAAAAAAAAATTAGGGATGCTTGTCAAGCTGACACGTGTCACATTTAAGAGTGTAACAATGGACATATATGCATTTTGAAGCACAGGCAGCAATGGCGACTGTGGTAGTGTGGTACAATAAGGCTTGGGCCTCGCGTGAAGCAGTATTGTCCAAAAGCATGCAAAACCAACGACTTTACGGATTTTAATCAGTTAAACCGATTGAACCATTGATCAATCAGTTAAACCGATTGAACCATTGATCAAACAGTTTAGTGCACCTATTTAGAATTTTAGAATGCTCATGAATCTTTCTCAATCGTTCATATAAAACAAATCTTATATTTATATTAGATCAGAAATCACAGAGTATTCTAGTCAGAATATGCCAATGTAAGTATTGATCCCAAATTTTTGGAAATCTTATGATATCGTCTAGCATTGTAGTTATTATAAATCTTATGTGTTTAAAAAGAATAATGAGAAAACAATTCAAACGTAACCGTAAAGCACAACCAAGGATTTTGCCATTGACTTAACAATACACGAAGATGTTTGCCAATAAGCTCGTCTGTGAATTATTAGAGACAAAAAGCCAGTTCGCTCTAAATCTTTCAACCACCACAATGAACTAAAGACAGCAAACATATTGTAGGAGAAAAAACTCACTCAGTCCAAAACTTCACAAAAGCAGTAACGAAAGACTTAACAAACGCAAGAAGGGGGTTACTCTCAGGTCGAATAGAATTCTTCGATGCTCCGTCCCATGTTTCACTGTACACAAAAGCATGGAATGAGAGTTTTATCCCGGATCACTACAAGTTAACACTTAAAGCCTTAAATGCATTAGTAACATAAGGTTGGGAGCCACCCATTAATAGTAATAGAACTCTGCGAAGAAATGATTCATCGAAATAACGATCGAAATATTGAGACTTACAGATTAATTCTGTCCAGTGTGGGATTGCTTGCTTTAACTTTTGTTCCAACTGGCGCGGAGTCTTCATGAATTAACTGTCCTTTAGAGTTGCCAACCTGCTTGAAAACAGGAAGTTCATACAATCATAGACAGATCATCAGTTCAATGACAAAATGAATTTAACTTTCACAATGTCATCAGACTAATTCAAAAATTTCTAACAATAGCAGGTCCATATACATATCGCGAGACAAAACTATTCTTATCCTGTGCTAATTGGTCTGTCAGCTTAAATTAACAATCAAATAGTGAATGCGTTAACAAAATAGTATTGATGTTATTTTACGCCTAAGTGCATCAACATATTTTTTCAACAAACAAATATAGGATGGTTCTCTTGTAAAGAACTTTAGTAATTCATCTTAATCCACAAAGGAAATTTCATAAGCAACTAATGTGTTTTTAAGAAGAACGTGCATAATCCTCTATCATCAAATCTTAAAAACACCACAAATGGAGACCCCACTATCTGTATATTTCACTTTGGGAGGATCAGGGTCTCGAGTAGAAAGTTCACAGTAGTAGGCTACTACTAGACCAAATTGGGATATCCCGGAGGATTATATTTTGATAGACAAACCTCATGACTTCATTAAGTTTGATGAAGTTCTTTTTCACCTTTTTTATGCAAAAAGTTCTGCTATATAAACCTCCTGTACTACCAGTTTACTATGCCTGATTCTTAATAGGTTGAAATGAAAGTCCTCAATACTTACTAAGTGTTGCAGCTGGAGCCATTTTTCATCAAAACGAATCAGGAGTAACAGCTCAGTGAATCTAATACCTAATCACACAATATTGTTCAAGGATATAATTAAATTAGTAGCCAACCCCTTACACCTGGAAGGAAATTACCCAAGAAAATACATATTAACCTAAGAACTGAAGACAAGCACGACAAATGTAGCTTCACAAACAAAAACTTACATTAGTTTCACCAGATGGAGAGTCCTTCATTTCAAGGTCCTTGACATCATCTGCACAGATCAAAGTGTTTTTGAAAGTTGAAGAAAGTACAGAACTTTCTGGAGCTGGTTCTTGAAGACTTAGCACAACATTTTCATCCCTGTATCCAGCGTTCAATTCATCTATTGAACCCATAACCATTTTAATATCCATCTCATTAACTAAATCAGATGCTATTTGATTTAATATCGTTCTATCATGATCGATTCCCTTCTCTTTCAAAGTTCCGTTTGTTTCATGGAATTTACCAGATTCTCCATCCAGGTCGTGAATTGTGCTTGAAACAGGTCTAACTGGAAATGTCTCCACAACAACAGTAGAGTTCCCATTAGGTAGTACAGGTTCTGATGCCTCTACTAACTCCTTACTAGTTTGTTGCCCAACTTCTTTGGTTTTATCCCCTATGTGGTCATTCTCATTGACATATTTCTCATCAGTAAGAGTCCCTCCTGCATGAATGTTTTGTCTAGACAAAAGAGTACTCCCGTTATTTCCCTGATGGGTCAAAACTGTATTTATCGTGGGTGGTTCTTCAGAATATCCATTTACCTCAAGCACTTCACCATCAGAAACAATATTCTTACTCTCATCTTCGTGATGCTCAAGTTTAGGTAACTGGTTATGAGTTTTTAAAACTTCTTCTGTTCTAGTATCTTGATAGTGATTAGGAGTAGCAGGATGACCTAAACTTGTTCCATAAGAGATTTCATCGTTTTCAGCCACCTTGCTTAACCCATTAACGATTTGTTCTTTGTCCAATTGCACGAGATCAGAACCATGAAACTGCAGAGTAGAACTGGAAATGTGTTCTTCACTTGCTATTTGATATTCACTATGTGTCAAAACATGAACCTTATCGGATGTTGCCAAATCAATTTGAGGTTCCATAGAGATAGACCCGAGTGGGTGTTGTTCCAGAAACTCAGAATGGCCATGTTCTTCAAAAGAGAACTTAGGTGGAGCTAACACTCTATTTTCTTGAATAATCTCTCGAACAATCTCTCGCACGGTATAAAAAGAACCACCAACTTCTTTGTGTGTAAGGTTGAGAGATGGAAAATTCCCATCATTTGTTTTCTGGTATCTAAAGGGAGTCAACATAAAAAATATTTAGGTAGGATCAGTGTGGAGTGTAGAAAATAGAAATATCATACCTAGGAGGCAAAAAGAACTGAAGAAACTCAAATAATAATTAAACAAATAAGTACACATGTGGCAGTAAGCAAACAAGCATCTCTACCACCGCTACCTCTAGTGCAAAAATTACATACACATCACACGCCGTGAAAAACATAAATAACTTTCCATCCATCTCAATAAAGGAAAATTTACAAATCCAAAACCCAAGGGGTAATAAATCTCTAAGTGTTTAAAATTACCAGATTTCTTTTTTGTAATTTCAACGTTCAAGCCAGCAACAGCACAATACGTATCTATTGAAACAATAAAGACATAATATGGACCAGTGCTTAGCTCAAATATTGTAGGACTTCACACCGAAATCCTAGAAACACGTTACCCGATTTTTCCCCAATAACTTTTATTTTTTAAGATAAACTATTCAATGACAAATTGGCAAAGAAAGCCATAGACGGAATTGTGATTGTTTGCACCACCATTATTATCCATTAACAAGATCTGATAGACTGAATGTAATATGCCATCAAAAAAAATAAGATATAAAGTTAAGCAAACTTTAAAATGGTCAATAAGAGGAAGGGCAGAGCTCTTGATGTAAAGTCTGGTGGCTATACACCAAGTGTTTTATGACTAGCAATAGTAATTTCATAGACACCCAATATAAGAGCATCAACTTATACTTGAGCACAAAAGTTTATACATCACTATATAGTAAACAATTAATAACTTTGCTTACTCTCACATTTATTAATTGATTACACATAAGCATAAAGAGAAACTAGACCAGGAAGTAAGGTCGGCAAGAAGAATTAGATGGTAAATGATTCTTAAAAATATACTCTTCCAATGACAAAACAAGCAAGTATCTTAACCAACTAAGGGAAGAAAAACGAAGTACAGGCCGAGTGAAATTACTTATGTATGAAAGACTCAACCATTTCCTTCCTCTCCCCTTTGGAACGTCTAATCCTCGACTTCCTCCCTCCGGAATCATTGCTGGCAGCAACAGCAAATGTTTGTCCAGCCCAGGCACCCTTAATTGCATGCATGTCTGAAGAAATATATGGCAATCCAAAGGCTGCAAATCTACAAAAAGACAATCAACACAGTGAGATTCCTCAACATAAGTTTAAGTCGGGGTCTCTTCCGCTTCATATACAGACTCAAAGCATGTCCAAGAAACTTGCACAAACACTAGAAAACCATACCTATACGTCGTCTAGATACGTCCAAGACAAGAGTAGTAAACATAATATCGATAAAACTAAAATGTACACGTATATAACAAAAGAAATCAAATAAAACAACAGAGTTCCTGAATTTCTACAAAATACTAGATGCAATTACATCGAAAAGCTGAAACCAAGAATAGATAATGTTGGCCTCCCACGAGTACTTGGTTTCCGAATTCTTCAGGTCTAACAAATTAAAATTCTCAAGGAACAGAGCAAGCTATAGCTTCATGAGTTTTCGCCAAGGTAAATACAGAAGCGCATAACCGAAATTAACTAGTCACTTTTCATAAAGTAAAGAAACACAGAATGGCAAAACAAACAGAGAAATTGACAAATGCGGAGTGAGGAGAAATTCAAATTCAGAACCATTACCACAAATAGCAAAAAATCAGAAGCTCGGTATAAAAACCAATTTTATTTGTTGAATTGACCTGAAATTTTGCTTCTGCAACTCAATGAAAAAACCAAAATAGAGAACAGGTAAATGGAGTGGAAGAAATGCGTCAACACAAACACAAGTTCCAGGTCACATCGCATTTAACAATCGATAAATAAGAAAGAAAATTCAGCGGAAAATTGAGAGTGCTAAGAGCTTTACCGGATTGAGTGATAGTGGAGTGCAAATGCAGTAGTAAGGGTTTAATAACAGTGAGGGAGGATTTTATCAATTTAAATAAATAAAACGGGATTTTCAACAGTTTGGTCCTTTAAGTTGGCTTTTCTTCGATTTTGGTCCCATAAGTTGGCAGGCCTCGATTTTGGTCTCATAAGTTGGCACATGAACTTAATTTTGGTCCCATGGTCAACATTTTCGAAAATATATCCGTTAAAAGCCTACGTGGCATTAGTTGACTGACCCGTGGCAATTTTGACCCGAGATAATGATACGTGGAAAAATCAAAAACCCTAAAAACTAAAAAACGGTTCGATTTTCTTCTCAAATACCAAACGGCAACTACCCTTGTAAAAACGACAATACTCGTCCCAAATTCTCTCTTCAATCGGCCAGATTCCCAAACGAGATTCCCAAACGACACTCTTCAACTCGTCCCAAAATCTTTTCCAAAAAGCTCTCCGTAGCAATCGTCGAGCAATTCGAAGGTAAAATCCCCACTTTATATAGTTAGGGTTTAATTAATTTTCTGTTTTTCTTCATCTAAATTCCCAATTCTACAAATGTTTGAGAGTTAAGGTTTAATAAGGGTTTATTATGTGTGATTGTCGCGTCTGTGGTTTGTTGTGGTGATGAAATGTTTGTGGTGTTCGTAGATGGATCACCCTTACCAAATTTTCTGCGTTTGTGGTCGAGGAACAATGATGTATTGTAAGGCTAGTAGCAAGGCATCTCGCCCCGGTAGTTTTTACTACATATGCCCTATGCGTGTTCGTCACACGAATTACTTTTTGTGGGCGGATGACATGAATGAGGTTGAGAATCTGAGGAGAAGAAATTATCGTAGTGAGGAGGGTTTTGGAGTTAATGAAAGTGAACCCCAGATTAGTCGATTTTCAACCGCATCAACTGTTGGGAAGAGTGGAATTGAGCATTCGAGTCCAATTATGGACTGTGTAGTCAATATGAATGCCACTAGGGCTGCCATGATTTGTTGTGTAATTGGGTGATCTCTGTTTTTTATTGTATTTGTGTTGTTGGTGGCTCTGCTACTCATTATGTATTCAAGGGTGTAATTTGAGTAGTTGTTTAAGTCTAGTTCTAGCTTTTTATCTTATGTAAGACTATGTTACATTACAACTGTTTTGATCTTCATGTAAAACTATGTTAATTTGCTTCTGTGAGACCATTTTTTTAACTGGTAATGTGTTGATTTATTTATGTATATTATAGTATATAATAATGGATCAACATCCAATGCTGGTTGGCCTCAATCTTCCCTGGGGTAATAGGATGCTCAGTGATGAGGCAGAGCAATTTATTGTTGATTACCTGGTGAAATATGGTAAGGGTCATAGAATCCAGAATGAGAAGCCACTGCTGAGAGGTTTGAGGCTTGCCATCCCAAGGCTAGAGGAGATCACTGGTATGTGCTTCAGCATTGCTCACATGAGGAGGATTGTGGAGAATCTGAGGCTGAAGTTTCAGAGTTTCAAGCACTTCATAACCCTTCCTGGAGTAGGTGTTGATGGTCCTGGTATGGAAGTGTATCTCACAATGGATTACATTGAGGATGTAGGTGATGAGGTAATTCAGAACCTTTACTAGTAAATATTTGAACCTTTACTAGGAGATGGGGTTGATGGCACTAATATTTCATTGTTTGAACTAACTTTTTCTTATTGTAGGAGCCTGATGAATACTATTACTTCAGGAACTTTGGCCTTGCAAATGCTCCATTGTACTTCAAGCTTTTTGAGGAGATTGGAGTCTTCACCTTTCCTCCAGAACACAACAACACTCCTGATGAGCCTATTATGCTGCTGGATGACAGTGATGAAGAACATGTTGGTGGTGATCATCCTGCTCCAGAAGCCATGGAGATTGATGGTGTTGCAGGAGGTGCTGGTGCTGCTGCTGGGGCTGGTGATGAAGGTCAAGTCTATGGGGTGGCTATTGATGCTGGTGCTGAAGATGGTGCACAAGGCACTGGAACAGTAACTGAAGTAGGTGAAGGTTCTGGTACTACACATGAAGGATTTGAGGGGTCTGGTATTAAGCTCAGTTGGCTCAATGATGTTGATTGAATGATCTGGTTTTGGGAGGTTTTGAACAATTGTTTTTAATGGTGTTAGTTTGTAAGTTTTAATGGTTGTTGGTGCCTGTTTTGGTTGATGTTTGATGAAGGATTTGGTGCAAGTTTGATGAATGTTTTGAATAAAGTTGTTGTTGTCCTTTGCCATTGTGTTTAAATCTTTAAATTGTTCCTGTTTGGATTAGGGATTTTCATAGTTTACCAGATTCATACATTCACTGAAATGAGTTGAAACACATTGGAATCTCCCATTTGTCATCAAGACAACTAATTGACAAAAGATACTTGAGACATACATTCACTAAAATGAGTTGGAACACATTTGAATCTCCCATTTGTCATCAAGACAACTAATTGACAAAAGATACTTGAGACATACATTCACTGAAATGAGTTCAAACATTTGAATCTCCCATTTGTCATCAAGACAACTAATTGACAAAAGATACTTGAGTTCAACACATCCTTTCTTGTTGTGACCTAATACTTTGCAATACCCACATCTCACAGTTCTTTGGTCCTTAGTAAGCCTAGTAGGATCAGCTGAAGAGACCACCACAGGTTTACCTCTGCATCTTCTCTTCTTCTTCAAAGGCATTTCACCAGGTTCCCCTCTTCTAATCCCTTCAGGTCTACCCACTGATCTGCCTTCATTAGGTGGATTAATTGGCAAGTAATTCATTTTCTTCCACTCATTTCTTCCATTCATAGGATAGATTGGTCTGTTATATGCTTCCAAGTAAAATCCTGTGTGGTATGAATGATGAATGAAACTAAGTGGATCAAGTCCTTGAGCAACTGTAGCACTCACAGCATGTACACATGGTATCCCACTGATATCCCACTTCCTACAGCCACATGTCCTGTCAACCAAGTTCACTGCATATGTGTCTCCATTGTAACTTTGCACAGAGTAATTAACATCATCAGACTTCACTGGTCTACATAACTTTACATGGATTTGTGCTAAGTGCCACACAATTTTCTTAATCTTAGGACACCATGCATCCTTCCATTTAGCCTTTGCTCTGTCTCTGTTCTTCTGATGCCTTGTCATCATGTACTGTGTAATCCATTCAAGCATTGACAGTATTGGCATCTTCCTTGCGTCCAGTATGCATGAGTTGAAAGCCTCACACCCATTGTTCAGCAGCATATCACATTTTAGCTTTGGATCAAAGTGTGACCTGCTCCAATGTTCTGGTGATTTATCCTCTAACCATTTATGTGCTTCTGGACTTATTTCCTTCAAGGCCAACATTTTGTCATTCCACTCATTAACTGTAGTAGCTCTTGCTGCCTTCCATAGAGCATCCTTCAATGCATCTCCAGTGAAGCTGGCTCTTTTGAAATTGCCATGTAAATGCCTCACACATAATCTATGGATGGAACCTGGGAACACTGTCTGGAATGCTTGCAACAACCCCTTCTGTTTATCTGACATAAAAGTCCATCTGTCATTTTTAATGATATGAAGATCCAACTTGATCACATTTAAGAACCATTCCCAGTTTCTCCCATTTTCCTTGTCAACCACATCCCATGCAAATGGATATATATTGTTGTTAGCATCAATGCCAACAACAGTCAATAGAATACCCTTATGTGGACCCTTAAGATGTGCTCCATCTACCCCAATAATTCTTCTACAACCATAAAGAAATCCCTGCCTCAAAGAAGCCAAACACATGTACATTCTATCAAACTTGTTCTCTCCAAATTGATTGTTAGTTGACAACAGAATAGTTGATCCAGGGTTTGATCTCTCTAACTCACCCTTGAAGTCCCACAATGCACCATACTGCTCTGTAATTGTGCCATTGAGCATTGCCAATGAAAGAATCTTAGCTTTGTAAGCCTGGTGAATGGAAACTTGTATTCCAGTATCTGCTTCTGCATCAACAGTGAACCCCTTCACACTTCTGTTTGGATCAGATTTCCAAAGATGAATGTACTTCTTTGCAAGGTAACTTGATTTCATGTTCCTTGATTTTTTCACTGCTGGACAACCATGTTTCCCCCTGTATAGCCTGATTCTGAAGGTTGACTGCTCACCCTTGATCTTCCTTCCATTCAACCTCCATTTGCACCTTGGGTTATCACACTTGGCATACATCCTAGTTCTGTCATGCTTAAATATGTGTACTGATCTTTGTTGGTTGATGGCATCTGCATGAATAGCATCCTTCAGAATAGACTTGTCTGTGAACCTCATTTGAACTTCAAACTGAGGGTTGAAGATGTCCTTGACATCAAAGAGTTTTCCTGGCTTTTCTTGTCTTTCTTCATCACTCCCACACTCACTTTCCAGCTCATTAGATGACTCAAGCAAGTTATCTGAACCTTCATCAGACAATGTCTCATATGGAGCATCAATTTCTTCTTGTACAACTAGAAAGTGATTTGCATTTTGTTCATTGCCAGCAGTTGAAGGCCCAGCATTATCTTGTCCTTTGCTTGAATATATGTTCCTTCTCCTTGCATTCTTTTCAACAGCTCTGCATTGGGCTTCAAACAACATTGACTCAACAACACTCTCATTTACAACATGCCCCATATCCAGATCATCTTCCATACCATATTCATCATCACTGAAATACTCCAGATTATCTTTACCATCTTCTTCTTCTGCCTCATCTTCATCACCAATTTCATTATCATCTACAACTTCACTGTCTTCACCCTCAAACATGGCTTGCTGTTGTGTATTGATCCTCAATTCACAGTCCACAAAGAGCACCATTGATCTACTCAGTTGACAGGACAGGAAGTAGGTTGCAATTTCATGGTCTTTCTGGAGGAGGACATAACCACCTTCATGCTTCATATATATTCCCTTCACACCCAAAAAGCCAAGTCATAAGCATAAACCTTCAATACCACTGCAACTTACAGTTGAAGGCCCCACATAATCTACAACAACTTTTGCATTTTCATGGTTCTCCAGTATGCCCGCACCATTTACAATTCCACCATACTGCAACTGTAGAGTAACATCCAAGGAGCAACCATCTGTTGATTTAATAATGACATTTCATTAGGTAAAGAACAAAATTTCATTTGGCAAAGTACTAAATTAGGGTAAGGCAGTGTAAACAAGTAGGGTTCAGATACTAAGGGTTAACAAAATTAATAGATTACAAGATTAGGGTTCGAAAATTTGGGGTTTTTTCAAAATTAGGGTTCGACAATTAGGGTTTTATCCAATTAGGGTTGATTTCAAACATGCAATCCGAGAAAACGTTTTAATTATGTGACAACATTCATTTAACATAGAATTAAACAACATACTTACCATAATTCGGAATGGGATCATCGATTTGGTCAGATTTTCGGATTCTCATCTTCCTTGCTCTACGCGCCATGTGTTTCAGTGTTCACCGCGAAAGGACGACGGCGTCGCCGGTGAATGTTCACGTCGCGGAAGGCCGGAAGAAAAATTGAGCAAATTTGGGTTTAGGGTTCAAAGTGGCGCGAGATGAAGAAGTAATGAAATGATTCGCGCCGGTTTTGTTGTATAAATTCGATTTTTTATGCCACGTAATTGCCATGTCGGGTCAAAATTGCCACGGGTCAGTCAACTAATGCCACGTAGGCTTTTAACGGATATATTTTCGAAAATGTTGACCATGGGACCAAAATTAAGTTCATGTGCCAACTTATGGGACCAAAATCGAGGCCTGCCAACTTATGGGACCAAAATCGAAGAAAAGCCAACTTAAAGGACCAAACTGTTGAAAATCCCAAATAAAACCCTACTGCTGTACAGGCAGGGACACAGGTCAAATGGCATAATGAAGGAGCATTTCAGATTATTATTAATTTAATTTAATTTAATTTAATTAACGTGCTGTTAGGACTTATTTTTAGAAAGGGTTTATTAACATTTATATCATTTGTTTCTATATTTTTGTTCGGTCTTTGAAGAATAATAACAAAACTACGAAAGTAGAAGCTAAGACGAACATTTGACTTCAATAAACTTTAAGAGAAAAAACTAGGGGAAAAATCAAACTACATACCATAAGTTGACTCCCTAACACAAATGGTACCATAAGTTGGCTCCTTACGGTTTTGGTACCATAAGTTGGCAACACGGTGGTAAAACTCAATTGCCACCTCTAAAATAAACGTTGACCGCCGTTGATCGCCTTTGAACGCCTCTAAAATGGGCTAAGGGCATGAGGAGAGTTGATTTTCAATTTTTCATTTTATATATTTTTTTTATTTTTTTTCCAAGTCAGCGTCCTAAACAGCGTCCAGGTGTCAAATTCATGCCATAATTTTTAATTTGGGGGTCAACGGCGGTCAACGTTTATTTTAGAGGCGGCAATTGAGTGTTGACAACTTATGGTACCAAAATCGTAAGGAGTCAACTTGTGGTACCATTTGTGTTAAGGAGCCAACTTATGGTATGTAGTTTGATTTTTTCCCGAAAAAAACTAGGAGTGTTCATCACTCAGTTCGACCCGATTCAGTTTAGTTACCGCCCAAACCACTAAACTGAATAAGTTATATTTGATCGATCAAAACCGAATCAAAATGTATTCGATTCAATTTTGATTTAACAGGTTCGGTTCGATTTTGGTCGATTCGGCCGAATCGACCGAATTATGGACACCCTTACATAGACTTTTAACAATTTGCAGTTCGATTACGGTTTACTTCGGTTAACCGAAGAACTCTTAAACCAAACTAACAATATTTGCCCGATAGAAACCAAACCGAAATGCATTCAGTTCGGTTTCAGTTGAATCGGTTCAGTTCGATTCTTTGAATTATGGACACTCTTAGAACACGTTTTAAATTCTTTTGAACACTACATTATTTGCAACTACAAATATAATGTAAAATAAACACTACATTCGGTTTGTCTACTAATGTAAAATGAAAACGATTATAATAAGAAGCGGGAAATAATTTTGATAGACGTTTTCAAAAAAAAAAAAAGAAGAAGATAGAATTGGGATATTTGACTTAAAGCTTGTCACGTCATATCAAAGCGTAAAATTGAATTATATGACCACAAGTCCACAATGAAGTTCTTTCAAAAATAGCTAAGTTTTACATATTTTTGACCCAGCCATTTGAAAACATGTGAAATGAGTGCGTGGACAAAAGTTTTTGATTTATGTTTTGGTCAGCTAAATTATTAGATTTTTCTAATGGTTAAGAATATTTGTAACATGCTTTAAAAAGTGATAAAAATAGGTATCATAAATTATAACAAATAAGAATAATATATTTGTTCAAACAAAAACAAGTAAGAATAATATGCATGTACTTTGTTATTTTAGACCAACAGTGAAGCCATTCATTCATATTCATTTTTTCACACTGGGAATATCCCCGCCAAGCACTTACCGCTACTATCCCGTCCCGTGCTAATGTGATATCACACCAATGCCGACCTCAACCTCCCTAGTTAATATAGTACCATCAAAGTTCAGCTTCACCAAAGGAACAGGAAGAGATGGTTAGCGCGTTTGGGACAGAGTAGAGTATGAATTCTATTTCCTCGCTTATTCATATTTGCATGCGGGTGACTTGAGTATACTTGCCACTCAACGTGCAATGAGTGTGATTTCAACCAAAAAAAACTTGTCGTTCATCTTGCCAGGTTCACACTTTTGTATAGCTATATAATAAGCATATCTTCGTTTTAATCGGAACAACATTTTTTCACCATAACTCTACCATATGTTTTACATTATTAGTAGATTTATAGAATAAAAACATGGTAACTCATAGGTAATTAATAAGTTTGTATATTTTTTGAAAATTTAGATTCAGTGTAAAATGACCACTGAACCCGTACTACTCATTCTTGCTCACCACACATTATTAGTAAAAGAGTAGACAAATATCATCCACCCATATATAACCAGCACCACAGGAAAAAAAACAAGTATTTTGGTCCTACATGGGCCATGGATGAGGAGAATGAAAAGCTTAGTATGTATCTCTTAGTATGTAACTACAATTCCATCAAATTAAGAACACCTTAGACAGACAGGTACACACACAAATTTCATGGATGGTGAGTTAAAGCGACGAAAAAGAGGATAAAGTTCACGTTTTATTAAGAATGAACCTGAAGTGTTTTAGTATGTCAAATTCTGCTTCATTAGTATCGTATGGTTCATGTACAAAGAGCTTATTCAATTGGGACTTTGGCAGTAGTAGCAAAAGCAAACCAGAAGAGCCCAAGTACCACAACAACATTGATCTTCAGTTCCCTTCTTCTCTTGTGTCCAAAACATTTCTTAGAGGTACATGTATATATACTTTTTCCAATTTTTATTAGTCATTGATCAATTATAAGAGAGTATGTTCAATTATGGGAATTTCGCAAAGTTGGTCCTTTAAAGAATCCACTTTTCAAAATTAGTCCTCTAAAGTGGCAAGGGCCGTTTTTAGTCCTCTAAAGCAACTTAGTTTCAAAATTGGTCCTTTTTCGTTGAAGTTACGAATCTACCCTTCATTTCAGTTTTTTTCCTTCAATTTTGATTCAAATCTTTTGAGTTATTAAATGCATACCCAATAAATCTTATATTAAATTAAAGGAGAATTGAAAAATTAATGCCCATATTATAAAATAAATAAAATTTCATTTCTAGTTACTTATAAATTATTTATAAAGTTTAAAATTTTGATTATATAATATCAAGTAATATATTTTTTTTCATTCTCTTGACGGATTCCAAAATAGAAGAAAATGAGTATTTGAAACCAAAATTTAAATCACTTATATATCTTTATGTGATAAAAGAAATATTATATTTATAATAATATATCTTTATGTATTAAAAAAAATTATATTTAATTCCAGAATATATATAAATATAATATATATATATGTATTACAATATATTTATATCTATTATATCTATTACAATATGCAATATATACATAAAAAAATTTTAATTTAAAATATATTACTTTTTATTTTTGAAAAAAAAAAACATCATCGTGAAGATGATCGGCGGCGGGGGCGGGGGTGGGGGGTAAGGGGCTAGAGGGGCGGGGTGGGTGGGTGAGGACGATGATGGGTTCAGGCGAGGGGGGGGGGGTAGGTGGGTGCAGGACGATGGTTGTTTTTTTTTTTTTTTTAAAATCTAGATATAAATATATTGTAATACATAATGATTATTTATATATATATATATATTTTTGAGAAACGAAATTTAATTTGAAATCTTCCCATAGTTTATTGAACCTAAGAAGTATATAAAATATAGAGGTTTATTTTTAGGATGTTAAAATATGGTTATTATAAAATTGTGGGGTGTAAATATAATTATTCAAAAGATAAAAAATAAAACTAAAAAAAAAAAAAAATGAAGGGTAGATTCGTAACTTCAACGAAAAAGGACCAATGAGACACAATAGGGGACCAATTTTGAAACTAATGTTGCTTTAGAGGACTAAAAACGGCCCTTGCCACTTTAGAGGACTAATTTTGAAAAGTGGATTCTTTAAAGGACCAACTTTGCGAAATTCCCGTTCAATTATCATTATGTGAAAAAAGAAAATGTCTAGAACAATGTAACTGTGAGACGTTACAGGTCGGGAACTAAAGTGTTGCTACAAGGCCACCATAGATGGATTTAGTGCCACTGAATTCCACAGCAAATGTGACTTCAAAGGACCTTGTGTCATAATTGGCTACACCAACAAGTCACAAAAATTTGGTGCATTTAACCCCGAAGGCTATAGAAGCACGGATGACTACTATGACACGTTTGATGCATTTCTCTTTTACTGGATTGGAGAGGATGGTGACAATAATAATGATCCTATTATTTTACCAAAAGTAGGAGGCAGCGGGGCTGCTCTTTTTGATTACGCTCGCGGTGGCCCGCAGTTTGGGGCGGACGGATTGCTCGTTGGGCCGCCTTTGGCGCCAGTTATGGGTGGTTTTGCAGGGCCTGATACAAATTCAGGGGTTGGTGATCTTAGGCAAGGTAAGTCTAGGTTGGGACTTTCTTACGCGAAAAGGCCGGATGGGAAGGAATCAGTCTTTGGAGATGAGTCTAGGGCAATCATTGATGAAGTACTGGTTTTTTGTAGTCCTCAAATTGCGAGCTTGTATTAAGTTGTGATTTAGGCAGGAGTCTGAGTCGATGAGCTTGGTGGTTATAAGAGAAGCAAATATCTGCTTTTCTTTAGTGCCAAATAGCGTGTCTATATATTGTGTCAAAAACTTGATTAACGCTACGTGTGATGATTGAAACGTAAAGAAGCGTATACTTAACAAATCACTCACTAGTCTCTACCCCATGATTCATCTTAGTAGATGTTTGTAAGTTCAACGATGATACATGTATAGACACACCATTCAACGTTAGCAACTTAGATTGATCGTCAACTACATTTAAGATGAGTGCGCAATAACAGATTTCAATGTTTACACAATTGGAGAGGATACATTATAGTTTGTTGAAGCGAATAATGAGGAATCCAAATTTTAACAATTTCTTTTACAAATTTCTTCGAGCTTCTGCACAGCTCCTTCAACCTCCTCTTTACTTCTTGCCCTCACCTTTTCCCTCTCTTCACCAACTTTTCTCCTCAAAATCTCCCCACTTTCACCAAACACAGCCTCATTAACCACCTTAGCTATCTCATTCCTTTGAAGCTTCCCTTTCTCATCTCTCTTGACCTCAACACCAACACCAAGCTCCACCACCAATTTGGCATTCATTGGCTGATCAAGATGCATTGGCACACCAATTATTGGAACACCAAAATCAATACTCTCCAACAATGAGTTTCAACCACAATGACTCACAAATCCACCAACACTCACATGACTCAAAATTTTAGCTTGAGGTGCCCATTTTTCAACAATTTTCCCTCGATCACCAACTCTTTCTAAAAAACCATCAGGCAGTAAACTCTGAGCCTTCATTTCTTTATCACCATCAATTCCCTTTGGGAACCTTATGATCCATATAAAATTCACATTGCTAAGCTCCAAACCATAAGCTATCTCTTCAATTTCCTCTTTGTTTAAGAAATACTCACTCCCAAATGAAACAAACACACTTGAACACTTCTCTTTTCTCCCAAGCCACACCATGATCTCGTCGTTATCATCATCATCAAGATCATTTCTTTTAGTACTAATCGCGCTTTGAACTAAAACGCCAACCGGTACGATGGTCTTGTTGATCAATTCGGATACATAATCCATGTACTTGCCATCAATCTGTCTCGAGCTATTGATAAATATGACCCCGTCCTTATCAGAGACCAGCTCGGAATCAGGATCAGGATCGGCTTCCTGTTCGCTCCGGTACGATGCCATGATCTTAAGCACATTGGAGCGCTCGATATCCGTTAACCGCATCGCTGGGAAGGGGAAATCCGTCCCTGACCGACGTCCCAAATGCATGAAATACGACCACGTGGCTGCGCCAGACGTGAAAAATGTGACCGATGGGATGTTGTGGTGGGATGCCAATGTTCCAGCCCACGGAAGCATTATGTCGTGCATTAGTACGTCGGGTCTGATCGATTCTACTATGTTCGAGAAGTCCGGTTTCGATGTTTTGAGTAGCTTTGTGAGGGTTGAATGGAGGTGGAGAGGTAGGCCATTGGTAGTGTGATAGTGAGGTGGGAGTTGAGGCGTAGAAGGGAGATTTAGCTCCACAAGATGAATAGAAACAGAATATTTCTCAATAGGGATCTTGTTTTTGATAGAGTTAAGGTTTATGGGAGTTGAACATATGTAGATTTGGAAGTTATTCTTGTCCGAAAGTCGCTTTGCCAGTTCAATGAATGGAGATATGTGTCCATGAGCTAGCCATGGAAACATAAGGATTTTGAGGTTTACTTTTGATGCACACATGATTTATTATTGAAATCTTTATGTACTTAGCTCTGATTTTAGATTTGATGATATGTTCTGTTTGTAAGGATGAAAATAAATTAAATGTTGCTTTTTGTTGATATATATAGCGAGAGATCCTTTGGATTTTATTATGAAATTGTAGTTTGATGATGGCCGTTTTCTTGTGAAACGCAAGAATTTTAAATTGTCAAAGATGGTGGCAGTGTGTCGTACGATTGGCGGAGTCACCAATTTTGGAACTGTTTGTTTTATTTTATCCTATGCTACCTTACTCTTTTGTATCTTTTTGGAATGCGTGATGGATTTTTATTTTGCATAAATATATCACAAGTCCTTTTTTAGAGGTAGGATCTAGATCTATAATTATTGGCCTAGCCTAGATTCAGATTTTTACACAAAATCAAACATTATAATTATGTGCGGACCCAAACTCTGATATTGATAAAATCCAACACAGAATCGACTCTTTATCCCACACAAAAAAAAAAAAAAAAAAAACACAATCTCGACGGCCCATAGGCAATTTAAATTTTAAACACATTGTTCCACAACTTCCAACTTCCAGAAGACTAGTATACGAAATTTTGTATAAAGACAATGTTGTCCTTATTAAAAGTTAAAACTTAAAAATAATAATATATTTTGAAAAAATTAAACAAACCTACAACATATGTTAGAAGTGGATGATAGACTCATAGAAGTACTATTTAAATACCAAAAGAAGAAATCAAAAGTAAATGATATCTGAATGAGAAAAAAAATCTTAAAAACATTCAAAACAGCACAACACTCGAAAGAAAAATCAAATAAGAAAATCATCTCGAAGTTATTTAAAGTTTCTGAATAATAAATACTTACTGGCAAAGTACAATAACGCCGGTAATCAAATTATTCTTGAAAGACCGTACAAACAATATCTTCTAGAAAATGTTCGATCACCTAAAGCTTGGTCCTTTTTATTCGGGGAAACAAATTAATTAATTGATACACGATAGCAAGCTAATTAGCAACAATTGAGGAAATAATTAAGAAATTCAACCTACGTATCCTATCAATTAAGTTAATGCGAGAAATGGAACTTTATATTTCCTGTAGTTTATGTTGTTTTGAGAATTCAGAATTATTAATTAATGATAATTACGTTAACACTTAACAGACAAAGCTATACACGGATAAGAATTGGTTTGCAGCACTTTTTCCTACTTAACAAAATAGTACTAACTTGATGTACTGCATGATGCCTTCATGCTTACTCAATCTGCTCAAGCGTTGTGGACACAGCTTGAAGCTCATTTTGGAATGAGCAATGGTCCTTTGCTATATCAGATCCAGAGGGATGTGGCTTCCATTTCTCAAGGTTCAATTTCTGTTTCTGCCTATTACACTAAACTGAAGAAACTTTGGGATGAGTTGAGTTGTCTGATGCCTCTGCTTGTCTGCCATTGTGATGCTGCAAAATTATGCACATGTCATATAGCTAAGAACTCTGTAGATTTTCAGTCACAAACTAGATTGATGCATTTCTAATGGGCCTTAATGATGAATTTGAAGCAGTTAGGGGTCAAATTCTGAGTTTTGATCCCCTGCCTTCAGTGGAAAAAGCTTATTCTATGGTTCTTAGTGTTGAGAAACAGAAGCACGTTCAATTACAGATAAATGTGTCATCTGAGCACACTGTTATGTTGGTGAAGACTCCTCCTCATTCCTATCCTTATCAAGGGGTCTCTCAAGGCTATATGTCCAAGGATAACAGGAAGACTAGGTCTGATAAGTCTGACAAGTTCTGTGAATATTGCAAGAAACAAGGTCACTCTAAAGACACATGTTTCAAGCTAGTTGGAGTTCCTGAGTGGTACAAGGATCTCAAGACCAAGAGAACACCCCAGAATGGAAGAACTTATGCTAATGCAGTTGACAGCTACTCTTCAGAGCCAACTCCATCAGCTAACTTCCAGCAAGATTTCTACAAGTTTATGCATCAGTTCATGAGTCAAGGCAACATATCTGGTGGACCTAAAGACTCCAACATGGCTAGCTTTGCCAGTCTTGGTGATTTTGCTAGTACAATGCCTTCAAATAATTTGTTGAATCATGGTTGTTGGGTACTGGATACTGGTGCCTTAAACCACATGGTGTTTGACAAGGGCTCTGATACCATGATAACTCTCATCAGAGAGAGAGAGAAAGGAAGAAGATAACAGAAATTAGTTATCTCATTTATTACTAAAAACCGTATATTTACAGTGAGCTAAGAGATGTATTTAAACTCTAACTATATATGGCTTATTTACATATAAGTCCCTGACTATCAAAGTAATTACAAGACTATAACTTAACAGTTCATTATTTCGAAGTTGGACTTGGTAGGTCGGCCCAGCTAATCTCGTCTCTCAACCTAATTCCCGCCACTATATGGAATTTCTTTTCAGTTTCATCCTTTTGTTCAGCATCCACGGTACGTCGTCTTCAAATTATGAAAACATATTAGTACTAAAAGAAATATATAATATAATTTAAGACTAGATGTGTTAAAAAAAGTTAAAATTTATTACCTCCAAATTTTTCCAATATTTCTTTTTGTGACCCTCGGGTATTTCCTTGTACAGAAAAGCAACTTGTTCTAACAAGATTTTAACAATTGAACTAAGTGTGCTTGTAACTCTATGTTATCTTTCCTCCGATTCGCCATATTCGTTAAACTTTATGTAGCGCATTCTACTCGAATCACGATTCGGTAGTTCGTCTTTAGTTATTCCCCACTTTGGTCGTCGTTGAGTTGAAGTTACGGAACAACCAGAAGCTGAAGAAGATATTTGAGACAACATGCCAATGTTCATGAAGTCTCTGTCTGGAAAACCGTGCGGCATGCGCGGAGCGGGAGGAGTAGTAGTCGAGTACCACGTAGTGAAGGAATGGACTAAGGAGGAAGCGTTAAAAGTGGTTTCAACCTCCGGATCGAAGAAGGAGTCAGAGTTAGAGAGGCGCTTAGGGGTATTCGCGGGCAGATTCTGGCAGATTGTCATAAGAAAAGAGACCATATCCAACACTTGCGAATTACCACTTCTTTCAACCGTGCAGGTGAATTTATTTTTTAAACCATGTGGGTTGCAAGTTAGGCGGGTGCGGATGGACTAGCAGGCAAATAAGCGGGTTATTCTTTACACCATATCACAAAATATAAAAAGAAATGTCGCGTTTTAAAGAATATAAACTATATGATGCAATAGTACTATATTGTTCTCGTATTAAATAAATGTTCTCTGTTTTTTTGCTTTCGTATGTTTATACTGTTTTAAAGTCAAGTTATGCATTATGAATATTAACTTTCAATTATATATATATATATATATATGTAAAGTCTTTCCTCAAAATATTATTACCTTGTCATGCTATAGATAAACTATAGTATTGTGTAGTTATCTCTATTAGTTGACTAATAAACAACTACTCTCTTTTTTTCCTTGTAGCGTTTAGTAAAATGAAGTAAGTTTTTTCTTTCCTTTCATATCCGGGTAGGCGGATGGCAGGCGGGTGTACGACTCAGTCCGCAACGCACCCGCTCAATGGCGGGTTTCCATCTTTCACAACCATGACATAAGTTAAAAATATAAAAATATGCGGATAAAGGTTTGAGCGGGTCGAATTTAAGCGGGTTGGTAGGGTGAGCGGGTTTATGAACACACCTAAGGCGTCCCATCGTGCCACATGCGGGCTTTGCTGCGTAGGAGCCGAGGTTCAACAGAAGCAGGAATCATATGTGTAACCTCGATGTTGCCGTCTGTGGCAGCAACCCGACCACCCCTTGGTAGGAAATCTTCCATGTTTCTTACAATTTGACTCACCGTTGTGAATCTTTTGCTCTTTTTCTTTTAGAACGAGGAGGCATGAGACTATTATTTTCGTCGGTCATCGATATAACAAAATTAAAAAGAGAGGGTATTTTATTTTAAAAGAGTGTTTAATATAATAGAGAGGAAGAAGAGTAGGTATGAATAAAAGAGGGGGGGAGGCTTATATGCCCCCACCAATATCATGCTTTGCCAATAACGACATGACATTACAAAACCGTCGATATTGGTATTAACATTGACTCTTTTTATTTGGAAAAAAATGTCACTTTGTGCTAGTAGCCTTTTTTAGCTAGGCATCCTTGAAAAGTGTGGAGAAAAGGTTTTGGGGTTACATGATTGATCCCTAGTCTGTTGAGGTGAAAATATCTGATTCTTGTGATGACGGTGATAATCATCCTCCAAGTCATGTCATGATGTGTGACGTGTGTGTAGTGAATGAAATAGGGAAAATATGTTTGTATTACAAGTGCATGATCAAGTAATATAAAATAAAAAAAATTACGTCTCAAGTATCGAGTCTCACAAGGACTATTGTTCTATCTTAGACTGATGAAATATATTATAATCTAACTAGTAATTGATTGAGTATAATCGATTAATTGCTAAGTTAAATATGAAAATAAAACGAAGACTAAATTGAAGTGGTTATGTTGTTTTGAGAGATTAGATGGTTTAGAGGGCCGTGTTCATTAGTTCTTTTACCGTGATCATTCATGGGTTAATTATGCCACAAAATTATTTCAATAGCTGCGTCAGCAGTCCCTCAAAACTCTAATAAATCCTACATGGATTAAACTTAGTAAAGCATTAAGCACATGATAATCAAATAAACATGCAATTCAATAACTCAAAATCAAAACATGTGTCTTCACATAGTGTCAAATCCAACTAATACATAACTTTAAGCATAAAGTAACTAAACGTTCATCATTTCAAAACATAAAACAAATAACATCACAAACAAACAAACAAAAACATCAAAGAATTGAGAGAGTTATACTTATGATGAAGTTTTGAGGATAGTTGCGTATTCTCTTGCGCTAAATCTTTTCGGTTGAATCTGTTTATCCCTACATTCATATTGAAAGTACTACATCTCGTAGTCGGCTCTATGGGGTCGTCCAACCCATCCATTCTTTCTCCTCTTGTTTTGAGGTCTGAACGATTCAAATAGGGTGATGGATGCTTCCTTCAAGTTTGAACGTTGATTCATGTGCTTTTGATGATTCAAAGACGTCTTCTTTTTACTAGTTGTGTTTTTTTCTTTTTCTCTCTTGTTAGTTTTGTTGTAGGCTCCTCTCTTCTTATTGATTTATTTTTTTCTCGAATAAACTTGTGTGTATCGTAATCGTTTAAGCTTAGACGAGCTTACCATTCAACTACATGCTTCTTGCTCATGCGCTACTTGAGTGCATGTCTCGCGTCTATGTCATGGGTCAAGGGGAGAGTAGCGCCCTCCATCGCGTTACATAGTGCCTCTTCAGATGCTAGTAGTGCCTCGTAACGTGCAAGTCGTGCGTCTCCATGGTGCTCAGACGTGAGTAGCGCCTGAATATGTGATGGTTGTACCCGATCATGATGGCTCAGTTCATAATCTAGGGCAACAATTCTTGCTCTAAAGTGCTAGTAGTGCCATTCGTAGTGCTCGCGACGCTATTGTGGTTTATGCTTTCTCGTTTTGTTGCTTCGCCTAATTATTTATCTTTCGCGAACAATCCATCATTTCCATTGCTAACTCCTAGCTTTGACTTTCATTAATGAATTTTTCTCGATCACCTCGTTTTTGTATCGTTTTGCCTTGAATTACTATTGACTCTTAAACCTAAAATTATACAACATGGATTGATATATATATATATATATATAAAAAAATTATACAAGATGGATTTATATATATATATATATATATATCTTATCATATCTTATCTTATCTTACTATATAATAAGAATGGATGTCAATACTGAATGAAAACTGTTGTCGTTGATTTTTCGTGTTTCGATTTTGCCCATGTAAGTTCAAGTAATTACTGTATTATGTTTTGTTTTACAGTAATGAATATTTAGAGGGCCCGCACATGTTTATCGCTTGAGACCCACAAGCTATTAAGTATTTAAAAATTTGCAGAACACTCCTTTTATTTTCTAAATTAATTTGATCTCGCCTCAAAAGTTTTACGTTTTGCACTTACGGTCCCGCTGTAAATTGCCAAAATGATCCTTTAACTTTTTATTTTTTTTCGTATTCAACCCAAAAGTTTTATGTTATTGCCGCTATTTTGCCCAAGGCCCCAATGTTTTTTAAAATATACTACCTATTTTATGCCAATATTTCATATGAGACCTCACAAATATAAATTTCTAAACAGCCCCCACAAAATATTACGAATTCTCTAGAAACACTTAAAAAATTTAAAATGTTCCACAAAATGTTATAAATTTTAAAAATAAACATTACAAATTCTTCGAATACACCTGAAATTTTCAAATTACACAAAAGATCCATAATTTTATGGTATAGAACGGTTTCCCCGTTGCAATACGTGGGGGCTCGCATACGTTAATATTTGGTCCAAATCTTCTATTATCTTATCATGTCTTATCTTATCTTATCTTATTATCTTCTAATAATAATAAGAATTGTTAAAAATATTCCTTGTTAACATTTCATCGTGCTCTCTTCAATTTATTTATTTATTTATTTAACCAATATCTTTTGTTAATTTTACTTTGATCCTTTTTAAATTTCAAAAAGACCTCACAAAATGTTGAAAATTCCTCAAAGACCCAAATTCCGTTCGAATTGATCTTTTTTATCGTCCATCGTGACAAGAAATTGAAAAGTTGGATCCTCGAATTGAAGTACGAAAGGCAGAAAAGAAGAAATAAGATAATGAATGATTAATAACTATTTTGATGCAATTTCAAAAGACATGAAGTTCGGGGCAAAGAAAATGAAAATTTCAGCATTGAAATTATAGTAAACGAAAGACAAAGAAAAAAATTAAGAGCCCGTATATACAGGGGTGTATCTACCTTGGGGCACAGCCCCCCCCCCCCCCCCCCCCCCCCAATTTTTTTTTTAAAAAAAATCTTACTTATATATGTTTATACGGTGAAAGAAGAGAAAAAAAACTAACTGCACAGGTTTTATCAATTAAACAAATCCAAAAGATAACAACAAATCAGGCATGCATATCTAGATATTTTATCAACTAAACAGCTTTAAAAAGACAAGTAGTCACACGGCTCATCCTCATTATTTGAACATTGCTCTAACATATAATAAATTGCAAGAGGTTCCCATTTAGTAAGAAATAGCGTATTTGTTATGTTGATTATGAAAAAATCGTTTGTAATGTTAACAATAAGTAGCACACAATCTCATTTTACATTAAATTAATCCTTACATGTTGAATTTTATCATTAAAGAATTTAATCATTACTGTACTTATTTAATATATAAAGAAAATATGTTATTCAAAATAAATATGTCCATATCTTTTATCATATTTGTGAAGAAAACATTGGTTTTTGTATATGGAAAGACATAAATACAATGTGGAGTTAGGGTATTGAATTTAGAGAATATGTCTACAATATTTACTTTCATAATATATAACTGATAAAAAAATGCAATGTACATCCTTGGTTATTGATACCATTATTTAAAATATTTATATATATTTCTTGTTAAAGAGCTAAAAGCTGAAACTAAAAAAAAACAAATTGCATATTCATCTTCTTTAATCCCAAAAAGATCGATTTTACGCGAAAAAAAAGTTTCTTCACTTATCATTATGATTCTTTATCCTCTTATTCTTTCATATGTTGTTCTTTCCAAAAAAAAAATTAGCCCCCCTCATTTTCGATTCATGGATCCGCCACTGCGTATATATATATATATATATATATATATATATATTATCAATATATCTTGTAATAACAAGGTCTAAAGATGAGTGTTTTAGGCGCGACTGAATCGATAGCCTATTTGGTGAGGGAAGCGAAGATCCACTTTCCTTTTAGCGCCAAATGGTGTGACTATTTATTGTATCAACTATTTGATTAATGCTACTTGTGATGATCGAAAGTAAAGATACATATACATATTTAATCACTCACTAGTCACTACCCCATAAATCATTTCACTAGGTCGTAGATGTTTGTAAGCTCAACGATGATAAATGCATCGACACGCTTTTCAACGTTAGCAACTTAGATTGATCGTCAACTACATTTAAGATGAGTGCGCAATAACAGATTTCAATGTTTACACAATTGGAGAGGATACATTATAGTTTGTTGAAGCGAATAATGAGGAATCCAAATTTTAACAATTTCTCTTACAAATTTCTTCGAGCTTCTGCACAACTCCTTCAACCTCCTCTTTACTTCTTGCCCTCACCTTTTCCCTCTCTTCACCAACTTTTCTCCTCAAAATCTCCCCACTTTCACCAAACACAGCCTCATTAACCACCTTAGCTATCTCATTCCTTTGAAGCTTTCCTTTCTCATCTCTCTTGACCTCAACACCAACACCAAGCTCCACCACCAATTTGGCATTCATTGGCTGATCAAGATGCATTGGCACACCAATTATTGGAACACCAAAATCAATACTCTCCAACAATGAGTTCCAACCACAATGACTCACAAATCCACCAACACTCACATGACTCAAAATCTTAGCTTGAGGTGCCCAATTTTCAACAATTTTCCCTCGATCACCAACTCTTTCTAAAAAACCATCAGGCAGTAAACTCTCAGCCTTCATTTCTTTATCACCATCAATTCCCTTTGGGAACCTTATGATCCATATAAAATTCACTTTACTAAGCTCCAAACCATAAGCTATCTCTTCAATCTCCTCTTTATTTAAAAAATACTCACTTCCAAATGACACAAATACACTTGAATGCTCATCTTTTCTCCCAAGCCACTCCATTATCTCGTCGTTATCGTCATCAAGATCGTCTCTTTTAGTACTAATCGCGCTTTGCACTAAAACACCTATCGGGACGAGGGTCCTGTTGATCACGCCAGATATATAATCCATGTACTTGCCATCAATCTGTCTCGAGCTATTGATAAATATGACTGCATCATTATTAGAGGTCAGTTCGGAATCAGGATCAGGGTCGGCTTCCCGTTCGCTACGGTACGATGCCATGATCATGAGCACATTGGAGCGCTCGATATCCGTTAACCGCATGGCTGGGAAGGGGAAATCCGTCCCCGAACCACGTCCCAAATGCGTGAAATATGACCACATAGCTGCACCCGACGTGAAAAACGAGACCGAAGGGATGTTGTGGCGAGATGCCACTCCTCCAGCCCACGAAAGGATTATGTCGTGCATTAGTACATCGGGTTTGATCGATTCTACGATGTTTGAGAAGTCCTGTTTCGAGGATTTAAGTAGCTTTGTGAGGGAAGAATGAAGGTGGAGTGGAAGGCCATTGGTAGTGTGGTAGTGAGGTGGGAGTTGGGGCGTAGAAGGGAGATTTAGCTCCACAAGATGAATGGAAACATAGTATTTTTCAATCGGGATTTTGTTTTTGATTGAGATAAGGTTTATGGGGGTTGAACAAATGAATATTTGGAAGTTATTTTTGTCTGAAAGTCTCTTTGCTAGTTCTACAAATGGAGATATGTGTCCATGAGCTAGCCATGGAAACATAAGGATTTTGAAATTTTCTTTTGAAGAGCACATGATTTGTTTTGTGTACTTAGAGCTCTTATTTTGGTTTGATGATGATACGTTCTTTTTGTAAGGATGAAAATAAATTTAATGCTGATTTTTGTAGATGTCTAATTTAATGTTGGTTTTTGTAGATATGAAA
This sequence comes from Linaria vulgaris, assembly GCA_948329865.1. Taxonomy (NCBI): domain Eukaryota; kingdom Viridiplantae; phylum Streptophyta; class Magnoliopsida; order Lamiales; family Plantaginaceae; genus Linaria; species Linaria vulgaris. Next base: position 131,804,440 of record OX415249.1, read on the forward strand.
TTGGAGATCGTACGGATTTTATTTTGATATTGTAGTTTTAATGATGGCCGTTTTCTTGTGAAAAGAAAGAATCTTTAAATTGTGCAGCAGTGTCTTGTAGGCGGAGTCACCAATTTTGGAACTTTTCGTTTTTTCTTATGTTATCTTACTCTTTTATATTTTTTGGAATACGTGATTGATGTTTATTTCGTATAAATATATCACAAGTCTTTTTTAGAGGTGGGATCTAGATCTATAGTTATTGGCCTAGCCTAGATTCAGATTTAGACACAAATTCATACATTATATCATGTGCGGGCCCGAACTATGTATGATAGACTAGTGTACAAATACCAATAGACTAGTGTACAAAAGTTTTAAACACATTTGTTCCAACTTCCAATAGACTAGTGTACAAATACAAGAAATGAAACGAATTGAACCTACAAATAACAATATATAATAGAAGTGAGATGATAGAAGCATAAATTCCAAAAGAAACAATCAAAAGCAAATGATATCTGAATCAGAAAATAAAAATCTTCAAAACATTCAAAATAGAATAGCACTCGAAAGAAAAATAAAATAAAATTAATTTGAAAGTTATTAGAAATTTCTGAATGATAATGAAATACTTACTGGCAAAGTGCCGGCAATCAAATTATTCTTGAAAGTTCCTTTAAAGAATATCTTCTAGCAAAAGTCCGATTATCACCCAAAGCTTGGCCCGTTGCAAGGGCAAAAAAATTAATGAATTGATGATACACGATAGCAACTAGCAAGTTAATTAGCATGGAACAATTGAGGAAATAATTAAGAAATTCAACCAACGTATTCAATCAATTAAGTTAATGTTACAAATGGAATATTTCCTGTAGTTTATGTTGTTTTGGGATTTCAGTATTATTAATTAATGATAATTATGTTCTAAATGCAAAGTAAACAAATAAGAATTGGTTTGCAGCACTTTTTCCTACTAAACAAAATAATACTAATTTCGTGTAAACTTTCATTATTTTCGAAGTTGAACTTGTATGTAGCCGGCTAGTCTCGTCTTTGAACATAATGTGTTTTTCAATTTAATTCTTTTGTTCAGCACCCTTCCACTATGTCGTTTTCAAATTATAAGAACATACTAATACAAGAAAAAAACTATAATATAATTTAAGACTAAATTCGTTAAAATTAGTTACCCCGAAAGTTCTCCAAAGTTTCTTTTCGGGACACTCATATATTTCCTTGTCCTGAAAAGCAACTTCATCCAAGAATTTATTGTGCTTGTAATTCTACGTCGTTGTTCCTCCCATCCGTCATGTTCATTAAGTGTTATATAATGCATTATACTTGGATCGCGGTTCGATAGGCCGCCTTTAGTCATTCCCCTCTCCGGGTGTCGGTGAGTCAGACTAGTGTCGAAACCACTAGAAGTTGAAGAATGTCTTTGAGACGAAAATATCACGTTACAGTCATGTTAAACCTTGTCTTGAAAATCGTGCAATATGTGTGAAGCGGGAGGAGTAGGGGTAGGGGTACCACGTGACAGAGGAGTGGACGACGAGGAGGCATCGAAAGTGGAATTGTCCTCTAGATCGGGGTACGAGTCAGAGTTAGAGAAGCGCCTCGTCATGCCAAATGCAAGCTTTGTTGCGTAGGAGGCAGTAGTTCGACAAAAGCATGACTCTTATATGTAACTGATGTTGTCGTATGTGGCAGTAGCCCAACCACCCTCTTGCAAGAAATCTTGCGTATTTCTTACAATCTCACTCACTGTTGTGAATGTTTCACCCTCATTGTTTTGAGAACGAGGGGAAAGTGGACGACTATTTTCGTCGACCATCGAAAACACATTTAAAAGTAGAGGTATTTTCATTTTAAGGAGTGTTTAATATAATAGATCGAAAGAAGAGTTAGGATGAATAAAACATGGAGGGAGGGTCTTATTCAAAACGCCCCTACCTACGGTACAAATCGTCGGTATTGGTATTTATCGCTAAAACATGGAATGAGTTTGCTCTCGCGAAAGTAAAACACAAACAAATGTGTTATTTTTCTCTTTTGTAATTTTGGTATAATCTCGCCCCCGAAACTCAAATTCGTAATCCTCCCTTGGTAGCAAGTGCTTCTTTTTCCTAGTATAGGTATATATTACACCCACATGCTTTTTTCGTTTTTCCTTTTCATAGTACAAATAGTTCAGTAACTAATTTTAATTAAATTTCTCTGAAAAGTCATACAAACAATATCTTTTTGAAAAATGTTCGATCACCTAATTTATGGGAGCGTCTGACGTGCAGTAGGCGGTAGTGCCTCCCGCACTCACAGCGGTGTGTGGGTCCCACACGCATGGGACCCACACACCGCTGTGAGTGCGGGAGGCACTACCGCCTACTGCATATGAGACGCATCCCTAATTTGTAGCCTGTTTAATCCACAAGGACTGATTGGTCTAAGGTAGCAAAGCTCATTAGCAACACTTGAGGAAATAATTAAGAAATTCAACCAACATATTCCGTCTAATTTTTTAAAGAAAGCAAGTGGCCATTGAAACATTGCCAAAAAATGAAACCTGATATTTACTAATTTACTTTGTTGGCAAGTTAAGTATTATTATATATTTAATAATAATTAATTACGTACTCGATGAGAAATAACCAGACATGCTATATAGAGTTTTTTCCATGCTGCACACAGGGCAGCGTGCGCATCCCCCCCTAGGATGCTGACACGTGGACAAGTGTTTTGTCTTCTTGTCCACGTGTCAGCATCCCAGGGGGGATGCGCACGCTGCCCGTGTGCAGCATGGAATAGACCGCTATATAGGGAAAAGAATTGCTTTGCAGCACTTTTTTCCACTTAAAAATATATCCTAATATTGTGTAGGCTTTTGTTATTCTCGAAGTTAGAAAAATCTCTAACATTGCACAAAAATGAGCCAACTTGCACTGCACCTAGCCAATGACACTCTCAGACTCTCAGTAGTACTGGAAAAATATATAAATGTACGAAAATTCAACCCCACATAAAATTTAGTGATAATTATAGCACACCACCTAATTTTGACATAATTATAGAAACTACTCAAAACGTTTGATAAATTAGGATAACCTCCCCAAAACTAGCAATAATTATAATTCACTGATAATGTCGCGATATTACTATTTTTTTTTGTCTTAAAACGTTTGCCTATTATGAATTGTAGATATATAGAAAGTGTTCAAAATAATATACAATGTATATATATATATATATATATTGTTATAAATATGTTGTGTTAAATGTCGGCATAGTTTCTTAGTCGAATCAGTTGTTCGACTGACCAACACTAAGATTTGCAAGATTACAAGTAGTGAGGCTACAATTCAATGCGCGATATGTCCTGAACACATTACACTCAGACACTTGATTCATCGAAGTGTAAGATGACTGGAACATAATGTAATGATGAAAACCGAATTCCAACAATTCGTAATAATTGATAGTGGACAAAAGAAAACGACCTTTTAGGTTTAAAGACATTTGGACACAACTTGTGGGGTGTCGAGATATTATTGTTCAAGGGTGTAGTAGTAAGATGAATTAAAGACGTGAACCAAAGCCGTGAGGTGATTTTAAAGAGGAAAATGCTCACGGAGGAGTTAGATCAACTCCTAATCAAATCATAGACTATGTGGAAACAAAGAGCAAAAGATAAATGGCTTAAGGATGGTGACGCAAACACGCGATACTTCCATCTCTCCACCTTTATCAAAGCAAAATATAATCGCATCTGTAGTATAATCTCAAATTCAGGTGACATCTTTTCACCTTAGGAAACTATATATTTACACTTGCCTTTTTGAATTTTGATACTTTGACTTCCCATCTTATTTGGCGGATCTCTCCTATGGTGTTGATACTTTGGGAATTCCGCTCGTGAAGACGAACACGCGGAAGCCTAACTTCTGCAGCAATACCGGAAACCCGCATAAGACCATCGTCTAGCGTGGTATCCGATGGTAGGTTGTCCAACACACTCACATTATCAGTTGAATTACTTGAGTCCGAGGATTCACCATTAGAAACCACAAATGCGTTGGGTTGTGGAAGCACCAACACATGTGGTCGTGGGGACACGACACACTTCCTATGAGGAGAATTTTTCACTCGAACCATCCTCAGCACTAAAGCAAGAAGAAAATCATGGTCAAAAACCTATAAAATATATGGAAAATAAAAATAATAAATAATTAACATATATATATATATATATTGAATATAATATCGGAGATATGTCGAAAAGACATCGAAAAACCGATTGAAAATAAATCAAAAAACATAACGAGCGTATCGAAAAGGCAATATGTCGAAAATAAATTCCGATATACCTCGCAGATCCTCGATATAAACCCCGATATAGTACCGCTAAAGCGACAAGACTTCAGAATAAAATAATCGAATGATGACGAAACAGCGGGACCGACTTATATAAACAAAATGTATCGGGACCCGCAGAACAATTAATGCTCAAATATCAGGTGACATATCGAAGATCATATCCGATATAAGAAAGTTCCCGACTCATTGATCGTAAAGTATTTAGAAAAATGGGGGAGCATCGTAACAAATATTTTTTAAAACCAAAATTCCGCCCAATCAGTCGCCAACTTGGGGGGAGTTATGGGTGCCCCGGGGGAAAGAAAATATACAAGCAAAATTCATAAATTATATCGGGGATCATTCCCGACATATATATCGAAGTTCACCTTCGATATAGTACAATGCGAACTCTATAAATACCACATCCCGCATACCGAGAAGATGAACAATTAATACCTAGATCCTCCCACTAATATCGAATACTCATATTCGATATTACTTTCGATATAGACTCCGATATATTACATAGTACGGAATTCGACATAGGGTCACATATCTAATCCGATATCATTCCCGACATCATTCCCGATATCATTCCGACATAATCTCCAAAATACTTCCGATATTATCCTCGACATACTCTCGACATCACACCCGATATCTGTAAGGCCATTCGGTTGAACCTCTACTTCGAGTACCTGGAGTTCCGGATCAAAGTCATCCTATAACTAGTGATAGGAGACATAGTTTGAGATAGATTCGTTGTACTACGCTTGTAACCGACCATGTTCTATACATACGAACTATTGTAAATTATAATTAATGTGATTTTCGTGTTAGTTCATGTATTTTACTTAAGCTAAAAAGTTTCATATTTGATGATTGGACTAAACGACTGCCCCAATAGATATACAAGAAAGTTGCTTTAAGTACTACTCACGTTCTCAATGATTTACTAGTTCATTGTTAATCATGTTAATGACAGATCAGAATTGCTAAAATTTATGCATGCATAGTATAAGTTATATGCCACCTCTTACATTAGCAATATATATATATATATAACTTGCTATTAGCAATTAAAATCTTTAAAGGAATCCAAACATGAATTAAGGGAAAAGATGTGTAACTCAGCACCAAGTATTGAGAGTCCGAAACATGTACATAAATTCTGAAAATCCATGTAAAAAAAAATAGAAGTTTATTTGTCTTGATCAGCACATGGAAGCGATGCCCAGCACAGAGAAGACGTGACAGGGACAATAGGACAAGGCAAAGACATGGCAATGCATCCATCTATCAAATCAAAACAATACAAACTACGGTCTACAGCATTCACGAAATACACGCAGTTCTCCTTTAAACCAAACCTTGACGCCGGAGTTGAAAATCCTTTATGCTCGTCCAAGAAAATTGTTCGATCACCTAAGTTCTTAATCCACACCCATGCTCCCTTTGTAAAGTCTGCTTTAAAAAATTTTAAATCCATAATCTCATGCCCAAGTCTATCGATATAAACCAATAATAGTTCTCCAGAAGATTCAACTAAGTAGAATTTGTTATCTGCATTGGTTGTAGTAAGCGTATGAAGTATTTCACCACAACTCACCATTGAAAATCGAAGACGTCGATTTGAAAATTCAGTGGTGAGTAAGTTGTAGTTTGGATACGACATAATATTTAGTTTTCCCTGGAAGTTAATGGCAGCCTTGGAAAAACCCATATCCAATATTCGTTCTTCTTTGCGGAATGCAGTATCGCCGACGTAGCAATACCATAATTGTGAGCCTCCACGACGCATGAATAAAACACGACAACTATCATCCGTTGAAGGCGAAGAAGATAAAACACAAATATGATGGTATGGTATGACTAGTGGAGGCAGTCTGACTTTCTCGTTCGTAGAAAGATTTAAAAGGGTGCAATTATGGGTCGAGTAATCTACCACAACAGACCATCCGCGATAGCAGCAACTGATGTATTTGTTCTGCAATTCAGGAACAAACCAGGGATTCCACCGTTCCTCTTTTACGCTATAAAACATTTGGCGTTCTTTCTTCTTCGAATCACTTATAATTAACCAAGGGTACTGAAGATTTGGAATTTTGACCAGCTCTTGTTCTTTGCTTTGGTCATCCATCTTCTGATAGGAAACAAAAGAGTATAAGTTTGTTTCTTGATAATGTTGGAGAATATAAAAAGAATGAGATTGTATTGAGTTTGTAATACATAAAAGACAAATAAATACACATGCTATATAATGAGTGAATACAAAACATCTTTTTTTTTTTATCAATAATTGAATACAACATAAAGAAGGGAGAATGCAAGTATATCTGTTAGCCTATAAGGACACTAAAAGGTAATTTGAGTGCACTGTAAATTCTTATAGTAGTGTGGCCTAGTCTCCTTAATACAATAGGCAACTATGCCTTTAACAAAAAAAAAAAAAAAAAAGAGAAGGTAATTGTGCCCTATTGAAATGTGTAATAATTGACGACCATCACGTACAAGGAGGATGATGATCAATACTCAAATAATTACCAAAAGGCAGTCAAATTACAATAACACACTAGGGAGGCGATCACGACTATTGTAACTTAATTTAAAGGGCCTGTAGTTGTATAATACCCAAAAGAAAAATCATGGTTGTTGGGGACTAGTGTTCGGCTTCATGGTATAGAACCCAACAATGTTAATATTCTATTTCAGGCAACTTATTATCTATCTATTACTATATTAAAAGCAAAGCCCTCCCACTCACAAAAAAACAGTTGGGATACCAACTTTTGATTTTCCAAAAATACCCCTACTCCTCTCAATTCAAATAAAAGAATAAAATAACTATATTGTTATTTTACTCACTTGGATCAACTGCAATCCTAAAAAATAGCTATTAACGTAATATTCTAAATTTTTATTTTTTAAAATTAAAATAACTTGCACGCGGTCCCCGCGTGTGTCAAAATTTCTAGTTACTAATATAAGCAAAGGCGTTTTGTCTCACAAAATGGAGGTTTTTTTGCTTCTTTTACTAAATTATCCCCACTACTTTTTACCAAAAAAGATGATATTGGTTAATTTAATGGCAAATATGGAAAATAAAGTGTAGACCAATCAGTTCTTACACCAAAAGACCAAAATCACGGAGACCAAAACTTCTCAACTCCTAAAATTTCTCAACTTCCCCTACCATGAAAAAGAAAAAAAAAAAGAAAAATTGAATATGGGATAATCACTCCATATTTTGATTTATCCGATCAAAAAAGATTATTAGCCTAGAAATTAAAATACACGGTTTCTCTCTCACACAAGAATTTTACCTTCGTGAGTTAACTTTTTAATTAAGTTTTGGCAGTTATGAGATAACCACAAAACTCACGATTCCAAACCAAAATAAAATAAAATTACTCGGTTATTTTAGAAGATAACCACAACTTCCCCACTTCCTTAATTCTCTCAACTCACACAATGGAATAAACAATTTGAAATTTGAAATTAATTACCCATTAATCACTCCTTAAATCAGGCAATAACATCCTCACGATTCATTTCAATTCTTTTGTTTCCTTTTCTGTTACAAATTAAAGTGTAGTTTTGTTCCAGAATTATATAATAATTATTCCTTCTTCTTTTTTGTAACTAATAATTATTCATTTGGTTTAACACATTCTAATATGATTCTTATTAATGATTTGTTCTGCTAATTCTCGAATTGATTTCTGGTTGTTGGTTTTATAGGCAGTAAAATCTTTGAAGAATTGTTACATTCACAGTGCTGTATTATGAGTTAAGGTACCATATTAATTCAATTTATTTACTTTATGTGCTTATAATTTGTTTCTCTTATCATTAGCTCATAATTTAAATATATTGCATTGTTATTGATAATTTCAGTTTAAACAATCCACTCTAATGACTCATGTCAATAGTTTAGGTACTTAAACAATTTATGATCAAGTTTATTGCATACAATTTTACTTATCATGACACAGATTTTTGGTAAAAATACGCGTTAAAACTAATATACTTTCTATGTTGAAAGAGTAATTTGCACGCGGTCTCCGCGTGCGCTTTTTGGCTAGTAAAACTATACGGGATCAACGTTTTAACCAGGACTCCTCTAAATTTTGTTGTTCTTCTATAAACATCATCATTTCTACAAAGTCTTACAAGATTTGCAACTTATTTTAGGTTATGCACTCTTTTGATATATATTCTCGATAGATTTCCCTCGCTTAGCTTGAGTATAAATAATATGCCAACGGAATGAGGAAAATGTAAGATCAACTCCATCCATATGGGAAGTTTCTTAGTGCACAAATTGATGGTTCCGGGCAAATTGGACGTAGATAGGACAACATATTGCATCACACTTTTACTAAAAAGGAAGTAAAAAAGGGACAGTGAAAATGAATTACCCGAGGTTGAGATTTATTAACTATTTTTGCCATGTCATCATCCACATCACTTGTGAGCAATTGAAGTGAAGAAGAAGAATTATCTGATTTCCTTCCCCTTTTAGAGGTTGAAGTAGAATCTCTACCCCTTCCCCTTGGAGCAGCAACTCTTTTTCTTCCCTTCCCTTGGAGGGCTTCAGCGTCATCCTTGCATAAGAAACCCAATATCAGTTAGAAAAGATTTATGGATCAAGCTGCAACAAAAGATAAAAAGGGGTTCCGAGAATAGAAAAAAGTTAGCCATACCGAGCTATCTGCTATATCAATGACGTTTAGTTTAGCTGTCGCATCATTTGAACTTGAATCCATGGCCGCAGCCATTCTCTGGGTTGAAGCTGAAGCAGCTCTGCAGACGCGATTAAATAAAGTCTTCTTATATAGGTAACTGTGCCCTATCTATTAATGCCTAATAAAAAAAACAAAGTTTTTTGGAATTATATTTTCGTTTTTCAATCCGTTATTAAGTTATATATAGGAACTACAGATTAGGGCAATTAAAGAAATTAAATCGAAATCGAAATCACATCAAATCAAATCAAATCAAATCAAATTGTGTATCTTTTCCTAGTTAATTTAGATATCTTGTTGCCTTTCTTAGATTAGGAATGTGTATTGTAATTAGGTACAATTAAGGCCTTATAGATTGACATCTATTTATTTATTGGCGGGAATACAAAAGGCATTGATCGAGCCTATTATTCTCAAAATATCGTTGAAGCCTTTTTCGATTCTTTTTTTTTTCAGAAATAAAAGAAATTTTGGTTTAATTAATTGTTGCAATTTGAACGTGGGTAATTCTTTTAACTGTACGAGGTTGTGCGTTGCGTTGTTGGGCACGTTTTTGGCTTCCGAGGTTGCTGCGGCTATTGCGTGAGAACGTTCTTCTCCGGCGGCGAGAGTGAAACTTTCGGTGGCTCCAATTCGGTTTGACGGTTTGTTTGCTTACCTATTATTATTATTATTATTATTATCTGGTTGGATTCTTCATATTGCATCATCAAATATTTAAATTCTGTCTATTTTTGATTTGCTGGTATTTTATGTGTGTTAGACTTTCCTTTTGAGTTCAATATCATAATGGCTAGTGAAGTGTATCCACCCTTATATTTAAGGTAAGGAATTTAAGAAGCTTGGGAAATAATTAAAAAACGTATAGAAAGGTGATTGTGCACACGTAACAATACAATAGGTTCCTATATAATATTCTAATTCGATGACATCATATTATTTTAATTTTCTCTATAAGTTTACATCGAAGCCTCAATTTGCTGCTCTTTGGTTGTTAAATTTGCTCATACTCTTAATTTGCAGATCGAATCTCACGAACAACTCACATAATGGAAGCCAACATCCCAAACATTGTCGTGCCCCGAGGCTTGAGAAAAGATGACGAAGAAAAGGCGTCCAAATCGACGTCTGTTCTTCCAATTAGACCTTTTCACCTTCCAATCAGTACTAGTAGTAGTCCGGGGTGCCAGACTCCGTGCTTACTATTCTCAATCAACACTATCAACAAAATCTTTCATCCACTGAACAACAAGTGTTGCGACATGGACTTCAAATTCGAAGCAGGTACACAAGTTTACGCGGCAAAGGACGATTGGCTACTCCTATATGATATTTGTCACGATATATTCTTCTTCAATCTCTTCACAAAAACAAAAATAGAAATTCCAGCACTTCCTCACCTAAATCCGCGTTCAATGTGTTTTACATCATTGCCGACATCAACAGATTGGCAGATTGTTGTTGGAGTATTTAAGCACCGACATATGACTCCCATCGGAAGAATTGAGAACCATCGAACTATCATATGCACTATTAACTGCGGTGATGATAATTGGAGTTCTATTGAGTACGATATTGATTTCAAATTTTCATTTTGTAGTTCCGTCATTCATAAAGGGTTTAGCTATTTTCTTGATATGAATGCAAACGTTCTGATTTACAATCATCAGAAAAGAATTGCTCATACTTATATGGCATCCAAGTGTATTAATAAAAAGATTTATGCGGGAGATGCACAACAATACCTTTTGGAGAATAATGACGAAAAGTTGATGGCGGTTTTTGTGAGTGCTGATGGCAGTTGTGTTCAGACATGTGAGTGGGACGACCATAAAAAAACCTGGGAAATAGTTCGGAGTTTGGGAAACAAAATGTTGTTTGTGAGTCGTCCGTCATCCTTGTGTGAAGAGGCGTCGGTACAGGGACCTCGCAACGCGATTTATTTCCCAAGGTTCATCGACGATTGTTGCTTGTGCTACTCACTTTCTACCAAAGCCTATTACACTCTCGCAAGTGGCTCTCCCTATAAAAGCTTTCACAAATCAAAACTTCCCCTAGGTGGTACTGCTACTTGGATTAGACCTTTGCTAATGAGTTTTTGAGCCTTATAAAGTAGTTTATTAATGTACTTTGAAAAAAAATTGGTCGAAGTTTTTATGTCAATTCTAGGCATTGATGAATTTGCTCTCACGAAAGTAGAACACAAACAAATGTGGTTTTTTTTCTTTTGTTATTTTTGAATAATCTCGCCCCCAAACTCAAATTCGTGATCCTCTCCTGGGCTTCTTTTTCCTAGTATAGGTATATACTACACCCACATGCTTCTTTTTCGTTTCTTTTTTTATAGTACAAATAGCTCAATAACTAGTTTTAATTAAATTTCTCTGAAAAGTCATACCAGCAATCTCTTTTAGAAAAATGTTTGATCACCTAATTTATAGGAGCTTCTGACGTGCATCAGGCGGTAGTGCCTCCCGTGGTGTGGGCCCCACATGCATGGGGTCCGTACAAGGCCCACGCTGATGTGAGTGCAGGAGGCACTACTGCCTGTTGCATATGAGACGCATCCCTTGTTTATAGCCCGTTTAATCCACAAGTAATGATTGATCTACGGTAGCAAAGCTCATTAGCAACACTTCAGGTAATAATTAAGAAATTCAACCAACATATTCCGTCTAATTTTTTAAAGCAAGCAAGTGGCCATTGAACATTACCGAAAAATGGAATTTAATATTACTAATTTAGTTTCTTGGCCAGTTAAGTATTATTATTTATTTAATAATAATTAATTACGTACTCGATGAAAAATAACCAGACATGCACCTAGCTACTGACACTCTCAGTAGTACTGGAAAAAGAGATAAAATGTACGAAAATTCAACCTCACATATTCATTATTCAACCTCACATAAACTTTAGTGATAATTATATTATAGCACACCACCTAATTTTGACATAATTATAGAAAGAGAAACATGACAAACTAGCCCCAACGTTTGCCCAATTTAACTAAATTATACTCAACGTTTCAAAATTGACAAAACTATACATGACCTTTGATTTTCGATAAAAACTAGCCCCAACCTATACTTCCGGCCAAATTTGAATTTGTACCGGGGTAAAACCGGTACTACACTCCTAATTTATAAAAAAAAGAAGAAAAAAAATTATTATTTCACCTATTATTATTAAATCAAATGTAATTAAACTATTATTTTATAAAAAATATATCTTTATATATTCCTTAAAAAGGGATAAATGCATTAAACCCCCTGAACTATGCAGGTTTTTGCGTTTTCGTCCTTAAACAAAATAAATAAGCGCTTTGCCCCCTAAACTATGCCATTCTGTGCGATTTGCCCCCTGGCCGGGTTTTCGACTATTTTTGGCCATTCTTGGCCGGAATGTTTCCCCTTACCCGACTCATATGTGTTGTACTAGATGTATTTTGGTAGTTGGTGACAAAAAATTGGCGAAAAACACCTCGAACGGTAAAATGTGATTTCCTCTTCAGTGTATTGTCGGCCATTTTTGGCCGGAATATCCCCCCTACACGACTCATATGGGTTGTACTAGATGTATTTTGGTAGTTGATGACAAAAAGTAGGCGAAAAAACTCCTCGAACGGGGAATATTCCGTCCAAAATAGCCAAAAATCCGGTCATGGGGTAAATCGCACTGAATGACATAGTTTAGGGGGCAAAGCGCTTATTTATTTAGTTTAAGAATGAAAACGCAAAAACCTGCATAGTTTAGGGGGTTTAATGCATTTATCCCTATTAAAAATAATAAGATATTTAAATTTCTTAATATATATAAATATATAAAAAAAGTATATCATTATTTATTAAAAATAATAAGATATTTAATTCCTTAATATATATAAATAAATAAAAAAGTATATATTTATTTATTAAAAACAATAAGATATTTAATTCCTTAATATATATAAATATATAAAAAGGTATATCTTTAAAACAATAAGATATTTAATTCCTTAATATATAAAAATATATAAAAAAGTATATCTTTATTTATTAAAAATAATAAGATATTTAATTCCTTGATATATATAAATATATAAAAAAGTATATCTTTATTTATTAAAAACAATAAGATATTTAATTCCTTGATATATATAAATATATAAAAAGGGTATATCTTTATTTATAAAAAATAATAAGATATTTAATTTCTTAATATATATATAAATATATAAAAAAAGTATATCTTTATTGATTAAAAACAATAAGATGTTTAATTTTTTAATATATATAAATAAGAAAAAAATCATTATTTCATAAATATTTTTATTATTGAAATCCAAATAAAAAAATATTAAGATATATAATTTTATTATTGATATCCATATAATTTTTATTATTGAAATTTTAAAAAATTTAAAATACCCTTCTTTCTCACCACTCCCCCACCCCCAAACCCGTCGTTTCCAGAATCGCAGTGATGGTGGTGGTGGCGTCCGTGATTTGACGTCGTCGCTCTACGAATCGCGTGGTGGCATCAAATCGCGGACGCCACCGCCACCACCACCGCGATTCTGGACGCGGCGGCGGGTGGGGTGGGGGGGTGAGGAAGAGTGTCCCATTCTGGTGTGGGGCGGGGGTGGGGGTGGGTCTGGTGAGGCAGGTGGTCTGATCTGGTAGGGGGTGGGGGCTGGTAAGGAAGACGATTGATTTAATTTTTTTTTGTTTTTTATTTAATAATAAAAAAATGATATATTTTAAATTTAATATTTTTTATGTATATATTTGTGAAATGTCTATTTTGCCCTCGATCAAAACGGAGTATGATGTCATAACGTCGAAATATGACATGTTTTGGCCGGAAGTAAAGGTTGGGGCTAGTTTTTATCGAAATGCAAAGGTCAGATATAATTGTGTCAATTTTAAAACGTTGGGTACAATTTCGCTAAATTGGGCAAACGTTGCGGCTAGTTTGTCATTTTTCCCTTATAGAAACTACTCAAAACATTTGATAAATTAGGATAACCTCCCCAAAACTAGCAATAATTAGAATTCACTGATAATATCGCGATATTACTATGTTTTTTTTTTTTGTTATTTTTTGTCTTGAAACGTTTGCCTATTATGAATTGTAGATATATAGAAAGTGTTCAAAATAATATACAATATATATATATATATATATGTGTGTGATCTATACTATAATAATAGAGGAGGATAACCCAACTTTCATCCTGTAACTTTTCTTTCCCTTTTTGTCCTTGGTAATTGTAAAATTGCCCTAGCAGTTTTTAACTCTTTATATTTTACCTCTAAAGTTTTTTATTATTTATTTATAGCCCCAAAATAAATTGCGAAACAGCCCTTTAACATTTAGTTTTTCTTTTTTGGGGTTCGCTACAAATTGCCAAATAATCCTTGCAATTATTTACCTATGGATCCAATTATTTAACATTGCCAAAAAATGGAACCTGATATTTACTAATTTACTTTGTTGGCAAGTTAAGTATTATTATATATTTAATAATAATTAATTACGTACTCGATGAGAAATAACCAGACATGCTATATAGGGAAAAGAATTGCTTTGCAGCACTTTGTTCCACATAAATAAAATCCTAATATTGTGTAGGCTTTTGTTACTCTCGAAGTTAGAAAGATTCTCTAACATTGCACAAAAATGAGCCAACTTGCACTGCACCTAGCCACTGTCACTCTCAGTAGTACTGGAAAAATATATAAATGTACGAAAATTCAACCCCACATAAAATTTAGTGATAATTATAGCACACCACCTAATTCTGACATAATTATAGAAACTACTCAAAACGTTTGATAAATTAGGATAACTTCCCCAAAACTAGCAATAATTATAATTCACTGATAATGTCGCGATATTACATTTTTTTTGTCTTAAAATGTTTGCCTATTATGAATTGTAGACATATAAAAAGTGTTCAAAATAATATACAATATATGTATATATATATGTATGGTTATAAATATGTTGTGTTAAATGTCGGCATAGTTTCTTAGTCGAATCAGTTGTTCGAAGGCCGACACTAAGATTGCAAGACTACAAGTAGTGAGGCTACGATTCAAATGCGCAATCAGTTCTGAACACATTACACTCACACACTTGATTCATCGAAGTGTAAGACTGGAACATAATGTAATGATGAAAACCGAATTCCAACAATTCGTAATAATTGATAGTGGAGGTTTTTGTAGTTTCACCAAACCTCAAGGAGTACAAATGTAATTTATCCTAAAATATAAATCTCATTATAGCACAGTACAGACAGATTCACTCCTCATCACATCAGCACTCTCTTTACTGCTTTCACGTAACAGGGGAGCTCACCTGAGTATGGCGTACGGCGCTATAATAAGCCTCTGCGCGCCGACCTCCGCCACGTCATCATCCTATAGAACCTTCCGCCGCGCGTGCGCGCCAACCGCTCCTTTGTTATTCGCTGCTCCTCCGAATCGAATTTCCATTAAAATGCCTAGTGAACTCCGCCGCGCTTCCGCCGTCGCCGCATACGGCGTCGAATCTCTGTTGCAGGATTCGGGCGCCACCGCGTTGGTCGTTGCCGGAGCTTACGCGCTCGTATCGACTTTCGATAACCTCACCAGCCGCAATCTCATTGAGCAGGTCTCGTCTAGATTTCTCCGCCATTTTGTGTATTATTTGAATTACTCTCTCTCTCTCTCTACAATCTAGAGAGAGAAAGAGAGTTATGGACAGAGTGTGGTGAAATGCACGCGCGTCAGTTATGTATATGAATGTGTGTGTGTGTGTATATATATATAATTATATATGCCTGAAATGGAAGCTCTGACATGGGGCTATTTGTGGGTGATGACTGATGACTTATTGTGGAATGAATAGTTGTGTTGTACCTTTTGCTTGCTGAGTTGTACATTATGCATACCTAGCTTTGCTGATATATTCTATGCAAAATAGTGCAATTTATTGGGATTGGAGCTAATTAGTACTAACAAGAGAGGTGAAACTATTTAATTGTTGTATAATGATTACTTGAATCTTAATGAAATTGGGAAAGATATATAGAATAGGGTGAATTGCTTTGTTGAGTTTATTTGTTTCTTATAAAAGAAGTGTTGTTATCGTTGCAAATATGATGCAACTACAATGCCTTCTTAACCTTTATGATAATTGGTAATTTCTTGACGTCGTTGCATAATGTTTTAACATACGAAACTTTTAGATGATACGATGTTTTTTTTTCACGTGGAACGAGTATTTCTAGCTTATTAGTGGAATTTGGTGTGTGTATGTGGTGTTTGAAATTCAGATCATCTTTGTGTTCATCTGTGTACGAGGAAGATATTTGAGTTTTTTAGAGTAATTCGATTGTCATACCTATCTTGATACTCTTATTATGCTTAAAAAATAAGGACTCAGTAATTCAACTTTAGTTTCAATATTGAATGTTTTCATTCTAGGCACAACAATTTTCTTAGTTCAAGTAATTTTGCTGCTGATATTTTTCTTATTGTTATAACAGAAGTTGAGCCGGAAATTGGTCCACATATTGTCAGGGTTGCTTTTTCTGGCATCCTGGCCAATTTTCAGGTTTGTTCCATGTTTTCTTTTGCTGTCCTCATTTCCGCTTATTTCGAATTTGTATGTTCTCCAATGTTTAAGCTAATGATTTTGATCTTAGATTAGCACATCTACAGGGGCGCGGTACTTTGCTTCTATAGTTCCTTCTCTAAATTGCTTAAGGCTTGTGATAAATGGTCTATCCTTGGCTTTGGATGAAGGACTTACGAAATCACTTACTAGAGAGGGAAAGCCTGAGTAATTCTCGAGCACCTTTGATGATCCTCTTCTGTTGTTTATATATCTTTTGATAACAAGAGGAGTCTTATGTTCATCCGTGGTGTTGTTTGTTTACAGGGAATTGCTTAAAGGTCCTCTATATTATGTTCTTGTGTTGATCGTGTGTTCTGTTGTCTTTTGGCGTGAATCCCCTGTTGGAATTATTTCACTAGCAATGATGTGTGGTGGAGACGGTAAGAACTCTACCTCAAAAGGTTTTTTTTCGTACACGTTTAGAATCCTTTTAATACTGCTGAATTGTAGGCATTGCTGATATCATGGGGAGAAAATTCGGTTCCTTAAAAATCCCTTACAATCGACAGAAGAGTTGGGCCGGTAGCTTCTCTATGTTTCTATTCGGTTTCTTGGTTTCCATTGGGTGCGTACTGATTTTAAACCCTTTTCCCGTTTTCTTGCTAATCGTCTTTAAAAATCTTAATGACTAAGTACAAATTAACGCGCGATTGCAGAATGCTTTGTTACTTCTCAGTGCTGGGATACATTAACCTGGAGTGGGTGTCGACTGTTGAAAGGGTCGCGTTGGTTTCTTTTGTCGCAACGATTGTGGAGTCGCTCCCAACTACAGGCATAGTGGATGACAATATTTCTGTCCCTTTGGCCAGCATGGTAACTGCGATGTTGGTATTTGGTTACTAGAAGATTGGCACAAGAGAACCATGTTGTTGTACCCTTTAACTTCATCAGATAAATGTGTTGGTACTGAAGTAATAGTCAATGAACTCCGTCGTTCCTGCATGACCAAATTTTAATTAGTTTACAAAATGTGAAATCTACCCAAAAAAATAAAATTATTTAGTCCTCGTATAAGAAAAAAAACGTTCTTTTCTCAATCAATTAATTATTACCAAACTTTTATGCAAGGCCACTTGTACATGCGAGTACTTGCTTTTACAAAACAAAGTCGAGTAAACTGCGAATTAGTTTCACTTCGTTTTCCTTACTAAAGATGGAGATCTGACATGTAAGAATATTGTGGTTATTAAATTATGTTTAAAAGCTAGAGTAGTGGTAGTGCCACTTATAAATCTGTTTTTTTTTTTATTTTATTTTAGGAAAAGGTATATCCTCCAGCATAATATTGCACAAGTCTAACAATAACATCAATCACTATTTGTCCCTAGTGCTTAAAAACCTAACATAAAGGTTGTGAACAATTTTTGATTGAATAATATAAGCCATAGACTAAGAGTAAGACACTAAGTTGTCCGGTCCGCTCAATATATATTATATGTAATTTGTTTATTGGAAGTATATTGTGACTATGAATCAAAGGCAACCGCCCTTTGTCCAAGGCTCCAAGCTGAGGTTCGTAGTCCCGGCTAAGGTTCACCCTTTGGCAATGTAAGACATGGGCGACATATTTGAGGTTGCGAGGTATAGTTTACTTATCTTCACATGTTTTCAAACCATTACTGGGAAACTTCTCAGGTTTTATCGTTGTTTTGTACCAAAATTTGGGGGGATTGTCACCACTATGTAAAATCACGAGAAATATTTTTTAATTTATTAAGAATTACTCGATATATCTTAAATTGATGGAGCTACTGATGTGATTTAAAAATTGGACACTATGTCAAGTCAATCAAAGGCTAACTTGCCTTTACCTAAAGACTATATTGTTATGTTGGAGTATTTTCGGTGTTTCGACGATCATCTTTCAAGACAAAATGATTCAAAACTGAATATATCATCACTCAAATACTGAGAACCACAACTCGATTGAAGATGTGATTTGAACACTCTAAAAATATTTTTAGAAAGTAGAGATTGATGAAATGAGCGACTTAAAGGAAATACTTTGAGGGTCTATTTATAAGCACAAAAGCAATTGAGGGTTACTTGTTCCTAAATGTTACTTCACAACAATTCAATGCCACGTCTTCAAGTGTTTGGTGTTGATACAGCCCGACAGAATATAATTGGGCTACTTATTAATTTAAGGCTCAATCGTGTGAAGATGAAGCCTACAAGGTTTACTCATTATGAGAGTTAGTTCTATAATAGAAGTCTTATGTTAGTCTTAGATTATTAGTCTTTATCTAATTAGAGTAGTATTAAAATTTTAGTTCTTTAAGGTTTCTAGGTTTATTTTGTCAAGGTTTATTAGTATTATAAATAGGTCAAGTTTTATAACTTTTTTATGAATTTAGAAAAAATAAAAGTTAAGTTATTTTAAGTTTAGTCCCTTGTCTTTAATTCTTTCTTTGAGCTTATTCTAGTTCGACTAGGACTTTGACCCTAACAATTATGCCTTTTTTTATGAATTAATTAAAAAGTCGCACTTTGTCGACTGTTAACGCTTACTTTATTGTGTGAGATTTTTTTTTGGGGGGGTTGTAGCGACTCCTTTGCCCGGGTTTGAAAATAACCTATCCACTTATTATTCTCCTTATTCTCCTCTTGTTTTTTTCCCAAAAAGAGTATGTGCTTATTCTTTGGATTTTGTCCTCTTTTTGTAGGGACTAGTATTCATACAAGTGGGATTCTTCTGGGGATAGATGTCCGATACTAGGGAGACAAATATTGAATGTTGGTTTTTAATATTTGACAACTGTCTTCGAGGATGCTGACATAGCTTCCGGATGTGTCTGTTATCAAGTATGTTTGGACATGTGTCTTCAGAGTGCTGAGTCGGCTTTGCGGGTGGCCTTATCATTTTAAGAAGATAAGATCATGAGGTATATCGTTTCCTTTTTCCCGATACCCTGCCTCCAGTAGGTGAAGAGTCACGATACCTTGCTTCCGATAGGTGAATAGGAAATTTTATCCGAGAGAGAATATTTCCTCATACTTGCTTCCAATTTTCTTTGGGATCATGAGTCACGAGGAGATAAGTCTCGAGTGATAAGGTAAGTGCGAGCGTATCATATCACTAGGGGGTATTTGTGAGGCTATTTAAAGCTCTCAATACCTTGCGCGGGATTTGTACTATGTGAAATACTTATCATGAGAGATAGAACACCGCATATCCAGCATCAGAACAACATTTAAGTCAGCCGATATCGGGGTGACCTCCGTGATGCTTAAGAGGCATCAGGGAGTGAGTACGAGACTTTTGAAAAAAGTCTACGGTTAACATCGACTAAATAAAGTTGCACGATGTCAACTATGTGCTTGGCCAAATTTAAATAAATGAAAAAATAAATTAGGTCAAATGAAATAATACACTAAATTAAGGCATGCGTTCCATATCGGGCAGAGCAAGAGCAAGCCAATGGCACATGCGTGCATGTCGGTTTAGATTTTGGCATATAGCTTTTTGGTACGTAAGTCGTAACTGTGTAAGTTTTTTTTTTCTTTCCAAGGACCTACGGTGTCTCGAAAGGACATAATAAATGGTCAAAAAAAGAAGAAATAAAAGGACAAAATAACCGACGAATGGTGGCTTGTCTGTTCTCATTGTTTAATTTATAACTTTATTTAACTCATCAGTTTATCCCAGATAGCTTATAATAAGTTTAGCATTTAGTATTTTTTTTTTGATAACTATTTAGCATTTAGTATATACCTCACTACAAAATGATTAAATATGCTAAATCAGCTTACATGACATTTGAGTGTTTAGTTAGGCCTAGTTTGTTTCCCCGGAAAATGGGAGAAAAGGAAAAAAAATAAGGAAAATGAGGGAAAACAAGGTTTTCCAGGAAATTCTTTAGGGAAAATAAAATATTTTCCTTTCTTTTCCTGTGTTTGGCTCATAATGACTTTTCATGGAAATTCTTAAGGTTTTTTGTATTTCTTATAATCTAACCGTTTAAAATTCATAATTATACTTTATACTTTGAAACATGCATTAAAAACAAAAAAAAGAAGTTATATTAACTTCGTTATTATTTTTATTTTTAAAGTTCTCCTTGAAACTACTTTATGTAAAATATCAATAACTTACATAACTTTATTTTATACGTACTTTGATAATTATCTTTAAATATATGTGTTATATATAATATAATTAAAAAGAAAAATTTGTGCAACGAAAATAAAAATAAAACTGAAATATTTACTCACCTTCTGTAGATGAAGAAGATTGATATGTATAATTAACAAGATACAATTTAGTTTATATATAACAAACGAAAATTTTGTTTAAATTGGTGGGAAACCAAAACTTTTTAAAATTTTAGAATAGATTGGAAAAGTTTTGATGAAATTTTTCCACCTTCTTTTAGGAAGTGAGATAAAATTTTAAAATGGGAAATAAGATTTCACACGCTGGTTTCCTCTCCTTTCCAAGATTTTCCCTTACTTTTCTCTCTTTTCCAGGAAAATCTTAAATTACCAAACAGTAGGAAAAAAAGATTTTCCTTCAAGATTTTCCTTTTCCCCTATTTTCCGCGGAAACAAACTAGGCCTTAGAGAATTTTCAGTTTCAAGATTGGATCTATTTGGCCAAAAATAGTATCAACCACTTTTTAATTTGAACAGCAATTGTCGGTAAATCAAATAATCAAAGCGTTGCTGAATTAATTAAAATTAATAATCGAAGCTTAAAATTTAACCTTGTTGCCTTGAATGGATCCTACGATCATAGGACACAACTATCATAGAAGAACAACTAGACAAGAGCTGTCGGAGGGGCACGCTACCGGTACGCCACAAATGCGCATGATATATTTTTATTTTGCTATATATAATGTAATTATTAATATTTTCATTAGAGAATATGCTATGGTATTTTTTTTGATGAATGTATGCTATGAACGTCTATATCCTTAACAAACTTCTTATTTAATTATTATTATAGACTTCCATAGAGAGGTGAAATGTCATATGAAACACATTAAAATTTGCTTCACTTTTACACATGTACCAAGAGAGCAAACAAAAAAACTCTAAGTCAACCATTCGTCTTAAATTAGGAAAATGTTTGTGAAAAGAAGCTATGGTTAGTTAGCCTTTGAATGTCAAAACTTGGTAAATTTTCCAAATTACCATTTGCCCTCCACAAACACAAAATTTCCACCTGCCTATATGTAACTAGTTAAAAGTTAAATTATTACATTCATCGTAAATAGAAAAAAAAAACTTAATTAGTACTAATATTGATAAAACATTTGATTTAGTTATCTTATTGAAAAGAAATAAACAAAATATGTAAGTTTTAAACTGTAAGTCAGTCAAGTTGCCTACTTTACCTCCAAACATGGCACATTTTAGCTAAGATAAAAAAAATTTATTTTAGCACGAATAAGCCTCGGACAAGGTGCATAACAACTGAACAGACAATGACGTCTATACTCGACTCAACACCACAACAAATACTTAATGATGATGATAGATGATGTTTGCGCATCGAACACGGTAAAAATTGTCAATAAGATCCAATTTCGAACTATATAATGCACAAGTTGACTTTAATGTAATTCTGTAACTCATAATTAAATGATATTCAGTGTTTGGAATTGGCCAACTTCGCGTAATGCAAAATCTAAGTATCAATTTCTCTCCACTTTGCAACAATATAAACATGATCGTCTTGACACCATCCTTTCAAAATACCCACAAATTATTCCATCCCTCCAAGTTAGCATCTACGTACTAGGACACTAACACTTTCATCATATAATATTTGCTTTCTGAAGTGATCTCGGATCAAACTTACATAGACCTGGTTCATAGTGAGAACTATGGACCATGTGGTCTTAATTGGTTAAGGTCCCACCTCAAAGTCACCATCATGCTTTAATAATTAGAAATTGAATAAATAACTTTTCAGAATTAGAATTTGACCCCATAAGTAATCTAAATTTTCATTATCGGGACCCCAATCTGGGAATAGTCCATTACGACCATATCAGGCCCAGCATGCTTCCGTACAAACAATTAAAACATAACCGTAAAAGATACCTCCTTTTGACCGTATCACCGTCGGGTATTCTGCCAGGTTTTACGAAAACTCCTCGCCCTCAACCACTCGATCGCAACCGATGGTTCTGCAACAGCTCCTTCAACGGTAACCAGCACAACCCTGGTTCGTTTCCTACTCCGGGTGTAAGAGGCAACTAGAACGGAATATTTAAAAGCTCAACTTCGACATACTCAAGCAAAAGCAAATCTATATTTATTTATGTGGAGATTTATTTATTACAATACACTCATATCTCCTTAGAGAGGAGTAACTTGTTTTAGCTACTCATGGTAGCTAACTCTCTCTCGTACATACACTCAAAATTGAAATCAAAACTATTCTACAGACACTTGTTTATTTGACAGAAATGGAAAACACACACTATTACAAACTATGCTTCTCTCTTGTTTATAAGAAAACTAAGGGAAATGTTCGATGCCTTTAGCTTTCTTCAGCTTGTGTATTTATAGGTGAAGATCCGGATTTGAAACGCGGATTTCAGCTACATTCTGATGTTTTTTCTTCCACTAGCGTAGTGGCCTGGCCCTCCTGTCATTTTAGTGGAATCTTTTCCACCGCAGCTTGTTGTCTTTTCCTTCCCACTATGATAGTGGTCTGGCCATCCACTTATCATCATGTCGTTGTAGTGGAGATGGTCCTGATTTGATCACATGGCTACTTTAGCTTTTCCAGCTGTAGTAGCCCACTTGCCTGTCCCATGCGGCATCTTTCCTTGTCTCGCATGGCCTTCTCTGTCGTTGTCTTCTTTGTCTCGTTTCATCGGGAATCCCTTTCCAAAGAGAGGTTCCTTCTGCTCTTGACACTTTGGACATATCCTCTCCTTCCATTGGCCGACGTGTGCCATATTGCAGAATTTTCTGCTGGTTTCAGCCGTTGATGGAATCTCGTTTCTCCACAATGCTCTTCGTTTGTTTTCGAACATTGATTCAGCGAACCTCGTGGTGGTGTTGGTCATGCTGTTAAGCATGAACGTTCCCTTTTCCTTGTCTTGGAAAATCTTGAATGCATACTTGACCTTGTCCATCTCTGTGAGACAGACCCAGAGTCCCCAAGCTCTCCGTGTTGAAACGTCATCTTCTGAGAGTGGGGCGACTAACATCTGTCCTTCTGGTGGAGGCTTGATGTAGTCCAAGGCTTTCCAATTGGGTCTTTGGATTTTGATAAAATGAAAACATGGTAAATACCATTTTCCTGCGATTTCTGGGGCTGCGGATATGAACTTCATTTCAAGAACATCGCCCCTTCCAAGTGTATGATTGTTATGCCATGTCTCATACACATTTTTCTGGATCCATTCCGGTAACTTGGCAATCTCCGGAAAGCTTGGTGATGCGGTAAAGATTGAGGCTATACAGCCAAAATCAAACCATTCTCGTGTCTGCTCGGATTTTGATCCCGGTAGTATCCAAACTCTTGGATATTTTCCTGACCAATCTGCAATAGCTTTTCCAGGGACAAGTCCCATTCTCGTGTTTAACCTTTCCCACGTTCTCTGATATTCAATCAAAGGTGGGGTTTTCTCGTTTTTGTTTTTCTTAGATGGTCCCATTTGGGGTCTAAGATTAACCTCGTCCTCTTTATTTTTTGAGGTATTTTTCGATTCCTTTGGTATTTCTACCTCTGGATCATCTTGCTTCTGGCTCGTTGATTCTTTAGGTATTTCTACCTTTGAATCAGCTTGCTTCTGGCTTGTAGATTCTTTAGGTATTTCTACCCCCGAATCAGCTCGTCCTTGGGTGTTTTCCTCGAAAGGATCACCTGCTGGTCCAGTTTTACTTGGATCATCACACTCGTATGTGTTTGCTCGTATTTCCACTTCCAGTTTTGAAAGTGAAGCATCTCGAAATAGTGGAATCGCGAGGCAATCCCACAAACTCGTACTACCCAATAAAGTTGCCTTCATTGAGTTCTGAACCTTAGAAAGGTCCCTTTCCTGTACATGACCGGAAGCCTGAGCATTGATTGTCAGACCCTCGATCGCCTTGCGGAGCTCATCCAGGTTATCCCTGTGGTGTCTCCATCTCGTGAGGATGGTATCGGCCTCATGTACCTCCATCCCTAGTTAAGAAATCTGCAAGAACATTCTCATGAGATTTAATAACTTGAACATCAAAATTATAATACTGACATTCAGCTTGCCATCTTAATAACCTAGCTTTCTCGGGCTTTCTTTCTATCTTATTTTTTAAGAAAGCCTTGACGCTAGTGTTATCAATCTTAAGTGTGAATTTTTTAGCTAGTAAGAATAAAGGCCATTTTTTGAAGGCCCTTCGAACTGCAAAGAATTCCTTCTCGTTGATGTGCCATCTTGCTGCCTCGTCTTTCGAAAAGAGACCGCTGCAGTATCTGCATGACACTTCTCCTTTTGGCTCGACTTTGGTAAGAACCGCCGCCCACCAATGGTCGCTTGCATCCGTATAAAGAACCAAATCATCTTCGTCATTGGGAATTGCAAGCTTGGGGAGATCTTGACAGATAGCTTTAAGCTTCTGTACAGTCTCCTTGTGTTCATTCGTCCATCTGAACTCTGCGTCCTTCTTCAGTAATGGACTAAATGTTTTCCTGTAACTTGCCAGATTGTTAATAAACATTCCAGCGAAATTAACTAACCCCATAAAACTTTGGAGTTGTTTAACCGTTTTGAGGTCGTCGGGGAAGTCTCGTACCTTTTCCACCAAGTGACTTTGGAGGATAATACCTGACTCGTCAATCTCGATTCCAAGGAATTCGATCTTCCTTGTAAGAATTACTGCCTTCTTCTGTGACAGCACTAATCCTTCTTTGTGGCAAACATCTGAGAAGATCTCCAAATGTTTGATGTGTTCTTGGACGTTCTTCGAGGCGATGAGGATATCATCGACGTAGACGAACATGAACTTGAAATAATCCTTGAAAAGATTATCCATTTTCCTCTGATATATCTGGGGCGCATTAGCCAAACCCATTGGCATGACATTCCAAATATAGTGACCTTGTGGTGTGGAGAAGGCTGTAAACTTCTTACTTTCTTCTTCCATCTTGATTTGGTAGAAACCTGATTTGCAGTCAAACTTAGAGAAGACTCTCGCGTTCTGAACGCAGTTGATCAGGTGCTCTCGGTTCGGGATGTAATACCCGTCGAATTCCAAGATCTTGTTGATCCCTTGGTAATTGATCACCAATCTTGGCTTTCCTCTTTTGATCTCTCCATGGTTCCTGACTAAGAACCCCGGACTGCTGTAAGGGGAAACTCCTGGTGAGATGAGCTTCAGATCCAGATGTTCTTTGAGAATCATCTGCATATCCTTACGATCCTCCTGATTCATGAGGATGGGTCTGTATCTGACCAACTCGTTTTCCTTTCCCTTTTGAACTCTTAGAGTAGCCTTGAGTTCATTCTTGTTCCACCACGCCAGAGGATCTTCTTCGTAGTTCCTCTGAATCTTTGCCTTGACATCTTCAATTGAAATCTGTTCTTCATTGGTGATGTCAATATGAGGACTTGGTTCAAGGCTGGCTTTGAGGATCTCGATTGTTTCATCTCTGATCCTTTTGGTTTTCTGTCCACCCAAGCTTTCATTTCTAAGCTGTAGGATTGCCCTGCCATACTTCCTCTGATCTTGCATTTTTGGGTGTAGAAGTCGTCCTTCATCACCACGCTTGCTGCGAAATTGAATCGGCAGTTTGCGGTGAAACGCATGCGTCAATCGTTGCACCAAGATCTTATGATCACAAGTTGTCGTGAGAATAAGACGTCTGGTTTCATTCTCCTGTGTAAAACGTTTGAACGTTTGTAGGAAATTGTTGCCGAGCAAGATATCGGCTCCGGTATCATGGAAATAAATTTGGGGCGTCTTTACTTTGTACCATGGAGTACCACCTGCTCCACCAATTAAAATTTCTGCCTGTTTTATCCCTCGTCTGAAGATGATGATCTTCTTCGAGAAATCTCTTCCTGCAATCGCCGGTAAATCTTCTCCGAGGTCACCGGGGAAGACTCCTGGTTTTGCCGTGCAGATACCTGCACCTCCGTCGATATACACCGCAAAGTATTCGGCTTTATAATTCTCGTACAACATCCCAACTGAGATGTAGATTGAGAATGGACTGGTGGTCATTTGAGTCGGTATCTTTTCCCTTCCACCGTAAACTCCATTCCTTCCGGCACCTTTTCCCAAGGCTTGTGATCCTCGAGAAAATCGATTCCAAGAACAAGTTGTTCTGGGATCTTTCCTGCCCTTCCGTTGATAATGAAATCAAGTCCACCTAGTTTTAGGTTTCCCTGATACCTACCAACCAATGGCTGCTTTAGATAATACAATGCATCGCATGGTAGCGTATTATCTTTCTGGGTGGTGTCGAAGATGACTTCGACTTCTCCCCATCCTCCTGGGCACTGCAGCTCTCCTTTGGTTATGAACTTCTTTGGTTCAATCACAACCTCCATGATTGGTTTCTTTCCCCACGTAAGACTTTGCATCATATTTTCTCGGAAAGAGACTGTTCTGGGCTCAAATCTTTGGCTTGTCTCCTTGCCAAAAACTGGTTGGTCGCGGATGATTAGATCCATCTCATGAATATGTGGCAGGCTGGAAATCTCTGGCCTGACTGCATGTGCGACCTTCTCGAAGATCTCCGGTATCTCAACAAACTCATTCCTCTGGAAGAGATCTGAATGGTGAGTATTTGAGAGTGCGTAGGAGATATTGTATGTAATGGAGTAAGGACGGTTCCCTTCCTTCATTAACTCCTTGTTTTTGAAGTCCTGATGTAGAGTAAGGACTCTACTGAAATCTTTATCGGCTAGGTTAAAGGCGATCTTTGGATAAATGAATGTCGCCACCTTTCCTGCAAATAGATTTCCTGAAATACCTCCGAGACAAGCATCTCGTAGGTTCTGGATCCTTCGATCAAAGACGGCAATGTCAATTGGGGAATTGATTCCTTCTTTGAATGTTGCTTTGAGCAGAATCCTTATGGCCCCGATATGGATCCATGACATTTTCTGCGCAACCTCTGGCCTAAGTCTTTTTAGTTCCTCTTTGATTTCGTTCATAGGAACTAGCTGCATCTCCATCACATTACTGGTCAGCTCCATTGGGATAACAATTTCTCCCGCTGTCACCTTGTAGATGATGTGATGTTTCCTCTTTCTGAAGCTTAGCTGAGCTAAGGCTCTCTCCATTTTTCCGATGGTGAAACCATCGTAAACTCTCAACTTTGGATCTTCTCGCATAATTCTCATCAAGGCTTTGTGAGAAATGCTCGTTTGTGAGAAAAATCATGTCCTGTCTTCTTGAACTTCCTGATGGAAGATATCCTCGTCTTCAGTCTGATTCTGATTCTGACTCTGAAGACTCATCTGGTCCTTCGTCTTCCTCATATATACTTTCGTCTGAAGGGATATCTTCAAACCGGTATACCTGAACAAGGTCCTGAAAGTAGACAGCTTCTTCGAACTCCGGCGTAGCCTCGAACTGTCTAACACCTCTCTTTTGGTTCTCAGGACAATCCGTTGAGATGTGTCATTTGGCCCCACACGTCCAACAGTTACAATCTTTGAAGCTTTCATTAGCACGTGTTTGTGCTCTCCTGAAAGTTCGTCTAACTGGTGGTTTGTTGGTACTTCCCTGGCTGAACGACGTCCGTCCACGGCTGGGTCCTGGTCTCTGCCCTGACTTGTAACTTCGGGCCTTTTGTTTTGACCAGAATCTTCTTGGCTTCCATGAAGATTTTCTGGTGAACTTGCTCCTTCGCTCATAGGGATGATCCCTATGCTTCTTCTTTTGATGTCTTTCTGGTGCTCCAATGACTGTTGGAACGTCATTGTCGTCGCAGCAAAGCCGGGCTGATTTATTGATACGTTTCAGCCTCTTGAAATTCTTTTGAATAGCTGCCTTCTGGCATCATTCACTCAATTTGGCTTTGAGAAAAGACATCCTTTGAGCCACCGTGTCAATCCCCAAAGGAATATACTCCCGTAGTAACATTTCTCGCCATGGGCTTGGAATCTTGGCGAAGAAAAGGGGAAGCGCCGTGTCTTCAGCAATCCGACTCTTCCATCTGTACTCGGTGAACAGCTTGATGTATAGATCAACACTACATATGTCATGTAGCTCTAGGCTATACAGCGCTTGTTCGTATCTCTTGACTTTTTCCTGATCACCTCCTCCGGTCTGGGGATCGACAAAGTATCCTTCTCCGATGAAGTAAATCTTGAAAAGCCTCGCCATTCTATCAACGATGTCTTTGAGAGACTCGCCAGATAGGACTCCACTTCTAACTTCTGGAGTTCCATGTTCCCATCCAACCTTGACGGAACCTTCGAGACTCATCTGTAAAATCATGATGAATCCTTCTTTGTCGAGTTCAAGCGTTGCTGCCGCAATTCTCATTGCTGCTGCCCATTCATCGATCAGGGCTTCACGGTTTTTGAAATCCAAAACGTCCAAGTTGAGCATGAGCCCATACGGGTGAATCGGATCGAGTTGAGATCTTCCGTATGGTGTTCCATGAACATCTGGTCTTCTTGCTCTTGCTCTGGTTGGAATACGATTGTACATATTCCCTGCAACAAAATCATGCTGGTGTGGCATGGCTTCTTCTCGGATTGGTTCTTCCCGAATTGGATCTGGATTAGGGATGGAAGATCCGGCACCTTCGGTAACTGTTGATTGTCCTGGTGGAGGACCTTGACTTGGTACAATTGCACCAAACGTCTGCACGTTTTCCAGGTTGAGGCCTGAAAGTGATTCTGCCAGATCGGAAAGGTCTCGCCCAATCTCGAAGTTGAAATCGTCAATTCTGAATCTGGACATGATCTCACTTCGTGCTAGGTTCTCCCCTTATCCGGGCTTCCAGCTTCTCGTTCGTGGTCATCTCCCTTTTGACCTGGACTGCTTTGCCTTTTTGATGTAATAAAGGCTCATTCCCGAAAGATGGTGGTAACCATCCAACTCTTCTTCTTTCGGAAGACCTTGGCATGGATTCCATGCTCTTGACTCGTTGCTGGATATCTTGTATTTTTTCCAAGATCTCCTTCTGTCGTCGAGACATGGCTTCAAGCTTGTCTCTGATTTCCTGTATCAGCTCGGGCACATGGTGTTGGCGATTGCCATATGCTTGCACCGTCTTCTGGACTTCCCTGAGGTCCTGAGATAGCTTGGAGCTATCTGGTACGAGCTCGTGGAAATCTGGCAAAACTAGATCACTCATGAAGAACGGTTATTACGTTCAGTGATTAATCTATTAATTCTCGCAATACTTGCCAAGAGACTATTAACTCTAATGAATTTGACTCTAATGGCATGTAGGTCGTCTGGTCTATAACTAGCTAGGTCATCTAACTTAGTTATCAAGATCTGGAGTTCTCGTTCAAGTGTAATACCAGGCATCTTACAGGCTTAGTATTGAACTCTGTTTCTTGGCTTTTTCTAGGCTAATATTTAAAAGCTTGACGCTTTCTAGCCTTTCTTCCTTGATAGAACACGTATATCCTATTTGTTCTAAGTCGCAACAAAGAACATCATGGTATTTAATTTCCGTTTCCTGGAAATTACGGTAACTCGTTAAAGCGATAATTCGCTTTTTGATACTTGTACAAGCATTACCCTTCATAGGGAACTTGATTGGGGAATCCCAAATGTCATCCATCACTGGATCACTCATGTTTTGAAAAACTCCTCTCATAAGGTAATAAAGAGTAGTAATAAGTAAATAAATAACCACATAAAATAAATAAACCATGCTCTGATACCATTTTGGATGGCCGAAATAATTAGAAAATTTAACAAAAACTTATTGGGGATCTTATTATAATTATTACCAAGTGAAATATCCGATTCATTATCCTTAAAACTTTAGGGACTAATAGGTAAATATCCTGACGAATATGGACCGCATGGTCCATACTATTCATATGGACCTGGTCCATATAAGTTTTTTCCAGTGATCCCTATAATATCACTTTGTCGTAGAGGCGTTGTAAACATTTCACTACATATATTTAATATTTTTAAGGTGCATGAAATAACACATGTTTGTTGACTTGCACAAAAACTAAATTTACGAATATTTGTTAGTGATGGGGATATTTTATGATTGGCTCAATACTTGAGCCGACCCATAACCGCATCGAATAGGCAAGATTCGATGCGCTTTCCGCATCTGGCATTGGGCCCGCGGGACGGTGGCTATATATAGCTCGTCCCCTTGTTATTCGTGCACGTTATCATTGGAGAATCACTTCAGCACAGTCAGCATCGAATCACTGTTCATTCGAGGCGAATCGGATCGAACGAATCCCATTCGACACGTGACCGAACCGAATCTATTTCATTCGATATGACAGAAGACGCATCGAATTCGATACAATTGGGGCATCGAATCTATTGAATTCGATACCCTTGAGTTCAGCATCGAACCCTTGCAGCACATTTCATATCGAACAAGGCATTCGACACGTCAGCATCGAACGCCTAGAATTCGACACGCTACTGTAGTGTTATAATTTGTTTATTCAATCTAGTAAGCTTGTAATAAGTGTTCCGGACCAAGTTAGTCCGATAATAAAGTTAATTAGCATTATTTTGGTTAGTTATATCTCAATTGTACTGTTTACTGTGTTCTATTACCGTGACGAAATAAGACCAAAATATTGGCGCCGTCTGTGGGAACACTAAGTTTGTTAGTTTATTAGGTATGGCATCTAGGGTTACCAGATCTCGTAGCAAATTTGTCGAAGGAACTAATGAAGAGGTTCAAAGAAGAACTCTTGAGCAAATAACGCTGGATAATACGGGACCGTCAGCAATACCCACACTGGTACCAACGCCTGCAAGAAGGGAAATGCAAGGACTCCAAGGCGAGGAGGCACCAATGACTGAAGCCGCAACAACATGGGCAACAACAACGAATGCTTCAATTCCAAACAATATGAAGAATTAAATAATGGCAATGGTAAAAGCTGTAGTGGCAGAAGTACTGACTTTTACACCGCCCGTACTGATATCGCCTCCTATTGAACATCCAGAGGTGTTAAGGGAACAAGGTTCCGCTGCCAGAATATTGAAAGGAAAGGATAAAGAAAAATTCTGACAAGATAATAAAAGAACAAAATCTGCATCAGGGGAATTGCAGAGTAAGAGAAAGTCGACTCATGATGAGCAGGGACGGAAGTTAGTTTTGTGGAGGTACAATCAAAAAGGCACCGTGAAAGGAGAGAAAAAGAAAAGGAGGAAGACCACATGACTGAATTGAGAAGAGAGGAAGAAAGGGATGATCGGAGACGTTCGAAGAGTCACGACTCTAGAAGGGAACGTAATGGCGACAGAAATCTGAGGGAAGAAACAAGAAGGGAGCATGACAGGAGACGTCAGGATGGTCATGAATCAAGAAGGGAGCATGACAAGATGGCCAGGGAAATAGAAAGGTTGGAGAAGGAGAAAGAGAAAGCGATAGTCGTAGGTCAAAGGCTACAAGAGGACATTACTTCTAATCGAAGTCCATTTTGCCAAGCGATAGAATCAGAGATCTTGGGACCAGGGGATAAGATCCCAGAACTGAAAACTTACGATGGTAAATCTGATCCCCGAGATCATCTTTTTCAATTGGATAGGAAACTGTCCCTTTATGGTTTTAAAGACAATATCAAAGCCATAATATTTGTGACAACTCTATCAGGAGTAGCTGTGGATTGGTTTAATCGTATTTCTTCGGGATCGATTATAAGCTACAACCAATTGAGAAAATTGTTTGAAGATCAATTCTCCAGCCAAGCAAGATTGGTTTTGGACCACTCACATCTTTACACAATGAAACAGGAAACCAATGAAAGTCTGAAAGACTTTATGAAGCGTTTCAACACGGAGCTACTGAGGATTGACAGCCCATCTGGAGAAATGATCGTGAGCATACTATTCCGGGCGACCACCAACACAATGTTCAGTGGGGACTTACTCAGACGCAAGCCCACCAACATCGAAGAAATTAACAAAATAGCACAGGAAGTGGTTCATTTTGAAGAAATGATGGCGACTAAGGTGCCTATTATTGCGCCTGTGAAAGAAAGAGAAAGAGGCAGAGAGGAACACAACCGTAATAACTACAACAACAAGAGCAAGAATTACAAACACCGGGAGAGTTCGCCTAGACGATATACGCCACTAAATGCTCACATCATGACGGTCTTTGGGGCAGCAAAGAGAAAAGGTTGGTTAAAAGATCCTAGACCAATGAAAGAATCCAAAGCTACAAGGTACTCGAATTAATTCTGCAAGTATCACAACCAGAAGGGTCATGATACTGAGGATTGCATAAATTTGAAAGATGAGATTGAACGGTTGGTAAAGGATGGCAAACTCGTGGAGTATGTTAAAAAGGTTCAAGAGCAAGAAAATAACTTCAACAGAAAGAGAACTCCATCCCCAAGAAAGGATAAGCAAAGGATGATTGATGAACCACAACTTTTTGAGTATCCTCAGATTGAAGATGGAAACGCAAGGAAAGGGATGATCAATATGATATCAGGAGGACCGGGGGGAACGGATTCCACCAATGGGCGAAGAAGGATCACAAGGCTTGTTGAGTCAGATAACTTTGTCAATATGGCCAACATACTGAGAATTGAAGAAATGCCACATGAGGAGGTCACATTCTCTACGGCAGACCTACGGAAACTGAGTGCACAGGCTGTACAGATGTCCAATTTAAATTGCCCTTTGGTAATAACTGTCGATATAGCTAATTATTGAGTCACCAAAATGCTAGTGGACCATGGAAGCTCCGTAAATGTGTTGTTCAGCTCTACATTGGCTAAAATGGGATTGAATAATCAGGCACTAGAACCGGTGAGAACGTCACTTCACGGATTTGGAGGTCCAGCGATAGTGCCGCTAGGAATGCTTAAGCTCCCAACCTCATTGGGTACAGCGCCAAAGAGAAAGACAATTCTGGAGAACTATGTAATCGTTGACATGCACTTCGCTTATAACGGAATCATAGGAAGATCGGCGTTGACTGCATTTCGAGCACTACCATCAACCTATCATCAAATGGTAAAATTTCCAACCCCTGCCGGCACTGGCGAAGTCATAGCAGACCATATCGAAAGGTTGGAAGTGTTACGTAACTTCGCTCCGGACGCGACCGCAACTGGAAGAAGACGCATCAATATCATTGGCTCCTGGGCAAATGGAGCACATTGATTAAGGGGTCCTAGTTCAGTTCATAAGAGTCTTCAGTATTTTGAATATTTTGAACAATATTTATTCGTCCCCTCTGCTATGACAAGCATGAGGGGTAGGCATGTATAAACTTAAAACAGGAACACTCAAAAGTGAATCTGGAAGGCGACATAGGAAATCAGGGAGACTCTGTCCAAGAAGCAACAAAAGGGACGGAGACTCTGTCCATCGTGGCACGAGATACCGAAAATCCCTAGAAGAACGAGAAGAACGGAAACTCTGTCCATCGTGGCACGAGATACCGGAAAAAGCTAGAGACAACAAAAAGGACGGAAACTCTATCCATCGTGGCACGAGATACCGAAAATCCCTAGCAAAACGAGAAGCATGGAAATTCTGTCCATCGTGGCACAAAATACCAAAAATTCATAGAAGTACTAGAAAGGCAGAAATTCTATCCAATGTGAAATGGGATACCGCGATTCCCAAAGAATACAAGGGAGGCATGAAGATTCTATCATTTGTGCTACAACACTCAGAATCTCACACAAATGACGAACAAGGACGAAACGTTCTATCCAAAGTGGCAACTATTACCACGACTGTTTGAAACAGAAGAAAGGAACAGACACTACATAAAAAACTGTAAGTGTCATTCAAAATCGCAGTTCAGAAAAACATGAATGAAAATCTCAAAAGGAAACTCATAACGATCGAAAGAGAATGCAAAGAGAAGCGCAGTCCGTCTAAAAACGACAACTGGAACATGTCCCAATGGGAAGTAAAAACAAACAGGACGATAAATTTCATGGCAGAAACAGCATCGCTCAATACTCGATTACCAAATAAAAATTCTATCATGAATATTGAAGAACTCGCAAGTTGTCAAAATAAAGTAAATAACCAATATAGGAAATTGAAATAAAAGACAACAAGATGAGCTTATGAAATTGAGCAAATCAATACGAGCATTCAGAAACATGAAGCTGCTAAATATCAAATTGTTTAAACAGAGGCGAGATAGCGCCACATTAAAATTAAACTTAAAATCTTAAATTGTTCATAAAACATAAAAATAAATAAAAAAAGTCCTCAGGCAGCAGCCTTAAATGCTTCATCATCTTCAGAGTAGGGATACGGTTCGGGCATAGGCAGCGGCAGAGAGAGTTCCCTGAGCACAAGACTTTGATTTTCCAACAGGGAGGCAAACTCGTTAGATTCTTCAGGTTGAGGAATCGTTCGACCCGAAAGCGTTTCTCGATTAGGCCCCAGAGAAAGACTCAGCCATTCTGGTTTAAAACCACCGCGGACATAATGAGTCGCGTAGAACTGGCGAACGGTCAGAGCTTGAGCTTTACGAGCTTCGAGATCACCTCGGCGAGTGCAAATCTCTCTGTAAGTGTCGCTACGAAGGAATTCTTCAGCAATATCCACCTTTTGTTGGGGAGAAACCTATAAGGGAAAAGGCGAAGTTAATAAGATAAATGCCAAAATTAATGCCGAATGTTAGGAGTGGGATTCTTTACCTCGCCTAAACCGCGTAGATATCCTTCATTATCGGCGTTTTAAGCTTTTTCCTTCTCCACCGCCAACTCTCTCTTGACCTCGAGCAACTCCTCTTTAAGCTGGTCAGCCTCCTCCCGCGCCTTTTTTGCTGCCTCCCTATCGGCATGTGCTCTCGCAGCATAATCCTTGACTTGTTGCAATGCTTTCTCTTTATCTTCGAGGGCAGCTCTAAAGGCAGCAGTATCACCACCCGCGGTTGTTTCTCGAAACTCCATCAACGCCGAGAACATTGTGTCCACGAAACCGCCTGCCTAACAATTGATGAGCAATCAAATCAACATTTAAAATTCAGGACAAATGAATATTAGTTCAAAGAAAAGAAATAATTACCGCTGTCAACAAATGAAGCGTATTCCGCTCCACTCTTCTCCTCTCTTCAGCAGATATCGGAAGAGGGACATCGAGACCAGGCAAGAGAGCTCTCAGATGTTCGATAGCTTCGACCTCTGAAATTTCGTATCCGCCCGTCCTAGTAGGGCTGTTCAAATACCCACCGACCCGCCCGCCCGCCCGCGATCCGAACCGACCCGCCCGAAACCCGCGTGATTTTTTTTTTTTAATAAACTGGCAGCTTATTGTTGTGGTAACCCGCTGATAAGCGGTCGGATCTCGGGTTAACTCAATAACCCGCCTGCTACCCGAAGACCCGAGTATATATAAGAACACAACAAAACCCTACCCTCATTATTCTCTATTTCTCTTCCGCAGCCAAGCATCAGTGCATCACCCCACCCCCAGCTCTCATTTTTTCTTTCGCTAATTAATTTCAATCGGCTCCTTCAAATCTTCAGCCGTCGTTTCGCCATTGTAAGTTCACTAGGTTGTAATTCTGTTTTTTTTAGTTCATTGTTGATACTGAAAAATGAAATTCTTGATTGGGTGATGTTACTAATTTAGTTATAATCCTTTAAATGTGAAATCTTTGGAATATTAATAACAGATTGTAACTTTTTTAGACAGTGGGGTTAATGTTTCTGTAATATGGTGTTAATCAACTTATCTCGGACTGATTCAAGGATTTTTTTGTTGTTGTAGTCTTGTAGAGCATGATCTGATTGCAATCATTGCTTTTTAATGTCTAATTACTGAAGCATAATATTCATAAGAATGAATTAGAAATAAATGTAATTATGTGCTTTGCTTTTTAATGTCTGATTACTTACCGAAGCATTAATCCATATGAATGAATTAGGAAATATTTAATCAGAACTGAAGCATAATATCCTAATCAGAACTATCTTTCCAGTAGTTGAGCAATATTTAATTAGTTAACTTCATTGATATTCATTCGTTTTTGTATTTATATATGTTGTGTATTATATATTAAACATGTTTTGACAAGATTAGTATTTAGTTATAGTTTGTTATGTTCTGTTTCTTGCGCAGATGCAAAACAATACAGCAATCGCTGACATTGGCCAGGTGAACTCCACTATGGCTCAAGCTACTGAAGGACAAGAGGCTTTTCAGTTTTCACAGACAAAGTTCTTGTTACATCTCCAATTTATATTGCTGGACATATTTTCTTATTCTATGACAGACTTTTTTAGTCCTTTTTGTTAGTTCTCCAATTTATGTTGTTGGACTAATTTTCTTTACTTTAGTGTTAATCTGCTTGTGTATTATGTTTTTATAATGCCATTTCTGAGAATACATATTTGATGGTCTGTATGTTAAATGTAGAAATGAGGGTTTTTAATTCTTCTGTAGTAATAGGCTAATAGCTGCTGTCTTTCTTAATCTATGACAGGCTTTGATATTTCATATTTATATGAATAAGAATCTTGTATTCTGGTGCTATTATCTGTTGCTATTATTCTGTTGCTATTATTTATAAGATGGTGTATTCTGGTGCTATTATTTGTTGCTATTATTCTGTTGATATGAATAATATGGTGTAATAGATATTGTGTGATATTAACCCGCTAGTCCGCCCGCTCACCGCCCGCAAACCGCTCAACCCGCACCCGCATGGTTTGTAAGAAAAATAAACCTTGGCAGTTTAAGAAATTGTACACCTGCAAGAAGTGGGTATGGTGATTTTTGTAGTGGTAACCCGCCCAAACCCACCCGCGAACACCCCTACGTCCTAGCATGAGGGCCTTGGCTGGACCCAATCCCAGCACTCGGTCCAGTTGCATGGGCCGGGGCATCGGAAGCACTTGGCCTACCTGCTCGGACGGGAGGTGGAATAGCCCCTCCAGTTTGTGACCGAGTTTGGGGAAATTTTCTCTTTTTGGTCTGGACGGCGCCTTCGATATTGTCGTCTAGACCAACTCCCGGGTTTTCTGAAGCCTCAGCACCACCTTGAGCGGTGTTAACATGATGATAATTCACCTGCTTGAAATAAACAATGAATCAATTATTGGAATTAACAAATATATTATTATATGATTATGCGACCTGCCTCCACGATACAGGTATCACGCCTCGAAATATCCCTCGGAGCACATCTCCAACACAACAAATACTGGAGCAAAAGCAACATGAGGAATACAAGACCAAGGCGGAGTCTCACAGACTAACTGCTATCGGAACTCCTTCAGTATTGGGCGAATACTCCGCCAAGCCCACTAGAGCCATCGGAACCCAACAGAGTCCCAGAACCATGACAAAAACACTTCCTTGCTATACACTCTCAACACAAACGCTCTCGGAGCACTACCCCATACTTCCCTGCTACGCACTCATAGCACAAACGCTCTCGGAACATTACTCCTGTCGACCAACCGATAGGTCGGAACTTCACAATGACGCAACAACTACAGAACGACACTCTCCGGGCACTCGGAGAAATAAAGCACCTATCCACGATAACCAAAACCTCTCGGATATCACCACATGAACAAACACCCCCTCGGAAAATACCCTGAAGCAAACATTCCAGAATACACACCTCTCGGAGAAGCACTATCACTAAGAGAACACTCAGACTCGGCCCTAGAGTCACCATATGAAGCAATGAGCTCTCGGAAGCAAAGAAGACAATCCACCCCTTATCATAAAGAAGACAAAAGCTCTCGGAAGAAGATAAAATGATACAGTCAGCAAGATAGACGTTATCCTATTGGTTAAAAGACCATTGTAACGCGTGTAAAGCACCACCACATGCATAACGACACCTGTAAACACATGCATAACGACACCTGTCCCTAAGAAATCTATATAAGCAGAGGAAGAAGAGAAAGAAAGGGGAGAGGACAATTAGGAAAAAATACACCTATAGACTCGGAGAATACGAGGAAAGACTCGGAAAAGAGTGAAATATAGTTAATAAAAGGAAGGAAGGTTCTTGTCAATTTTTCTCTCTTGTTAGCATAGCATTTAATTTTGAACCACGGGCAAAGGCGTTCCAACCCAAATAAATAATTCAGTTAATAGGAAATGACTCAAAACCCGTTAACAAGCGGTGTTGCGATTTTCCCCCAATAAATCCCCGAAAGGATCGGCTGTTGAATCAGCAGCACCAACCTTAGAAGGACCGGCAATGTTTTTCTTGCCCTTGCTTTTTCTTTTTCGCGGGGGAGGAATATCGGTAGCAGTGTTGGTGTGAGAGCTAGCTTGATCAGCCGCAGCTGCTCGGTTCATTCTGGCATGGCGGTCCATTATATATTTCTCTGCAATAAAATCATACCATTAGAATACTCATCAGGCATATATCAAAAATATCAAAATAGTTACGCAATTATACCAAGGGTCATCCTCCCATTATATTTCATTGGGGACAAGCCAGCTAATGACAGGACTCGGCTTTCTACTTATTTTTTGACATCTAATTGATGTTCTCGAACTAAATTCGGGATAAACTCGCAATCCCAAGATGTCACAGAAATGCCGTGGGGTATCGCCACCCTTGAGCCATTATACCATTCACGGCGGTATTGCCTAAACTCGCCTTCATAGCTCTCCTCGATATAAAATATCGTCTTTTCCAATCTTTCCCATATCCGGTCACCCCACCATTCAAGAATTTACGATGTGTTTGTGCTTTAATATGATAAAACCCCTCTTTCCGCCTCGCAATTTCGAACAATGCGTAGAACTCATTGGGACTTTGTGGTTGGCGCAATGCTTTCATGACAATGATGAAGCCAATCAAATTCCTATAAGAGTTTGGCGTGAGTTGAGCGGGCACGGCATTGATCATCCTCAGAAGCCATCTTAACTCTAAAGGAATGGGAAAGCGGAGACCGTTGAGGAGTTGACCAACAA
Organism: Linaria vulgaris; assembly: GCA_948329865.1. NCBI lineage: Eukaryota > Viridiplantae > Streptophyta > Magnoliopsida > Lamiales > Plantaginaceae > Linaria > Linaria vulgaris. The sequence goes on from OX415249.1 coordinate 131,844,189, forward strand.
ACACAGTCATATGCCCGGGAGTTGGGTGTGCATCCGATCATTCGGCCCAGGGATAACAATTTTGTACTGAATGGGTATGTCAAATTTTTCGCGCAGTCCCTTACGATTATGTTGGAGACGGGAAACGTACATATCAAATGTCATCCCAGGAACCTTAACATGATCATCAAATTCCTTGTTGATGTAATCTACTTCTTCATCGGCCTCGCTTGGGGCGCGATTATCCCAAGTCGATGACGCTCGCGAATCATTATTTTCGGCTTGAGGCGCTGCTTGATCAGCGTTTGCGTCGGGATTATTCCCCGCGGGTGAATCAACAGTTTCTATATCTATTAATTCAACCTCATTTACTGCGACTGTGCTCAAATCTGCAGGAGCATTAGATGGGGCCGCCATATTAATCGAACTAAAGCTTGAGCCGCTACTCGAGTCACTCCCAGATGTTGATTCACTATTCACCATCTTTGACGAGAACGAACTGAAATGAATTCAAAAGAAACGGAGACTGACTAACGACGAACACGTCATTCTACGTTCTCGCATAACTCTCAAGCATGCATAACAATCAATTTATCGACAAGATAAAATCTAAATATAAGGGCGTATGATTTACCTTAACTGAAGTTCCAAGTGAAAGGTTTTTTGCTTGATTAATTGATATGTTAAACAGCAGCAAAATGTCAAATACTCAAAAGCAGACAGTAACATTATAAATATTGCATAAATAATGTTAAGGCATCGCATCGAACAACTACGGCTCGATGCCAATCGCATCGAATTCATGTTGTTCGATGCGGGCCGCATCGAATTGCATCTGTTCGATGCGCCTTACCTTGAGAAAAAACGCGATAGGAGCAGAATGAAGCCTCCACCGCAGGCCATCCTTTATATACGCCACGGGCGGCCCACTAGGCCCATATCTTCAGCGCATCGAATCAGTGCATCGAACACGTGCGATTCGATGCGACAATTCAACCGGATCGAATATATTCTGTTTGATGCGTTGTATTAATTATCAGATACCGACTGTGGGCATTTGCAATCTGTTCTGAATTAACGAATGATTTGGAATATCCCAAATCAGTGAAAAATAATTGGTGTCAGGTTAATAAACCTTATCCGTGCGGTTCAACGCTGGCCGTTCATCAGTCCGCAGAACATTATTATTTAAGTTTGACACTCGATCTCAAATTGATATCGACTCCCAAACTGGGGGGACTATGTGATGGGGATATTTTATGATTGGCCAAATACCCGAGTATTGGGCCGGCCCATAACCGCATCGAATCACGCATCGAATAGGCAAGATTCGATGCGCTTTCCGCATCTGCCATTGGGCCCCGCGGGACGGTGGCTATATATAGCCCGTCCCCTTGTTATTCGTGCACGTTATCATTGGAGAATCACTTTGGCACAGTCAACATCGAATCACTGTTCATTCGAGGCGGATCGGATCGAACGAATCCCATTCGACACGTGACCGAACCAAATCTACTTCATTCGATACGACAGAAGACGCATCGAATTCGATACAATTGGGGCATTGAATCTATTGAATTCGATACTCTTGAGTTCAGCATAGAACCCTTGCAGCACAGTTCATATCAAACAAGGCATTCGACACGTCAACATCAAACGCCTAGAGAATTCGACACGCTACTGTAGTGTTGTAATTTGTTTATTCAATCCAGTAAGCTTATAATAAGTGTTCCAGACCAAGCTAGTCTTATAATAAAGTTGATTAACATTATTTTGGTTAGTTATATCTCAATTGTACTATTTACTGTTTTCTATTACCGTGACGAAATAAAACGATAGTCACACGTAAAAAAGCAAAGATTCGAAAAAAGCTAACAACAAAAATAAAATAAATGTTACAAAAGTCCGAATGTGGTCTCCAGCATATTCGATTCCAAATTCAACACGCCATTTATGTGTGTTGAGTTCGAAAATTATGTACGTCTGTGTGAACACTTGTGTGGTAGTGTAACGAAATCAAATATAGTTGCGTTGCGTAAATGTGGTACAGAATTTTGGCTAGCTAGAGAGTATCTCTCACCCACAAAAAAAAACAGCATATCGAATATTGAATATTTAAGCAGCATGGACCATGTAGTTTGATGTAATTACACGCACTACACTAACATTTTAAAAAATACTACAGGCCGGCCTTTATGTAACGGTCATCAGGCATTGACATTATTAGCTAATTGATTTGAAAGAAAAACATTTACCCCATTATTACAGCTATAACCCATAATGTTTGGTATAGTTGCATAACCATCCTTAAGATTTGAAAAGTTATAGAAGCCACTCCAAGATTTGCATACACATTGTTATTTAGGTCCATCAACTTAAATATTTTGGACGAAATTTGCTTTTCCCTACAATGAAATAATTGTGGACTTTTTTTATTTTTGCCTTGTCATTCATAGGTCTCCGCGTTAAGCTTTGGAGCAAATTATACTTCCACAATACAGTGTGTACATGATATACTTATTAAGTATCATGAAATGTAGTTGTAACTATCTATTTCAATTAAAAAGATTCTTATATTTAATTAAGTATACAATGCAGTGAATGTAAAAAGGACAATGTAGTTTAAGTTTTACTTTCAATGAAATTGGACCTCCGCTTTTTTCGAGCTTGGTAACGGGATTTCCAATGGACCTCACGGCTCACAGCTTCAGTGCTACAATTTCGACTTCAATTCATGAATGAGTCTGTGCTACACATGTTCACGTATGGTTATATAATAGTTCATCAAATTATGATAGCTCGCTAGCCATGTTAAACTGAACCACTTTAAAGAGAGATTGTATCATTTATATCTCTAGAATTATCACTTTTACTTTTTCTTATTAAAAAAGATTTCAAATGTGGTTGTTTCATAGTACTTTTTAATTCTAAGCTTTAGATCCATATTCATTTTACTTGATTCAAGTAATGAAAACACGGGAAATTATATATGATAATCATTTTGCATTACAAAATTACTTTTTATTTTACAACTTGCAAATGAAGCTATACAAACTTATATAATATTACATCTTCCCAATACTTCATAATTATATCACATACACAACTGCTATATAAAGATAATTTCTCTCCAAACATTATCGTAAAGAAAAACCTAAATTTATAGAGGACAAAACTAGACGTTCTAAAATAATTATTTTTCCGTGCCGACATCAACAAATTTCATCGTTTTTTTTAACGGTTTGACCTTATTGTTGTAATGTTGTGAAAGGTTATTTAAATTTTACAAAGCATGGGAGTAGTTTGGTACTTTGGTATAGCTACTATACCTACACTAAACCTCAAGGGTATAATTGTAAATTGTCACATTCATTCCTTAAAAAAGATTACTATAAAGTAATAAGCTAGTTATCCTATCAACCACAAAGATCTATCATATGCAATAACCGTACAACACACAGTGGCAAATTTCAACACGAGTCACCTTCAAATTTGTTAATTCGAAAAAAGAAAACAAATAGTAAAAAAAAAAAAAGTAGATTTTTATTAAATACCGAATTTAAAGCATTTCAAAATCTCAAACCTCATCTCATTCTCTCTCTCTCTCTCTCTCTCTCTCTCTCTCTCTCACACCTCAAGCACTTCACAGGTACATGAAAGAAAAATTAAACTCACCTTCACGCTAATCTCGGCGATAATTTTCCTGGTTTTTTTTTAAATTATTAATAAAGATTGGATTTTTATTAAATGGGTTCGGGTCCAATGTCGGGCTCGTGTCTGAGGTGGCGCAAGAACAGTAATGGGTTTTGTTATAGTAACAATGAGGGTGGGTGTGGCGGTGGTTTGTCGTTTTTCGTGTTGTGTTTTGTTGTTTTGTGGTCGATTGGGTGTATGTACGGCAGGTTCGTGCTCCCTGCTAACGTGCGCAGTGGGTTGAATTATAATGCGCCGGGGTGTGAAGAGGATAATGAAGGGGCGTGGTCCATTGGTGTTTATTATGGTGACTCACCCTTTTCTCTCAACCCCATTGAACATGTGAGTCCTTTTTTTTGTGGTTATTGTTGTGTGCATGCTCATTGTGTGATTTTGGATGATCCCAGAAATTAATGATGGAGAAAAAGGAAAAAAGATTGGATTTTTAATTGTTTTTTTGTGATTTTCTTTGTGGGTTCTGGTTAAAAACAATTTTTGTTGTGTGGGTTTAAGGTATAAGACTGATAAAAGGCTGCAGTTCAATCTGATGCAACTTGATTTTTGATTTGTTTTTAGTGATTTCTGAATTATGGAAAGAACAAAAAAATCTGGGATTTTTGGGATTTTTTTATTATCTGGGGAATAGTGCAAGATGGGTGATCAATCAAAGTTTTAATTTTTACATTATTTTTTTAACTTTTTACATTATCATGGCTTTCTTGTGTTGATTTTTGTGTATTTTTGTGGCTGAGATTGGTTTTCAAATTGGTTCTTTTGTTTATCTTACAAAGAAAAGTGATGGCCTAATTAATTAAGAATAAGAGACATACAGGCAGGTAGACATGTTGAGATATTTGTTAAAAAGTGATTTTGTAGGTTTTTGTATTAAGTTTTAAATTATTAAAAAAATGCTGTTGTTTGGCAGATGAATGTATGGGATAACAAGAGTGCAGCATGGCCTGTAGCCAACCCAGTTCTCACTTGTGCCTCACTTTCTGATGCTGGATTCCCCAGTAATTTTGTTGCTGATCCTTTTCTCTATGTGCAGGTAATTTTTTTTGCTTTATCTTATCTGTGATTATTTTTGTGCATGTTTAGTTTGTTCAATAATCTGTTGCATGGGATTTGTGATGTGTGGTTTTTGCTGTTTTTCTCTTGTGACATGAATGGATGTCATATTAGTGATGGTGACATATTGGTTATGATTCTAAGTCGGTATATAATTTTCGTAGTCTCCTGTTGTTTAATAATTGTCTACTAACGGTATTGGGGACCACTAATTGATAGTATTCTGCATCCTTACACTTGTTGACATTATATCCTGATAGCGGAAAGTAGAGATCATTAATATTAGAACAAGTGGATTAGTTTTAAATGCATGTGGAGAGGATTTAAGGGTGAAGTTTCTGGTATGTAGCTTTATTGATGCTCTGATTTAAGAATGCTTGCTTTTGGCTTAGGAAAGTTATGAAAGGTAGCTCATTACTGTTATTTTGGACAAAAAGAGAACATAATGGATGACAAGAGTATTTTCATTTAAAACAAAATATTATGCTTGCAAAAAGAAGGTGTAGAATACTAAAATTCTTGGCCCTCTATGGGATGGAACATGTTTCCTTTTCCTTTTGCAGTTTCATATCTTGTGGGATTCTTTAAGGATTTTTGTTCTTTTCTCTTTTGGGGTAGAGGGTGAGTGGGGTTGATCAGGTGCCACCTAAACGATGAGAAACGTACTCGGAAAGTAATTATCTTACAAGGCCATTCTAGATTCTGATGGGATTTGTTTAGTTTTTTTTCTTTCAAAATTACCGAGGTTTTAAACGATTGGCATCTGTTGCGGATCAAACTTTGTCGTCCCATATAAACTAATTTCTTTTGTGAAGTTCATAGGATCGCTTCAAGGGAAAGAATTGTTATATCTGTTACATCTTTAAAATAGATTTCTTACATGGTTGAAATATATCTAAGAAGATGCGAACGGATTGTGTGCCTTGATCGAATTCTCATTAAAGTAATTTGATAATGGAAACTCAACTATACACATAGATATTGCACTGCTAACTATATCATAAAGATTTGTGAATCCTCGTAACAAATAAGTTGATCACTAGCAAAGGATTGATTAATCAAAAAATTTGGATCTTCTTTGTTCTTAAGCTAATATTGGTTGCATGACTCAGGGCGATATCCTGTACCTATTTTACATAACAAAAAATTCAATCACGAAGAAAGGTGATATTGGAGTTGCACAAAGTGTAGATAACGGAGCAACTTGGCAACAATTGGGTATTGCCCTGGATCAAGATTGGCATCTGTCCCATCCGTATGTTTTTGAACACGATGGAAATGTAAGACCTCAGCTAGTCTCAAAACGTCTATTTTTCACGTATACTTTTCGTTTACCTCAACTATTAAGGAAACAACAAGTGGATCTTTATTTTTGTACTTTTATTGTGTGCAACAGATATATATGATGCCAGAGGGCAATGAGAAAGGGGATCTTCGTCTGTATCGTGCAACCGTCTTTCCCTTAAGATGGACTTTTGATAAGATAATTATAAAAAAGCCGTTAGTTGATTCCTTCATGATCTCACACGAGGGGAAGTTCTATCTTTTTGGTTCGGATCATAGTACTATTCGCACCAAAACAAATGGAAATCTAGAGATTTGGCATAGCACCTCAATAAATGGTCCTTGGAGACCTCACAAGAAGAACCCTATATACAATATTGACGAGAGAGTCGGAGCCATGAACGGGGGCCGACCATTTGTCTACAACGGGAGTCTTTATCGTACGGGCCATGGTGATGGTGAGACTCGAATACGGGTATTCAAAATTGAAGTTTTAACCAGCGAAGACTACGAAGAAGTTGAGGTTCCTTTTGGTATTGAAGAGTTGGTTAAGGGCCGGAATGCTTGGAATGGGGCACGATATCATCACCTAGATGTACAGCAGCTCAGTTCAGGGAAATGGATTGCAGTAATGGATGGCGACCGAGTACCATCTGGGGATGTCATTCATCGCTTCACTCTTGGATCTGCTGCAATATTTGCAGTTTTTGTATTGGTCATACTCACTGGTATACTTCTTGGGGCCGTAAAATGTGTAGTACCCTTAAGTTGGTGCCCTCATAACTTGGGAAAGAGAAGCGATAGTACTTACTTTGGACGGGAAACATCAAATTTATTGTCTTCCAAGTTGAGACTTTTGTGCAGTCGCTTGAATAGAGCATGCTTGATTCTTCGCGCAACAATAAGACCAAATACTTGCACCGGTATTATTGTCCTTGTTCTAACAATCATTCTTTCCGTTGGGCTAACATGTGCGGCCGTTCAGTATTTACGTGGTGGAAGTGGTGCACAAGAACCATATCCGTTAAATGGCCACTACTCCCAGTTCACTATGTTAACAATGACTTACGATGCACGCCTGTGGAACTTGCAAATGTATGTCAAACACTACTCGAGATGCTCCTCAGTTCGAGAGATAGTCGTGGTATGGAACAAAGGAGTACCTCCAAAACCAAGTGACTTTGACTCGGCAGTTCCGGTAAGGATAAGAGTAGAGGAGCAAAACTCGTTGAACAATAGATTCAACGTCGACCCACAGATAGAAACTCGAGCAGCTCTTGAACTAGACGACGATATTATGATGCCTTGCAATGATATCGAACGAGGGTTCAGGGTTTGGCGGGAGCACCCTGATCGCATTGTAGGGTTCTATCCACGTTTCGTGAATGGCAACCCTTTGAAGTACAGAGCGGAGAAACACGCACGGAAACACAACGGGTATAACATGATTCTGACAGGGGCGGCTTTTTTCGACCACCAAGTGGCATTTGAGAGGTACTGGAGCAAGGAAGCTGCACAAGGTCGTGCATTCGTCGACACAAATTTTAACTGTGAAGACGTTCTGATGAACTACTTGTATGCAAATTCGAGCTCATCTAGTGTCGTCGAGTACATTCGACCTACATGGGCAATCGACACGTCGAAATTTTCAGGAGTTGCTATTAGTGGAAATACACAAGCTCATTATGGGATCAGAAGCAGGTGCCTGAACAAGTTCTCAGAATTGTATGGAAGTTTAGCTGATAGAAAGTCTGAGTTTGGTAGCAGGAAAGATGGATGGGATTTATAGAGAGAAAATTTTGTCGATGGTTATTTCATATTTGTCTATAGTATAAAATTATATATCTATTGGCTCCTGTTGTGAGAAGTGCAATTTTGCTATCAATAGTTTTGAGTTGCAATTGCAAAATAATGTACGCTCTTTTTGGATGAGAGCCATGTTATGACAGAACTATCATGACAACTGACATAATCAAATCTCACATTTTTAACCACATTAACTTTCATGGGAGATTATTTTGATTTCCAATTCTTTTGTAATTACTTGATACCTCAAGGGCCTAGCTGTCATTATCCTAAAAATAACTTTTTTTATTGACTGCCATAAATTAAATAACTGAAAAGAATATATCAAGAATCTAAGACCCCGTTTGGATTGAGTTTCACTTGTTTCGCCCATTTGATTTTTAGTTGGGATTTTTGAAGATTCTTTTGAAAAACGTGCAAAATATTTTGGATTATGTTTGGATGTAATTTGAGTGTTGGAGTTGTAGGGGAGAAAAGTAGATATATAGGAGTCAAATCAAATAAAGTTATAAATGTAGAAATAATATATTAATAGATTTTGATTTGTAACTCAAAATAAATATGTTTTATTATTTGATGATTGACTTATAGTTTAAATATATAATACGTAGTGAGTCTTATATTAAATAGTTTAGAGCTGAATATAGTTGATAATAGGTTACAGTATAATACAGAAATATATTAATTTCATCAGTATACACTAGATATAATCCGTCATTATTTTGTAACATGTCTATTGACTATTTGACTTATTTGTAAATTATAAACTTAACATATAATTAATTTAAAAATCTAGTATGGAAATAAATATTTTAAACATATTTTGAACATGCCAAAAAAAAATACAAAATTTAGCAATCTCTTAAAAACATTTTTTTATGCAATTAAAAACAAATTTAGTATAGTAACAAAAACGCTAGGCACTAGCTATTCAAGACGCTAGAACAATAAAATATAAGTGGTGGAGACGGAAAGGAGAAAGTGAGGGAGCAATTATGCCTACATATTTGTCATTTAATGCACAGACAAAGTTTCATCTGTTTCACTTTGGTGGGCCAGATTACTTTCGGGCCAAAATTCCAAATGCTTCCCAACTCAAAATTCAGTGAGTGAAACGCTAAAAACTTGGGCCAGAGGCGATCCAAACAAGTTTTCACATCCAAACAAAATAAGACTTACTTTAATCGTTTATAAACATGTAACAGTATGTCAGTGTCTCCATTTTTGTAGGATTCTCATTCCCCTCTCATTTTACGGTCCATATTTGTACCTACGAATATACTTTCATAGTAATATACTGTATATTAAAATTAATGAACATGAGGCCCTCAACTAATTTTCTCTTGCTCTTCAACACCCATACTTTTATGTAATTTACACATGGCCCCTCTTCCATTCAATTTGCCACAACATAGCTTTTCCTTTTAGGGGCCTTGAATTTTTTTTCATAAAGCTCCCACCTTTATCAGAAATTTGCAGATAAAAAGTATTTTCCATTCACATACATAAAATTGGGTGGGTAAGATGCTACTCTCGGAGAGCACTGCTCCCACCTCCCCTTTATTACTATTATATCCTCTACCTTATTTTGAAAAAGAACCTTCCAACTTTATGTTATTTCATTTAATACCCCATACTTTAAAGGTAATATTTTGGGCTCACGAAAATGGTATCAGAGCATGGTTTATTTATTTTATGTGGATATTTATTCATTTATTTCAACTCTTTATTACCTTATGAGAGGAGTTTTGCTAAAACATGAGTAATCCAGCAATGGATGACATTTGGAACCCCCCGGTTCAGGTCTTTTTCAAAGGACCAAAAACGAGTAGTATTAAATACTATATCAAGACTTTAATTGAAAGTATTAATACGCATGAGACCTATATCAAGCATCATGAGGTTCTTTGTTGCGACCTCAAACAAGAAAAATGCCCCTGGAATAGAGCCAGACTTGAGGGTATCAAGCTTTTGAAAGAAAGCCTCAGAAAGGCTAACAAGCAGAGTTCAATACTAAGTCTGTGAAATGCCTGGTATTACACTTGAACGAGAACTTCAGATCTTGATAACTAAGTTAGATGACCTAGCTAGTTATAGACCAGACAATTTACATGCCATTAGAGTCAAATTCATTAGAGTTAATGGTCTCTTGGCAAGTATTGCGAGAATTAATAGATTAATCACTGAACGTAATAACCGTTCTTCATGAGTAATCTAGTTTTGCCAGATTTCCACGAGCTCGTGCCAGATAGCTCCAAGCTATCTCAAGACCTCAGGGAAGTCCAGAAGACGGTGCAAGCTTATGGCAATCGCCAACACTATGTGCCCGAGCTGATACAGGAAATCAGAGACAAGCTTGAAGCCATGTCTCGACGACAGAAGGAGATCTTGGATAAAATACAAGATATCCAGCAACGAGTCAAGAGCTTGGAATCCATGCCAAGGTCGTCCGAAAGAAGAAAAGTTGGGTGGTTACCACCATCTTTCGGGAAAGAGCCTTTATTACATCAAAAAGGCAAAGCAGTTCAGGTCAAAAGGGAGATGACCACGAACGAGAAGCTGGAAGCCCGGATAAGGGGAGAACCGAGCACGAAGTGAGATCATGTCCAGATTCAGGATTGACGATTTCAACTTCGAGATTGGGCGAGACCTTGCCGATCTGGCGGAATCGCTTTCAGGCCTCAGCCTGGAAAACGTGCAGACGTTTGGTGCAATTGTACCAAGTCAAGGTCCTCCACCAGGACAATCAAGTCAAGGTCCCCCACCAAGACAATCAACGGTCACCGAAGGTGCTGGATCTTCCATCCCTAATCCAGACCCACTTCGGGAAGAGCCAGTTCGTGAAGAAGCCATGCCACACCAGCATGACTTTGTTGCGGGGAATATGTACAATCGTATTCCAACCAGAGCAAGAGCCAGAAGACCAGATGTTCATGGAACACCATACGGAAGATCTCAACTCGATCCAATTCATCCGTATGGGCTCATGCTCAACTTGGATATTCTGGATTTCAAGAATCGCGAAGCCCTGATCGATGAATGGGCAGCAGCAATGAGAATTGCGGCGGCGGCGCTTGAACTCGACAAAGAAGGATTCATCATGATGTTACAGATGAGTCTCGAAGGTTCAGTCAAGGTCGGATGGGAACATGGTACTCCAGAAGTTAGAGGTGGAGTCCTATCTGGCGAGTCTCTCAAAGACATCGTTGATAGAATGGCGAGGCTTTTCAAAATCTACTTCATCGGAGAAGGATACTTTGTGGATCCCCAGACCGGAGGAGGTGACCAGGAGAAAGTCAAGAGGTACGAACAAGCACTGTATAGCCTGGAGCTACATGACATATGTCAAGTTGATCTATACATCAAGTTGTTCACCGAGTACAGATGGAAGAGCCGAATTGCAGAAGACACGGCGCTTCCCCTTTTCTTCGCCAAGATTCCGAGCCCATGGCGAGAAATGTTACTACGAGAATATATTCCTTTGGGAATAGACACGGTGGCTCAAAGGATGTCTTTCCTCAAAGCCAAATTGAGTGAATGGTGCCAGAAGGCAGCAATTCAAAAGAATTTCAAGAGGCTGAAACGTATCAATAAATCAGCCCGGCTTTGCTGCGACGATAATGACGTTCCAACAGTCATTGGAGCACCAGAGAGACATCAGAAGAGGAAGAAGCATAGGGATCATCCCTATGAGCATAAAAGCAAGTTCACCAGAAGATCTTCGTGGAAACCAAGAAGATTCTGGTCAAAACAAAAGGCCCGAAGTTACAAATCAGGGCAGAGGACAGGACCCAGTCGCGGAAGGACGTCGTCCAGTCAGGGAAGTACCAGCAGAACACCAGTTAGGCGAACTTTCAGGAGAGCACAAACACGTGCTAATGAAAGCTTCAAAGATTGTAACTGTTGGACATGTGGGGCCAAAGGACACATCTCAACGGATTGTCCTAAGAACTAAGAGAGAGGTGTTAGACAGTTCGAATCCACGCTGGAGTTCGAAGAGGCTGTCTACTTTCAGGACCTTGTTCAGGTATACCGGTTTGAAGATATCCCTTCAGACGAAAGTATATATGAAGAGGACGAAGGACCAGATGAGTCTTCAGAATCAGAATCAGAATCAGACTGAAGACGAGGAGATCTTCCATCAGGAAGTTCAAGAAGACAGGACAGGATTTTTCTCACAAACAAGCATTTCTCACAAAGCCTTGATGAGAATTATGCGAGAAGATCCAAAGTTGAGAGTTTACGATGGTTTCACCATCGGAAAAATGGAGAGAGCCTTAGCCCAGCTAAGCTTCAGAAGGAGGAAACATCACATCATCTACAAGGTGACAGCGGGAGAAATTGCTATCCCAATGGAGCTGACCAGTAATGTGATGGAGATGCAGCTAGTTCCTATGAACGAAATCAAGGAGGAACTAAAAAGACTCAGGCCGGAGATCGCGCAGAAAATGTCATGGATCCATATCGGAGCCATAAGAATCCTGCTCAAAGCTACGTTCAAAGAAGGAATCAATTCCCCAATTGACATTGCCGTCTTTGATCGAAGGATCCAGAATCTGCGAGATGCATGTCTTGGAGGTATTTCAGGAAATCTATTTGCGGGAAAGGTGGCGACATTCATATATCCAAAGATCGCCTTTAACCTTGCCGATAAAGATTTCAGTAGAGTCCTAACTCTACATCAGGATTTCAAAAACAAGGAGTTAATGAAGGAAGGAAATCGTCCTTACTCCATTACATACAGTATCTCCTACGCGCTCTCAAATACTCACCATTCAGATCTTTTCCAGAGGAATGAGTTTGTTGAGATACCAGAGATTTTCGAGAAGGTCGCACATGCAGTCAGGCCAGAAATTTCCAGCCTGCCACATATTCATGAGATGGATTTGATAATCCGCGACCAACCAGTTTTTGGCAAAGACACGAGCCAAAGATTCGAGCCCAGAACGGTCTCTTTCCGGGAGAACAGGATGCAAAGCCTCACCTGGGGAAAGAAACCTATTATGGAAGTTGTGAGTGAACCTAAGAAGTTCATAACCAAAGGTGAACTCCAATGTCCAGGAGGATGGAGAGAGGTTGAAGTCATCTTCGATACCACCCAGAAAGATAATACGTTACCGTGCGACGCATTGTATTATCTCAAGCAGCCTTTTGTTGGAAGGTATCAAGGAAACCTAAAGCTAGGTGGACTTGATTTTATTATCAACGGACGTGCAAGAAAGATCCCAGAACAGCTTGTTCTTGGAATCGAATTTCTCGAGGATCACAAACCTTGGGAAAGGGTGCCGGAAGGAATGGAATTTACAGTGGAAGGAAGAAGATACCGACTCAAATGACCACCAGTCCATTCTCAATCTACATCTCGGTAGGGATGTTGTACGAAAAATATCGAGCCGAATACTTTGCAACGTATATCGACTCAGGAGCTGGAATTTGCGCAGCAAAACCAGGAATCTTTCTAGAAGAACTCGGGGAAGATTTACCAGCTATTGCTGGAAGGGATTTCTCAAAGAAGATCATCATCTTCAAACGAGGAATAAAACAGGCTGAGATATTAATTGGAGGAGCAGGAGGTACCCCATGGTACAAAGTGAAGACGCCCCCAATTTATTTCCATGATACCGGAGCCGATATCTTACTCGGCAACAATTTCCTGCAAACATTCAAACGTTTTACGCAGGATAATGAAACAAGGCGTCTTATCCTCACAACAATTTGTGATCATAAGATTTTAGTGCAGCGGTTGACGCAAGCGTTTCACCGGAGACTGCCAATTCAATTTCGCAGCAAGCGTGGTGATGAAGGACGACTTCTACACCCAAAAATGCAAGACCAGAGGAAGTATGGTAAGGCTATCCTACAGCTTAGAAATGAAAGCCTAGGCGGACAGAAGACCAAAAGGATCAGGAATGAAACGATCGAGATCCTTAAGGCCAGCCTTGAACCAAGTCCTCATATTGACATCACTACTGAAGAACAGATTTCAATAGAAGATGTCAAGGCTAAGATTCAGAGGAACTACGAAGAAGATCCTCTGGCATGGTGGAACAAGAATGAACTCAAAGCTACTCTAAGAGTTCAAAAGGGAAAGGAAAACGAGCTGGTCAGATATAGACCCATCCTCATGAATCAGGAGGATCGTAAGGATATGCAGATGATTCTCAAAGAGCATCTGGATCTGAAGCTCATCTCACCAGGAGTTTCTCCTTACAGCAGTCCGGGGTTCTTAGTCAGGAACCATGGAGAGATCAAGAGAGGAAAACCAAGATTAGTGATCAATTACCAAGGGATCAACAAGATCTTGGAATTCGACGGATACTATATCCCGAACCGAGAGCACCTGATCAACTGCGTTCAGAACGCGAGAGTCTTCTCCAAGTTTGACTGCAAATCAGGTTTCTACCAAATCAAGATGGAAGAAGAGAGTAAAAAGTTTACAGCCTTCTCCACACCACAAGGTCACTATATTTGGAATGTTATGCCAATGGGATTGGCTAATGCGCCCCAGATATATCAGAGGAAAATGGATAATCTTTTCAAAGATTATTTCAAGTTCATGTTCGTCTACGTCGATGATATTCTCATCGCCTCGAAGAACGTCCAAGAGCATATCAAACATTTGGAGATCTTCTCAGATGTTTGCCACAAGGAAGGATTAGTGCTGTCACAGAAAAAGGCGGTAATTCTTACAAGGAAGATCGAATTCCTTGGAGTCGAGATTGACGAGTCAGGTATTATCCTCCAAAATCATTTGGTGGAAAAGGTACGTGACTTTCCCGACGACCTCAAGACGGTTAAACAACTCCAAAGCTTTATGGGGTTGGTTAATTTTGCTGGAATGTTTATTAACAATCTGGCTAGTTACAAGAAAGCGTTTAGTCCATTACTGAAGAAAGACGCAGAGTTCAGATGGACGAATGAGCACAAGGAGACAGTACAGAAGCTTAAAGCTATCTGTCAAGATCTCCCCAAGCTTGCAATCCCCAACGACGAAGACGACTTGGTACTTTATACGGATGCAAGCGACCATTGGTGGGCGGCGGTTCTTACCAAAGTCGAGCCAAAAGGAGAAGTGCCATGCAGATACTGTAGTGGCCTCTTTTCGAAAGATGAGGCGGCAAGGTGGCACATCAACGAGAAGGAATTCTTTGCAGTTCGAAGGGCTTTCAAAAAATGGCCTTTATTCTTACTAGCTAAAAAATTCACACTTAAGATTGATAACACTAGCGTCAAAGCTTTCTTAAAAAATAAGATAGAAAGCAAACCCGAGAAAGCTAGGTTATTAAGATGGCAGGCTGAATGTCAGTATTATAATTTTGATGTTCAAGTTATCAAATCTCATGAGAATGTTCTTGCAGATTTCTTAACTAGGGATGGAGGTACATGAGGCCGATACTATCCTCATTAGATGGAGACATCACAGGGATAACCTGGACGAGCTCCGCAAGGCGATCGAGGGTCTGGCAATCAATGCTAAGGCTTCCGGTCATGTACAGGAAAGGGACCTTTCTAAGGTTCAAAATTCAATGAAGGCAACTTTGTTGGGTAGTACGAGTTTGTGGGATGGCCTCGCGGCACCACTTTTTCGAGATGCTTCGCTTTCAAAATTGGAAGCGGAAATACAGGCAAACACATACGAGTTTGATGATCCAAGTAAAACTGGACCAGCAGGTGATCCTTTCGAGGAAAACACCCAAGGACAAGCTGATTCAAGGGTAAAAATACCTAAAGAATCTACGAGCCAGGAGCAAGCCGATTCAAAGGTAGAAATACCTAAAGAATCAACGAGCCAGAAGCAAGATGATCCAGAGGTAGAAATACCAAAGGAATCAGAACACGAGGTTAATCTTAGACCCCAAACGGGACCATCTAAGAAAAACAAAAATGAGAAAATCCCACCTTTGATTGAATATCAGAGAACGTGGGAAAGATTGAACACGAGAATGGGACTTGTCCCAGGAAAAACTATTGCTGATTGGTCAGGCAAATATCCAAGGGTTTGGATACTACCTGGATCAAAACCCGAGCAGACACGAGAATGGTTTGATTTTGGCTGTATAGCCTCAATCTTTACCGAATCACCAAGCTTCCCGGAAATTGCCAAATTACCGGAATGGATCCAGAAAGATGTGTATGATACATGGCGGAACAATCATACACTCGGAAGGGGCGATGTGCTTGAAATGAAGTTCATCTCCGCAGCCCCGGAAATCACAGGCAAGGGGTCTTTACCATGTTTCCATTTTATCAAAATCCAAAGACCCAATTGGAAAGCTTTGGACTACATCAAGCCTCCACCAGAAGGACAGATGTTAGTCGCCCCACTCTCAGAGGATGACGTTTCAACAAGGAGAGCTTGGGGACTATGGGTCTGTCTCACAGAGATGGACAAGGTCAAGTATGCATTCAAGATTTTCCAGGACAAGGAAAAGGGGACGTTCATGCTTAACAGCATGACTAACACCACCACGAGGTTCGCTGAAGCAATGTTCGAAAACAAACGAAGAACATTGTGGATAAACGAGATTCCATCGACGACTGAAACCAGCAGAAAATTCTGCAATATGGCACATGTCGGCCAGTGGAAGGAAAGGATCTGTCCAAAGTGTCAAGATCAGAAAGAACCCCTCTTTGGAAAGGGATTCCCGATGAAACGGGACAAAGAAGATAACGACAAAGAGGGCCATGCGAGACAAGGAAAGATGCCGCGTGGGACATGCAAGTGGGCTACTACAGCTGGCAAAGCTAAAGTAGCCATGTGATCGAATCAGGACCATCTCCACTACAACGACATGATGATAAGTGGAGGGCCAGACCACTACCATAGTGGGAAGAAAAGAACAACAAGCTGCGGTGGAAAAGATCCCACTAAAATGACAAGAGGGCCAGGCCACTACGCTAGTGGAAGAAAAAGCATCAGGATGTAGCTGAAATCCGCGTTTCAAATCCGGATTTTCACCTATAAATACCCAAGCTGAAGAAAGCTAAAGGCATCGAACATTTCCCTTAGTTTTCTGATAAACCAGAGAGAAGCATAATTTGTAATAGTGTGAGTTTTTCAATTCTGTCAAATAAACGAGTGTCTGTAGAATAGCTTTAAATTTCAGTACTGAGTGTATGTACGAGAGAGAGTCAGCTACCATGAGTAGCTAAAACAAGTTACTCCTCTCTAAGGAGATATGAGTGTGTTGTAATAAATAAATCTCCACATAAATAAATATTGATTTGCTTTCGCTTGAGTACGTCGAAGTTGAGCTTTTAAATATTCCGTTGGAGTTGCCTCTTACACCCGGAGTAGGAAACGAACCAGGGTTGTGCTGGTTACTGTTGAAGGAGCTGTTGCAGAACCATCGGTTGCGATCGAGTGGTTGAGGGCGAGGAGTCTTCGTAAAACCTGGCAGAATACCCGACGATGATACGGTCAAAAGGAGGTATCTTTTACGGTTATGTTTTAATTGTTTGTACGGAAGCATGCTGGGCCTGATATGGTCGTAATGGACTATATCCATTGGAAAGGAGACCAAAATAGAACTATTTAATTTACTGGGGTAAAAAATTATAATTCCATAAAAGGATGGTTTATTTCTGCAAATAAGCAAGAAGGATATGTTTGTAAATAGGAAAGAAGGGAGTAGTACTCCTGGAGCAGCATCAAACAAACCATAAAATTGTGTTTGTGGGTTGTCCTTGAAATCGGGTGTTGGCTTTATCAGATGAATTTTTCAAAGGGAGAATATTTATATACATTAAAAAAGAGAATCTTGACCTGTTGTGGTGATTGTTGGGCTCTGTTCTTCTCAGGTTTCTGACATTTGTTTTCTGCTATTCAACGGTCTTCACTTCCTCCCTTTTTTTTATTGGGGGCTGTGACAATTAAATCCCAATTTCTGTTTTTTTCTTTTATTTTTTTTTGTCCTGTGCTGTTAGAGAAAGCTCAAAGGTCCCATTTTTAAAAGGGATGTTAGAAGTTTGTATTTAATATTTGTTGCATTTGAGTTATTTTGTTGCATGTGGGTGAGGTGGTGAAGATTTGGAGATCTTTTTTTTTGTTAGAAGGGAAATAATGATGGCAATGGTGGGAGAAGAAGGAGGTGCAACAATTGATAATATGGAGAAGGAATTTGATTCAAAGATGAGGATTGAGAATACTAGTCCATCATCATCTGTAAATAGTGGTGGTGCTGAAAATGCTCAGAGATCTAAGAGCTTTGCATTTAGAGCACCCCAGGAGAATTTTAATATTCAAGATTTTGAACTGGGGAAGATGTATGGTGTTGGTTCTTATTCCAAGGTCCAATCTTTTTCCCTTTTTATGGTTCTCTCTGTTTTTATGTTGTCTGTTGTTTCTATGTATTCTTGGTGGGTGCTGCACTTCTATCAGGAGTTTTTCATTCTTTTTGTGCCTTTCCTGATTTTATATTTGGGCTGTTGAAAATACTAAATTTGAAGCCCTTCGGTTTTTGTTGAGATTAGAAATGTAAGGACCATGAAATTTGATTGCCTTTAGCATATACGTTTTGATAAAATTGGAACGACTTTTGTGGAGAAAAAGTATGTGATCCATGTTTTAATACTTGGTGGTTAGTAAGGAGTTATAACTGAGGGCTGAGCACATGAGTATCTCCCATCTCCTTATAACTTAACTTAACTGGAGCTATTATACTCTTTTTGTCTGTAATAAGTACCTTTTTTGTTTGAAGACTGTGTTTAGCAATTTTGGCAAGGGGCTAAAGAGTGAAGATTAAAAGGGTCTTAACTCTTAAGTACTTTCCAGAACTCCTGCATAGTATGTGAATGGAGCCTAAACTTCCATCATAACCAAAATAGAGAAATCTTGCTTGAAGCTCCCGATATTGCAAAAGCTGGTTTTGATTTGGAAGAATATGTGGAAGTTGCTAAGGAATATCTAGTTCCAGAGAAGCAACTTCAGAAGTCATGTGACTGAATTTAGAATTGAATTGGGTATCATGTGGGACGATTTTGAATATAAATCTCTGGATTTTGTGTTAGATTGTACAACAGGTGAGACAGTTTACACATTTTGGTTGGAGTTTGGACTTTTGAAGCCAAAGAGTGAGGAACGTGTTATTGAATGTACCAGTAGGAAAACTTGAAATATGAGAGTCTAATCTTTTGAAGGATTCTTCTATCAATCTATCATTTTGAATAGCAGATGGTTTGGATTTTATTCTATTATGATAATAGTTTTCTGCTTGGGGAGCTATCCCTTTCTCGTTTAAAGCTTTCTGAGCTACTCATGTGAAGTCTGTTTAGTGGTGGTTATTATTTTTAATTTTTTTGGATAATTGAGAAAAGTGAAAGGAGAACAATCTTTGAGCTATATACATGAACATGAGCGTTTACCTTTTGCACAAGAAGTCAAGAAGGCTCCTTTTACAACAATATGGAACATTTGATTTTCGTAGCTGGAAATACAGAAATCAATTGCCTGCCTGGCCTAGCCTACATTCTTTTTTTCTTTTTTAATTTGATTTTGGCAAACTTTCTCTTCTACGCTTGGATGCTTCAAGATATTGAAATTTGTGCTGTGCAACCATATTAAAAACTCTGAGTAGTGATGATCACCTGATACTGTTGTTTGGATCTTAGATGACATATTTCAGACTACTTCATCATAATTTATCATTAAAGGTTCAAAGTCAGTACTGTGATATCTTCAATTTATGTTTCTTTTTTTGAAACGCTTCAATTCCTTAAATCTCTACTTTTGACAGGTTGTCAGAGCAAAAAAGAAAGATACGGGTATTGTCTATGCCATGAAGATCATGGACAAAAAGTTCATTACGAAGGAAAATAAAACTGCTTATGTAAAGTTGGAACGTATTGTATTAGACCAGTTAGATCATCCTGGGGTTGTACGGCTGTTCTTTACATTTCAAGATACTTTCTCACTCTGTGAGTGTGTTACTTCATTTATGATGTTTTCTAGTGTTGGTCAATCTTTTTGAATATGGAAATTAATATTCCTTCTTTTATATATTCCAAAGACATGGCGCTTGAGTCTTGTGAAGGCGGAGAACTTTTTGATCAGATAACCAGGGTATGTAATTCCTTCATATTCAAAGCATGTACTCTTTTTAAGTGCTGTGAACACGGAAATAAAAGCAGAAAACTTGTAGGACGGATAATATTCTTTATTTAATTCTTTCCCATTAATGATAACTGTTTTGGTTAAGTGAGGAAGGATGTGAGACAAAAATTATGACATGGAAGAGAATATGCAAAATTAGGTGTCAGCTTTCATCTCTTCAATTTTCTTAGGAAGCAACTAGAATATTATTTAGGAGAGAAATTTTATCAAAAAAATATAAGAACTTATCATGAAATAATACTCGGATTGTCTATTATATACATGTAACATGTAATTTGTTTAATGTTGTTCAGGCATTTTGTTTGCATTTTTAACTAGAAACCAGAACCATATTTCATATTGTCAAAAGAACTATACCAAGTGCTGTTGTTTATTCCGTGGTTGCAGAAAGGCCGTTTATCAGAGGATGATGCTCGTTTTTATGCAGCTGAAGTTGTAGATGCTCTTGAATATATACACAGCATGGGACTGATTCATCGAGATGTCAAGGTATTTTATATTTTATATACTTCTCATGTTGTTATATTAGCAATTCTAATAGTTTCTTCAATTGGCAGCCAGAGAACCTGCTTCTTACTACAGATGGACATATCAAGATTGCTGATTTTGGTAGCGTAAAGCCAATGCAAGAGAGCCGCATAACTGTCCTCCCAAATGCAGCCTCAGGTACCCCTTACTATAATCTTGACACTTCCAAAAAATAAATATTGTCATATTTAGATCAAGTATACGTCAAGTGTTGATATAATGTTGTTTTTTTTTGTCTTCTTACTCCCTTTTCTTTTTAATAAAATTTTAGACGACAAGGCTTGTACTTTTGTTGGCACGGCTGCTTATGTACCTCCAGAAGTATTAAATTCCTCTCCAGCAACTTTTGGGTAATGAACTTGTTAACGTTTATTCATTAGATACTATTTAATCTTTCATGTTTTTTTTTGGGGGGGGGGGGAGGTGTAATGATCATTTCTTGATAAACCGATCTGTATTATCTACATTTTTTCCTTGAACAACTGGAACCATCTCAACTAAATTGACTTGGTGCTGATCTCCTACAAAGTTACTTATTACCCTTTGAAATGCATTTAACCAGGAATGACCTTTGGGCACTTGGATGCACATTATACCAAATGCTTTCTGGGACCTCCCCGTTTAAAGATGCTAGTGAATGGCTTATTTTTCAGAGAATAATTGCTAGAGATATCAGATTTCCAAATTACTTTTCAGCAGAAGCACGAGACCTGATTGATCAGTTATTGGTAAGGCATGAACTTAATCAGATTAATTTTAAGTTATTTCGTTTTATCCTTCGGCCTTGTTGTTATAGGGTGCTATCAGTATTGCAGCATCTGGGCATGCTTATTATTTTCATGTTCAAATCTCTGAGGGGAAAGCTCCGGAGCTGGTCTAAAATCTTAATTATGTGCCTTAAATTGGCATATATCGTCCACTGTCGTTTCTCCTTGTCTTCCTATTTGCAATTTAGTTTCCAAATTAACTGACTGCTTACTCTCTTCATATGTTTTCTGCAGGATATAGATCCGAGTAGACGACCCGGTGCAGGACGTAAGGGATATGCTGCGCTCAAAAATCATCCTTTCTTCAAGGGGATTGATTGGGAAAAATTGAGAGATGGAACCCCACCTGTATTAGCTCTAGATCCAAGAGTAACTGCTTTTCTTTTTCTTCAAATTTTGAATATTTTGAAACAAGTTTCTTACCTATCTGTCCTAGAAACCGTATCAAATCAATATTGCCGTTGCCATTTTAATAGTTGTATTAGGATAAATACGGTGTCACCACCTTCTTTTGTAAAGTATCGAATAGAACTTCTCCAAATTCGAGCTCCAGTTGTTCTTTATTCCTTCTCTCTAGGCAACTTTAGTTGGTAGGAAGCAGGTGAGTTTTAGCTATGGGCCACACGATATTGGAAATGTTTAAGTTGAAGGCCTCATCCTCTTATTTTACCTCAACTAATATAACACATGCACTTGCATTGTAGTTCATCTTTCTCTAAAGGTGGTAATTCCTTGGCTATCCTTTAATGTATCTGTTTACTTCTCCATAAAACGAAAAGTCTGTAGCTTTTATTTGGGGAGAGTTCTAAAGAAAAATAAAAGGTACTGATAAATTTGCTTGTATACTCCTAATGTCTTTATCTCAAATTTCAGGCTCAGTCAACTGGGGGTGAAGGTCAAGATTCTTCGTGGAATCCATCGCATGTTGGGGATGGTTCAGGTAGACCAAATGAAGGAAATGGTGTTGATGCATCTACGTCTGAATCCGGTAGCATAACACGGCTTGCTTCAATTGATTCATTTGACTCAAATTGGTGAGTTTCACAGCTGTTCTGTTGGTAAATGCATCCTGATTAGAAGGTGTATGACATGTTTGGAAAAATTAGAATATCACTCCTGCATAGTTTAGAAATTACAATATGTTTGTTACTTCATCAATGATTGCTCCTGACAGTTTGTATTTGGTTTATATTACTTCTATAGTTCTATTCATAAGCTATATTCTCTTTTGTACTTGTTTATCAGAAGAGATCTCAATTCTTGTTAGAAATACATATACTGATTTGGCCTTTTTTGACCTCGCAAATTAACAAAGTTACAACAATCTGAGATATAAAACTTTATTTTTCATTCGGGTTACAAAAATTCTGCAATTCTTTGTTAATCGAACGCACCATATCTTGAAATTTTTTTGTTGAATGTTTTTAGTTACACGTTCTTGCAACATTTGATCAGGAAGCAATTCTTGGAGCCAGGTGAATCTGTTCTTATGATCTCCATGGTTAAGAAACTGCAGAAATTGACTAACAAGAAAGTGCAACTTATCCTCACGAATAAACCGAAATTAATCTACGTGGATCCCTCTAAATTGGTTCTCAAAGGAAGCATAATATGGTCCGACAATCCCAATGAGCTCAGCATTCAAGTAATGAGCCCTTCAAATTTCAAGATTTGCACGGTGAGTCATTATAACTCTCGTCCACGTATTCTTTTCTACCCTACGTTCTTAGTGTTTTGGTCGAGCATCTGGTCTTTGACACTCAGCATGAAACCGTAATTTTGAACTTCTTTACTGAAACGGAAACTATGATACCTACTTTTGTAAGAGAATTTCATATTTCATACAGCCATTGAAAACGTTGGATGGGTCTTCTTGAAACGTCTAGAATACCACGTCCTCTTGATGCATGCATGCATGTCAAAACATTCTCCATTTTATCTTGAATCAGAAAGTAAGAAGGGCTACTAAATGCTAATTTCGTCCATCTTTATGTGCAGCCAAAGAAAGTTATGACGTTTGAGGACGCAAAACAAAGAGCAGAACAGTGGAAGAAGGCAATCGAGGTCCTTCAGAACCGGTGAACCGACAGTTGAATTAGAAGGTTATATTGAAAAAGTTATAATAGCAATAGTAAGCAGATTTTTATTTTTTTTTTCTCTTTTTGCGGAGCTTATTTATGAGGCAATACAAGGGGTGTCGGTAGCCACCATTTTTGGTACCAAATGTTTTTTCCAAGTGAAATCTATTCTTTTGTTGTATTGAAACAATACATTTAATTATTTTTTATCGAAAAATTAGTGACCACAAAAATTATGAGAATGTAACTGTTTAATCATTAATGTTGTTATAAATCTCTACCAGTATTTTCTAAGGACATATATTTTCTTCTTCTTTTTTCTTTTCTTTTTTTAATTTATGGAAAGCAACAGATATTCATATGGATATTCTTTTCTTCCTCTTATGGTGGATAAATGAAAAGGGACCATATGGACCCGACATCATTGGGTGCTGCCTAGTACTTTTAAAAAAAAATAAAAAATAAAAATTAAGAAATTCTGAAAATTAAAGTGAACACACAAGAGGATGTAGCTCGCTTCACCCCAAAAGCGTTAGCCGCACTGTAATTCTTGGTTCGCCCAAGGCTTGAAGTTATGTAAGAAAGTGTATTTGGGGTACTTTTACGACAAATTCGGGGATCTCTAACAGAACTATTAAGTAAACGCCTCAACATAGTTATGAACTAAGTCACATAATTTTCTTCCTACCCTTGTCGCACTAGCGCACTAGTTGTGAATTGGCGAATGCAGTGCTTGTGCGCGACTTTAAGGCGAACTAAAGATCCTTAATTCTCGGACTATTCTTACTAAGTTCGTGTATTTTTTTTTTTTTTGACTACTATTGTGAGTAAGGTGAGGTTTATAATTTTTTTTTTCGCTAGGGATGATAGCGAGAAAGAAATAGAGTATCTTGTGAGATAAGGACAAGTAAAAAAGAACATACAAATAAATAATAACTAAATATATTAAAACTCTTATCTTAATTAAAAAAAGAAATCACAAACTACATTTAACACATGTTTTTATACTAGTAGTCAACATTTATTTTTTTGTCACATAAATATAAAGGACTTGACTTAATATTTGCAATAATTTTATATCTTTTCAACAGATGCACTAAGGCCGTGTTATCAATCCAATTTTTCAAAGTAGATGCATTGACGCATCTGCATCTACCCACATCCAGTTATGCTCATCCATCTTATGTGATCTAGGTTATGAATTGAGTTGTTCTTACTTCAAATCTACCTACGAGACGTGATCTCCGTGTGCACGGTCGTAATCTTGTGCTTTGAGATTGTAGCTGTTTAATCAACTGTTTAATAAATATCAGTGATATGATTAAATAATAAAATAACAACCATTACCAAAGATATACTAAAACAGCATGTGATCGCAATCTGCACCGACAACCTGACGAGTCATTAAACAACTATTGACCCGAAGGTATATATCCTTTTTTTTTTTCTTTTTTTCTTTTTTTTTTTCTGATCCATGTGCATGATACATGTGACAAATGTTTTGTAACATAATATAATGCTTCAACTTGCAAAAACCAGCTGTATAAAATTTCATCAAAAAAAAGCACGCACTATATATAAATTAATAAATATATTAAAAGTCCCTTGCTATATATACACACACTTCCATTCAGAAAGTGTAAGTACTCAAACATGGCTATGCAACCTAAGGTCAAACATTGGGTACATCAATTTTGATTTCATTTCTTTTGTTCCAAGTTTTAGTTTTAGCATCATTTCCATTGGAAAGAAGAAAAAGTTCAAGCATAATAAGGGAGATCAACAGTAAAGGTCCATACCTTGGTCTTATTACAGTTTATGCCCCTGAAGAAAAACGCATTCTTTGCTTCTGGTGCCTTTAAGCCTGACCCCAAAAATCCATACGTCAATTTATCTGGTAAGTAATTAATTATTAACTACAACCTTTTATTAAACTTCATCTTAGGTTCTTGAGTTAATACATTTTACCCATGTACTATGAGAAATAGACACATTACACCATGTTAAAAGTTCTATGTAAATAGACACATTACACCATGTTAAAAAGTAGTAAACAAATTACTACCGGTATCATGCTATAAACACGGCACGTTACCCCGTATCATAGAAATATAGACAACCTAATATGTATCAGATGTAGAAATGTACAAGGTCACGTGCTTATATTACATAACTCGTGCAATAATTTGTCTATTTATTTTTCGTAGAGGGTGATGAACTTATGAGGTAATTTGCCAATTTATTTTTTATTAGAATAATGTGTATAATTCATATATATTAGGGGTTGTGCCAAAACTCTCTAATAATAGTTTCGTGATATCTAATGTTTGTGGATAATGACTTTGCAGGAAGGCGATTTCGAGTTGGGAAAGTACAAGGAAATGGAGTTATCTATGTGAAATGTGGAGTTGGCATGGTAAAAATCTGAACTTCGTATTTTTTGCAACCATAGATTATAAATTCCATACATAATATTTAATAAAAAAAATGTCTCTTTGTGAAATAATTTGAAACGTTATGGTTCAGGTTAATGCTGCTGGAGCAACACAGCAAATGTTGGATCTGTTTAACATACAAGGATTGATCCATTTTGGGATTTCAGGGAATACAAACAGCTCATTGTCAATAGGGGATGTGGTCATCCCTAAGCAATTTGCCAATACTGGCTTGTGGGATTGGCTGGTGTGTCTTTAAGTAATCTCGTTAGAGTGGATAATTTTTTCTAATGTTAATTTTAACTAACTAACTAACCCGTGTATATAGTACGTTTGTAGACCACTCCATAATCAATGACACATTATATAGGGTTCAAAGACAGGAACCCCTCCATCCCAACCATATGTCAGCTAGCGCTTTTTTTTGTTAAAAAGTTTAATTTACTAGTAAGTCCCGTAGTAAGATAACAATTTTAAATTTTGGATATAATAATTTCAACTGGCGATCGCATTCATTTCATTGGTTGATGTGATGATCCGAATGAATTTTATTATTATATTATTATATATGACATGTAGTATAAGGCTACGGGAACCTCTTAGCTAACTTTAATGTTACTACATATACATTTTTCAATTAATTAAAGCACCAATCAATAATGTAAAGTTATGGGTCCAGTGTCAATATTTTTTGATACTATATTTTCTTCTAGTTAAAAAGCTTTGAGTTTTGAACTCATACTATCTTTGTTGACTTCTCATGATTTGGACAGAAAATCAACGCGACCGTTTCGTCAAATGATGTTGCTACACTAGATTTTGAGAACTATAATGTCCCTAAAGATGGTAATAATTTGTTAGGGCGCATAGGGTATAGCCCCGAAGAGTTCTATTCCGACCCTGATAGTGATACTCCTCAACTTAAACTTTGGTTTCAAGTAACTGAAAGTTGGCTTCAATCGGCTTCCAGCCTTCAGGTCAGTGTTCGCGAAAATACCCTTTATACGTGATAATATTAGAGGCAATGTGAACGTCTTGGAATCATAAAAACAAGTTTTATTTATCTTTTGTCCAAATCATGTAACACATTTACCTATTCATACTTCGTACAACGGATAAAACGACATTAACTCTTTATACTTTGTAGTTGTTTGCACTTTGCAGTATCATTTATGTGTTTTATTTTATCTATTGTAAATTGTAATGTACACGTTTCACCTCACTTAATTTACTTTCAAATTCTGCATTGGGCCTTGTTCACAGAGGATAGAATTAAAACAATGTGTAAACTCGAGCCTTTGTCTCGAAAATAGGCCCAAAGTTGTGATTGGGCTGAGAGGATCAACGGCCGACACTTTTGTTGACAATGCAGCTTACAGAGATTTCCTTTTTCGAACTTTTGGGGTTTCATCGGCTGACATGGAGAGCACTGCAGTTGTCATGGCAAGTCCCCTCAATGAATCCCTTTCTTTTCCTTTTTCCCATTTTATGATTCAATAAAAATTGTTTAAATTTACTTTTTACTTTTTAGTTATATAAGATATATCTCCCATTAAATCGTAAGAAAAAAAAATCTCATTTAGTAGGAAGTTACTTTTAAGACCTCGCGTATATGAATACTGCTCTACCAAATACACACACAAATTTTGTTCTCTCGAAAATTGTCAAAAATATAAGATTTGAAAAACTATATAGTTTGTCGAGATTTTACATAACATTAATTTTGCCTCGAATAATCCAAATCTTGAAAACAGAACTCTAACAAATATAATATACGTAAACTTACACTTAAACTACAGTATAAAAAAGGTATTTAAATAAATTGATTTATATTAATGATGATTTGTGGGTTTTCATGCATGTAGACAAGCTTATCCAATGGGTTTCCAGTGATCGTAATCCGTGGAATGTCCGACTTAGCCGGAGCTCAAGATGGGGCAAACTCCATTCATTTGTTTGGATCTTTAGCAGCCTCAAATGTTGCAAACGTTGTTGTCCAATTCATTAACTTGCTACCTAAGATTTCCAGTTTTTCGGCTTAATTAGCGCGCCCATGCACTTTTCTTATGATATGTGTTCCTAGTTATATATGGTCCTTTTTAGGGATGACAAAGCATATATGGATAGTTGATCACTTGTTGGTGATGAAAGGCTATGCATGGATGAATAGTCATGAACTATTTTATCGTCGTTTCTTATGAGAAGGTATTGAAGTGATAAATAAATTGAGCGAGACCATTATCATATGGTGTTTATATAGCCAGAATAATTTTCCTAATGACAGAACAATAATTTTGGTTCTCCCTCTTTTGCCCTTCCAAGTCAACCTCTAATATAAAAACTTATTTGATTAGTTCATGGGTTATATATTGATTAGTAAAAGTAAATATGAAAATGTTATAAACTAACTGATTGTTGTTCTTTCTATTGAATTGTTGTTCTTTCTATTGAATTGTAATCTCATCTAAAAGCTTTAAGTTGTTAGATAGGGTAGGCATTTATTTATATATATAATCTCCAACACGCCCCCTCGCGTGTAGACTGTAATCTTTTTTTGTTACGCTTGTCACGTGACACTTTTTGATAATTGCGTGGGGGTGGAATTCGAACACGTGACCTCTATTGGCCTAGGTTCTTACAACATATTGATTTTGCCATCTCATCTAAAAACTTAAGCTATTAGAGAGGGTAAGCATTTATTTATATATAATCTCCTACACTTTCATGTAATAAAAAAAAAACTTAGTTTTATTGAGGATAAAAAACATTCCAAATATTCGTTTAAAATATGTTTTCTTTTTATTACTTATTTGTGTAAATTAGTACATGTGTATATGTTGGGGCAACTTCAAAATGAGATTTTTAAGTGTACAGTGTGAAAAGAGCAAATGATCACCAGGTGACTTGAGAGTGACTTGAGAGATGAGAGTGATTCACAGTTTGAAAGTGGATCCTTGTATAGAGGATGTAATATACGTCTTTGGTTGTTGTAATGACTATTGTAACAAAAGATTAAGGATTATAACAGAAGATCTTCATTACGATCTCTAACCATGTAAGTTTTGTCATTTAGAGTTGTCTAATAATTTTGAATTATATATTCTCAAATAACATACTTTTTTGATTGCACCTTTTATGTTTTTTCTTTATATAATGATGCCTTTGAGTACTACTTTTTTTCATGTTCAATGAATAAAGTGCAAAATTCGAAGATCATCTTACTTTCTTCCAAACTTGAGGGATGTTACAGTTTGGAATTAAAGTTGCCTATTGATAAAGTATAATCATTAATAGTCATAGCTGAGATTTGAAAAGAAGTTAAAAAGGCTCGCAAGAAAATTAGAGTTTAAGATATTTTTGGTATTGCTTAAGTTAGTCTCTAACTCTTGGATGAATTTTACAAATGAAGTGTTACTTCTATATATGTTATTTCAGTTTCTCAATACATTGTGTAGATCATTTTAATCTGATAGTCGAGCTAAAGATTTACACAATAGTATCTAGAGTCTCCTACAAAAAAGTTCGTAGAAGTCTATTCCCTAAAACTTTCTAAGGGTTTCTCATACTCGACGTCTTTACATGATACCTTGTCACTTGGGCAATAGAGTTTTCCCACAGCTCTTTTGTCTTCTATCTCAAAATTGATTATATCAATAATGCTGCCCAGTGGTGAGTGCCTAGTGCACTCACACAGGGTGTGGTCCCACACATGTGAGGCACACCAATTGTGAGAGATTGGGCACTACACTCACTGGACAACCAAGATAAAATTCTCAAAATTCAAGCTTTTTATGAATCACATTTTTCAAAGTTGATCTTGTATTGCCCATCTTAACTATCAAACATGAGTGGATGCGTTGATGAGGGTTTCTTAACCACAATCAAAATAATCATCAAAATAAACAATTGGTTGATTTTTCACAGATTTGCGTGCATGTCATGACGTGTCTATTAATCATAAAATCGTGTCACTAACTTTTTGAAATTGATTTCAGTTAGAATTTAAATAAAAAAAAATAGTGTTTCAAATTTTGTGTGCTTTTGCTCAAATGTTAACACAACATTTCTTGATTCTTGTGGATTTGGGTATAAGATTTCTATTGAGAGATATTAGAGGGTAATTATCATCCTCAAATGATAATTAAACAAGTTCCACCAAAGTTTCCTTTTTAGGAAACTATTTCCAAAATCGGTTAATAATAGTCATGCCACGACTTTCCTCATAAGGAAACTTGCATCTTCCGATCACATTTTCTTCCTTCAGCAAAATAAACCTGTTGGGCTAACTATACTATAAATAAGAGCTTAGATAATTATTAGTTCACTTTTGTTATTTTTTAGATTTTGAGATCATGAAACAGAGAAGAAGAATTCCTCTTCGATTTGGATGTAATCATTCGATAAATTCCGCCATTGTTGAGTCGGTTGGTTTCGATCAATTTTGAATAAAGAATTATACTGTTGCTTTTAATTTCATATTGTCAGTTTGATACGCACACTTTAACATGGTATCAGAGCTAGATACCAACGATCCTAGATTTTTGGTTGCGATCTACTATTCTTGTGGTATTGAGTTGATTTGATCACATGTGATTGTGAACGGAAGGATAATTGTGCGTAAAATCGAGTTATTTCACGATCTATTGACTGTTCTTGAGAGAATCTTGGGGTTAAATTTGTTGATTTCGAATAGATTTTCCCCTTCTGTGCCCTAATTTTTGCATTGATTTTGAATTGATTTTGAAATGACAACACTTGCCATTTCATCGAGTTCTACTCCTGCTACCAGTTCTTTTAATGTGATTAAGAATCTATCTGAAGATTCGACTTCTGAATATTTTCTCGGCTCACATGATTACACAGGCACATCAATTGTAGTTGACAAGTTTAATGGTAAAAACTACATATCTTGGAGTATATGTATCATGTTGGCATTAACTATCAAGAATAAAATCAAATTCATTGATGGTAGTTTGCCTATGCTTGTTGGTGATGATCCTCTGATGGTCACATGTTGGGTGAGAGCCAATGGTCTGGTGCTCTCTTGGCTTTGGAATTCGGTGACTTACAAGATAAGACAAGGTTTAATGTTCTACACTCCTGCTTTAGAACTATGGAATGAACTAATGAACATATATGATATGAGTTATAGTTCAAGAGTTTACCAACTCCAGAAATATTTGTCTTGCATATCTCAGAATAACATGACCATCACTGACTACTATAAAAACTTTAGAACTCTTTGGGATGAGTTCTTGAGTCAGAGGCCAATAGTTACTTGCACTTGTGATCTCTGTACTTGCAACATCACTAGGCACATTATAGATCTTCAACATATTGATTGTGTCATGAAGTTCCTGGTTGGTTTAAATGAGTCCTACTCTGCCTTGAGGAGCCAAATTCTATTGATTACTCCCTTGCCCTCTCTTACTAAAGTATATTCCATGCTTCTCTAAGAAGAGAACTAGAGAGACTTGTCTGGTTACTCATATACCTCTATGGATTCTATTGCCCTCTTTACCAGACAAAGGACTTATTCAGATAACTAGAATAAGGTTGTCACTACTTAGAATCCAGAAGGAAATAGAGGCAAAGCACCTATGTCAAAGAAAGAAAAGAAGAAGCTCATGTGTACCCATTGTGGCTATACTGGTCACACTATTGACAAATGCTTCCAGCTATATGGCTACCCCCTGGTTGGAATAGCCCCACTGGCAAGAGGTTCACTCCAGCTCACAATGCCAACTCAGTCATGGCTCCTTCTCAGATGAGTGAACCTGTGTCTTCTACTTATCCTCAAGACACTGTTCAGCCTTCCAACTAGGAGCTTTTTGATCAATTCATGGCATTCAAACTAGCTACGGAACTAGACCAGAACATGAAGGCTGGAGTTGAAACCTCCACACCTCATTAGTATGTTGCAACTGCAGCATCTGGTATTCTTAACTCTTATGCCTTTACTTCAACTATTGGCATGTCTTAAAGTCATATTTGGATTATTGACGCAAGGGCAACTGATCACATGAGTTGCAACTTTGATTGGTTTGTTGAACCCCTTATACATCATAAAGCATTGATTCACCACTCAAACAATAGCACAACTTACTTCACTTTAATTGGAAAAGCCTCTTTACACTCTGACATTATTCTGCATAATGTGTTGTTTGTTTCCAGCTTTACTCACAACCTACCTCCAGTCTCTAAGTTGACTAAGGATGCTCACATTTATCTCTTATTTTTGTCCTCTTATTATCTATTACAGGGCCATCTCACCAAGAGGATGATTGGTTCTACTGATCTCCTTCACAATCTTTACATTCTGAATCCTCAAAATATGAAGCTGAATAATGCTAGTTGTAATTTTTCCTGTAATTCTGCTAAGAATAATTCCTTGTGGCATTCTAGGCTTGGATATCCTTCCATTGAGAAACTTAAGTCCATTCTTTGTATCTTCCTCATATTTCTGTTAATGAGCATTGTGATATATGTCATATGTCTAAACAAAAGAAGCTGCCTTTCAACTCAAGTAATAGAAGGAGTGCATCTATTTTTGAATTGATTCATTGTGAGATTTGGGGTCCTTTTTCTATTGTATCTCGTGATGGTTTTAAATATTTTTTAACAATAGTAGATGATCATTCAAGATGCACCTGGACATGTTTAATGAAACTGAAATCTAAAGTTAGGCGTACTCTTCAAAAGTTTTACAAACTGGTGCTAAATCAATTCTCTATTAGCATTAAAACTGTAAGGTCTAATAATGGTTTGGAATTCAAGATGCCTAATTTTTACAGTTCTCTTGGCATCACTCATCAAACTAGTTGTGTTGAAACTCCATAGCAGAATGGGCTTGTGGGAGAGAAAACGCCAGCATCTATATCAGGTGGCAAGATCTTTGAGATTTTAATTTCATCTCTCACTATACTACTGGACAAATTGCATAAGCACTGCTACCTCTATAATTAACAGAGTTCCCTTCATCACTATTCAAAATAAATCTCCTTATGAAATGATATTTAACTAGCATCCTGATTACTCTTTGTTAAGGGTATTTGGTTGCCTTTGTTATGCCTCTACATTAACTACTCACAGGCACAAATTTGACCCAATAGCAGTGCAATGTATCTTTATTGGTTATCCATCTGGGACCAAGGGTTATCTTCTTCTCAATCTGTTGACTAACAAAGTTCTTATTTCCAGGAATGTTGTGTTCTATGAAGCATTTTTTTTCCTTAAAGAACAAGACTCTTGGTGAGTCAATTCCATCCAACATCGATCAGTCCACAATCTGGTGGACTGGTTCTTTTATCATTCCATCTAACACAAGATTACATGAACCACAAGCCCTCCCCATTGTGCTTGAACCCGACTATTCAGACAACAACTCTGGCAATCAGTTCTACAACAAAATGCCTAACACCCCAAAACCAGAGGTTAATCTCAGTGACGTATCCAGGAATTGAATATTGGGGGGCTAAAAAAATTTCGAACCACAACAAATAAGGTACAAATGGAGGACAAAAAGGATACTTTTTTTAAAAAAAACGGTGCCTAAAGTAAGAAATCATTGTTTTAAACGATTTTTTAAGACTATTGAAGAATATTAACTAACACACATGACTTAGTATGTTGTTTCAGCTTTTAACTCTTAACAAAAAAACTTATCATAAAAATGGGACAATGACAGTATCGATAACGAAATATTTTTGTGGATTACATTTTTCTATCAATCATATTTTTACTGATAAATACTATAACTATGTCAAAGAAAATAAAATGGGTTTTTAAATTTTGTAAAATTATAATAAAACTAATCGACATTGTAATATGTTTTTATAGATCTTGAAACTAATATTTTCTAAAAAGAATGATAGTAAATATATATATAAATCAATTTGAGCAATATTAATTCATATTAAATGTAACAGCCCCATAAATTTCGAGATAAACAAAACAATATCACAGCAACTATTATATGTCTTAATTGTTAAATACCTGAATCAAATACACTGAAAGTACTAATAGATACAGAAAGCCAACTAGCTTAATACCCTACTAAACTTTGAATGCTCCCCAATGACAAAGGCTCTCAGGTCCTGACACGGTAGTAACCTAGTTCGTCTTAATCTGGAAGGAAAGAAAGAAACACAAAAACTTTTACGTGAGATAAAAATCTCAATGAGTGTTCATGAGTGTGTGCAAGTGTAGCGTTTCCTTTCCATAACTTTCTTTTGAAAACAGTTTAATAAATGAACTTTAACGCATACAAATGTCATGCAATAGAATCGTGAATCAAAAGCATTCATGATTTTACAAAAACACTTTAACAAAAGAACGAATTCACGTATGATGATCGGTGTCCACGTTTTAGCCGATGTCAGTCAACCTTATCACCTTATAACAGTCTTTATCTCCCCGTCCAAGGAGCGACCTTGGAATCAATAACGTATGTCATGGAACATACGGAAACATTGTACCCAACAAAGACACAACAACCTCCTGCTATGCCTGAGAGGGAATGGGCCAATGGGGACAACGGCCCATACCGGCAAGCCCGTTGCCGCCCGGCGGTACCCCTGCACTCCCACGCCAAGTTGGATCCAACTACATATCCGATCGGGACCGAGAAAATCAACGAAACACCATTCATCATAACAATTTCAATCATTTAAAACAACCAATGCACGGGTAACTTGCTTTGAAGAAATAAACAATTCGAATACCCAATTCACAAATAACTTGCTTTGAAGAAACAAACATTTCAAGTACCCGATTTACGATAACTTTCTTTGAAAAAATGAAAGTTGATTACATATATATAGATATAGATATACGTGCATGCATTCCTTCCAATTTTGGAAATAATATGGTTTAGGAACACTCACCTGTATCACGACTATAAAGAGAGGAAAATCAATTGCTCAACGACGTCTAGTTGTAACCACCTATAATAACCACATATAAGGCCAACATAATTATCAATGAATCTTACTCCAATTAAATTCCATATTGAACTGGAGCAGCCTAGTAAATCTCGACCAATCTAAAATTTCTTACCTATACACCTACTTTACGATTTGGTTCACCAATATTTCTCTTAAGTATCAAGTTATGTTCAAAGTCAAATCATAGGTCCAAAAAAGTAACAAGTAAACAAGTTCTTAATTTGAGTTTTATATAAACAAGAATTAATCAGTGTCTTTAAAGTGACACCTTTGCCTAAATCAATATAATAGTCGTACATAAATCAAAAAGCTGAGTGGGAATAAATCAAATGAAATAACATAAAATTAGTTATTTCACCTTAACTTACAATAATCAAAAGAAATGAACAATCATTTTGTAAGTAGTCATACGTGAACCATGGGTTTCAAAGGTGACCACATAGCATAATTAATCTACATGTTTTAATTGCTGAAGGTACCATACACACACAAGACACATAATATACACACTTATATATATTGCACAAACAATTTAATTAAGGCATGAATTTCATAGTCAACAACGAATGGATCCATTCTAGGTGGACCGTGGATAACTATAGCTAATAAAGAAAAACCAAGGAATTACCTGAAGAACATGCGGCGCCAAAATATAAGAAAAAGAAGAGGGAATATATGTGTGTCTGTGTGTGTTGTTGACTTGTTGTATCTATCCTTTCCAAACCCAGATATATAAATTAACTAGGTAACAAGCCCGTGCTCCGCACGGGCATATTTAATTCCGTTTAATTTTTAATTATTGTTATTATTATGAAATAAGAAATAATATATATAGAACAGAAGCCTTCCTTATTGAACAATAGTTTACTATTTATTAATTATTCATTGCCAAATCAACAAACTAATGTATCTTACCTTTTTAAAATCATTCACACACAAAAGGGAAGAAAAGGAGATGTTCATTCTGATATTTTCCAAAACTAAAATATCAAATCAAATGAACATTTTCATTAATTATCATTAGATTTTTTATTTTCTTTTTTCGTTTAATGAACGTTGTTTTTTTTTTCATTGCATTTCTTGTTTATTCTTTTAAGCGGATTTAAGCAGATTTAATACACCAGATTAAGATCGTTTCCAATTAAAGAAAAAGTTGAGATCGTATAATTTTCGAAAACATAATATTGGGCTTTGTTTTAGAACTCACATTTATTTATATGCCTTTGATTTATCCATAATAAATTATTTTTTTTGAAACAAAAAGGAGCTTTAGTGACTATGATGTTTTTTAATAGTGTTTTTTAACATGTTATTTTTAATATAATTCCATATTGCATTACATGTAATATATTTATGTCATTTTTTCTTTCCAATTATTTCTTTTATAGTATTTGGAATTGCTACCGAAGAAAATTGACAATGAATAATTTTCTTTTAGTTTATTTTTTTGTGTAATTATTGAAATCATTTTGATTGATCCATCAGTAGGAAAATGTCATCTCTTTTTAGGCAAACGAGCACTTTTCGAGTTTGATATACAACTTTGTCTCTCGAAGCGCTTGGAACACTTGTCTCAAATGTTCAATGTGTTCCTCTATGTTGGGCGAGTAGATGACGTTGTTGTCCAAGTACACCAAAATAAAGAATATATATCTTTTAATATCGAATAGGAAAGAAGAATATATCATGATTAAATTTCCACGTTATTATATTTGATATAAAGCAATAATAAATTGTAAAGCAATGTGGTTTTTTTGTGTGGTTCTTTTTCGTAGGGAACTTCGTAACAAAATAGAGTTAGACGAACCAAAGTGTAGTAAATAGTCCAGTAAAATTCTTTTATGATGTTCAATGAGCAATTATTTTCTGTATTTCACATGTTAATGCACTAATTTCATTTAAGTCATTGATTTTTGAGCTTATGTATTGTTTTGTGTATTTATGTAATAGTGTGTACCTAAATGGTTATTGTTTTATGGTTATTTTATATTTTAGTTTTTAATACTATTTATCTATATAAGAAAAAGGAAGAAGATGGTAAAGATAAATAAATCTGAGAAGTTTTTGAAACTTGAGGGTCATATATTAGTTAAGAGAAAAGGCATTGGAACTTGACCGCCATAAATGAGCCGTATATAAACGGAAATGATAAAGAAAATCATTTAATAAAGGGTAAATCTTATTGTCATTGTCATGCTATGGATCATTGATTATGTTTTTCATGAATTTTTTTTAATGTTCTATAGCATTATTTGATGACTATTATTGTGAACTATTGAAAAGGTACGTTTCTTCATTTTGTACGAGTTTTTAACTTTCATAAAATACATTATGTAGTAATAAATTGTGTTTACGTGTTATTATATATACATATATATATGGCAGATTTGAATATTTGTAATTTTTATATGTATATAATATATATTTATATAATATTAGTTTCAATTTTTGGAGAGAATAGATGATGATAATCACATTTGTCAGTAAGTCAAACCTTGGAACTTGGTATAATTATATATTGCTCAAGGATATCGTATTGGAACTTGAAAAGCTTTAACTGGAGAAGTGAAAAATGAACTATAAAACTCCAATCTATTTTGCTGATAACATGTAGCAAAAAGAAATAACCTAGTTGACGATATTTGCAAAAAATATTGTGAGGAAGTAACTGGTCAAAAAATAAAAACGGTTTGTGTCTTTGGTGGTCCTGGTTTAGGAAAAGATGAAGAGTATATGAGAATAACAAATATTCTTGGTGATCTTTTGGACGTCAAAAATATCAGGCTGGTATATGGATGAGGTAATCTGGGACTAATGGGATGCATTGCCAATAGTGTTTCTTCCAACAACGGCAAAGTGGTAGGGATCGTATCAAAACCTTTAATCGACAACAATCCAGAAGGTCCAATATTTGGCAATGAATTTAAGGTGCCTAGTATGCACGAGAGAATTGCAACTATGTTATGTAATGCTGATGCTTTCATAGCATTGTCAGGTGGATTAGGAACGCATGAACAAATTCTTACCATAGTATCGTTGGCTCATCTGAATTTACACGATAAGGCAATTGCATTGCGTAATATCAAAGGATTTTATGATGGATTGATTAGCTTTTTGAATTTTTGTATTGAACAAGAGTTTATCAAACCGGTGGATCATCCAATTTTATTTGTCGCCTCAAACGTCGAAGAAATAATTAACCAACTGGAAATTCGTGTGTGTAAGTCAACTGCATCTTTTTTACAAAATAAAAAGGAGGATGAGGGTCCAAGTTCCAGCAGCAACAAGAAACGTAAGTTAGACACAACTTTACGTCTGTAACTTTATATATCCCAGTATTATCACTTTTGGTCTTGAGTTTTTTTCTTATGAATAATGTAATAAAATCTTTGTAAATAACGTTTCATTGT
This sequence comes from Linaria vulgaris, assembly GCA_948329865.1. Classification (NCBI taxonomy): domain Eukaryota; kingdom Viridiplantae; phylum Streptophyta; class Magnoliopsida; order Lamiales; family Plantaginaceae; genus Linaria; species Linaria vulgaris. The sequence goes on from OX415249.1 coordinate 131,882,294, forward strand.
CTTGTTACAGTAGTTGTAATAACTATTTTGGAGTTTGTGTAATAGGTATCTTATCATTTGTAATGTCTATGTACCATCGTGATAAGGCCTAAAAGAAGTTGTCGTTGTTTAAAAAACAAAAAATTGCCAACAAAAATTCGGGTGCGTAAGCCGGGTTCGTCCTTTTCACAAAGCACTAAGGAGGGTGAGCATACGAGTTCCAGTAGCAGCAGTAAGAAACGTAAGTTGGACACAACTCTATGTATGTAACTTTATATATCCAAGTTTTGTCGCTTTTGGTTTTAAGTTTTTTTTTACTTAATGATAAATGTAATAAACTGTTTATAAATAATCGCTTATGATGTGTAATATTAATCTTTTGTAATGTCAATGTATCGCAACAATAAATGTCCAAAGAGATTGTTGTTGTTTGCAAAACAAAAAGAAATTGCATGTGCTTTTTATAACCAGAAAACTATACATGTTTAACTAATGGTCGGCCCTGGGCAGCTCCTTCCCAATTTTTGCAACACATAGCAAGTAGTATTTGTGAGTCTTATTGGATTAACCTATCTATAATTTATTACCGAGGTTAACTCCTCAAAAACCTATATATATTTCAAAATCTTATTAGATGTGTTCATGTACAGTATAAGCGTTTAAATTAAATAAATCTACAATAGTCTTCTGATATTAATGAATATCGTAACCCAAGCACCAACCCCCCCCCCCCCCCCCCCCACCCCCAAAGAAATATTTCAAAAAAAGTAAGCGGCCTGATGAATTATTACCAAAACTATCATTATCGACAAGAAAGATGAAAGTATTATTTAAATCTAACAAGATATTCGTTCAAACTAAAACAACATTTCAAAAAGTAACGAAATTAAAAATCAAGGTGAACCGCACTTGGGATGCATAAATAAATAACATTAAACTTTTGGCCAAAATTAGAAGAATGAAAAAGTAAAAGGACATTTCAACAATTTCTAGCGGGCAACATAATTATTAATATGTGAAGGCCCACAAGTTATTTATTACTGTAAAATAAAACTTAATATAATATATAGTTGAACTTACAAGGACAAAATTGGGTGAACAAAAGATGGACGATGAAAAAAAACTCAGTTATTTGTTAATTAGACATAAGATATTGATAGCTTTTATAATTTTTAATAAATAAATGTATAGGTAAAAAATAATACCATAAATATTGGGGGGCCATAGCCACCCAGGCACCCCCGATTAAAAACTAAAAAGACGTTCTAAAATTTACTGCGGAATAATAAGTTGAATAGCATAGACTTTTAGGACAAAAATCAGAAAATCTAAAACTAAAAGAAGTATTCTGCAATTTAACGCGTAGTAACTAAGTTAAATACCATAAATCTTGGAGCGACAAATAGAAAGGTTTAAAACCAAAAGGATTATTCCGCAATTTACTGCGCACACAATATTAATTTAGTTTTTTGTAAAAATAAAGCTACAATGAAGTGTTGTATTCCTCATTTCCAATTTCTATGACTAAAAATTTTTGTTTAATTATTCATCATCATGATATAACTCTATAAGTAATAACAATATTTGATTATTTGTTTAACTATTCATTGTTCTTTTACAAACTCATTTATGAAACTTTAAGCAACAAGTTTAGCTCCTAGAAAATGCACTAAAACAAATTGTGGCTTATTAACCCATTAAGGCTTTTGGAATTTATGGAAGCTTTTTACAAAATTTAATGTATTTGGGGAATTGGGGAGAGAGAGAGACGTGAGAGAGAGGAGGAGGAGAAAGAGGGTTGAAAAAGTCAAAATTTGTGGGTGGGATTTTTTTTTTTACCCAAGAGCCCAAAAATTGTGGGTGGAAATTTTTTTTTTTACCCAACAGCCCTCCATTTTTGTATTATATTGCAAGATATGGATATTAGGTAAGAGAGTAAATTAGAGAAGCTAAAAGGACATAATGGGAGAAATGACAATTGTGAATAGACCAAATAGCCTTACACTTTTGTATTATAGTGTAAGATGTAAAATTGGGTAAGATATTTGCATATGGTCTTTATCGACTTAGAAAAGGCATATGACAAAGTACCTCGAGATGTATTATGGTGGACCTTGGTGAAGAAGGGGTACTCATTAAATATATCAACATCATAAAAGATATGTATGAGAATGTGGTGACAAGTGTCCGAACTTGTGGCGGTTTAACAGACGCCTTTCCAATTACAATTGGCTTACATCAGGGGTCAGCTTTGAGCCCATTTTTGTTTGCCATTGTAATTGATGAAATCACCAGAGCCATCCAAGACCGAGTCCCATGGTGTATGTTGTTTGCAGACGATATTGTCCTCATCGATGAGACGAGAATGGGAGTTAACGCTAAATTAGAACGATGGAGACAAACATTAGAAGCACGAGGATTTCGACTAAGTCGAACAAAAACAGAGTACCTCGAATGCAAGTTTAGCAAACAACGAAGAAACAACGATGACACGGTTCAGTTGGATGGCCAAGAGATACCGAGAAGTGCGCATTTTCGGTATTTAGGCTCCATACTGCAGATGGATGGAGAGTTAGATGGAGACGTCAACCACCGCATCCAAGCTGGATGGACAAAGTGGAAGAGTGCGACAGGGATTCTGTGTGATCGTAACTTTCCTTTAAAGCTTAAAGGAAAGTTCTATCGTACGACTATTAGACCTGCTTTGCTTTATGGCTCCGAGTGTTGGGCTATTAAGCAAAGTCATGCACAGAAAATGAACGTTACAGAGATGCGCATGCTTCGGTGGATGTGCGGTAACACTAGGAGAGATAGAGTGCGCAATGAAGATATTCGGCATAAATTGGGTGTGGCGGCCATTGACGAGAAAATGCGAGAAAATCGTTTAAGATGGTTTGGGCATGTTAAACGCAGACCCATAGATGCACCGGTACGACGAGTTGAAGATCTCGACTTAGGACAGACGGCTAGAGCTCGTGGGAGACCGAAAAAGACGTGGATGGAGGTCATACGGAACGACATGAAGCTAAAAGATCTAAATGAAGACATGCTCGTCAACCGAAACCTATGGAGGCAGAAGATTCATGTTCACGACTCGACGTGATTCATTTATGGTTCGTATAGCCTACCCCAATTTAATTGGGATTACAGGCTTGGTTGTTGTTGTTGTTATAGTAAATGAGAGAAATCACAAGGGCACAATTGGGAGAATGAGAATTGGACGATGGAAAAAACTAGTTCTTATATATAGTATAGATATGTAAAAGTCTTCCCCAAGTCTCTTATATATAGAACATATGTAGTGGGCCTCAATGCTACAATTTACTTTGTGAGTAGCCGACTTACTTTACCTTTATTGTAATTATAAAAACTAAACTGATAGAGATTAATTAAGAATATAATCTTTATCTAATTCCTAACCCAATTTTGTTTTTAATTAATAGTTTGATTCCTGGTTGATACATTATTCTGACTTATTTATTTGTTAGACTTATTAAATCCCAAGCAAGCAACTGTAAAAATTTCAGGCATATAGACTTCATAATATAATATATATATATATATATATATATATATATAGTTATGAAGTCAGAATACTAATCACTGTTATGCTTAAACTAAATCAAATGAACAGCATACAAATAAATTCTCATAACTAGTTAATCAATTATTAAGGTCATCCTAATTTAGCTAATAACTGCAGTATAACTTTAATTTGGAGAGCAAAAGTAAGACAATTGATTAATAAATTGTATACTTATTATGTATTTCACCACATAGAAATAAAAATGGGATATTACAATCGACCAGCAATTTTCTTATGGGCTGAGATGTGGGCTTTAAAATCTAAAGTACTTAAAATAAGTATTATTGGCCCATAATCCATAAATGAAAGTAATAGTTTGCACTTCCACTTGTTATAAGTTATAACTCATAAAATTTCACCAAAGAAACAAAGAGCAAATCCATCACAGTATTCTTAACAAAGTTTACAACAAAATATATGACACGATGTGAAAAGAAATATTCTTCTTTCTTACAAAATTTAAATCTTAAAACAATAAGCTTGCAAATAAAACGGGATGGAACAATTGAGTTAATACCTTAAACTTGTGACTGATTTTACAATAGTCTTGAATATCCAACATAAATTTAGCTTTAACGATCAATCAAAATGATATATTAAATAACAAAAGTTAATCTAATTTGCGAGCTTCAATTAGGTCATTCAAAATGAACTAATAACAGTTTTTTTTATCTTTTTTAGTATTTCTTAGATAAAATAACTTAAAGAGCGTGGTTTTATATATATATATATATATATATATATATATATATATATATATATATAAGGTGGCTCCTTAGTCAATAAAGACAATAATTTTTGAAACGACCAAAGTTAAACTCATGTTTAAATAATAAATTAAAAATTATAGTCACGTGACGAGACGGGGTGTCACATTAAACAAAGAAAATAAAGGTTAGGTATTTTATGATACGTTTTAGTTCATGTGGGTTGTTTAAGAGTAATATGGGACTCTTTGCTACCATTACAAGTTACTTTTTGCAAAAATATATGTGGGGTTATTGTCATATAAATAAAACTAATATGTCATGTGTATAAAATAGTATATATATAGGTCTTAATTATTTTCAAAAAAATTGGACTCCACACCCCCCCCCCCCCAAGCTAGATATGCCACTCGCTAATCTAGAAGTTGACAGCTCCTTTACTGAATCCTCAACTCACACAATAAAACCAATTGTCATGCCACGTCCTCAATCCAATGACAGTGTACATTATTCCCTTGATGCACCAGGTATTCCTGAAACTTCTCATGGTGTTACAACTAGGAATCCTACTAAGAGTGTTGCTCCCACTGCATATTTAAATGCATACAAATATGATCTGCCTAAATCCCTTCATAAGGCTAACTTATCTCTTGCTGCTAAAGATGTTAAATATCCCATTGAACAACACCTTAGCACTGCTCAACTTGGCTCTAATCACAGAGCTTTTACCAATTCTATAACTGTTATCATTGAACCTAAAACTTTTAATCAAGCCAACAAGTCGCAGAGTGGCATAATGCAATGAAATTTGAGATTCTTGCTCTAGAAAAGACTAACACTTGGGTCTTAACTGAGCTTCCTCCTGGGCAACACTGTATAGGTTGCAAATGGGTGTACAAGGTTAAATATGAATCTGATGAGACTACAGAAAGATTTAAAGCAAGATTGGTTGCAAAAGGATACACTCAAGAAGAGGGGTTAGATTACTTTGATACCTTCTCCATTGTTGCTAAAATCACGCATGTTAAAGTCCTTATAGCCATTGTTGCCTCTCAAAATTAGTTTTTGCAACAACTTGATACAAATAATGTGGTTTTACATGGGGGTTTGGATGAAGAAATATATGTCTCCACCTCCGGGTTATTGTGATCCTTCAGAGAAAATGGTTTGTTTACTCAAGAAAAGTCTTTATGGCTTGAAACAAGCATCAAGATAATGGTATACCAAGTTAACTAATTGTCTTCTCTCGTATGGTTTCAAGCAAACTATTTTTGATTGCTCCTTGTTTGTCTTTAAATCTGCTCACCCTATAATTGTATTGTGTGTCGAATGATGATATCATTCTCATTGGGAATAATGTCTCTGAGATAAACAAAATCAAGAAACATTTGGATGACAAGTTCACCATTAAAGATCTTGGAGAACTCAAATATATACTAGGCATTGAAGCGACCAGAAACAAAAGAGGCATTACTCTCTGTGAGAGAAAAGTATGCTCTTGATATCCTCACAGAATCAGGATATATTGGCTACAAGCCATCAAGCACACCTATGGATTCCACAACAAAATTAAAGAATAATGACATTGATCTTCTCCCAGATCCTTCCATTTACAGAAGATTAGTTGGGATCCTTCCATTTACAGAAGATTAGTTGGGAGATTGTTATACTTAACCATTACTAGACCAGATTTATGCTTCAGTGTTCAATGGCTTACTCATTTTATGTCTAAACCAACTAACACTCGCCTTTGCAGCTGCACATAAGATACTTAGATATCTTAAATCTTGAACCTCATCTAAAAGCCTTTTATTACAATGATTAAGGATGTTGTCAAGAAACCAGAAGAAGTAAAATTGGTTTTGCTATCTATTTTGGAGATTCATTAATCTCATGGAAGGCAAAGACGCAACCTACAGTTAGCAGGTCCTCTACTGAGGTAGAATATAAGGCTATTGCTGCTAGAACTTGTGAAGTTCTATTGATTAAACAACTGCTCGTTGATCTTCAAATTCATCAACACAAAGCTCCAACTATTTACATTGACAATAAGAGTGCATTGTGTTGCCATTAATCCAGTTCACCATGAACGCAGAAAGCACATCCATATTCATTGCTTTGCTTCTTTGTCAGGGAACATGTGCAACATGGAGCAATCAAGGTGTTGCACATCACTAATCAACATCAAATAACATATTTCTTCACCAAACCATTGTCTCTTCAGGCCTTCAACCAAATGATGCTCAAGATGAGCCTATTAGATATCCATGCCCCTCTTACGACGGCATGGGGTATTAGAGGGTAATTATCATCCTCGTATGATAATTAAACAAGTTCCACCAAAGTTTCCTTTTTAGGAAACTATTTCAAAAATCGATTAATAACATTTATGCCACGACTTTCCTCTTAAGGAAACTCGCATCTTCAAGCACATTTCTTCCTTCAGCAAAATAAAGTTCACTTTTGTTATTTTTTAGATTTTGAGGAAACAAATGAGAAGAATTCCTCTTCGATTTGGATGTAATCATTCGATAAATTCCGCCATTGTTGAATCAGTTGATTTCGATCGGTTTTGAATAAATAATTAAATTGTTGTTTTCGATTTTGTATTGTCAAATTGATACGCACACTTTAACAAGAGATCCATGCCATGAGACTCTACATCCACTCCAGAAGAATATTGTTCTAATATAGCACAAGAGATGACAAAATGTTTTTTATGATTTATACATGTGTGCAATAGTTGCATTACTAATTTTCTAGGCATTGGTGCATTGGTAAGAAATAATTTTGTGCTTATATGGCAATCAATAATTGATTGTCGTAATGCTCTGTTAAATGAGATGGATGAGATGGAGGTATTAAAATTGAGTAATGGATCGCTCAAAGAAAGAAGAAGTGGCTATGGGGATTTAAAGAGAGCTTGGACTATCCTACGGTTTTGAAAACCTATATGGCACAAGTGTATGCGGTGATATGCCAAACCAAACAACTTGTATAGATATGGCACAAGTGTATGGAGGGAGGAAAGCTGATTACATGAAAAATTGAGAGAAGTCGCCATTGGGATGAGCGAAGTTGAATGTCGATGGCAGTGTTAAGGCTAAGAATAACACGAGTGCGATTGGAGGAGTGTTGAGAGACGAGAAAGGGAAGTGGATATGGGGATTTAAAGAGAGCATGGACTGTCCCACAGACTTGAAAACTGAGATTGAAGCCATAAAGAAGGGACTTAGCGTTGCGTGGGAGAAACATATTCCTAATGTCATCATTGAGACCGAGTCTTATGAAGCCTTCAAATTGATCACGGATAGCAATTGCACAAACTCGGAGCTACAAGCAAGTGTCGAAGAATGTCGTATCCTCCTCCATAAACCTTGAACACATAAATTCCATTGAATCCCGCGAGAGAAGAATAAACTCCCACATGCTATTGCGAGACATAGTTGTAATGAGGAGTGCGACTTTTGCTAGGGGTGGGCACTGTCGGGTAGCCTATCCGATCGGGTGCCCGTTTCGGGTAGTTTCGGAGTCGGGTATTCGAAATTTGTTTCCCGACTCTGACCCCGATTGAGTCGGGTACCCCGTTCGGGAACATGCGGGTATATAGGGCATGTCCCCTGTTTCAGTTTTACAAACTGAAACAGGGGAAAATTGGCAGAAACTTTCTGCCAATTTCCTCATGTTTTCAATTTGTAAAACTTAAATAGGGGAATTTCACCTGCCAATTTCTAAAAAAAAAACATGACTTTTTAATTTTCCCTAAAAGTCAAAACAAAATACACCACAAATCGATATTCTACCCTTGTGAACATTCTCTTTCTTGCACAAAAAGCACTTTAAGTGGTTCCAAATTTCAGACCTCTTGTTTCCATTCTCATCCACCTCATCAATCTCAATCTCCACCTCATCACCATCTGGAGGAGTGTTATCAGTGTTGTTCACATCAGACTCTCGAGGCGGATTTTCACTTGAATTTGAAGGAGCTACTTGTGATGAAGAACAAGGAGTTGAAGAACTTCCTTCCATTTTCTGAAAGAAAAAAAAAGAAAAAAAAACATACAAACACTAATTAGTTTTTGTCAAAGGAATAACAATAAATAATACATTCTAATTTTTGTCAAAGTGAGTCAAGTACTCAAGTCAACTTTCAAATACTCAGAGTGTGTTCTTATCAAAATTCAAACTCAAAATTACTCATGTCACTGAATTACTCAAATAATCAAGGCTAATTACTTAAATAATCAAGGCTAATTACTCAAAATTACCCATAATGAAAATTAAAAACTACCCACTGCATCACCAGTCAAAAAATACCCATTGGATGATAAATGCCTCATCGACAAAGTATTTTACAAGATTTGACTAGCATGAGAATTAATACATGACCAAGCATGAAAAACACTATTGGATGTAAGCTAATAATACATATCAGACATCATAGTGTCTTCTAATCAGTCTTCTAATACACTATTGCTATGCAATGTCTTCTAATCAGTCTAAAGCAAATATTATGAAATTCACTTTATTAGCGCTAATTCATAAACATAGCAGAAAAAGGTGATTTACTAGCTCAATTTTTTCAATTCTCACTACACGCACCAGCAATCAATCTTCCCCAACCCCAAAATCATTACATTCGAAAATCATTTTTGCAACCACTACATTCGAAAATCATTTTTGCAACCAAAATGAGCAGCATCGACAATCGCAACACACACCTCCTTACTCTTTTCATTCAAAATCGAGCTCGACCTAAATCTTACCCAAATTAAATCCTCCAACTGAGCAGAAATTGAGTTATAACAGTAAATCGAAGCAGTTAGTTATAGCAAAATACCTTTGCGGTGGAGACAGTTGTGGCCGATTTGACCCGTGTCCGTGAGCGGGGAGACCATGAGAGAGCGAGAGAGACTAAGAGAAAGAGAGGGAGAGGCGGCCGCCGGAGTAGCGCTGGTCGCCGGTGTGGTCGTGTGTCGGTGTGGATGTGGAGAGGCGAGAGGGTTTTGCGTGTGTAAGTGTAAAGAAAGTGTATTATTTGTAATAATATATATAGTAAAAATATATATTATATATAATAGGGTATCGATCAGATACGGGTAATAGAATTTTCTACCCGACCCCGTACCCGTATCCGATCGGGTACCCGAAAATTCCTTAAATTTGGGTACTCTAACCCGTTTTTCCCCAATTGCTCGGGTAATACCCGATCGGGTCGGGGGCGGGAATAGGGTACCCGAAAAAATGCCCACCCTTAGTTTTTGCTTCATGCAATCTCCTCCCTCAAGGTTATTTCTTTAGTGTAGAATGATGTAGCCTAAGAGCGCTTGTTTTCGTTTATTTCCATCAAAAGAAGAAGAAGAGTAGGGGTGATCATTTACAACGTGCATATATTTTCTCAAAAAATGTGTACAATTGGTTTACGTTCTGAATTACGAAAAGATAATACATGATAAAATCTTAAAACTTAAAATTAAGGTACAACTCTTTAATATATTTGTTTATATTTTATGCCCACTTTTACCTTTTTTTTTTTCTTTTCAAAATAAAACAATTGAATTTGAAAAAAGAAAAAGAAAGGATATTTTGGTAATTGATTGCATTAAATTCAGTACTCTATAGCTATTATATAAAGAAATTCATTGTTATACCAATCTTTTGATTTTCTTATTTGTCTCTCAACACACTATTAAATTTTCTTATTTACTTGGGACATAAATATAATTTGGTTTAGTCATATTATTTTTAAATCATGCCTTACAAAGAAGATTAAGACATATAGACTTTTATCCATGTTTAAGTATAATATTTTTACCATACTAATTATTTAATTATATTTTATTTAATATATATGATTAATCACGTGGAAAACGCGTGTCAACATTTCTAGTTCACTAATAATGAAATTGTGCGAATTTGTAGGATCACATGGGGTTGCCTCTTTATTTCTATACTGTGAATTTGACAATCTGGTAGAACATACATAGGGCAAGATGTGGCAAATAACCCTTGAAATGGTAAACCCACCCCTTCCCATTTATTTTCGTCATTCATTTATAACTTTTAACTTTGAAAATATAAAATAATCTTAATTAAAAAACAAAACTGAAAGTAATCCTAGGAACAAAAGATTTTATTTTAACCTACTGTTGCTAAGAAATATATCAACTTCTCACTGAAATATTCTAAAGTCTTAACTAAAACCATCAATTAAAAAGCTGACAAAAGTTTAACCTCTTTTTTTTTTGTTTGTTGAGTAAAAATTTAACCTTTTTGTATAACCATTGGTAAGAAAAATCACTGTAAAAAGTTGTTAACCTCCATTATCCCCGCTCCGAATTTGGTAAATGTTTTTTCTTACCAAGTCAAAGATTTTCATTATTTTCTGTATTTAACTAATTAATTATAGGTATAATATTTATTTGAGTGGTGTATTTGTAGCCAGCTCACTATATATATGTTATTCAGTTATTCAGACCCTGCACGTCTTTCACTCTTCCTATTTTCGATCTGCCCATCAACAGTTACAGTTTACTCCTTCGGTAAGTTGACTCTTTTAACCACATCAATTCTTGTTATTTACTTTGTTTTAGATCTTGTTGGGCTTGACCCATTTCAGAATTCTGTTAAAGATTCGATCTTGGGGTGTTTTGGTGTGAATTCATGAGCAAGATCATAGCTTTATGTAGCAAAATTGGTTACCTTTGACTCTGTTTTTGTAATAATTTGTTGTTGTTCTGTTATTTGAAGAAGTAAATCAGTATTGTTGAACATCAGATTAGGCTTGAGATCTTGTTTTACTGTACATGGTGTTTACACATGAATGCTATTTGTGTAGTTCCATGAATCTAGGTGTCGTGTCTTTTACGGCGTAATCTCGTAGTTGATTGAATTGTTGATGTGTGGTCTCAAGGTGGTGTTTTGTGTTTCTATCGTTGCAGCTCTGTTTCAGTGTATTTAAGAATGGCAAGCACCAGCAGCCAGAATGGGATCCAGCTTTTGATTGCTGCAGAACAGGAGGCACAGACCATCGTGAATGCCGCTAGAGCTGGTAAAATTGATCGTCCTTGTAAAATGCGGTTTATACTTTCTTTTTTATGATATTAATGAGGAAGAAACCAGTGTCGACGTGTATCGAATGTTGGTAATCTGTATCTTGTGGCTCTATTGGTTGTTATGTTATGTTTGGTGAGAGAGGAACGCAGTGAAAGAGAATACAATACGGAATTGGGGAAGAGTAGTCATATTTTTTGTTTAAAGTTAATCTTGTTGTGTGAGTGTTTAGCATATGTTTTGCATGATCTAATCAATCTATTCCTATAATTAGTGGAAATGGCCCTTAACATAGTTGCATCGTAATTGGGAGATCCAAAAATGTTCTTTACATGGATTCTTGCGACAGGTCGTTTAAATTTTGTTGTGGTGTTCATATGCAGCAAAACAAGCAAGATTGAAGCAGGCGAAAGAGGAGGCTGAGAGTGAAATTGCTGCTTTCCGTGCTCAAATGGAAGCGGAATTTCAGGGGAAAGTTGCAGAGGTAAGACTTCAAAGCTAGAACCTGATAAATTTATGGATGTGGTTCAAATAATTTTGGTGTTCTCTTAAAGTGCTTTAATTTTGTTATTAAGCTCTTTCAGTTTCCATTTCTCTGCTAACACAACATACTGCATAGTTTATTTGATTCAATTTGTTTATAGTTGTAACACTAGTTGAATGGACTCACAGTTTCATAACCTTATTATTGTCACATTCTGTTTATATTTTCTCTAAGCAACTTTTGAATGGCGACCGAATTTACAGCAACGAGATGTATGAGCTTTTAATAGATTTGGTTTAGTTTAGAAAAATCTATTAAACAAATCATGTTGGTTAACGTTTTTCGCTAGTTTGCTATCCAGGCTCACTATTCTCTGATGTTTTCCCGTTTTCTTTTTCTCTCCGTTTTACAGAGCAGTGGAGACTCGGGTGCTAACGTGAAGCGCCTAGAAGTTGAAACAGCTGGTAAGATACAGCATCTGACGGGAGAGTCTTCAAGAATTTCTTCTGATGTTGTCTCTATGCTCTTAAGGCACGTGACTACCGTAAAGAACTAAGATCTTGTTTTGTGACCAAGTATCATTCATGATTCCTTGATTATAGAATATGTGGATCTGATGCTCGTTCCACTTGTACTGATATTTATTTTTTCGTTTCTGAAGCATCCGTCATTGAGTGAATAAATCGATGTAATATTTGGGAAGGGAACCCTGGAGTATTTATTTGTGAGCTCTTTCGAGCTAAATGTGTATTTTGTTCTTGAGGCAGTGTTCTTATTGAATGTACGTGTTCTGAAATTTTATTGCGCATTGCATTCACTGATTCACATATAGCGAGGTGAAAGCACGTTTCAATAAGATTTTTGAACAGTGTCATCGTAATGTTAGCTACAAGATTTGCAAAATTTGCATGAAATCTCTTTACTCTACCGCAAATTATAATTTAAGCCGACTCTATTGATTTGTACTAACTAAATGATTGGATTGCCCCAAACTTATGTTATTTTACAAACATTTTTTGTATCTTACAAGATTAAATTCTGGTAACTTTGAGATAACAATTAGTCGCACAAAAGAGTTCAATAGAATTAGGATTTTGTAAATTATGCACGGTTTAGCATTACACCTATTGTGTAGGAGAGTGCTCCATATTATTTTCTTTGGTAATGTTTTTGTGTCGAAGTGAACTTCCATAGCTTGTTATTTTCATAGTTATCAATTATAATGAATCATCCCTCAAACTACTTTAATCGACAGTCGTGGCATAAACTCAAATGTGGTAAATAGTAAACGAAAAAAGATTGTTGGTCTTGGTCCAATAATTTTCCGTTCATGGTATAAAGAAACAAATATAACAACAAACTCCAGCCTATCAAAACAACCATCCTTATTCTGTAGAGAACTCTTTGACAGCAAGTGGTTCATACCACTGAGGCCCAAATCCAGCAGCTAATCTTGCTGCCTCATTGAAAGGTGGCTTTAGTGGTCCTCTGAAGAACTTCCTCACTGTTGAATGAAACTTCTGAATTACTATTTCATCGTGCGTATCCGAAATAAATTCACCTTCGCAGGATTCGGCGACTAGATCTTTTGACTTGAAACAGAGATACTTAAACCACTTTACTCCAGCAGCACAATGTGTGATCTCCTCCGGGTAAACCACCTTCTCCAATAACTCTGCTGTTTTGTCATCCCCTCCTTTCCTAAAACGAGATATAGTTGTTGGCAGTACGTCGAGCCCTCTAGCCTGAGGGGAAATCTTTAGTGTTAACTAACGGAATGGTGTCCTTAACTAAACCGATATGGAAAACAAGTTCAATCATTGAGAGTTAGTGGAGCAACTTCATTAAAGCTGTTCAGCAAACCCTGCAAACTTCCACCAATGATGCATACAAAACGAAAGAAACCCCTTTTATAGATCTAAAAATAAATGCTTTCCCGTCGGTTTCGATGACATAATAGCTTGCAACAGATCAACCCTAGTGTTAAATTAAATATTTTGTTACAGGGAGAGAAAAGTGTGGACAATACCTCATGAACACAATGCTCAATAGCTAAACGCGCTAACAAGTCCTTCGAAGTAGCAATAGCTGAATCCCAGAGACCATCATGAGCCGGTAATGCTCCATAGAAAGAACCTAGTTGCTTAAGTCTTGATGCAAGCAACGTGAAGTGCCGACCTTCATCTTGAGCCACTTTTACAAAATCAGTGAAGAAATCTCTTGGCATTGATTTTTGTTTACCAAAACGAGCAATTATATCCTATATAAAGGATATAGAATACTTAACAAACAAAGGAATCAACAGTTCAAACTGTTTATTCAGTTCAATCACAAGGCAGATCAATTTTGTTTATTACAATATATGCAAGAGAACTCAAACACTATTCTCCACTCTATCAAATATTGAAAGAAAGGCAAGAGATTCGGAAAAAAAAAAAAAAGAGCTATGGCTGGATAGTTACCGATCACTTTCATAAGCTGAAACTACTAAGGAACATTAAGTGTAAATCCTTGATTCTCATAACTCTACTTTCTCATTATGATTCTACTTATATTTAATCCAATATGTGATACAAAAGATTGACACTATTCAAGAATCCATTACTAATTCATCACATAGAAAATTCTTCTTGGATTGAATCAACCTGGAGTAAATGACCATCGAAATTCTTCACGCCAACTTAGCAGTGTCCAATTTCCTTATCCTTGCTTGATTTATCAAAAGCTTAAATACAAAACCGGGATATGCAGTGCTCAGTCCCTCTCATTTGATGTTAATAGCAAAATCTAACAACTGACTGTCATTACAAGATTACATGCTAACCACAAAGTAAATCTTTCTGTTCGACTATGTGACGAGTTTGTGCTTCAAAATTAGGCTACTCAGCCTAACTATGGTGTTTGCAAACTCTTAAAAAAAGCTATAATCAGCTTTTTATTTGAATAAGTGATTTTGGGGTGTTTGCAAATCAAGCTTTTTGGGTTATACAGCTTTTTTTAAGTTAAAAAACCCCACAATCTTAAAGCTGGTGTGAGGGTGCTTCTAGCTTCTGAACTTCTACTTTTCTACTAGAGTTTGCAAACACCACCTAACTATAACAATTAAACTTTGTTTAACGAAAATAATTGCTCAGAGAAATAGATGATTACCCAAGACAAGTCAATAGCCCAGCTTTCAGTATGAACAAGACTATGCACAATAGCTTGCCTACTCTGCAAACTTCCAGCTTTCCCCAACTTGGGCATCTCACTCGGCGACACCAACCTCACCTGCACACACACATAATCATCACACCAATGAATTAAAAATCCAAACTTTCCAAAAAATTCAAACTTTACGAAGAATCCCACAAACATATAAACAACCCAATAACTTCTTCAAAGGCCTTTTACGTAAAAACATAGAAAAACTTAAATATACGATAACACCGTCATTCAAGCATTTCATCGAACAGTTGGCAGGAGCAGTTTTGGTACTCACATTCTCACCCCGCGAGGGGCGATCTGGTACGGTGAGGTCCACGGAAGCGTCGTAGGGGCGAGTGATGATCCCCTGCAGCCATTTGTTGGCAACTTCATCGCCTAACCGTGCTTTCTCAAATGGGTCCGCAGTGTTCAGCACTCTCAGTGCAGCTTCTACCAGAGTCTCCTCTTCTGCCGTGTTCATTTCTTCCCCTTTTGGAATTATTAAATGACACGCAAATATCCCTAAGATTTAGCTCAAATTTGAAAGCCAAAATTTAACTTATTTGGGATCCATTATCATTAAATGATTTCCAAATTAGGCCGAATTGGAATTTGTTACATTATTATTCTTTTATGGTTTTACTTATTCCAAATTAGACCCCTAAATATTATTTATATTCCAGTCGCAAAAGCTTTATTAAATTTCCTAATATGTTGTTGACGATTTTATCTATGATACACTGACAGCCTCTCACAAAGTAGTGGGCCCCACACATGTGGGGGTCCACACCCCTGTGAGTGCATTGTGCACTACACGCGGTGTAGCATAGATATAATCGTTGTTGACATGGTCTCTATGCTCGTGCAATTTAGATGCGTGTCTGCTTCAAATGGTGAAGGAACCTCTCCAAAATCAATTGAGATAGCTAGCGGGGTTATTACTACTTTTTTAGAATCCTATAATTTAGGAGTCTTAATGTGTACTTTTATCCTAATTCAACTCAATTAAATGATTTTGATCACACATTAATTTTAGTGAATTAAGTATTGATAATGTAGTATTTTATTGGTCATTTCTCTTTTCTACAGAGTTCATGTCTTAAAAGGAAAATATGTGACCTTCAAAATCACATTTCGTATATTTAAGCAAAGGAAAATATGTGACCTTCATAATCACATTTCGTATATTCAACGTCTACTCTTCTTAAGCGTACTAATCATATCTATAATATAATTACAAATTGAACTCTAAAGTAAGGACGATTGTCAATCCGATTACATCACGAAGATCATTTAATTCATCCTCTCATTTAGTTTGCTCACATTTCTAACTACTCGTAATTAACTCGTTTCAGAATTGGCTCGAAAGTCCTATAAATTCTTACATATAATTTCGAATAATTCCTATTTAATTTAGCTAACGAGTAATATATACGTATCATTGCTCGTCTCGTGCATATATCATATATCGTTTTTCTAGATATTAGACATCATTATATATATATATATATATTTATTGAATTAGCACATCTAAGAACTAGTATTGATAAGCATTAAATCCTAATAAATACTTTTGTAACTGTTAAATATCATATACCAACAATACACAATTTGAATTACCTGTAATTTGCCTATTATACATCTAGGAATGAGGTGTCATTGAACAAAATCCCAACACGTCACACGTGCCTAATTTAAGGGGCAAATTCACAATTTCGCAGACTAGTGGGGTCATTTAATCTCCTTAAAGGTTTTGGGGGTTTTACAATTTTGCAATTACACACGACGATGATGATGATGCAGAGTTCGTTCGCCGCTCACCGGCCGGCGGAGTCGACTCACCACCGCCTTATGGAGTTCGTGAAAGCCGCACTCATCAACATATTCGTCTCCCCTTATGCTACCGTACCGTTAATTTCGCATTTTTATTTTTATTTTATTTTTTAGAGTTTATTTATTTATCTTTTATTTTTAAAATGAATATATGTGGATTTTTTTAGGTATGTGATTTGTATTGTGGAAGAGTAGCGGATGAGGAAAAGTGGGACGAAGCTCAAATTGGTCATTACATTGGCATAGGTGATTTGTTGTCTATTTCTTTTTTGTTTTGTCAAAGGTGTTTGCTTTTATTTCTTGAAATGTGCATTGATGTTATTTTATACGTGGCTCGTCGGGCTTTATCCTTTGTGTCGAATCTTGATTAAGTTGTGGAGTTTCTGGTGCAGATGTGGCGACCTCCGGAGTGAGCGAAGTGCGCGAAGCGTGGGAGAGTCAACGAAAGACTTATACTTCTGAGTTTCTAGAGTTTGATCCTTGCATTGTGAGCCTCTTGAGACCCTGTATAATTCATATAATTTGTGTTCATTTGTCGGTTCTTAATGTTTAGCGGCGAGCCGTGAATTCTTTCTATGAAATGCGTTATTGTGATCACGGTTTAAACTTACTTGGAAACAATACTTGGAGATGGATGCTGGTTTGCTGCAGATGAAAGGAAACAAATGTATTAGATAATAGAATATTGTGTTGATTTTTTTCTTGGGGTAAATATTTGTTATCTGGTTTGCTGTTTTGGGAGAAGTAAAATTGAGTTTCTTTTATATGAGTATCTAGTAAGGACCAAAACCTACAACTGGTCATGTTCTTAGGCGCACAGATTGTAGGAGTTGATTCTATGAGGAGATAATTATAACGGAAAAAGCCGAACTTCAATTTTGCTAACGAACTTAACTTCTCCTGCACCTATTACTCATTTTTGCTTTTTCGGTTTGGATTGTTAATAAACTTTTTCTTTTGTTGTGGAGAATCCTATTTTCATCTGTTTTAAACTCTTCGTATTATTTCTGAAGATACCGCATATCCTTGTTTGGCTTTACTTGATCATGTGCCATTTCTCCTATCGTTATCTGAGAGTTGCATGCTTTGTGCA
Organism: Linaria vulgaris; assembly: GCA_948329865.1. Lineage (NCBI taxonomy): Eukaryota > Viridiplantae > Streptophyta > Magnoliopsida > Lamiales > Plantaginaceae > Linaria > Linaria vulgaris. Next base: position 131,900,215 of record OX415249.1, read on the forward strand.
GGAAGACATAAATTTGCATTGGAAGGACAAAGAAAATCAGGCCGATATTGTTTTTTGCATGCAACATTTGCCAGTATGGAGTCTAACCTGTTTTTCATGTGCTAAAAAATATCCATAGATTTAAACTCACAAGATGTACCATGTACTTGCAGTTATGTGTAGAAACTGAGGAGAAAGAGAGGAGACTGTTGAACAATGTAGCAGCTTTGCTGAAGCCAGGAGGTTATTTTCTTGGTATTGCTCCTGATTCATCTGCGATATGGTATGGTATTAAATTGTTAGGTTTTCTTGTTTCATTCTCATGGTTTTCTTGTTTGAAGATCTATTTATATTGGTAATAAGCCTTTTGTGGACGCCTTTCTTCCTTGATATTTCCTGTTACTGTTTTGAGTTATGAGTGAGCACCCAGTTGCGAACCAAGCGGTTCAGAAGTTCAGGTTGGTTTACATGTTCTTACCAATATCATGTTTGTAGGTTACCTAGACGCCTGAATGATTCCCTTGAATTCATATGTTCTGAGTTGAGTTCTATAGTACTGATATTGGCCCTGTCAGCGTCACCTTGACGCCTGAAAATATCAAGAAGCTTTTCGTAGTATTTGTTAAACTATGTGAAATGCATGCATTTGAGTATTTTGTCAGCGTGTATGCTATTACTTTGTTGGTTGCACGAAAGATTTACAGATTACATTTTGATTGTTGTATAACATTTTAGGAACTATCAAGGCTTGGAGAGGAAATTTTGGCGTAAAGTTCGAGATTTTATGTAGCAATTTTTAGTGTTGCCTACAGATTTTGGCATGTCCCTCCACACACCTGATTCTCGTAAAACTCTCTCAGAGTCCTAAGCCCTAAACCCACAATGGGAAAAAAGAATCTAATACGAAATACTTTGTTTCTCAGATCCCACCTGGCTGTTGAATGTGAGAACTACTTTGGTTAGGAGTAGAAGTGACGTAATGCGTGCTTATCTTTTATTAGCTTTTAAGTTAGTGGTTATTGTCATCATCATATTAGGCTAGTCATAATCTCTTTTTCCATTTCCTTTTCTTCTCTTACCACATGCTCTTAATATTATGTCCCATATGCTCCTCAATGCTTGTGTTTATCACTTTATATCTTTTATTTTTTGGTAATTATAATTGTAATATGGTTTTGTAGGGCCAAGTACCAGAAAAATGTTGAAGCATACCACAACAGGAGTACCGGGATGAAGCCTAACATTGTTCCCAACTGCATTAGATCTGAAAGTTACATCATCACTTTTGAAGTTGAGGAGGAGAAGTAATGAATGCAATTTGAGATCATGCTTACTTCTTTATCTTAATGTATTGTTAAAGAATGCTATCTTCAAATATACTCCTTCCTTTTTTAGGTTCCCCTTTTTTGGTAAAAAATACCAGTTAAAATTTTCTGGAGACATGTCTGCTGAAACACATTGCTTAGTCCATTTCCCAAGCTTGATCAGGTTGATGTATTTTATTTTGTTTTTGAGCTATCAGGCTTATGATCTTTATCATTCTTTTGAACATATCAGACGTATATTTGATAATTATGTTCCATAGGTTGGCTAGAGAGGCTGGTCTGGAGTACGTAGAGATACAGAACTTGACTGAATTTTACGATGACAGCAGGTGAAACACTATCTTCAATTTGGTTTCTCTTCTTTCGTCCTGTTTGTTTTATGTAACTCAGGTCGTTGAAAATATCATCTTCTAATGGCTGTCTTATCTGTGTCTAAAAGTGCTGAAAAGCTACATTTCAATTTATGTTTTGGGCACCCAATTTGTCATGCATATAATGTGGTCGGAACTGTAACTCTTCATCGTTTATTCCCCTAGAATTCTAGAAACATCTTATGTATCTATTTTGCTTCACTTTAACACAAATCTGCCCGTGCCTGATCCTCTCTTGAACATCCTACACTCATTCTATACTTTTGGTCTGAGATACTTTGAAATTGTTCAAGTTGTTTATACCATCACGTCATTTGTATTGCCAGTTTCATTATTGAGGTGGATGCTGGGTTTTAAAAGACGAGGTGCTTGTCACTCGCAGTCGGATGAAAAGAGTGGTATCTTAAAAAGTACAAATATGAGTTTTACAGGAAAGGAAACAGACTTTCTAACTGCATATGACCTAGGAGTTGCTGTTATTTGTTTGTTTGTTTGTGTGAAATCTGGCAAATAGGTGATGTTGTTTTTCAGGTGTTAGACTTTTCAAGATGACTCCAGCTTTGATATTATTACGTCATGCTCTGACCTATTTTTTGGTTGCATTTGTCTCTAGAACACAATTGTCAGGCATGCTCATGGATGCTGGTTTTAATCTTGTTGATCCAAGAGGAAGACTTCTTCCCAGATCATACGATATTTTAGGTGATCCATTCTTTTCATACTTGAATATTTCATTTTGTATAAATGAATTTCTGTATTTTAGTGATCTGACGACTTCTATTAACTCATCCATTTGCAGGTTTGTACACCGCATTCGTTTTTCAAAAGCCAGATCCAGATATCACTCCTCCTCTGATGACCCCATTACTGGAAGATGGAAGCCACAGTTATGATGAGGCAAGTTTGTAGTACAAAGAAGCCATGACAAGAGGGAAACTCTTTTTTTTTTTTTTTATCATAAGTTAGTTTTATTTCTCAATTGTTTCTCTATGCCTCTGGCTGGTTCGTTCCGGAGTAGGTTTAATTTCAGAAGTGACTTCTACTTGTTACTTCCATATTTCAGTTGAGGAACTTCTAACTTTCATGTTGATCCCTGGTGGATTTCTTTCTCCTTGTAACCTTCTTGAAGACTCTATTTTCTTGTTTTGTAATAACTTGTTTTATTTTGTTTTTCGCCAGATAGATTGGCAAGGGACTGGGCCACAGATAGATTGGCAAGGGACGGTGAAAAGGGAGGACGAGAAGAATGATTCAGGTACCGGATTGGGTAAGATCACGGAGCAGAAAGGCATACTGGGTCCTGGCCCGGCAGAGTTACGATTTCCAGAAGCTCTTTAATTACGCAGGACTGATGAACAACTGATACTGTATTTGCTTTAGTTAGTAAATTTGGGAAGTGTGGTTTATGTTACTGCAACACAAAAAGGGACCACATTGCTGATAGCACATTTATATGTTGTGTAAATAATTCTTTTCATGAACTGAAGGCAGAGTCTTTATACAAGTAAGTGGAGTAGCTTTGGAAGACTAGTAACAATGTATTTGCTTTCTTTTGTACCTTTTTACTGATGTTTGATTATCATATTATGGATACGAAGGTGATCTTGTCCTTTAAAGTTTAAACAGTTGTTGAGGATTTAGAATTTTGAGGTGAAAGCTGCAAGAAACAAAAATTTGGTATTGGAACTACTCATGTGTTTGACTATTGTCTCTATTGACCTTGTAAAAAAAACGTGAATTTGACTATTGTCTTGCTATGATCAAGGCATGGAATACTGGGAACCCATTTTGCATTAAAAACATCAAAACACCTGTTCTTATCACCCCACCAAAGGTGACAAAATAATAATGTAGACCAAGGTCTTATGCAAAAACTAAAGATCAAAGGTTTGTCAGAGGTTATTGTAATATATCCCAAATTATCATCTTTAGAAGCACAATGTGCTACTAACGGCAGAGCGTTTGAATCGAGTTTGTTGACTACTTCAACCTCAAACTTATAGAAGTTGAGACAAGCTGATACTTGGAAATAATAGTAATTTGCAAATAGAATGAAACAAAGTAAAATGGCTTTGATGAGAGAAGTCATTTTTAACTGTTGAGACTAATGTGATATTTGATTTGAGTGTGTGATATTTATTTATATTAGTTGGTACAACTACCTCGTTTAAGAAGAGGTAGGTTTCAGGTTCAACCACTTCTAATAAGAGAATGTTGTGTAGAATTTCCTCAGCGTTCCTCCTATTAATAGTGGTATTTTGACTAGTTCCTGTAATCGAGCACATATGTAGTTATTGCAGAGCGAAAAGGAGTTGGCCTAAAAAACATGACAAATTGGTACGATAATTGCCAGTTTTCTACATTACGAGCTAATTGCAAAATGTGCCGTGTTACGTACCGTGTTATGCATAAAGGAGGTAACTTGCAAAATCCCTTTTTTAGAAGAGCAATAGCCAGTAAAATAAAATAAGGAACTAAGTGGGGAAAGTATCGTGACAACACCTCCTATAGAAATAAATCATTGTTTTGAATCGACTTTTAGAATTTTAAAGAAGATGAAAGAGCATAGAGGACTGTTTTTTTTTCTTCCTTTAGTTCCTAACTAACTCCCCCCCCCCCCCCCCCCCCCCTCCCTATAATATATTTTACGATAACTTTATCACTAAAAATTGATTCTTACACATTAAATTTGTATCAGATAAATATTTATACTATAAACTATTTTACAACTTTCTTAAATCGGTTTGAAATTGCATGAAAGCATTATAAAATAGACAATTTACATATATACGTTTTTATATATCTAAAACCTAACATCTTCTTCAAGAAACCTAAAAAAGATACATATAATTCAATTTAAACAATAATAATTCTTTATGCATCAAATAAATACAACAAACATCAACTTTCTTTTATTAGAACCTGAAATTAATTGAGTGTAGTAGTAGTAGGAAGATCTTTTTTTTTCTTCTTTTTCCTTTTTCCTGACTTTACAACACCAAACTACAATTTCTACCAATTAACACAATACATTAGTTAATTTTCAATACGGCATAACATCTGGATAGTTCTTACAAATAAATCTATATACAAAAGGGTCATCCCAACCCAAGATACTAAAATGCTACTATGCTAGCTAGCTAGTACAGTCTACTATAGAAAATCTTCGACGAGTGTACAACTTTATATTAGACGCTACTATAATATTCCTTTTTAAAGGTCAACACGCCCTTCACGTGCATGCTGTAAATCTTTTTGTTACGGCTGTCACGTGCCAGCTTTTGATAATTGGGTGGCGGTGGAATTCGAACCCTGGACCTCTTGTTGCCTAGGCTCTGATACCATATTAATTTTGTCATCTCATCTAAAAACTTAAGTTTTTAGAGTGATCATGCATTTATTTATTTGTATATAATCTCCAACAATGTGTGTGGATTTGAAGATTATTGTCGTTGTAAGACTGTGTTTCTATTGTTTACATGTTCTTTGATTAAAATCCTATACACACTACAAATAAAATTACATAATCGGCATATCCCCGTCATACTTCTTGGTCAATTCTTGTGGAGGATAGCGTTTACAAAAATAAATACCATTGGAATCTACGCAACAAGAGCTACGAAATTGTGATATCAAATCACAGTTTCGGAATGTCAATTTTCAAATGAAAATTTACAGAATTCAGGAAACAGAACTCTGAGCTTTGATACCACTTTGTTGGGGTTGGAAGATTCTTCATTCAACGCTAGAAGGAATTACAATAAGAGGAGAATCGGTCACACTCAACTATTAGTCTATTACAAAAAAAACAACCCTCAAAACTCTCGTTTATACGCAACGCCATTTTTCTCTCTTTTACTCTCTCTGTATGTATTTATGTTTTTCTCTTGTTGTTTTTTTTCTTCATTGTTAAGTGATTATTATAGCACAAAGAGAGAATGGTGGAATGTCAAAATCCTGCCATCACCATCTAGCTGAATGTGTCGAGTCATGAATCACCTGCATTCGGTTGGTGGCTGGCAAATTTGACGAACGGAAAGGGGTGGAGACTGGAGAGACTATTCTCTCTTGAGAGAGAAAGTCCAAAAAAATATAATTTGTATAGTATGATGTTGAATATATATATTAATATATTATGAATATATAACTCAAGAAGATTAACATAAATAAGGATTATGATCAGTGTAAGCAATTAGCCTAAGAGATACAGTAATGTATTAAACATATAAATAGAATGCTTAATTACACACAATAAATGATTTTAATTAGAAAATTGTTACTAAGCTAGCTTATGGTGGAAAATATTAAAAGATGAAAAATTTTACCAAATTATACAAATTTTCAAAGATATATCATATTCAGTATTTATGCAAATGAGTTAATGATTCCGATTATATTCTGTTCCTATAAAGATATCAAACCAATTCCAATAAAGTGAATGTATATCTTTGTATTTTTGTTAGCCTAGTAATAAGGAACTGGAAATGGAATGTGACATGGTTGATAAATGAGAAAGGTAAAATAGACAATATTAGAGACATTGATTCGTTTTGCTGTGGATATATCTTATTCGTAAATTATAATGCAGTATTAAATTAAAAGATGTTTGTTTTTAGGAAATAGGTAGCTGAAGAAGAGCATAATAAAAGATGATATGTAAGAACTAAGACAGCAAATAAAATAAGCAAAAACAAGAAACATCATAACGAGGAGTCTGAAAATCATACATTAAATAGAAGAAAGTCAGCAAACACCAAACAAGTGAAATCCATACAACTGAAGATGAAAATGCTTAAATAGTATCCACCAACATAACAGAATACTACCGAATTGTTTGAGCAGTACCAGATCATTTGCTTGTATATGTCAATGATGACCCTTTGCTAACCCTTGCTTGCCACTTCCCTCACATTTCCATGAACGGTCGTTTGCCGGTTGGGCACCCAATAAAATCCACCAATTGTTTCTCTAAGACCTTTATGTTCTCATCAATGACCACTAGGAGTTTATCGCGCGAGTTCTTTATGGCATTCTGTTGTTCCACAATATGATTATAGCCCAAGTTCCTTATGGCAACATGTTGTTCCAAACGGAGCATATTAATACGATTTCAATCTTTATACTTACAAACCCCTCTGAATACAAAGACAATAAAAAAAAACCTCAAGAGTAAAGTAGATTATAAACAATAAGCAGTTAAGGTAAATAAAATCACAACATGAACAAAAGAGCATTAACGGGAAAATATTCGATTAAACTCTACAAATGAAAATTATTAAAGCAATTAAAAACTTACAACGAGAATCTGATATATATATATATATATATATATATCTGCTTATATCAATGTTCCGAGAGACTACCCTTGAGCAAAACACTTTCAGGGTTATAGTTGGGGAAAATACTCTTCATCAATATGTTTGCCGCCAAAGCTATTTTCAGGTCAATGTTTATGCCGCGGGGCATTTTCTTCATCTGTTCAATTTGAATGGGACTCACTACTACAAATTGTGCATATGGGAACCGATCAATGGGAACTAAAATTTAAAATCCGATTCCCAATTAAAGTCATTGAAACTGAAAAATTAGTTTCTATTTGGAATAAGAAAAATAAAAAAAATAATATGGTCAAATAAGGTTGGAAACGAAAAAAATGGTTCCCGCGTGGCATTGGAACCGAAAATTTGGTTGCCACATGGGAACCAATTATTCGGTACCCTTTTCAAAAATGGGTACCGAAATTTCGGTACACATTTAATTTATTTTTTTATTAAACTGGTTACTGAAATTTCGGTACCCAACTATTTTGTTTTTTAAAAATGAGTACCAAACTTTTGGTACCCATTTTCCAAACAAAACACATACTTTGACACACATAGCTACCTCCACTCCCGTCGTGTGCCACCACACCGGCCGTTTCTTCACCAAATAACACCGGTAAATTATTCTACACCTCATGAAAATCATTTTGACATACAGTATGCCTATTTTTCATGTCATTCAATTTTTGTCTAATTTGCCCGTTTTTGATTTCTCGATTTTCATTTGTTTATTATGTTTAGATTACTTGTTAGATTGTTGTTTAAATGACATTGCTAGTATTTTTGTAGATGTTCAAGTTGTTACCAAAAGTTTAGGGGTTAGATTTGTTAGTTAGAGTAATGTTGGGGGTAACATTGTAATGTTGAGAAACATTAGGATAGAAAGTGATAGTTTAGGTTCTTTAGGACCCGAATGTAGAGATTGAACTTTGTTTAGGGTGGAAAATATAGTTTTGCAGAATTTTAGTGTAGAATTGTATTTTTTAGAACTTGTATTTGGGCGTTACTGTGATTATTTAGCCATTTATGCGTTTATAGTCTATTTATTGTATTAATATTGAATGGTAGAAATTTAGGTTAGTTTGGGGTGAAAATGTATTTTTTTTAAGTATTCGGTAGACTTATAATTTTTAAAAGATGCATTTGGGCCTTTATTGCAATTTTTTTTACTATTTTCGGGGTATAAAGTATAATTACTTGTTTAAGTATGATTGAACATTGGTTGGGGTGAAAAATATAGTTTGCAAAACTTTTGGGTAGATTTATAATTTTTAATAAAATGTATATCGGCGTTAGTGCAATTATTTTGTGAGTTAGGGGTTTATAGTGTAATTAAATGTATTAGTATTCAATTGTAGAGATTGAAGTTAGTTTAGGGTAAAAATGTAGTTTTGTTAAAGTTTTTTGGTATAATTGTAATTTTTAGAGGATGTATTTGGTCTTTTATTTCAAATTTTTAATGTTTAGTACAACATGCTAAATATCTCAAGATTTGATGTAGATTATTTGAAAAAAAGATGAGTATTTTTTCAAGTGTACTGGGATTTAATGACAGACGTTCTTTTTACATTTAGTGATGGATCGAGATCATTTGGAGATATTGATTTTGTTAGTTATTTGGGCTCCTTAAGAAAACATCTAATGAGAAAGTTACTTGTTGCTACCAACTTTCGAAACCATTACCTATGAAATGTAATGGTAACTGTATTACTATTGCACAATGACCACAATTGCATATACTTATAGAGCGGACCGTCAGGCCCTAAGGGGTCAAGCTTTGACAATAATACTTAATCCGATGAAACGGACTACCGAAAGCATGGGCAAGCTGGAAGACCGAGAACGAGTTAAAGCAATCTCAGCGGGAGGTGGTTGAAGCATTTCGGAATCCCCAGGCATCGGGACGTCGTCTACTCTAGTGGTTGAGGATTTTTACGAGCGGCCACACTTCCGCCTGATCCGGTGAGTAGAAGCCAGCATCATTCAGCCAGCAGTGAGCCATGCACGCAAAGTGATGAATAACGCGCATGAAGCATGCATAAGCGTCCCACACTTTGGTTGACCGATCCAACAACATGACTTCTAGGGCAGCTCTGAACTTTTTCTAACACTTATGCTCTATCATGTAAATAGTCTAACTCTAGATTCGTTCTTGCATATAATAATATAGAATTCTCTAGAGCGTAGCCAACTCATTTTATTTTAAGAAGAGTGTAGAATATTTCTTTAGCTTTTAGAGTCGTTAGATCAAATTAATTTAGGTGGTTCATTGAGCTCAACTCCTTGAATATATACCCATGACTTTCACTTATACACCGAAGATCCTATAAATAGATAGATGACACCATTCATGCCACCAACTTCGACTACCATGTTGCATAAAAGAATCCTCTCTTCCATCTTTAGTAACAAAACGAAGGGAAACAAATAAGTTATACTACATATTCAAATGCTCTTTAACCAAAAATATTCCTAAGAAGTTCTAAGACAACGTACCGTTAAACCATCTATAGTTGTACCAAAAAAATCATAACATTTATTAGTCGTGTCATTGACTGTCATTTCCCCATTAATATATTATAAAGAAAATAAAAGCAATTTAGTGATAATAAGATATATAGTTATTTTAATAATAAGATCATTTGGAAGCAAGTAATTGGGCATTCTTCCATGCAACACAATTCTAAAGGTTGCGGGTGTCTGCACATAAAAAATGTTTAAACCACATATAAAAAATTTAATCATTAGAAACTCCTAATGAGAGTTAAGCACTTAAAATACCTTAGTTAAATATCTGTCGGTGCCCATTATTATTGTTGCCTCTCCTGGTGAAACCCCCATGGCAAATTGGTCAAACGCTCCAAAGGAACAACAGTTGAAATCTATACGAAACAAGACCTACATGTAGTCAACAAGGAAATAAGAAAAAAGATATTGATAACCAAATATAATCTACTAATTGAAATATTTACTTCTCCACGCTTGCAAGCATCTTTTGGCAAATTTGAGATGACCAACACCTGTCAACTTGGCATCCTTCTGGTATAAGCATGGATAATAGCATCCTTATTGATTAACGACTACAAGCTTTTCTTTGTCCAAAACATAGAATTCGCAAATCACTAAGTTCGAAGATAACACACACGAAAAAAGAAAAACACAAAAATAAAACTGTATTACAAAATAAAATACCAACTCTAATCACATAGCTACACACTCCAGTGAAACAACAAAAGAAAACTCAATGTACCAAAAATATAAGATTTTTAAAACATAAATCAAAGACAATGTATTTAAAAATAAATCCAAGATTTTCACCTTCTTGATGTACCAAATACCGAGTATTGATCAAGCATCATCTCAACCGTTCCTCTCACAATAAGTTGCACACTTCCTTAGTAAATTTTCAGTTTAAACATCATTATAATTTCCTTATCAATATAACAAGCAAGTAAATTGGCTTTAGTTATCCCATATAACCATTTTTTCTTTTTCATACTTTATCTTGTTGAATAAACTGAATAATCAAGTTGACAAGCTTAGTTGGAGTTCGACTCAACCCCATTTAGATCAAGATTAGAATCCCTACAACGTTTCATGCCAACATAATCTCAAACGATAGAGGTACAACCTCTATAAATCTGATTTTTTTACACGAAAGACGTAACTTGGTAATCTCTTCTCTGTTGGAGGTCTGCATTGGGTAGTCCATTTGCAAGAGTTGAAGAATCAGTTGTTGAGTGTAATGAGTTGATACGCGAGGCACGTCAAATTTTGCCCATCATTCTCTGATTTGGCTTTGCGTGCCACATGTTTCTCCTATACATTCATGTGTTGGAAATTTCACTTTTAAATGGGTCGTGGATATGATAACTTCAAACGCTTGGATTGTTGGGTGGCCGCAAATGATGTTGTAGGGCTCAATTGAGGCCTCTAGGATTTGAAAAAGGACGTCCCTTTGGAAGCAAATAATTGAGCATTCTTTCATGCAACACAATCCTAAACGTTGCGGGTGTCTGCACATAAAAGATGTTTAAACCGCATATATAAAAAATTTAACATTAGAAACACCTAATGATAGTTAAGCAATTAAAATACCTTATTTAAATATATGTCGGTGCCCATTATTATTGCTGTCTCTCCTCGTGAAACCCCCATGGCAAATTGGTCAAACGCTCCAATGGAACAACAGTTGAAATCTGTACGACACAAGACATACGTGTAGTCAACAAGGAAATAAGAAAAAAGATATTGATAACCAAATATAATCTACAAATTGAAAATATTTACCTCTCCACGCTTGCATAAGCCTCTTTTGGCAAATTTGCGATGACCAACACCTCTGAACTTGGCATCTTTATGGTATAAGCGTGGATAATAGCGTCCTCCCTGATTAACAACTACAAGCTTTTCTTTGTCCAAAACGTAGAATTCGCAAATCACTAAGTTCAAAGATAACACACACGGAAAAAAACACAAAAATAAGACCTTATTAGCAAATAAAATACAAACTCTACCACATAGCTCCAAACCCCAGTGAAACAACAAAAAAGGAAACTCAATTTACCAAAAAGATAAGATTTTTAAACATACATCCAAGATAAGATTCTTAAACATAAATCCAAGATTTTCACCGTCTTGATGTACCAAATACCGAGTATTGATCAGGCATCATCTCAACTGTTCCTCTCACCATAGATTCTACAGATCCTTTATAAATTTTCAGTTTAAACATCATTATAATTTTCTTATCAATATAACAAGCAAGTAAATTGGCTTTAGTATCCCATATAACCAATTTTTCTTTTTCATACTTTTATCTTGTTGAATAAAACAGAATAATCAAGTTGACAAGCTTAGTTGGAGTTCGACTCAACCCCATTTAGGTCAAGATTAGAATTCCTACAATGTTTCATGCGAACATAATCTTAAACGGTAGTGAAGAAAAATGAAATACTTCTCTGATACATAAAAGAAATTATATTGCTGAATATTTTTTGTTTTTATTGTTTTTAAAGCGTGAACACTTAGGCTCTACATTTCTAGTATTTATATACAACTGTATCTACTATAACATGGTAAGATTGCATGGAATCAGTATACAACTTGTTTATATAAATTTCCTTATTAACCATCATCATCTTAATTGTTGATTTTCTTCCCGTTGGTGATTCCAAACATCACTCAGTTTTCCTTCACTAATTAAGTCAGATTATGATGATCTTCAGCAACATCTTTTTCTTTATTAGGATTGGTAAGAATGGCAAGATATTATTTCTTTATTGAGTCTGATTATGATGATCTTCAGCAGCATCGTTTCCTTTATTATAATTTGTAAGAATGGCAGGATGTATATTTCTAATATCCTCCCGCAAACTGAGCCGTCAGTGGAGGCAAAGTTTGTTGCGAAAATATTGGAGAGATGTTTTTGACATTGGTTTTGGGAATAGGTCCGCGACTTGCTGCTCCGAGGATATATGGCGAGTGATAAGAAGTCCTTGTGCAACACGTTCTCGTACAAAGTGGTAATCCAACTCGATATGTTTGCTCCGAGCATGGAACACTGGATTTACCGTCATGTGAAGAGCACTAAGATTGTCGCAATAGAGTTGTGGAGGTGAAGACAATGTAATCCCAAGATCTTTGAGAATGAAGGAGATCCATGTAAGTTCAGCAGCGGTATTGGCCATTGCACGATGTTCAGCTTCAGTGCTTGATCTTGAAAACGTATGCTATTTTTTTGCACACCACGAGATAAGATTTTGACCGAGAAAAATGCAATAACCAGTAGTTGAGCGTCGTGTCGTAGGGCATCCGGCCCAATCAGCATCTGAAAAGGCAAATAGATCAAGTGTAGTATTTGAAGAGAAACGTAATCCTATTTCAATTGTTCCTTTAACATACCATAAAATACGACGAGCCATTTTGAGATGTATTAAAGTGGGCTCATGCATAAATTGAGATACATAATTAACGCTATAAGAAAGATCAGGACGAGTAAGAGTAAGATACTGTAAAGCGCCAACAATTCCTCTATAGTAGCTTGGATCATCTAATGGAGTATTATTGTTTGATGTTTTTCTTTTTGTTTCAAGCGGAGTACTCATTGGTTTACAGTCAGTCATACCAGAACGCTCAAGTATGGTAAGTGCATAATGAGATTGTGATAAATGAAGACCTCCTCGTGATGTCGTGATTTCGATCCCAAGGAAGTGATGAAGGGGCCCGAGATCTTTCATATCAAACTCCTTGCCTAACAAATTAATAAATGTTGAAACAAATGTGGGATTTGATCCCGTGAGCAACATATCATCAACATACAAAAGTAAAAACAAAGAGCCATGATCAGAATGTAAGGTGAATAGTGAAGGATCAGCCAAACTACATGAGAAACCATATTTAATAAGAAATGTACTAAAACGATCAAACCAAGCGCGTGGTGCTTGTTTCAATCCGTAAAGTGCTCGTTGTAGCTTGCAAACATACGTTGGATGTTGAGGATCCTTCATTCCAGGTGGTTGTTCCATATACAAGTCTTCATTGATGAAACCATGTAAAAAAGCATTTTTTACATCAAGTTGACGAATAGACCAATTTTTAACAAGAGCTATTGTAATTAGTAAGCGAATTGTTCCGGGTTTTATAAATGGGGAAAAGGTTTCATTATAGTCGATTCCATCAATTTGATGATATCCTTTGGCGACTAGACGTGCTTTAAGTCGATCTAAGGAACCATTTGATTTGAGTTTTGTTTTAAACACCCATTTAGAGCCAATAATATTCATATCAGGTGTGCGAGGAACTAGTTTCCATGTTTCGTTTTTGTGAAGGGCATCCAACTCCTCGTTCATGGCTGATTTCCATCCGGGGTGAGACAATGCAACTTTAAAATTATAAGGTTCACGGGGTATAGTAGAAGATGAAACTATAGTTAAGGCGTATTTTGGATTTGGTTTTACTACTCCTAGCCGAGATCGTGTAACCATAGAATGACCTTGAGGTGATGGTGGACTAAGAGTCTGATGTGATGGATCAAATTGTTCATTTATATTTTCTAAAGCTAAGCTATTATTTGAATCAGAGTGTTCAACCCCACGAGGTTCTAAAAAAGGCAACGGATTGGACGACTCTATAGTATCTAAAGAGTCAACAAAAGTATTTCCCGTGGTGCAGTTTGGTTCACATGACAAAGAGGATTGATCTAATAACTGATCAGTACTTGAAATATTATGATCTCTAACAGAAGTATCAATAGGTAACAATAGACTTGTACATGGAGGTGAAGTAGAGGATGGACTAACCCCTGTAGCAGTGGTAGTGTTAGCATGTGATAACCATGAATCAAAAATATTAACTACATGTGATTGACTTGTTGGCCTGCATGGTTCAACACTACATTTATATGGGAAGATTAATTCATCAAACATAACATGAGGAGAAATAAAATATTTCTTACTTGAAGGATGAAAACATTTATACGCTTTATGTTTTTCACTATAGCCAACAAAAACACAAATAACTGTTTTAGGATCAAATTTATGTTTTCTTGTATCCCATGTGTAAGGATAGCATTTAGAACCGAATATTCGAAGTGATGAATAATTTGGATGTGTAAGGATGGCATTTATATCATGCCATTCTTACAAATCATAATAAAGGAAACGATGTTGCTGAAGATCATCATAATCAGACTCAATAAAGAAATACATATCTTGCCATTCTTACCAATCCTAATAAAGGAAAAGATGTTGCTGAAGATCATCATAATCTGACTCAATTAGTGAAGGAAAACTGAGTGATGTTTGGAATCACCAACGGGAAGAAAATCAACAATTAAAATGATGATGGTTAATAAGGAAATTTATGTAAACAAGTTGTATACTGATTTCATGCAATCTTACCATGTTATAGTAGATACAATTGTATATAAATACTAGAAATGTAGAGCCTAAGTGTTCACAATGGCTCTGGTACTATGAAGAAAAATAAAATGCTTCTCTGATACATAAAAGAAATTATATTGTTGAATCTTTTTTGTTTTTATTGTTTTTAAAGCGTGAACACTTAGGCTCTACATTTCTAGTATTTATATACAACTGTATCTACTATAACATGGTAAGATTGCATGAAATCAGTATACAACTTGTTTACATAAATTTCCTTATTAACCATCATCATCTTAATTGTTGATTTTCTTCCCGTTGGTGATTCCAAACATCACTCAGTTTTCCTTCACTAATTGAGTCAGATTATGATGATCTTCAACAACATCTTTTCCTTTATTAGGATTGGTAAGAATGGCAAGATATGTATTTCTTTATTGAGTCTGATTATGATGATCTTCAGCAGCATCGTTTCCTTTATTATGATTTGTAAGAATGGCAGGATATATATTTCTAATAGGTAGAGGTACAACCTTTATAAATCTGATTTTCTTACACGAAAGAAGTAACTTGGTAATCTATTCTCTATTGGAGGTCTGCATCGGGTATTCCTCTTGCAAGAGTTGAAGTATCTGTTGTGGAGTCTAATGAGTTGATACGCGGGGCACGTTAAATTTTGCCCATCGTTCTCTAATTTTCCTTTGCGTGCCACGGGCTTCTTCTATACATTCATGTGTGGGAAATTTCACTTTGAGGTGGGTCGTGGATATAATACCTTTAAACGTTTGGATCGTTGGGTGGCAGCAAATGATTTAGTATGGCTCAATTGGGGCCTCTAGGATTTGTAAAAGGACGTCTTATGTCCTATGGTACCTGCCTAATGGTTGAGAGTGTACGAAAAATAGCTTCACAACATGTTTTACATGGCTTTTTGTTTGGTGCCGGAAAGGGAACGGTCGCTGGTGGACTTTTGTGGAGAATGGATGTGAAGAAAAAATATGCGTATGCATTGTGTTATTATTTTTTTAAGGGCTAAAATATTGTTGAAGACAAATATGAGAGATGAGGGGAAATTGAATTTTGAGGGCGATAGGTAGAGAGAGAAAGATGAAAAAAATGATGAGGGAGTGTTACTAATACTGAAAATGGTATCAACTCATTTGCCACATGGGTGTGTTGGTGGTAGTGCAATAGTACCGTGACCTGGTAGTGGTAGAATTGGAATGAAACCCGCATGAGATTATAGTTATCATGAATAGCAGCGATATACTTAATGTCTATATGTACAAACGCCAAATTAATCGTTTATTATTTTTTTATAGTTTACCACTAAGAGTCCTCTTGATTTTTGTAAGTTAACTATTATTTTCTAAACCATTTATAACTTTCATAAAGTAATCTTACGCCCCTTAATTTTTCTTCTAACAATTAAGAGAGAAAGTTACAGAACATTGTATTAATTGATTATCTTTCCAACCAATATTGAATAATCTTGTAAACTTGGAAGAAACGAGCACCCAACAACAAACAAATTATTAATTGATTATCTTTCCAACCAATATTGAATAATCTTGTAAACTTGGAAGAAACGAGCACCCAACAACAAACAAATTATAGGGCCGGTATTACATGGAGCAAAACAATTTACAAGTTTACATAATTTCCTCGGAAAGAGAATTGGGATACTTGTAGCTTATGTTTTTTAAAGTTATAGGATGTTAGTTTTTTTCTCTCAAATATTTATGATCTATATGTTTAATGTTGATGAATGATAAGTTAAAGTATTATGTTATTGGAATGTTATTATGCATCTATGTCCAACAAATTAATTATGCATCTATGTCCATGGAATGTTATTTTTGTACACATACATTTTGGTTGAAAGTTTAAAAAGTTATACGATATTTTGGGAATAAGAGAGAAAAACTATTAAAAAAGTGTTGTGTGTTTGAATGTCAAAATGCCATAATAAGAAATAGAAAAAATAAATGTTATGCATTAATCATTGAAATGTAGAAGTAAAATATAATTATTAAGAAGATTAGGCCATAACGTAAGTTTTAAGGAAGTACAAGAAAAGTTGTTAAAATAAAGAAAAAAAACAAAATTAGAGGGTAACCGATTGAACATGTTGTAGGTTTTTTTTTTTTTTTTTGGGTTACAAGAAAATGAGAAGAACCGTTAATTTCACATTTCAAAGGCAACACCAGTCCTATCGGCTAGTAGCATGAATTCTAGGCCGATTGGAGGATCCATCAATTTCTATCGATTGAACATGTTGTAGGTTATTGAAATTACGCATGAATTGATACAGTTGGGCAGACTTGTAGATACGACAATTTTGAGAATTCTTTTTGTTCCAGAGCTAGGGTGATCAGATTTTTTTCCTCTCAAGAGCTTTTTAATTAAAGCCAACCCACAACTTTCCTTATTGGATAGAATAACTAGTAGTTAAATTCTCCTTGAATTAATTTTCAATATATTATAGTAGTCACACAACTTCCTTTTATAGGACATTTTTACCTTATTCTTTTAAGAAATTCAAAAAATTGAAAAAAAATTCCATAGCAAGGCACACAACTAGCTACTGGAAACTAAGTACCACTCTAGTACTACTTTAGGAATTAGGACTTTCTAAGAGGAATATTTGACGTCGTTTATGTTAACCACTTTTCAAATATCTATGTTGACATTTAGCAGAAAACGTCCTATATGTTGCCATAATTTTTATTTTATGTCCTTCTCCGCCGGAATCCGGTGGATTTAATGAAAATCTATCACTGGACGTCCTATATGTTGGCATAATTTTTGTTTTTCGTCCTTCTCTGCCACAGTTCAGTGGACTTAATTTCTCACTGAACGTCCTATATGTTTACATAATTTTTATTTTTCGTCCTTCTCCACCGGAATTTGTCGAAGAATGACGAAAAATGAAAATTATGCTATGATATAATGGTTCAAAAACCTCCATGTGATTTAAAAAACATGCACGAAACCCCTTTGTGGTTCAAAAACTGCACCAAACCCTCATTTGGTTTCAAATAGCTAATTATGGGTATTGGGTTATGTAGGATGCATATCTTTTCCAATATTCCCTAATTGAAATCCATGCAAAAGTATTTAAATGTTAAAAATAATCTAATCTTAATGGATTTTGTGAGAAAACTAACTATCTTCGTGTTCTTCACTTAGAAAGACTAAAAATTTCCTAGTTTACACATAAGTCTCTAATTGAATGTACAAATCTAGACGTCCACGGCCGTTGAGTAAGATTTGAACAATGTGTTATTCTGAAAATTAGAATTGTAATTAAATCATGAAAATTAGTTAATGATATTAACTTTTTAAATTGTGCAATAAAAAAACCTGATTCAAAATGGCATGATGAAATTAATGGTAAAAACTGTGGTCAAATTGAGAATTTATTCATTTTCACATGGGGTCAACAAGAAGCTTAACAACCAAATCCAATACTAAATAAAATTAGAAGCACGTGCATAAATATAGAGATAAACGCTTTCAAAAACATCCTTTGTGGTTCAAAAACTGCACAAAATCTTCATTTGGTTTCAAAAATCTTGCAGAAAATCCCATTCGTTAATTTTCAACTAATTAACTTCATTACTTTTCTATCAAATGACTAAATTATCTTTATTTTATTTATGATTTATATATAATACATATCTTATAAATAAATTTATATTTGTAAAATAATTTATTTATTTTTGTAAAAGAATATCAAAAAATATTTTTTATCACGTAAAATTGTTAAAAAAAAAAAAAAAAAATTTTATAAAAAATAAATAAAAAAAAGGGATTCCGTGCAAGGTTTCTCAAACCACAAGGGGGTTCCGTGCAGATTTTCAAGGCATATTCTGAAAAGAAAATGATAATGTACATCCATACTAATGGCATGGTGCAATCAAAGTTGAAATTAAAATTATAGAAAAGACCACATATAACTCATTTCCAATGTGTCTTGGTAGAAATAACAAAGTGGTTGTGCCACCATATTATGCATCGACTGAACCTAATAATTTTTCCTCTAATAATATCCCAAAGATCGAAATGGATGTGGAAGCATGGCTTCATGACAACATGATTACAAGCCAAATTTTTGAGAGCCACAATTTACAAATAGAACATCGCTTTTGCAATGCGGTGTTATAGTAGACACATATAGGGGGGAGCTAGTACTTAACGACAATGCGTGATAAATATATTTTAAAGAAAATATCCGGGTCAAGAAATCTTTATTTAATTCAAGGAGTTTGCCATGTGTAACCTCATAAATTGAACCAGTGTCACTTCACGAGATCTTCCGTACGAGATCTTCCGTATACAACAAGAAGAGTAGGACAAACCGATCAATACATGTGATCGAATTAAGAGATAACTTGAGAACAAACATATATCATAATCATCAAAGCGCTAGCCTACAATCTACATGTACAAATCCTCCCTAAACTATTGTTTACTCGCACAAAGCATCCGTCGAAGCTGAAAAATTTACGCAAAAATAAAATACCGTATACATAATTTCGTTAGATTTTTTTTTAGGGATTTCCATAATAGATCATGCCATTTTCCTAACACAAGAAGTGGCCTGTACAATTAACTCGCTAATACACCCTTTTGAAATACAATTCATCTAATTTATGTTTTCTCTAATCTTTAGTTACCCTATATATGGTGTATATCAATAAAATCTAATAGGTGATCCTGTATGAGGGAAGATAATTGGATACAATTTCCCTCTCTAAAGAATAAATAAATTGTCAAAAAGTAAAGAAGACATAAATATCATATATGATATATGCAATGATATATGTCATGGTGGAATGAGGAAGTGAAGGCGGCTATCAAGGCCAAACGGGATTGCTACAGGGATTTGAAGAAGAACCATGATGGAGCAAGCTTTGAAAAGTATAAGCTAGCTAGGAAAGAGGCAAAGAAAGCTGTTGGACTAGCGCGAGAGGCTGTGTACAAGGAAATTTATGAGAAGAGGGATAGCAAGGAGGTCGAGAAGGATATATACAAAATTGCTCGCATTAGAGAGAGGAAGACTAGAGACCTAGGTGCAGTGAAATGCATCAAAGATGAAGGTCAGTCTGTCTTAGTGCGTGAGGACCAGGTCAAAGCACGATGGAGGGAGTACTTCGAGGGCCTGTTCAATGGAGGCCCCACCCAAGTAGTGGGTGACATCTCACAGTCCCCTCAAGATCTGAACCGCAATTTTATGCGCCGTATTAGAAGGTCGGAAGTCAAAGATGCTTTGAAGAGGATGAAGACTCGAAAAGCCGTTGGTCCAGATGGTATCCCTATCGAGGCTTGGAGAAGCATGGGAGAGATAGGGGTGACCTGGTTGACGGACCTCTTTAACAAAATATGGCGAACAAATAAAATACCAGAAGAGTGGAGGAAGAGTACGCTAATACCTCTTTATAAGAACAAGGGCGATGTCCAAAACTGTTCTAACTATCGTGGGATAAAGCTTATGTCTCATACCATGAAGCTATGGGAGAGGGTGATCGAACACCGATTGAGACAAATTGTTTCCATATCTGAGAACCAATTTGGATTTATGCCCGGAAGGTCGACCATAGAGGCCATCCATTTGATTCGTCAGCTCATTGAACGCTTTCGAGAGAAGAGTAGAGATTTGCATATGATCTTTATCGACTTAGAGAAAGCATATGACAAAGTACCTCGAGATGTATTATGGTGGAGCTTGGTGAAGAAGGGGGTACCCATTAAATATATCAACATCATTAAAGATATGTATGAGAATGTGGTGACAAGTGTCCGGACTTGTGGCGGTTTAACAGACGCCTTTCCAATTACAATTGGCTTACATCAGGGGTCAGCTTTGAGCCCATTTTTGTTTGCCATTGTAATTGATGAAATCACCAGAACCATCCAAGACCGAGTTCCATGGTGTATGTTGTTTGCAGACGATATTGTCCTCATCGATGAGACGAGAATGGGAGTTAACGCTAAATTAGAACGATGGAGACAAACATTAGAAGCACGAGGATTTCGACTAAGTCGAACAAAAACAGAGTACCTCGAATGCAAGTTTAGCAAACAACGAAGAAACAACGAGGGCACGGTTCAGTTGGATGGCCAAGAGATACCGAGAAGTGCGCATTTTCGGTATTTAGGCTCCATACTGCAGATGGATGGAGAGTTAGACGGAGATGTCAACCACCGCATCCAAGCTGGATGGACAAAGTGGAAGAGTGCAACAGGGATCCTGTGCGATCGTAACTTTCCTCTAAAGCTTAAAGGAAAGTTCTATCGTACGGCTATTAGACCTGCTTTGCTTTATGGCTCCGAGTGCTGGGCTATTAAGCAAAGTCATGCACATAAAATGAACGTTACGGAGATGCGCATGCTTCGGTGGATGTGCGGTAACACAAGGAGAGATAAAGTGCACAATGAAGATATTCGGCATAAATTGGGTGTGACGGCCATTGACGAGAAAATGCGAGAAAATCGCTTAAGATGGTTTGGGCATGTTAAACGCAGACCCATAGATGCACCGGTACGACGAGTTGAGGATCTCGACTTAGGACAGACAGCTAGAGCTCGCGGGAGACCGAAAAAGACGTGGATGGAGGTCATACGGAACGACATGAAGCTAAAAGATTTAAATGAAGACATGCTCGTCAACCGAAACCTCTGGAGGCAGAAGATTCATGTTCACGACTCGACGTGATTCATTTATGGTTCATATAGCCTACCCCAATTTAATTGGGATTACATGCTTTGTTGTTGTTGTTGTTGTTGTTGATATATGCAATGATATATCCATCATATATATATATATATATATATATATATGCAATGATTGTGATTGATGTAGGATTAAGGTGAATAAAAGTAATGAGATAAATCCAATAAAGTTTTGTCTGAAACTGAAAGCCAAGCGGTTAGTCACGTGGGCCCATCACGTTTTTTATTTTCTCACTCACCCAACACAAATTCCTTTCTTCATTGAAAAAAAACAAAAAAACCACTTTATTAATTTCTTTTGCAAGCATCAAACACAATAAATAAAAAAAAAAGAAAAAAAAAAAGAAATAATGGCCACGCCGAGAACTCGGTCGGGTCGAACGACGTCGCTTCGTGACTCCGGTGAGTCGGAGAGGATCGAAGGGACCGGTAGCTGGGACGCCATTGAGTGGACCAAAGTTGATGTCCGTCACAAAAATAAATTAAAAATCAGTGCTTTTTAATTTATTTCGAAACTAGGGTTTCATTGAAATTCAGTTAATTTACTGTGTTTTTTCTTTTTCTTCTTCAATTGCAGCCTATTTTGAGGTCTGTGCCGCAAGGATTGCAGCTTTTCTTGCTTGAAGCGGAACATGTTATAGCAGAGGTACATTTTTTTTTATAGGGATTTTAGGTTTATGGAATTTTGATTTCTCGATTGTTTCGTATGCGATGCCGAATAGTTTAAAGATTGAATTTTGTGTGATGTGGCGGTACGTTTGATTGTATGTACCAAATTTGTTGAAGTAATGTGAGAATTTCTAAGGTAGTTGAAGTTATATACCAGCTTGTCGAGGAATTGGGGTTTCCTCGTTTATCGGTGTTGATGTGTGTGTTGAGAATCTAGAGGTGTATGCGGTGCTCACATGTAACGGTATGGTAGTGACTTGATCATTTTCTTTTTTCTTTCTAAAATTGCCGAAAGGAGGATTTGGGAGTGGGGAGGTGGTTGGAAATGCTGTCAAAGTGTTGGATTGTGTTTATCTTCTTTCTAGCTGTAACGGAAAGTGCGAAGGCACGATGAAGAAGTGGATAATGTTTTGATTTAAACCACGTTGATGCACAATGTACACGCTTCTTAAGCATTTTATTGCCATTTGGTTGTTTCGTAAACTTCACCTTTGCTTTTACTGATTTGCACACACCAATTTGGAACCTAGTTTCCGTTAATGCTGAGCTGATTATAGTTAATATGCCTTTGAAATACTGCCGCATTAATTACAGAAAAGTATAAAATTCAAAATTAGGAAATACTAGATTGTGGGGCAGGAGAAGAACAGCATTTGACATGAGAGTTGACTAGAGGTGATGTTTGGCGTAGATCGGATTAGACGTTTAATACGTGTTCAGATTCTGGTGCACACGTGGCAGCAGGGAAAAGGCAATTATGGAGAGACAAGGTGCAAACAAGGTGGCTAAGAAGTGTCAATGGTTGGTGAACTAGTTGAAGTTGTACATCTTTTGGATACCGGTTCATAACTGATTGGTGCCTATTGATCCATCTTTAACGATTAAGAGATCATTTACAGTTTGCTTTAATATCTGACATAGCTACTATTTGATGGAGATGAACTCGTTTTAGTTGTAGATCTTTTTGATACGAGTTTATAACTGATCTTGTGCGAATTCATTTGTTTCTTTAAGAGAATCAACTGCACCTTTGTTAATTTTTGAGATAGCTACAATTTGATGAAATAGAAACATAAACAAAATGTTCATTAGAGCACTTGTTACTATAAATATATAATTCTAATCACCTTAACAATTTTTAACAAAGAAGATGTGCGGATGATTTTTTTGGTAACATAGTCTTCTAATATCTTTTGTGATATCTTAGAAGTCCAATGATTTACTACATTTCCTGTTTTTAGGATATTCAGTTTTCTTGGAATTTGTGTGATGGTTCAGTAATCAAATTCGTATGAATACACTTGTTGAAATTATATTTATTTTCATGAGAGAACTTTCTAATTAATTAAGAATTTTGCTTGCTACGAATAGCTCTGGTCTAAGTAAACTTTTTGCGTTAAATCTGCAAGTTCGTGGTCTTGGTATAATTTATGCCTTTTAAAGCAACATGCCTAAATCGTAATCTTTGTTTTTGAAGAGGGTTGTTCTATCCAGGCCAGTTTCCGGGGGAGGATGCGGGTGGGGGAAGGGTTCTATGACAGTAATAAAGAAGTCTTTAGCATTATGTATTTTTGCCAGTAGATAGGATACTGTATGGATGGTTTTTGACAAAGGGTAGGGTGTAAAGTTGTCTTGATTAATTGGGTAATATTTGCTGCCATGTATACGGAAATCTTTACTGATCATGGAGGTCATTTAAAATGTTGAGAACCATAGTTTATTGGCTACAATTTTCTGGGTTGTGTAACCTTCAGTGCGGATTATAAATTTCTTTGCCTTTTTCTTTGTCCTACTATATTTGTTGAAGTATGAATGTGTAACACAGGCAATTTAGGAAACTCAGTTATAGCTCTCCGGAAAATGTTGGTGTGGGTGCATAAAATTCTTTTCTCTCATTCATCGAAATTCTCGGTCAAAGTACATCTCCTTGTTGTTTCACTTGTTATCCTCCATGCATATCCTCTAAGATATTATTTGAGAATCTTGTGCCTTGTAGTAATTCATTTTATGCAAGCTTCTCTGGGTTTCACATTTACCTACAGATAAGATTTCAGTTAATCTGAACGATGCATTGCAACTGTTATTTCATTCCTTACCAACAGTTGGATTTCTTGAGATAATTGTTTTTTAATGTATGTCCAGGGATATGGGGTTGTTCTTGTGAATACTGATGAAGCAGGAACTTTATTCGTTACAAACTATCGTCTGCTTTTCCTGGTATGTATTTAACTGAATTTTCGCCTTCACTCTATTTATTGCAATGCATGTATAAGTATATAATACATATCCCTCCCAACGTTATAACGTCTGGAGTATATGTTTCATAAAAACTCAAGTTCTCAATTACATTCATGAAGCCATAATTTCTTTACATGACGAAGTTATAACAAAGACTAGTAGCTCAATCAGTTGATTTTTTTTTTTTATATCAACTTAGTATAGCATGCATGCCTTGCACTTGTAACCAAGTACGGGACTCAACAATTGACTCGTGGTAGAAGGATGTGCTTCGTAGGATGGGCAATCATCTTCAGGTGGTATTACTTGTTTTTTCTGTAAAGACTTGGATCAGAAGTAGCGCTGTGGAACTATGTTTTTGGTAGTCGGGAGTTTGAAGCTAAAGCTTCACCTGCCATTTCATTTGTTATACGTTTAAAGCCAATACCACAATCTATAAGTGCAAAACTGGTGTACACCTATGTTTGACAATTGACTTGTACTGAAACCTCTATACACTATCTATTGTCACAAAAAGGATCCACGTCTCAGGAAATGCAAATGGATCCAGAAATTTATGGCTGTAGTCTATATAACACTCAGCTTAGCTCAATTATCACAAATGTATAATCTTTTTGTGTGCTCCAGACTTCAGTAACCATGAAATATTATTACAACAGTTTTGGGAAGTTGTTATTCTTAAAATGTTTGATTTTTCTCTATTGTTTCTCTTCCCCCACCCCCCCCCAAAAAAAAACATCGCCTTTTTGCTTGACCATTTATGCCTCTTCGAATGTCCAGTAACTTCGTACTGAGTTTTCTCTAATTTTGTAGAGTGACGGATCGAGAAGCATTATAGAACTTGGCTCTATACCGTTGGCGACAATTGACAAGTTCAGCAAAATAGTAAGTTTTATATTCTCGAATAATCCTTTTGTTGATTATACTTATATGCTGCAGAGCCTGCAAAGTAGTGATATCTTGCTTGTCTCTCTCGGCTTTTCAAGTCTCTGTCTTAATTTATGTCCGTTGCTTGTTTGTAACTTTTGCACGTGGACACCGGTTCTTTTTAGTTAAGTTATCTTTTCCCGTAATAATGATATTTCTTGCTTTCTCTACGCTTGTCCATATGTCATTCCTGTTTATGCGTTCATGCTGGTCCATCGCGAAGTATACTGGTGGCAGCTTGCCCCTGTTTCATATTGCTCTAGTTTGGTCTCTATAGATGAATGTACTTCAATTCTAGGGGCATGTAAGTGGTTCCTTGTAGATCTTTTCAATAGCTGGTCGGAAGTCCCGTCAGCATGGTTTATACATAATATCCTCCTTTTACATGCAACTGGGAAACTGAATCTTAGCATCCTCTGGGATAGAAACTTATGTAAATCCCATTGGAAATCTATATGTTTTTCTTTTATTTATAGACTAGGTAAGATGATGTATGAGAAAAGGGATCCTCGCTCTCGCTCTCGCTCTCTCTCATTTTTTTTTCCTTTTCTTCCTTTGACTCAGTGAGATATTTTTTCCGGTCGATAGATTTAATTTTTCATATGGATCATTTATATCTTTCTTACAGTTACCACGTTATATGTCTAAACATCTTAAAATGTAACTTGGCTTTTATTTACTTTATTTAGTTATAGCGTCCGCTTCCTTGTCCATGTTGCTATTTCATGACTATCTTCCTGAATTATACAGCAAAATTCTGATTACCATCTTTGTTTTGCTTTCAGGTTTTGAAGATTCCATCAGGCCCAAGGCAGGGTGATAAGATTCCGTCACAACGACTGCTTCAGGTTATCGGTATGATTCCTCGTCCTTGTCCCACAATTGACCATGCTCATAACCACGAGTTGTATTCATTATTTCTCAACTATTGTGTGTTTACAGTTGTTCTGTGTGATTATTTATGAGAAAGTTACTGCAATTTCTTTTTATCTGCAGGGAAGGATATGAGGATAATTGTCTTTGGTTTTCGTCCTCGGACAAAACAGGTTAGTTATCTTGATTATGGAAAGTGTATTTGTTGCATTTTCTGGATATTCCTCCCCCTTATGGTGTACTTCATACTCTCTTGCATCTGTCCTTCAGTGTAATACTCTGATCTGATAGATTTTCATATGACGCATTTCTTATTTGCAATTGCATTAGAGTTGGCTTGTATGTGTCACCCAGTTCCTTCTCTTCAGCACATCATCCCCACTTGCTATATCTTTACTTGCACTGTGCAAAATGGATCCCCATGCGTACATGATGCTTTACATAAAAAAAAAAAATTAGTAGAAAAATCTCCCTTTGTCTTATTTTTCAGTAGAAAAGTCAAGTATGAGACTGAAATTTGGTTATGTGGTTTCGTTATTGAATTTGGATTGCATGTATGTTTAGATCAGGATATATTTAAATCTGATTCTTTTGGTACCTAAAACATTCTCCAACTGATGGTTTAAATGAAAACTTTAAATCATATGTTTAAGTGAGGTAAACATGTTGTAATTTGTAAAAATGGTTGTTGTACAGAGACGTGCTGTGTATGATGCATTATTACGGTGCACTAGGCCGGCTAGGCTGTGGGATCTTTATGCCTTTGCAGCTGGGCCTTCTAGATTCAGTAACTCAACCCCTAAAGTCCGGTTGTTAAATGAGTACTTGCGGCTTCTTGGACTTGGTTCACGTCATGCTTCAACCAGCACAATTGAGGATGGCTCTTTCACAGCCTCTAATGGATGGTGGAGAATAAGCAATCTGAATTTGAATTACACAATGTGTCCAACTTATCCATTTGCATTGCTTCTTCCAAACTCCATAAGGTGAGATAATCTTCTTGTTTGAGATTATTCTCCTAGTCAGTCACACTACTACCATGCTCATGTTCATTATGGCTTTAACTTGGCTGTTGTCAGTGATGAGGAAATACAGCAGGCTTGTACCTTCCGTGCACGATGTAGGTTACCTGTAATTTCATGGTGCCATCCAGGTACTCGTTTGTGCTATTTTAGTTTCAATGAATATTCTTTTGATGATCTTATGTTTATGTTAATCTAATTGGTGAGCTATAGGAACTGGAGCTGTTCTTGCTCGTTCGTCACAACCGCTAGTGGGCCTTATGATGAATATGAGAAGGTAATTTTGATCATGTACGATGATGTACCTGATGTAGTGCTAACCACAACTTTTGAGTGGTAGACAGCATGTCGCAGAGACTATAATTTGTGTTGACTATAATATAAGAGGTTTATGGTACTTTTTTGGTGTTTTTTATTGTTGATAAAATCTTCTGATTCCATGTACGTGCTTGCAGCAATGCTGATGAGAAACTAGTAGGTGCTCTCTGGACTCAACTTGCTGGAACTAAGGAACGCAGAAGGTGACATTTTCTAAATTAGTTTAGTCTGTATTCTAATTCTTTTGTGGTTTTAGTCTTCAAGTCAGTTATTTTTAATCTTCTTTTATTTGTTTTTGACCTTTGTTCTATACCACCTTGATTATTAAAGTAAGATAGAACTAGAAAGCAGCTTCTCTTTGTGTTCGAATTCTTTTATGGTTTAGGCCTCAAGTCATTCTTTTATTTGTTTTTGACCTTTGTTCTATTCCACCGTAATTATTATAAGTAAGATAGAACTAGAAAGCAGCCTATGTTGAAAAGATCTTACCAATGAATGAATTTTCATTTAGGAAGCTATATATTGCTGATGCAAGACCAAGGAAAAATGCTTTAGCAAATGGAGCAATGGGAGGTGGATCCGAGTCATCTGCCAATTATTCCCAATCTGAGGTGCGTTTAAAGTTTGAGCAATGAATTTGAATTTGTTCATTTTTTTTTTTTTTCATTTTTTATATTTACTCTCAGATTTGATTTTGTCAGATAGTCTTTTTTGGGATAGACAATATACATGCTATGAGGGAGAGCCTTGTTCGCCTTAGAGACTATGTAGATACACATGGTGCAAATTCTTCAGATGGAATGTCATCATTTCTGGTATGAGTTTGCAGTTTCTGCTAAAGTATTATGGATTACCATGAGAAGAATCCTTTTATTTTTGGTTGAAACAAGATGATGCCATCTGTTCTTCATATTTATGGGAGGTTGTGTCTTGTTCTGTCTCAAAAGGATTTCCACCACCCACTTTTTGGTAGTTACGATTTGCTCGCATATACCTCTTAAAATTCAAACTCATCGCTCAGCAGGAATAACACCTATCAATCACTTTCAGATGACCCCAGTGTCCTGAAATTCTTTCATCTGCTGCCGATAGCTCATCCACAATTGATGAATAAGACAAGTCTTCACAACTGACGTGACATCTTTCAGTGATAGTTCATCCTCCCATTTGTTGCCAGCATCTCGTTGGTGATAAATGTTTCAACCATACAGTCTTTGTGTTTGTAAAATATTGGTTTCCCACTACGGTGCTGCAAGAAAGAACTATTTTCCTCGTTAAATATTCTGAAAGATTTATTCCGACGGCTGCTTTCAGGCATACAGGAATTGTGTTTGTAAAACATGGTTTTTCGCAACAGTGCTGCAATAAAGAACTATTAGTCCTTGTTAAATATTTTGACATTCAAAAGGAAATTTTTGTTAACTTCATATTATTTTCGGGCAATATAATATACTATTTATGACAAATAACACCATGAACTGTGATAGGTATTGACCTTCTTCCTTTTTTGGTCTCTCTGCTGATAACTAATTTAATTCACAGAGGCATGGTGGGTGGTCGTGGGGAGGTGGTAATCTCAGCAGCATGTCTGCTTCAGTCTCAACTCTTGGGGACAGCGGTTGGTTGATACATGTCCAGAGTGTTTTGGCTGGTTCTGCTTGGATCGCTGCACGTGTTGCTCTGGAATCAGCAACGGTGCTGGTTCACTGTAGGTGAGGATATCTTAATTCTTGAGCATTCTGATAAATAAGCTTTATTTAGTAAAGAACTATGAATGCATTTAAGTTCTTTTATCAACTGTTCGATGCGTATGTTTCTACAGTTTTATCTTTTTTGTAGTCATTTGAAACATATTAAGTGGTCTCTCCATTTATTTTGGTTCCCCTTTGGGTTGCTTCTGATTGTATGTATATGTTGACGACTTTTTTCCCCAATTTTTGGACCTTTTTTTACTTGTCTGCATAGGGTAAATATAGCTTTTCTCATTTCTATCAATGTGAAATTGTTAAGTTCAAGAATAGTTGTTGTGTAGTTGAATTTTATGCTTGCTTTAGTTTGTCGTCTCTGTATTATGAGAAATTAATGATCCACTGTATTAGGCGAAGAAACTTCGTGTCGTGATATCAGTACCTCTAAATTTGATCTTGTCGTGCTGGTGGTTGGGGAAGAATAAAAAATGGTTATTTTTTTGGTATGCGAAGTGTTGGATATAGATTCTAGTAGTTTTGAATCCAAATGACCCCAATATTTAACTTAATAGAACTAAACAGACATCACAGGATTCTCTTAACTGATCTGTAATTAAATGGTATCTTATGTTATCAGTGATGGATGGGATCGAACTACCCAATTGGTCTCCCTTGCGAGCTTATTACTTGATCCATATTACCGGACAATCAAAGGGTTCCAGGTACTAGCGACTTACTGTTTCCTTCATTTGTTCATTGGGTGTATGGCATTATTATATCTGTAGCACCATGTACCATTTTACAATAGTTCCAAAATTGTAGTTCATATAATTTTTTATAACATTTTATCTTTTCAAATATGTGGCTTTACGTGGTCAGAATCTCAGAATAGACCTGAGTGCTACTGTTTTCTTTCTATGAAGCATTATTAGGTTTTGGAGATTATATGGATGCTTATGGACTTTGATAGGCTTACGTTTGTCTGACATAGATAGCAATAGTAATTGAGTTTGATGATTTCTTCAAATTCAGGCTCTTGTAGAAAAAGATTGGCTTGCATTTGGTCATCCATTTTCAGATCGTCTGGGATTGCCGACTGTATCTGGAAATGACAGCATTCCTATTGAGTTATCGCGGCAACCTTCTGCAGGGAACATACCTTCTTCACCAATGCGCCAGTCGACCGGCACATTTACACCTCAGTCTCCATCTTCTCATGCACAAAATAATTGCTCGCCCATCTTTTTGCAAGTAAGTATGAGTGGAAGTGTTTAGATTGCGAGTTGGTCATACATTGTTTAAATTTTTCTTATTTTAATGTCTAAAATTCATTAATGCAAGTACATATCTTCTGAGATACTTGGTTGTGAAATATTCATCTGAGTGGGCTCATTATTTTTAAGAGACAGGATGGAGTGTGGCATTCAAGTTCTTAAGTTACTTTTTGTTTTCCTTTCTGTTTGATGACTTGTTTGATATTTGAATGTTTCTGCAGTGGGTTGATTGTATTTCACAACTGCTGCGGATGTACCCTTTTGCCTTTGAATTTTCCTCGGTATATACCTTCAACTGATTCTACAAGAGAGCTCATTACTTGATAGTCTGGTATAATTATGCTTTTCTCATTCATATTTGTTGTCTGCAGGTTTTCCTGGTGGATTTGTTAGACTCTGTACTTTCCTGCCGTTTCGGAAACTTTTTCTGCAACAGGTGTAGATCTTCTCTTGATTTTTCAACACTTATCCCAATTACTTGTCATGTTTACTTATCTAACATCAGCATTTTCCCATGGGATAGCTGAGCAAACTGGAGATTTGTTCAGAAAACTAGTCAAGTTCAAATCTCTAGCTCTGAACTAGAATGCTTAATGCGTATAGAAGGTCAATTGTTGGCATATTAGGTAAAATTGAAGAAAGGTTATTTTTAAACTCTGCTTTTGGGTGCATGGAACGGAGTTCAGACATGGCTTGGCTATTCTGCTTTTGACAGATATTTCGTGAAGAGAACTCATAGAAATTTTTCCTCGCCCCCGCAAATAAAACAAATTCCACCTAATTATGGTATATAGGTCATGCGGGATCGCTGTTTATCTTTTTAATCTATGGTGTTTTGTGCTGTTAACAAAGAAAAAAGCCTCTGAAACGATCTGTGTGAACTATGATTACAGTGGTATATCTGCCAAACGAGGTTCGAGTAGGTTGTTTATTTAGACTTGTTATCGTATTTGAAATCATCTTCTACCCATTCCTACTCTTCAAGAGTAATCTCGAAGTGCCAAGTCCCATTTCAATGTGATGCGATAACTTTACTTATAACAAGTTATGTTTCCAAAAGCATTCTGCGTTGTATCCTAACTTAACCGTTCAACTAGTGAAAGATTTCTGATACTAGCAATAAGTTTAGTGTGTTTAATAATATTAAACTGAAAAGCAGAGACTCTGGTGAGATCAGTATCTTGGTTCACTTTCAACTAAGTAACAGTCAACAAGAATGCCCCAGATTGGAATTTATTTTTCGCAGAGTGATATTTATATCTGTGGATTATTACTCCTAAAAGTTGTATTTGATTGGTTTTTGGTTTCAGTGAGAAGGAAAGGCAGCATGCTAGTGTTTATGAAGCATGTGGTTGCTTGTGGATGTATCTGGATGATTTACGGGCATCAGAGGGAACGTCCCATGTTCATTATAACCACTTCTATGATCCATCAAAATTTAGTGGTTCATTACTACCTCCAGCAGCAGCTTTAGCCCCAACTCTTTGGCCCCAATTCCATCTTCGATGGACTTGTCCGGCAGAAGCTCAGGCAGGAGAGGTTGAAGCCCACTGTAGGAACATGGCCAAGAAAATCTCCGAATTGCAGAAGGTAATTAAAATGTTCCTGTAGCGGAGCTCGAGTTCTATGACTTCTAGTATAAGTTTCCTGTTAAACCATTTTTTTAGGTATTACAGTTGGACCGATATGAGCCATTTAAGAATGAATAAATGCGTGAATTTTATTGGGATATTTTAATCCTTTTACTGAATATGACTCTTAGGTTCCTGATTACCTTACAAGTATTTACAGGGAAAGGATTTGGCAGAAGCAAAAGTTAGAGAA
Source organism: Linaria vulgaris (assembly GCA_948329865.1). Lineage (NCBI taxonomy): Eukaryota > Viridiplantae > Streptophyta > Magnoliopsida > Lamiales > Plantaginaceae > Linaria > Linaria vulgaris. The sequence continues at coordinate 131,932,665 of OX415249.1, forward strand.
ACATCAGCCACGATGGAGTCGTTGACAGCTGACTTACGAAATGAAAAGCTTAGCAGCAGCTCAGCAAGGGAATGGGCCAGGAACGCCACAAGGGAAACTGCTGCTATAAAGAGAGCAATACAATCACTAGGGTGTAAGGTTCAGTTTTCAGTAGATGGTGATTGCACTGTTGAGATTGAAAGCAATCCAACAGAAATTCCTGACAAGCCAACCTTGGGAATGCTGGCTGATGAGAAGTTAGGTCATTCTCTTTCTGTTGCTACAAGTGAAGAAAATACAGTAGGTCGTGTCTGTGAGTCTTTATGTCCCTTACGCACCAGAGATGGAGGGTGTAGGTGGCCAGATGCCGGTTGTGCTCAGTATGAAAGTCAGTTTGTTGGTTTGAAGGCCAATTTTGATGCATTTGACCGGCTATCTATATATGACAGCTATTTTCAGTCAGAGTAGAACCTGTAGAGTTGAACTACAAATCGTGAAGGAAGTTGACGACCTTTTGAAAAGAGTTGAATGCAGTTTTGTAGTTGAAGGATTTTTGCCTTTAGAAATGTGGAGATGAGTTAACCAAATAGTTGTTGATTAGTGTAAAGGACTAAAGGAGAAACTCAGACCGACCCGTGTACTTGATAGTGACTGAGAGTGTATAGAAATAGTGAACATAGATAAGAGTTAGTTGAGTAACCCTCATCAGTTTCTGGTTATATATGGCGAAAGCAACAGAAAACCTCACCCTTTTTTTATGTTTTAATGACCAAATTCTCATGAATGTATACATTGCTTAGATAGTCGGCTGGCTGTTTGTATAGAATTCTTGATTGTTTTTTCTTAGATGAATAAATTACCATTGTAAACGAGATTGTTGTTTTAATAATTCTTTTTAATAATTCTTGTTGCCATCTGATTCGTCTGCCTTATATGGGTTCAGTATATATATTTGTAACATGAAAGGATATTGACCACTATCTCAAATTCATGAATGCTAAAACACATGTTATCAGGCATTGTAAGTTCATGTAACTGAAAGCACTATGTATGATTCGATTTTACCTGTAGTTTTGTTAATTATTCTGATTTTGAATGTACCAATCAAATGAAGAATATGAATATTTTGACACTGTTCAACTAACGACCTACTCAGTAATCATGTTCAAGTCCTAAACAATCCATCATCATAACCATCCTTAAAAAGACGGATCGAGGTCAAACAACACGTCATAGCATTTAGAAAACTCGAAAAGAAAATTCTTCTACTCGACTAAAGCGTATGGGAAATTCATTCACCCTTCTACTCGACCAGAACATATAGAGTAACATTCAAGTGTTGGAGGAGAACTCACATGATTGTCCCAATATGATTTGAGTTATATAGTATATCATTGTTGATCGATATTATAGACTTATAGCATCTGTAGTAGTGCATCACAAATATTCTAATTTCCAGCAAGCATGCTAATCTGTTAGTCACTTAACTGGCAGATGGGCTCTTTCTTAATCGTAAAAAATAAGAAATAAAGGATTAAATCATAACAACAGTCACAATACATGGATTTCAAGTGCAAACTCTAATTTCAGAGAAACACAATGAAAAGTTGTAAAAGAATAGGAAAAAAAATCAAATTATGATAATAATCACAATATGTGGATTTAACGTAATTTTTTTGAGAAGTAAAGCAACAATAAACAATTATTTTAGAAATAAAAATTTATAGCTACATAATTTTTAGCTTATCCACGACATTCAAATATCGTTGTCACTAACAACTCTTTTAACTTATATCTCATCTCACTTTGATAAAAGAAACACAAATGAGAAATTAGAGAAGCTTACACTTTTTACTCGACTACGGGGATAGTTTAGCTTACTGATTAGATATATTAATAAGAAAAAATGCTTAGGAGGAGTGATTGACTTCTTTCAGTTCATCTTCACACACACACACACCTCTTAATTGACCCTACTTAATTTACTTGACAATTGCGTAGGCCCAATTCACATGGAAATTGCAGGTATCAAATTTACTAGTGAAGTGAAGAGCTTATTATATAAGACTATAATTATGAGACGTCTAGCCAGCTTACATATTGTACTCGTAAAGCTAGTGAAAATAATTGATCAAAGTTCTTTTCTTTTCTCTATATAGATACCAAAGAGTTTTTATTTTTAGTTTTATCAAAACAAAATTTACAATATTTTTAAATTATTTATAATTTCTATTTATGATTTTTTTTGAAATATGTCGAAAATAATCTGAATATCTATTATAATTTTTTTTAGATTCAACATAGTCTCCAAACAAAACCTTGATCATTAGTAAAAATATGTGTCATTTTCAGTTTTTTTATTAGGACCTTTTGTCGTCGTACAAATAAAACTATTTTTGAGAAAAAAAGTTGAGGAAAACTATCTCTTAGTAGAGGTGTTTGTATCATACTCACCTCTTTTGAAGAGGTGGTGGGTGTGGTAACAAAAACCAGCATACCTGTAATCAATCACACATTCTCAACAATCAAAAACGAATTGTCCCATAATCAAATTCTTTTTAGTTTATTTCATTTTATTTGCGGATTACAATAATTTTCAAGCATCAGCCTTATCGCGTTTCGTCAGATATTACAAGTTTAAGGTTGAAATTGCAAATAAAAAAAAAACTCAATCCAAGCACTCCACCTTTAGTGTCTCATTGTGCATCTAAAGATGATGATTTGGGATACATAACAATAACAACTGAAAAATCCTTGACCTTTCGATTTTGCATAAAACCTTGGTCAACATTGTTCTTTTGTCGTCTTTGTTGGGGCAATAAAAAGTTAAAAACAAGGCCCTTGAAGTTTTTAGTGTTAAATGGACTCCACCTATCCCATGCCTTGATCGTCAGTTTTATTCGGAAGCAAGGATCGATGGTATTTATTATTCTAAACACTCTTTCACAGGAACTAGTATGACAGGGATATGACGATTATGTAATTTTATTTAGTGTGTATGGGATTTTAATCAAAGAACATGTAAACAATAGAAACAAAGTCTTACAACGACAATCCTGAACCTTTAAAAAAAACATTAGTAGTGTCTAATATAATAGCTTTTACAGAGTCAAAGTTTTACATTGGTCGAAGATTTTCTATTGTAGGCTGCACTGCCGTTTTAGTATTGGGTTGGGATGACCCGTTTTGCAGTTGTCCTATCGATGCAGATTTAATTGTAAAAACTATCCAGATGTTATGTCGTACTGAAAAATAGCTAATGTATTGTTTAATTGGTAAAAATTGTAGTTTGGTGCTGCAAAATCAGAAAAAAAGACCTTCCTACTACTACACTCAATTAATTTCAGGTGCTAATAATTGGTTTTGATGTTTGTTTTATTTATTTGATACATAAAAAATTGTTATATATTGTTTAATTAAATTGAATTATATGTATATTTTCTAGGTTAATTGAAGAAAATATTAGTTTTTAGATATGTAAAACGTACATATGATTGTCGATTAATTTTAAAATGCTTTCATACAATCTCAAACCGATCTAAGCAAATTATAAAATAGTTTACAGTATGCATTTGAATATATATATATATATATATATATATATATTCATCTGAAAAAAAAATATTTCATCTTCTTCAAAACTCTAAATATCATTCAAAACAATAATTTATTTCTTTCGACGTTGTTATGATACTTTCCCCTCTTAGTTCTTTATTTTATTTTATTGGCTACTGTTCTTCTAAAAAAGAGTTTTTGCAAGTTACCTCCTTCATGCTCTCGGGAACACGATAAATTTTGCAATTAGCTCGTAATGTAAAAAAGTGGCAATTATCGTACCAATTTTTCATGTTTTTTAGGCCAACTCCTTTTCGCTCTGCAATAAACTACATATGTGCTCGATTACAGAAACTAGTCAAAATACCTCTATTAATAGGAGGAAAGCTGAGGGAATTTATTACCAATTCATCTTCACAACAACCTCTTACTAGAAATGGTTGAGTCTGAAACCTGCCTCTTAAACGAGGTAGTTGTACCAACAAATATAAATAAATATAACACACACAAATCAAATATCACATCAGTTAAAAATAATTTCTCTCGTCAAAGCCATTTTACTTTGTTTCACCCTATTTGCAAATTATCATAATTTCCAAGCATCAGTTTGTCTCAACTTCTATACGTTTGAGGTTGAAGTAGTCAACAAACTCGATTCAAAAGCTCTACCGTTAGTAGCACATTGTGCTTCTAAAGATGATGATTTGGGATATATTACAATAACTTTCGACAAACCTTTGATCTTTAATTTTTGCATAAGACCTTGGTCTACATTGTTTTTTTGTCACCTTTGGTAGGAAAATAAGAACAAGTTTGATGTTTTCAATGCAAAATGGTTCCCATTATTCCTTGCCTTGATCATATTTGTTATTGGGAAGCAAGAAACGATTGCAGAACACTACCCTCCTAAAGAATTGACCAAAATGTTCGATTGGGATATACACGGTTCATGACTTTGTAACCTTATATGTAACATGTATCGAGTTTTATATATGGCAAATAAAAGAAAAACTTACAATTGAGTTATTTTAGTTAAAAACATTAATGTACTTTCAATATGTTTAACTAATGATAGTTATCATCACCACACTATAATTTTACAACATTATTTACATAAATGCGACAACAAAATTGATATTTTTTAGCCACAACTCCTTTACTGCTGGCATTCTATGCCAAGATCGAAGTGCCAGTGAGCCTAGAACAATCTTACTGGCGTTTGCATGAAAAATAAGCGTAATACAACTTAAATGTCCATATTACACTTCAAAATTAAACGTTAACAGTTAACACTCGGAAAAATGCTTAAAACTCCACTATAGTTTCCAAAACCAACACAAAACCACCTTGTGGTTTGAAAATTACAAAAAACTCCCTCGTGATTTTAAAGTTCGTGCACAAAATTCTCTTGTGGTTTCATATATAAACTCTGCACGAAATCCCTTTTCCTTCCAACTTCGTTAAATAGTGATGTGCACTCGCGCTATACGAGAGTGGACTTTACTTTTGAGGTCTTCTAATTAATTTTTACTAATAAAAAGTCTATTATACCCTTTAAAATATTTATACTAATAAAAAAGTCAATGAAAGATTCATTTGTACGTACTATTAGCACGGGGAATTAATCAAGTGTACTCTTAGTTGTTTTTCATAACATTCTCCCAAACCAGGCTGCTATAGGTTTCGTTCTACTTATTAATTTGGCTAACTCGTTAGTGATAAAGATGCCATATGTGGAGTCATATACTGAATTGATCATAGATTGACCCAATAATAATAACTTTAATTAATTGGGTAACTTGTTAACCACTCAATATTTTATGTAAATCCCAGTTAACTACCGTAACTCGTTAAAATAACTTTGAAAAAAAATACTACTTTTGAGAGAAAATAATACAAGATTTATGAAGGGGTGATAATTTTATTAATCACAAGGGTGCACTATATATAGTTTTACAACATGGTAAGATAAGTACAACTAATTATGGTAAGATAATTATAAGAGATATTCTAAAATATACCAACTAAGGAATATCCCTAATACGCCCCCATAAAATGGACGTTTCATCGGCAACGGCAATTTTGGACCAAAGTAAAAGAAACCGTGCACGAGGAAGATGCTTCGTGAGAAGATTCGCGAGCTGATCCGTCGTGTTGATGTAAGAAACACTGAGAAAGCCCTTATTGACAAGATCACGCGCGAAGTGGAGGTCAAACGAGATGTGCTTCATGCGAGAATGAAGCACCGGGTGAAGCGAGAGGCGCATGGCACCCAAATTGTCATAAAATGCGGGGCGGAGACGGTAAGGCAACACCAAGATCGCCAAAAAGGTGTTGAAGCAACCAAACCTTCGGCGTGGCATTCGCGAGAGCACGGTACTCCGACTTAGTGGACGAGCGAGAAACAACCCGTTGACGCCGCGAAGACCATGATATAGGACTAGAACCAAGAAAGACCATATATGCCGAGGTGGATGTCGCAGAGACTTGGTCACCCGCCCAATCAACGCCCGAATACGATGTAAGATGTAAAGAGGAAGAACGACGAAGAAGTAATCCGTGAGTAACCGTACCTTTCAAGTAGCAGAGAACTCGTTTGAGAGCCGACCAATCTTGTTCACACTGGGTGGTCATACATTGGGCAAGGCGATTAACAGCAAACGCAATATCACACCGAGTGAGAGCAAGATATTGGAGAGCACCTATAACTCTCATATACTCCGAAGTATCCGTGAGAGGGGAGGAAGTCATAGGAGGAGAGGAGGAAGCCATAGGTGTAACAAGCGGCTTAGCACCATCCATTTTGTGACACGCGAGAAAGTCGCATATGTACTTGTGTTGAGATAAAAATAGGCCTTCCTTACAAGGAAACACCTCAACACCAAGAAAGTACGACAAGTCACCAAGGTCTTTGACTGTAAATTGACGGCCAAGGCGTGTCACAATGGAGGAGAAAAACGAGTTGTTGTTCCCCGTGATGATGATATCATCAACATAAACGAGGATATAAAGAAGATCAGCACAACGAGAGAGAACAAATAGGGAAGAGTCAGACTTAGATTGTATAAAGCCAAACGCACAAAGAGCCTTACTCTATTCAAGATACCACGCTCGTGGAGCTTGTTTGAGACCATAAAGAGATTTCTTGAGATGGCAAACATGACCCAGAAGAGATAGATCCGAGAAACCCGAGGGTTGTTCCATAAACACATCCTCAGAGAGCTGACCATGAAGAAACGCATTAGAGACATCTAGTAGGCGAAAATGCCAACCGCGCATAACAGTAAGAGAGAGAATAGTGCGAACTGTGACCGACTTCACAACTAGACTGAAAGTCTCCTTGAAATCAAGCCCTTCACGCTGATGAAACCCCTTAGCTACAAGCCGAGCCTTGTACCTATCAATGGAGCCACCGGGGTAGCGTTTGATGCAGAAGACCCACTTACAACCTATGATGTTCTTGCCCACTAGAGAAGGAACCAAATCCCAAGTACCATGCTTGAGTAAAGCCGTGAACTCCTCATCCATAGCAGCACGCCACAAGGGATTCTTCAAGGCATGAGAGACACAAGTAGGAGTAACCGGGACAAAAACGGGATGTTTTGTGGCGAGGTTAAGCTGTTTGGGCTTGAAGATATTATTCATCGCACGTGTGGTCATGCCATGAGTATGGGTCGTGTAATTATTGGTGGCTAAAGCGGGAGGAGGAGAACCAGTACTGGAAACGGTCTCAGGCGACGGTGCTGCATCGACTAGCGGGACCAGGGGATGAGAGATACGATGTGTAGATGATTGCGGGTTGGAAGAAGTTGAAGGAGAAGTCGCTGGAATTAATGTTACCCTAATATCTGCTCAAACATTGAAAAAAGAATGTCCAGAATGTCTAGGAGAGACAGGGGCCGAAGTCACTGGTTTTAATGTTGCCCCATATCAACTCCAACATTGAAACCAGAATGTCTAGAATGACCAGGAGAGACAGGGGCCAAAGTCACTGGTTTCAACGTTGCCCCAACATCGACTCCAACATTGAAACCAAAATGTCCAGAAGAGGTGGATACACTCCCTGGTGGTAATATAGACCTTGAGACAGGTGCGGGCGGGAGCCATGAGCTTGGCAGAGCGCATCACCGTGGGAACACGAGGAGAAGGCAATAACCCCGGAAACTCCGTTTTCACAAATCAAACATGGTGAGAGATAAATATGCGCCTACTCTCCAAATCATAACACCAATAAAGCACATTGGGATAGAGAATACCCAATAAAGATACAAGAACGAGATGGAGGTGTGAGCTTCCCAAAAGTATAAGGACATAACCATGGAAAGCATAAGCAACTAAAGGTCCGAAGCTTGATATAATTAGGCGGTCGACCAAAGAGTTTGCCAAACAGTGACTCATGATGAAGTAGAGTCATAGAAAGACGGTTGGCGAGATAAACTGCAGTAAAGACTGCATAATTCCAAAAAGAATGAGGAAGAGATGCTTGTTGGAGAAGGATGCGTCCAATAGTGAGGACTTGCCGGTGACGTCATTCCAATGTCCTGTTTTTCTGCGGTGTATAGGGCGCAGTAGTGAGCCAAACAATACCATGGTCAGACAAGTAGGAACGAAGGGCAAAAAATTCACCACCGTTATTTGAGTAAAAGTTCTTTACTTTGTGGCCAAATTGTTTTTCAACAAGGTGGTGAAATTGACCAAACATTGTGAAGACCTGAGATTTATGCGTCAATGGATAAATCCAAGAGTACTTGGTAAAGTGGTCGACCAATAAAAGATAATAACGACATCCATTCAAAGAGGGCACATGCGAGGGACCCCAAACATCTCCATAAACATAATGTAAAGGATGCAGCGAGTGTAGAGAAGTAGTAGTGAAAGGCAAACATGCACTTTTATTTGATAAACAAAAACAACAAAATCTAGAGTTTGCAGAATGTGAAGCATTACATGGTATAGAAAATTGCCTAACTACTAAACTACTAATCGGCTCAGATGGGTGTCCTAAGCGACATTGCCAATTTTCCCTATCAGTCCGAATTCTAACATTCGCCAAAGGAGATATCGCAAGAGGCGAGGGTAAATGCAAATGATAAACTCCATTAGTGCACACCCCTCTTAGTAGCCTCGCCCCCATAGCCTGATCCTTTACAAAAAAATGAAAAGGATAAAATCAAGAGTTACAATATTTTGCAAAGCAAACTGATGAACCGATAATAAATTATTCTTAGAAGAAGGAATGCATAAAACCGGTGCAAGAGTAAACGAACGATCAGAAAGATTGAAAGACGATGAGCCAACATACGTAATCGGCAAACCTAAATCATCTGTAAGAACAACCTCATCAGTACCGTCGTATTCAGAGTGGATTGAGAGGTTATGAGCATCCAAAGTGAGGGTATGAGAGGCGCCAAAATCAACTAGCCATGTGTTGCGATCAGACTGGCCCGTAATAGACGAGGTGGCAACGTTGGCTAGAGGTTGCTAAAGTTGACGACAAGTCCTAGCACTGTGGCCATAGATGCCAAAAATATGGCAAGTGATGTTAGGACAGTTTGAACCTTGACTATTGTTAGGGCGAGATTGCTGAGAATTACCGTTCCTATTATCATGATAATTGTAGCGACCACGTTGCTGAGGACCCGACCCGCGACCGCCATGATTTTGACGAGGGGACTAATATGCGACATCACTGGCAGTAGCAACTAGGGTTGCAACCTGAGCTTCAAGCCTCATAACATAGGTTTCATGGGCAACAAGGCGATCATGCAACTCCGGGAAGGAGAAGGGGGTGTCACATCCATGAATTTGTGCAACATTATCACAGTACGAGGTACCAAGATCGTTGAGGACGAATATAGTAACATCATCATCCGAGAGGCGATGGTCAATGATAGCAATTTCATCGATCTTGCTATTCATTAATCGAAGAAACTCCGAAACTGATTGAGACCCAATTGTCATGGTGGATAGGGATTCTTTCAACTGCATAACCCTGGAACGGGATTTGTTAGCAAACATGCGCTAAAGCGTTTGCCATGCTGCGACAGAAGTCTTCGCAGAGGAGACGAGGGACGAGAGATCCGTGGATACCGACCCAAAAAGCACAAACAAGAGAAGTGCATCTTGTGGAGTCCAATGAATGAACGCAACAACCGAGCCTGGAGAGTCGGTGGGAGTAGGGCACGGGGTGGAACCATCCACTTAACCAAGAAGGTTATAGCCATACAAGAGGTAGTGAACTTAAGCACTCCATGAAGGATAATTTTCCGAGGTTAATTGCAAGAAAAAGCGAGTATGTGCACTAATGGGCACGAGTTGATCACTAGAGGGACCTAGCGGTGGGGTCAATGGCAACCGTGTAATGGGCAAGCTATTGGGGGCGGAGGACTGCGTCGACTCTGAATAGAGCGGCATGATGCCATCATTGCTAGGGTTTTCAAAAGACATGGGGATCGAATATTCTCTTTAAAGAAATTTCCGTGGTGATACCATATTGAATTGTCATCTCATCTAAAAGTTTAAGCTGTTAGAGAGGCTAGATATTTAATATTTATATATTATCTCCAACACGCCCCCTCACGTGCAGACTGTAAATCTTTTTGTTACGCCTGTCACGTGTCACTTTTTGATTATTGGGTGGCGGTGGGATTCGAACCCAGGACCTCCTCCTTGGCCTGAGCTCTGATACCATATTGGATTTATGAATGAGTGATAATTTTATTAATCACAAGAGTGCACTATATATAGTTTTATAACATGGTAAGATAAGTACAACTAATTATAGTAAGATAATTACAAGAGATATTTTAAAATATATCAACGCAGGAATATCCCTAATAAAAAATAACAAACCCGCACAAGACTGAAAATACAATCGTGCTTCAATTAGCTACAAACACATTATACGATTAAATTACATAAAAAAATATAAATTATACTTAAATCACCTAAAATACACAAAATGTATCTAATTAATACACACAATACAACACTTGGATAAGTTTAAAAAGCACACTATATACCTAAAATTATGGAGACACTTAATATGAGTAGTCAAAAATTCCCGGCGCGGATCCTCTATACCACTCCATGTCCCATTCAATGTCCCATTAATAAATTATTAATTACTAATCCTACTTAATTAAGATAAAGTAAAATTTGAAAACTGAACAACACTAAACCCTAAACCCTAAACCCTAAACTCTAAACCCTAAACCCTAAACCCTAAACAGCACTACGGCATAATCTTTTCAGCCTTATATTTGATTATTAATTAATTGTGTAGCATATTAATTATATAATATTGATTGCTAATTATGATCAATTAAACCAAATCAGTGGACAACCTTCTTCAAGAAAATCCTCTCTCATGCAATAAGTTTTTCAATAAACCCAAAGCAAATTCTTATTTTCATCTGAGTGAAACAATACTGCAATGCACACGTTGAAGTATTTTATTAGATCCTTTTCATAAAAACTCAAAAGTTTGCCAAAAAACTTGTACCTTATAATAATAAGCACTATATCGAGGCATTCAAGAAGTTGAAAATGTAACGTTAAGTTTGCTACAATTCTTTGAATTTTTAAGATGCATGGCGTATGCTATCTTAGATAAATATTTAGAGTTTGTTTAGCTGGACTGCATTATAATTGCAATTCTTACACTGTTGAACCTTCATTTGTGAATACATGATGATATCGTTTTAGATGAGTGCAAAAATAGTATATATATACGTGTATATATATATGATATTTTTGTACATTCGCCATAAAATATATTGTACCGTGTAGTGCTGTTCCTATAAAATAGGAATCAGTTTTAAAAGGTCACGTTACCTTAATAATTAAGTAGATTAGTAATTATAGTTAATTGATAATTAATTAGTGGGACATGGAATGGGACATGGAGTGGGATAGAGGATCCTCACCGAAAAATTCCACACTAAAATCACGTAATATTACACGTAGTATTACTCATGAAAAAACACACAAGATACTTAAATCACCCATATATACAAGTTATGCACTACACCTAAAAAAAATATACACGTCATCCGATCCAAAACGAAAATGTTCAATATAATATAGTGCCAACAAGTGAAAGTAATTTTAGATTACATGTTGGCAAACAAACGATATGTCTTGGCATCTAGAAATATTTGTCGTACTGATGCAACTGCTCCCACAACTGCTAATATTGTTGAAATGATGGCAATCAATGTGTTTCCCCAAAAAATTAATTTTCTTTTAGAGGGTTTGAATGTTAAGTTGTAGAAAATCATGGGTAAAATAAAATCCAGAGGAATGCAACCAAATGCGCCAAATAGTGCCATGATGTCTCCAAAAAATGGCAACATAGCCGCCAATGTCGTTGCAATAATAACTGATAGTGATCGAAACACAACTCGTGGCACTATGTTGCGTAGTGAATATTCATTCATCTTTGTGTCTGCGAACTTGCGCTCTATAATCACATTTGTTGGTTGCAAGTATACCTGCAGTCCATCCATAATTAAAATGATGAGATAAGGTGTTTTATAAGAAGTAGTAGAATCAAAGTTTCAGGACAAATATCAATATAAATAGAGATTTATTGGTAAAAAGTAGTAAATCAAAGTTTCAGGACAAGTATCAAAATAGAGAGACTTATTGATTTGGTCGTACAATAAGAACTTATTGATTCGGTTATTGCATAAAAACTGACTTTATTTGAGATTTTAGAAACATCAACGACTACTCTTAAAATTCAGAAATAAGTATGTAAGTTACTCTTACATTTTACGGGAAGACGTACACGTAAAATGTTTCATTTTTTTGTTAGTGCTAGTGGTTCCATATGTTTCGAAAAGAGCATGGATATTTGACATTTATATGTGGAGCAGAGCATAAAAGCTTTGATAAAAATATTTAGACTATCTATCTAATTAACGAAATTAGGTTAATTAGGCGGGAGGATTAGTTACACTAGTCCAACAAGATTTGCAGAATAACCCCCAAGTGTTGTGTAAATTTCAATTGTATAAGAGTGGTTCTTATCCAAAATATGTTCATAAATTTCAAACAAAAACAACAAAAAGAAAAATTGGAAATAAATCAATCTTACCAGAGTAGTTGCTGAAACTTGCACAAGAGTGAAACTATAGGTTATAAGAAGAAACCATTTGGGCAATAAAGGCTTCCCATTGACCATAAAATTTGAAAGGATTGAACCTTGAGCTAAATTTCCAAATGCCCAATAGCCCGAAATCGCAACACTGAAAAATGTACAAATCACCACAGTATAACATACCAACAATCCTTTAAACATCTTTCCCGCAACCGGAGGCGCTATTGTAGCCTGCAAAATATTAAGTTCTGATATTTACATAGATATACAAAGAATGAATTTGAAAATAGAAAGTTGAAGTCATTAGTTATGTGATAAAATCAACAAACTTTGACTCAGAGATAGTTTATAAAGTGTAACTTTAGTCCACGAAAATCGACTTTGAATGGTTTGTCAAAGTATAATAATCCAACTTTAGCGTATCTATTACAACAAATTTGACTTTGACATTCTTCATACAATGCTAAAGGTAAAAAAGATGTCGAATAACTTCATTGAGAAGTTTAATGCAGTCAAAAAAATTGTCACAAACTCTAGCTTTACAGTGACTATAAAATTCCATTCTTAGCCTCAATAATTACAAAGACACTTTTGGAGCTTGTAAAGTACTATAAGTAAGGCTCTTGAGGTCTGAATAACTGCATAGCTACTTAAAAAAAAAAGGCAGCCCGGTGCACAAAAGCATCCCCGCAATGCAAGAGTCCGGGGAACTGCATATCTACTTACGACTTCTAAATGTAACATAATGCAATTCCCTATGTTGTTCAATCAAACTTAGACAATGTAAATGTAATTTATTTGCATACAATATATCCATGTTTTTGAAGAGAACGTGTTGTTTTAACACTCTAATTAAAAATAATGTCAATGAATCATGAAAAAAAAAACTAGCTAGTCTTTAGGAGTTCTTTAAGAACATAATGTTGCGTAAAAACTTTAAAAATTAAGTGAAATCAAAACCTGTATTTCAGGAATAATTCCGTTGCCATATATTGTAGCAATGATTGAGATAGCATTGAAGACGCCAAAAGCTCGATTTATTCCTACTCCGGTGATCGTATAATCCCTTCGCGGTGCATTATTTGAATATCCTACACATGGAAAAATAAATAGCTAGCTATATATCAGCTTTGATGTAGTTTATCCATGAATTACAATATCTGTATTCATGTAGTGTATTGATTTGGGTCACTTGAACAAATTATATGATTTCTCCAAATACTAGTCACCAAACAATCTTCATGCTATTTCTTGTTATACTAAGAGGGGTTATTGCTCCCTTTTTACCCTATTCTATTTGTAAAAACTCCTATATATACTAAGACCAAGTCTTATCCATTTGTTGGACCGCCGATAACACCTAGATCTAGAGGGAAGTTATGAGCATTACATTTATGCATAACTTCCATACCAAGGTTAGCACGATTGATGATATAAACCCAAGTATTGATTAGATGACCTTGATTATTAACTACAGATTGGTTGAAAATAAAATCATTTAGGTCAAAAGGCATAGTACTGATTAGTTTTGCAAATATACAACGTTTCTTTCTTGATTTCTCCATTGGTAATATTGCGTTTTTTGATCGCACGAGTGAACGCAAGTAATTATATGAATGCACATAACCAACAAGTTTTAGTTTAACTAACTTTGAGGATCGCAATTAGGGAGAAGACGTCATAAAAAAATTGAAGATAAAAAGGTGATACTACACTTTTCCATGATATTTAAGAAATAAGAAGCTTTATGCATGTGTACAATATATAATATACAATGGTTACCTATGTCTAGTGAGCCTCCCGTTGTACAAGCACAATAAACAAGACACAACACCACTGAAACAAGGCTGATGTGCCTTAAAGAGTGAAATGATGGCATTTGCGCCATTATTAGGGTTACTCCTCCAAACATCATAATGAATTGGTAAAGCTGCATACTTCCGTTGGGTGTTGAGAGTAAGTATATAAACTGTAAAGACATCAACAATGGAATATATCATAAATAATAAAAACTTTAGTTTTGTAGAGAACAAATGCTTGAAAAGTATTTTACATCTATACTTGATTAATATGTATTTTTGACTATTAAATTTTGTATATACATAAGACCCCAAACTAATTTTGGATATGATTTTGACTTAAACCAAAGACCTTGAGTACATATTTAATGTTATTGTCGGACATATAAGTTTTTTCTTTTAAATTTGGGCTTAAGGGTGAATCATTCAGATGTTAATAGGCTTCACCAATTCACCTCAAAGAATGTAATAGATATTGATGATCAAATCTATCTGGCGCCTCTTATACGTTGAGGCGTTTTACAAGTATAGGATATGAAAAATAGATGTAAGATGATGATTAGGCTCTTTATTTTTTGGTTAAGGTTTGGGAGGGGAAAAAGAAAATTGTTTGCATGTTTTGAAAACTTGCTGATCATTATCGCGAGTTTCTTTAATGATTAAAAAAACTTTATTTGATACGTTGTTATATGTGCAGATTTCCATAGTAACTAACCAGAACAAGATGTAATATAATAGACATGCATTAAGAAGGTTAAAATTATTTAGGCTAAAACACAACTAAAATATAATACAAATGTAATATAGTTCACAACGAAACAATAGCTTATTAGTTAACGGACATAACAAATCGTTACCTTGAGGCTTTGCCCACCAAGCAGTGTACAAGCAATTACTGCACCATAACATATGCCCAATTGTAGAGGTCCGACAAAATAACGACCCCAACCAGGCCCTGCAATATGACAATATTATTATACCACTCTATTGAAGTTTGCTGTAAGCCCAATAATAAATAATCGTCCTAATAATGACAAGAAAAGTTCTTAAATAGAAATTATTTATCTTTACTAACTGCGAAACCAACTTATATTTGTAAAAATCAAACCTACTTAGTCCTTGATTTTTCTTTTCTTCACATCTTTATTTTTTGCATGGGTGTACGTAAAGTGCAATACAATTCTATATTATAATACATGTCCTGATATATGACCTAGGATAAAATACGTGGGATATATTTTTTGTGACTTGGTCGCGCTAAATTATTTTTTTGTCAAAGTGCTTAAAGCTAGCTCCACATTGGAAAATCACCTTAAAAAGATTAGAAGTGAATATATTTTATTATCCGATTAAGGCCCTTTAATTTGTTGTTTAAGTACAAAATAAGATTCATGATGCCAATTTAAGAGGTGAAGTAGTGTGGTGAAAATGACCTACTTGCTTGAGTCTGATGATGAGCTATTGAACTATATATTTATAGGCAAGTCATCTTGACAAGTTCATATATCAAGGTCAATTATAGTTGGACGTACGACTCATTAGACTGCGAGTTGTAGCGATAAGCGAAATTATATACTATAATTATCAATTATGCGTTTTCTATTTTCTAAATCAAATTAATTTCAGGGCTATAAAGTTATATTCCAAAGATGTTGTTCAACAACACATGCAAACTAAGTAAATACACGCTATCTATAAGAGATATACATGTGACTAAGTTTACTTGTGTATATATATAGGTTTACCAAACTGAATAAAATGCTAGGAGGTCTCACATGATATTAATCTCGGCTGAAAGTTGTGGAAATAAATCAATAATCAAGTTGAGGTCCCTTATCAGCTATAAGATTCTATAAAGACTTACCTTTTGGAGGTGGAGATTAGAAAGGCAAGACAAGAGGATTCTAAAGAATCCAAAAGAATATTTAGGATAAGTATAGTTCCCTAGCTATTTTGCAAATCAATACGTGCAGTATGATTATGACATGATTGGTCAAGAGATTCAGCAATATCTTTTGTATTGTGGCCTATAAATGCAAAACATACTTCTCATGTTCAACACACCCCTTAATACAAAAGTTTAAGGAGCACAAACATCGCCATCAAGGCGTGACCCTGAAGAGTTTACATTTTATACCTATTACATCCCACCATACAACTGCATTTGAAGGGAGTCGATAGAAAAACACGCAAAGTCAAACAGAAGGCTCGTACATGTGCACAAATAATAAGAGGTTTGGGCCAACGCCCAAATGGATAGGAAGAAGAGGCCACATGTGTTCTTTTGACGGCACTAAGACGAGGATATTTAATTTGGGCACAAAGGTGTTCTTGTGGCGACACAAACAGGGAAAAGTAATTTAATCAAGAATGTACTCGACTTTATATATTATTGTTTCACTTAGCGTGGTCATGTGGGTTAGGTCATGAACCATGCACGTTGAAAATCTTGTAGTTACTTTCTCTAATTAGATGAATGTTTTAAGTTCAATTGCAACTCGACATAACATTGATCAAGTAAAACGAGTAACCAACTAAAATGAAACTCCTAATTAGTATCATGACAAGTCACTAAGAGGTGGGGTAAGCCCCACAATCTTAACTCATTGTATTACGAGGTAATCGTGACCCCAATAAGCATATATATATATATATATATATATATATATATATATGTAGTGTATTTCATAGAAGTTCAACCGTTTATGATTCTCATTTGTTAGAGTTTAGGCCTCGAAGTCCCGTTATGTTCAATCATGGTGACAATTTTGTTTTTTCGTATCCATGTGTCGCATGTCTAAGTTGGGCGTGCTTTGTCGGTATGCATATGAAGATCAACACCAACTCTTGAACACTGGTCTATTTCATAATATGTTTAACCTTTTTGACTCATAAGTCATAAATACGTTTCTCTATATTACTAAATATAACACAATAGTTCTTGACATGAAGAAAAATGTTTAATTTAGTATATTTAATTAGTTCAAATGTAATTAATTATTCTACATTATATAATCAACAGAGATCAATACCTAAAATATCATGAGCCATGTCTCGAAATCGAAGATGACGCTTTCCAAGTTGTGCATAATGCTCCAAAACTAACGACAAGAGGTTGTAGGAATAGAAAGTGACCAGCCCCGCTGCCGTGAGGCACAAAACGCCTCCACTCCACCCTAACAACGTGAACGAAAAAGGTAAGCTCAAAAGGGCCGGTGCCACTATAGCTGTCGTCAAATGGTATCCACAGTGCAACCACGAACCTGCATGTTTGATAAATGATTTTATTTCGTATTTTGTTTTGATTGACCATTACACACATATAGTAAAAAAAACCATTAGCTATAAGTCCTTGAGGAAAATCATTATATACATCCATAGTATGTACAATCAATGATTGAGATTAAAAGAAGTTCCGTAAATTGAAGGAATAACCACCCAACACCCCATCCCCACCGTGTATATATTGATAGTAGATGCACGTACATTGGTTGCACTAAATAATTTCTCGTCCTTGAGACGCTAAGTAAAACAAATTTTATGGTAATCTATTATATCATAACAAGTCAACGGTAGAGCGATGCATGTAGGAATAGGATTCTTTGAACCTTGTAAGAATCTCGAGGAGTGTTTGTAAGCTACGCGCGTGTTTTAAGTTAATTATTTAAACGAACTATAAAAAAAGTTAATTATTTAAAAAATAGTGTACACCGCATCATATCGGAATTATAGAAAAGGACAAAGAAAGTATTGTGCAGAATTTCGGACAATTACATAAAAATTCCGAATATGTTTTTCAAATCAAGCGAGAATTTTAAGCACTTTCTCGAAACAAAATTTAAAAAAGGCCATGCTATTTACAAATCACATAAGACCATCCATATTTTCCGTACCTTCGGATTTCAGGACAAATTGTGCACCAGCATCAACATCGTGATCTTCATGGAATATTCCGGCAGAATCTTTGGCTAAACTCACCATATCTCTCAATTTCTATGTTGCCGCTATAAGGTAGTGGTTATCACAGTACTGTGTGTAGTAGAAGGATACATATATTAATTGATGATATGTGTTCTAGGATTGATGAAAAATAATGCAAGGCTAACACTAAAACACGATTTAGTGGTCAAGTCAAGAGTCGGGACTAGATATTCATTGGCCAAATGATTCAACAACTTCAAAGCACATTTTTAAGATAGGGGCAATAACTATAATGGTAACAAGAATAATGTAGACTGCTGTTGAATATTGACTACTATTGCAGTCTTGCTTTAATTTCTAACACATACGCACGCACATACGAACATGTATATGTATATATTCTGTTAGTACTTTTTCTTTTGTTTCTTATGTTAATGATGAAAGCCTTACCACAGATGGACTGTTCATTCAATAATTAGGACTAGTAATTTGATTCCACGAAAACAAGGGAAATGTAAACAAATGGAAATATTTTATTTAGCTGTTTGTTCACATCAGAAATTTGAGGAAAATAAGTAAAGAGCAAATTATTTTTTTTGCCCTTTAATTTTGGCTATATTTGCCTTTTGCCTTTTAACTTTTCGGGCTCCAATTTTGCCCTTTAACTCCTATTTTTTTGACCAAAAATGCCCAATGGGCTTTTGCACGAGGGCAAAATAGTAATTTCATTTATTTATAATAAAAATTTAAAAAAAACAAAAATAAAATAAAAAAGCAGACCCCCCACCCCCCACCCGCCGTCGCCCCCCCCCCCCCCCCCCCCCCCCCCTCCTTCCCCGTCGTCCCCGTCGCCCACCCCCCTCCTCCTAAACCCCGTCGTCCCCGTCGCCCCCCCTCCCCTTCCCCCGTCACTGTTCCCCGTCGCCCCCCCCCCCCTCTTCCCCGTTGTCCCCCCCCCCCCCCCCCCGCCGATTTACAGCCACCACGGCTGCAAATCGCGGTCATCACCCCCCCTCCTCCTAAACCCCGTCGTCCCCCCTCCCCTTCCCCCGTCACTGTTCCCCGTCGCCCTTCTCTTCCCCGTCGTCCCCCCCCCCCCCCCCCCCCCCCCCCCACCCCACCGCCGATTTGCAGCAACACCGCTGCGAATCGCGGTGATTCACCGCGAGTTGCAGCGGGGTGGCTGCAAATCGGCGGTGGAGGTGGGACGGGGACGACGGGGAAGGGGGGGGGGGCGACGGTGAACAGTGACGGGGGAAGGGGAGGGGGGAGGGGCGACGGGGACGACGGGGAACCGGGGGAGGGGGGGGGGGGAGGCGACGGGGAACAGTGACGGGGGAGGGGGGAATGGGAAGGGGAAGGGGAAGGGGAAGGGGAAGGGGGGGGGGGGGTGGGTGTCTATTTTTAATTTTTTTTTATTATTTTTCATTTATCAGAAAATTATAATTTATCAGAAAATTTAATTTAATTTAATTAAACTATTTTAAATTTATTTTCAAAACTAAATTTAATTAAAATAAATAAATTAAAGGGTATTTTTGGTAAAAAACCTATAAAAAAGCCCATTGGGCATTTTTGGTCAAAAAAATAAGAGTTAAAGGGCAAAATTGGAGCCCGAAAAGTTAAAGGGCAAAAGGCAAATATAGCCAAAATTAAAGGGCAGAAAAAATAATTTGCTCATAAGTAAATATTTTGAAAGAAGTAAGAAAATGTAAATTCAACATGGAAAATCCCAATTTAATTAATTTGGGCCCAATACCCGAATTGGTTGAACCTCTTCATTATGTCGTCTCTAGCGATACCTAATAATCTCAAATTGGTGCCTTCCTCCCCTACAATAAGTTTTCTTCTACTAAACAGAAATATATTTCAAAGATTCAAGAATAAATAAATACAAGAGTTCTTGCTATACATCATAAACTAAAAAAGATGAATACTCAGTATGAAATTGGGCAACATGTATGATGTTTGCCACGTAACTTTAAAAGCCCAAGTGAAGTTGTAAATTCAACGCATCAATACTGTTGAGTGCAAATAGTCCAGCTGCCCGCCAACCTTGAATGACATGTTTCACGCCTACGACACATCGCATCACGACATTAACGCTCCGACATGGACATCTCACCATTCTTCCATCCTTAAAATATGAGGTGAAAAATATGAGTATTTGAGTATTTGTAATTGTGATTAGTGTTAAATAAATAGTGTGTTTAACCCAACAGATACTTGAGCTATTCCATAAGGTGAACTTCTTGCAAAAAGTGCAGTAACAAATAACAATATATCTTTTTTAATGAGACAAAAAAGGCAGTAACATCAAATATGTAAAGTAGCAAGAAATAATAATTGCAAGGCCAACTAAGATTATTTCTACTGGCTGACTAATTAATTAGGTATTAATTCAAAGTACAAGTAAGCTAACTAAATACTCCATATATGCATTTCTAAGCTTCCTAAAAGTTATCTAAATTGTACGGAATGCGCCACCACAACATGAACACAAGGCAATACGTGAGTATTTTTTCTAAGTTGAATATTGAGATATGTTGAGTATATGTTCTACGTGGAATATTATTGATTCATTATCCATTTTAGTCCTTTTATTAATTAAAGATCGACCTACTTAATTATTACCATATTTATTCTCAGTGCTTCTCTCCCTGTATCTGTATAGGCCCTAAAATTTATTCAGCAACTCGGTCTTTAGTGACTGCGGGTCAATAGTTGTTTTATCCGTTTAATGAGAGCTATAAAATGGAATAAGAAAGTTTAGTATACTAAAGAAAGTAATCGAATTTTATTACTAAATAAACACTATTGTCTAAATACAGGCCGAGATGCATGTGAACCTTAGCTTGTAACTATTAAAGATCTTTTGGACCACATAGGTATATTCTTTTTAATAGGTGTAGCCTACTTAAAATGTTAACCTGATTTGTACCCTTTTTTTTCTATTAGGTTTCAACTCAATAACTGAGATACGCACTCACATTATATTATTGCATGCGTCTAGTGGAATAATGTGGTCAATTCAGACTTTCAGACTGACTTAACTGCAGCTCACAGTATATATAAAGCAATTTGGTCAACGTTGCTATGAAAATTAATTAATTTATATCTAGTATATAATACTGCGTGTGACATGATTGCAACTCAACTATCATTTTATATCTAGCCTAATTTTATCCTTTCGTCAAAAAGTAATTGGTAACTCAAGATAAATTACAAAAAGCAGACATCTGAATGGGTATTACGTACTCACTTAGTCCAAATCATATATCGACAATTAATAGCAAATTAAGATCCTACAATTTTAGTCGAGAACGAGTTTATAGTACTTTACAAATGTTACATATATAGCTCAAATTCAATTGTTAAATATACACGATATCACCAAATATGTAATTTCAATAATAAATAATATATTTATATTCTAAGAAAAAGGACACGTGAGTTCACACCTCTAAGTCAATTTTAATTTGTGGCGCAGGAACTATCTACGAGCGAGTATTGTCTTGTGAGTTTTGCAATACGAACGAATAGACCACACATTTGTAATTTGTTTATCTCGGATAATTAATAATAATCTTTGTTATGATCGAGGGTGCAAATAATAATAAAAAAGAAGAAGATATGTACAATAGTTCCCATACAAACTCAGTTATCTCATTAAGCCTATATATACTGTTATAGTCACCAAACTATTGATTGTAAGTTGTAACTGTAACTGATCAGTATCCAAACATACACCTCCAGGAGTTAAGACAATAAGTTAGGCTTTCTACAATATAAGATAAGAAGCTAGACTGATTCAAAATGTAAATCCATCATCCAATTCTTTGCCCTTTGGTGAAGAAGTCACATGTCAGCAACAGACCACAGATACGCTTCCCGCTCCGTAGCTCGTTTGTCATTCGTCCTAGTAAACCACTGCTTCTCGTGCCCTACACGACATACCAATGGAAAGGTTATACGTACTTTTACAATGAAAGCGAGTGCATACATATGAAGGCCATATCGAATGTACGTACGTGCATTAAACAGCAATCAGTATGGGTGTCCGTGTGTCTAAACTAACTAACACACACAAGCTGCAGCACAAAACAAAAGAGACAGAAAACGAAACGAGCTGGCCGCTTACCATTACTTCGATCCACTCCATCCCCGTGTCTGCCCGGTTTGATCCTGTAGCGATTTGGCGTGGCCTGGAGCCGTCTTTTTATCCAGCTATGAGCTGGGATTTCCTGGGGAATTATGAAGCCTGATTCTTTCATCTTCTCGCAGTCCCCGAAGTCTGGAAGAACAGGGTCCACATGGATCGACATATAATAAGAGTAGATTATTTTATAACTTAGTAAAGAAACTAGCTAGAGATGATGAGCAAGCAACTATACTTGCCTTGAGCAAATTGTTGGGTATTTGAACCGCCTCAAATACCGTCCCCATGATTTGCTCATGAGGTAATTGCGAAGCAACACGAATATAATATTGACGAAAATAACAACACAAGGATTTAACGTGGAAACTCCTTCACATGAGAAAAACCACGGGGACCCGAACAAAATTCACTATGTAAAAAATTCGAACAACTACATAATTCTCACTCAACCCGAACAACCCCGACAGATTCTTTTCACTCTCACCACTCCATAATCTACACCCTCCCGGTGTATAAAATACTACATTATAAATTAGAGAGAAAGAAAAGAACTTCTGAAGGGATACATTTCTCTACAATCTGAGTGTCTATTTATAGGCTATTTCTGCACCCCTTAAGCCGTGTGAAAGGACCCCAACCCCTTCAAGTCTTGAAAGGGTGGCTTTTGGTGGCTTGAAGGGATGTGTCGGTAGGAGGCTGGAAAAGACGGACTTCGTCTACAAATCTGCCCCTCTAGCCGCAACCGTATTTCGCTCTCTTATTTATTCTCTTTAAAAAAAAAAAGGAACACAATTTGTCACTCGCCTAGGATCATTCCTTCGACAACTTCATATGTAGGGGCGAATGCTCCCCCTTGCTCAAAACTTCTCTTTCTTCGTAATCCCTTGAAGAATGGCAAACAAACGTGGAGATATACAGTACCTCCGTATACCCGATCTTTCTTCGAATAACCCAGAAGAAAGGTAGACGAACACTTATCTCTTTCTCCGAAAACCCATAGAAAAAGGAAACACAATCGTGGAGATAAAAATATTCTCCGCACACCAAATACTTCTTCAAATGACCCTGAAGAAAGCAAACACAACACTTATCTCTTTCTTCGAAAACCCATAGAGAAAGGAAATCATATCGTGGAAATATAACTTTTCTCCGTACACCATCATTCTCTTTTCTCGACTCAACCACGAGAATGGAAACGTCATTATTTTGTTCTCTTTCTCCAACATTGCTATGGAGAAAGGTATACCCTCCGTAGGTTGAATCCTTGTGTGACCTGACCAAATCGACTTCTCTCCGACTTGAACACACTACAAGTCATAGTTGATTTTCTCGTCAAAATTTCCCATATCCGTACCCTTGCTTCCTGACATTACACCGGTGAGTTGGTGAATTTCCTGAGAATAGTACAAAGTAAACTCCCGGAAAGAGATAGCTCGTCTTTCCTGACAGGGTTTCAAGGTTCCCAGGTAATTGGTGGGGTCACAACGGTCCTACTTAATAACCAATTACCTTTGACAGAACCGTCTTTACGGTACATATTCATATTACACCACACCACAACTCCACCCCAGCAGTAACTCCACCTCAGGCAGACCCCAGGCTCTGATACTACTTGTTGGGTATTTGAACCGCCTCAAATACCGCCCATAGGATTTGCTCATGAGGTAATTGCGAAGCAACACGAATATAATATTGACGAAAGTAACAACACAAGGATTTAACGTGGAAACTCCTTCACAAGAGAAAAACCACGGGGACCCGAACAAAATTCACTATGTAGAAAATTCGTACAACTACATAATTCTCACTCAACCCGAACGACCCCGACAAATTCTTTTCACTCCCACCACTCCCTAATCTACACACTCCCGATGTATAAAATACTACATTATAAATTAGAGAAAAAGAAAAGAACTTCTGAAGGGATAGATTTCTCTACAATCTGAGTGTCTATTTATAGGCTATTTCTGCACCTCTTAAGCCGTGTGAAAGGACACCAACCCCTTAAGCCGTGTGAAAGGACACCAACCCCTTCAAGTCTTGAAAGGGTGGCTTTTGGTGGCTTGAAGGGGTGTGTCGGTAGGAGGCTGGAAAAGACAGACTTCGTCTACACAAATGTGGCATGATATCACCCCATCTAACTCTTTCCTTGAGCAGAGTGTCGAGATCATAATCGTCGTCCTCTGTTTGTTGTAATCGATCCCGCTTTTGAGCCAATCCCGTGCCCCATTCAAGGTTTATTTCCTGAAAGCAAGCAAGCAAACAAAACAACATTTTAAGTTTAGCCTAGTTGAGAATGAATAATTAGAAAAGACTATATAATTAATACAAGCTGTTGGTTTATTTTGTGTTGGCCCAAAAGCCCCAAACTGAAGCCCAATTCCCTTTATGCCCTAATGTAGTCTTGTGAACCCTTATCTTCCAAGACAAGCTTCTTTGTGTGAGCCACCATTATTCCTATGTTAGTGAGGGAAATATTGGAGTGAGAGAGAAGAGAGAAAAGAGAGTCTTTGTGGGTTTTCTTCTTCCCCCTCTTCACCTAAACACTTTGTGTGTGTGTGTGAGATATCTACTTTGTGTAGTGAGCTACTTAGTGTGGGCTCTTTAGTTGGTGTAGACCTCGTGGTCTTGGTGGTGCACTTAAGAGGAGCGGGAAATCGAGTCGAGGATTTCTGAGCCGGAACGAGAAAGGAACGAACACCCAACAGCGGCAAGAGCTCGATTGATCCTGGCATGGCGGTCCATGATAAATTCGCTTGAAAAGAAAGACACATATTAGTATCATCATAAGGATGAAAACAAAACACGAGCTCGACTAAAAACGCGGAATTTATACCAAGCGTAAATCTCCCATTATAGTGAACCGGCGATAACCCATCTAAAGACAACACACGATTCTCTACCAGTCTCTTAACGTTAGATTACAGTCCCATGAAGGTGGGTGTACACGCAGCGGTATTGCAACTCTAGCCCCGCCAAACCAATCATGGCGATACGCCATGAATTCTCCCCCATAACTCTCCTGGACGTATAAGTAACGTTTTTTTTTCAATTCTTTCCATAACTAGTGGCCCCGCCACTCAGAAACTTGCGATTCCCCAGAGCCTTCACGTGATAGAAACCTACTTCCCTCCTACAAACTTCGAAGAGGGCCCAGAACTGATCGAGACCCTGAGGTTCGCCTAAAGCCTTCATCAGGATGATAAAACCGATAATTTGCCCGAACGAGTTCGGTGTTACCTGACTCGACACAATCCCAATGGACCTCAAAATAAATTTGACCTCCACAGGTATGGGAAATCGCAACCCGTTGGCCAGCTGACCCACGAAAACTGTGAGGTGACCGGGGGGAGGGGGGGTTGAGTCCATGCGCTCGTCCGGATCAGAAATGACTAACTTGTACCTATTGGCTATGTTAAACATTTCACGCAAGGAAGGGCGACTATGTTGCAACCGCGATATGTATGTATTATACGCCATTCATGGGACCTCCGCATAGTCATCAATGTCCCTATTGATGGCCTCTATATCTTCACTTACTTCACTGGAGGCACGATTGTCCTCAGATGAAGATGATTGCGAATTATCGTCCCCACCTTGCGAGGACGACTAATCATTGTTATCACCTAGATGATCACCCCTAGGCGAGTCGACAGAATCAATGTCAATGCATTCATTCTCATCTTATCGGGGTATATTCGAACCCGTGGGAGCACTTCCAGGGCCCACCACAAAGTTGACTGAACTGGAGCTTGAGCCGCTACTAGACTCACTCCCTGATGTCGACTCAGATCTCACAATCTTGATCGACAAACTGAAATAAAATAAAAAGAAAAACGGCTGACTACGCGCGAATACGTCACTCCCGGCACTTACGACATCTACGCGACATGTTCAAATAAACATTCACTAAGCAAAAATAACGTGACCCACAAAGTAAGCACATAATCATTTACCTTGGTTACAGCTGGAAAATCGACAACTATTGAGAAGCAAATTGCCTGAACAAACTACGAAAAATTGTTAAACGAAATTAGAGGCAAAACCTACTCATATAGCAAAAAAAAAAAACCAGAAAATTTTTTCTAAGGCATTAGATCGAACGACATATCATTCGATACATCTAGCATCGAACAAAGGTCATTCGATGCGGCCTGTATCAAACCATGGTCGTTCGTTGCTACTTACGTTTGAGCGTGAGTTCAGTAAGAAGATAAAATGAGCTTCTCCAACACTTTCCTTCTTTATATAGGCGCTAGAAAGGCCCGTTAGGCCCATCAAATCAAGCATCAAATCGTTACGATTCGATATACATTTAAGCATCGAACGCCATTTAAGCATCGAACGCCATCTATTCGATCGAACGCCATCTATTCGATCGAACAACAGAAATACGCGATATCTCCATCGAACCACCAACGTTCGATGCAGACCACGAGATCGAACAAAGAACGTTCGATCGACGACACCAACATTAATAAAAAGGTTCAGGAACAAGATACTGAGATGCACGTCTTTCGCACCGCGCATCCCAATCGGGGGCCATGATATTCAACTACAAGTGTTTCGGTCTCCATAATTGGAACCCGGTCTCTATTCGAGACCGCCTCCCAATCGGGGGCATGATTTTCAATATTACGAGCATAACAATAATAAAGACACAAATCAAAAATATAGTTTATAAGTTTGAAACCTGCCCTCTGATCGATATCGTCTCCCAAACTAGGGGGACTATATGATGGGGGTATTTTAGGAATGGCCCAATACTAATATTGGGCCGGTCCAAGAAGGAAGCCCAACTGAAATAGTACATCGAACAAGTGAAATTCGATAATGAACGAGCATGCAACGGACGTGGTTGGATCTAACGACTTGATCGAACCATCCCAGTTCGATACACTTTCCCCAACAACCACTAGGGTCCGCCGGATGGGGGTTATAAATATCTCGTCCCCTGACATTCTCAGCACGCATTCCAACTATCATCAGCTCACTCAGCATCGAACCATCAACATTCGATCGAAGTCCCCTCATTCGATCGAAGTCCCGACATCCGATACACTACGTTCGATCGAAGCAGACCGATTCGATACTCAGCAGTCCAGTTTAGTCTGACATCGAAGGACCCGAGTTCGATACACTTATAGATCGAAGGGCCCTAGTTCGATATTGGACCATCAAGTTTACTCTGTATCGAACGTCCCCGATTCGATACAACTTAGATCGAATTCCTACCGTTCGATACTCTATCCTATACTTTGTAATTTTATTTATTCAGCCTAGTCAACTTGTAATAGGTGTTCCGGACCAAGCTAGTCTGATTTCTATTTGATTAGCATTATTTTGACAATCGATTAACCCATTGTAACATTTTACGGTGTTTTGTTACCTAGACGAAATAAGACCAAAATACAGTTGAAGAATATGATCACTTTGATAAAGCTAGCATGTTTTACTGTGTTTTAATTAGTATATTAATATGTTACTATGTTAGTGAACTCAAAGTATTATTATTTAACATTTTTATTCACATAATACTTTTTATATAAAAGTTTTTATTAATATGAAAAATTTGGCGTATCCTGGACTTATCCTAATATTTAAGTTTGCCAAAATTCGTACTTGAAAATCCGCATCTTATTGGATACATATCCCTATATATGTAACCGTGCACCATATGCCTTCTAAGCTATGGCCAATACGTTTTTCTTTAATTGGTAAAGAGTAAAGACATAGAGAAAAAAAGAAAAAATGCACCCACACATATTGAATGACCTAAGAAAGTTGATTTTTAGCAATATATAGAACTTTGAATAACTGCCTATGTATAACCTTAGAGTGAGCACAAGCAATACACTTCAAAACAACATACAGTACACCTGCCATTTTGGACAAATGTGAAGCTAGTCATAGCTCATTGTAGACGGGAGATATTTATTATCATATATATATGTAATACACTCATATACATATACATTGATATATACATAAAATATTAAATATGAAAGCATATCTACAAGTATCCCACGTCTGAGTCCAGGACAACAAAATGAGTACTGTTGTTTTACAAGATATAAGAGCAAAAGTCCCCATCTTTAAT
Organism: Linaria vulgaris; assembly: GCA_948329865.1. Taxonomy (NCBI): domain Eukaryota; kingdom Viridiplantae; phylum Streptophyta; class Magnoliopsida; order Lamiales; family Plantaginaceae; genus Linaria; species Linaria vulgaris. Next base: position 131,961,284 of record OX415249.1, read on the forward strand.
TGGTCCACACATGGATACTGCCAAGCTTGTTACTCGTATAAATCTCATTGCGCTCTCCATCGTAGAAAACAGCCGTGATATCTTTCAGGGCCTCTGCAAGGGTACTCCCAACCTTAGCACCCTTTCTGGCATTGTTCGCCGTTATCTTTCCCACACTCTTCCCCGTCAACATATTACTGATGTTGATAGAGCCACCATATGCTGCAGCAAAAACTAAAGTTATGATTCTGAGTTTATAATAATATACATTGTCCATTGCTGCACATCGAAAATACATACATACCGTTTCCATCTTTGCGATAAGCAATTAGGAATTTCCCCTTCCGTGCAACAGCATATACATTTTGGTTATCGTAAAGGTGATCCTCGAAAGAGGTCATGAGCTCCCCTCTTAAGTTCCAAAGCATGGCTGTTTGGTTTGTGAACATCAGGAATTTGTCGCAGAAGTATACAATTGTACAAGGGGTCAAGATTTCCGTCCTGCTAACTTCCATTATGTGGGAATTTTGGACCTGAGGAGATAGTCCGATTTTTACAAGAAATAATAAATACAAATTAATGTTAAAGACAGGGAAGAAGAGTTTACTTACATCAACAATTTGTATGTTCTCTTTCTCTTGCTTGACAATAAGCTTATCTTTGATTATTGTGGCGAAAATAACCTCCTCCTTTTTCTGAAAGAGATTGTTGAACGATTTGATGACAGTTCCATCCTCCACTGAGATAAGCTTCAAAGAGACACCGGCTCGTGTTCTTTTGTATATTAGTACGAAAATTCCTCGACTGTTTCACAAAGACATTGAAAACCCACTGAATTTGATTATAAGGTTTAGATGGTCTAACAGAGATGAAACCATAAAAGACCAACTGTCCAACTGACAACGTTAGATTAAAAAGTTAAGACCCTCGGTCAAAGACAAATGCAAATTCAAGTGTGCAAAATACTCAATTTCAAAAACTAATAGATAGTGCTTGTTCTAACACAGGTAACCAAAAAAGTTTCCAAAGCCTGAGTGAGAGATCCTTAACACAAAGAATATTTCCAGGATAACGAACTTAACAAAACTAGCACAACTCCAACAATTTTTATTTTTATAAAATCTATTATGTATAAATGACACAAATGTGAGTCAAAATTTATTCTTTAGCATAAAGTCAATTACCTGATTTCAATCCCCTGAACATTCTTGTCTATGATAGAGTATAGAAATGTGTAGTTTTTCAAGTCAAACACCTTGTATACTCTGAAACAAGGAACAGTAAAGAAGCAGACATCAGCACATACTAAGCCATTATACAAAAGGAATATATCTAAATAGAACATAACACCATGAACCGTCTGATTACTTACTTTTCTTTCTCACACTGTAGAATAACTTTTCCATTCAGATCGTCAAAATCCACAAACCCAATTGACTCCGTCTCAAAGAGCCGGAAACCAGCATCCGGCTGACCCCTTCGGATGTGTCTGAATAGTTCAAATAAGCCATGAGATGAGGATCACAAACAACTAACTGTAAAATGTAGAAGACTAAGTCACACTTGATACTTGTGCTTCTGCATATTAACGTACTCCACTTATCAGACGCACAAAGTGAAAGGGTGATAAGTGAATCATTTTCTCGGTTGTAAATTAAGCTCTGGATTTCTTCGTCAGGGCTAGCACTTAGGAAGCATATTCTCTTCTTGGTCTCTGCATGGAAAAGGTAATAATATCCATAAGCGCGCGCCATTTCATCACAAGTAGACTGGGCTTCACTTGCAGTACATACCTCGACTAAATACTGCACATGTACCAGATTTTGCAAGAGCAAAGACCAAATCGCTGATAGCCAATAAGTTAATAATGATCTTTGACCTTGGGAGATCATCTTGATGATTATAAATATCGTATTCCTCCTGAATTTAACAAATAAATAGTCAGCTGATCAAGAACTAGTTAGTGATATTGCAGAAGATAAAATTATGCAAAAACGTCTATCATCATGAATGATTAAACAAAAGCACTTGACTTTTTGCAAGCACAAATATAAGGAGGTGAGGGAACCTGCAAGCGGAAGTTATGGAAGCGCTGATCCTCAAAGTTGAAACTACGGCAGAATTTGGAGGAGATCTCCCTTGTCTTGAGCTTCTTCAGGCAGTTATCATCAAAACCACTATCGGCCCGTCGTTTCCTTGTTTCCATCCTCCTCTTTTAGCCGCAGGAATTAGGGCAAATCTCTGAAAACGATAAAAACAGGATTCAATAATAAATAATCTAAGAAACATATTTACAAACACCTTTGGTGCAAAAAAGGAGAAGAAGAAAAATAGAACAGTGGCACAAACACAAACACCTTTCGTGCAATGCCAGATAACAACAACAGCAACAACAAACGATCAAACAAAAAGGCGGGAATTTGCTTATAGGCAATGGCGAAGATCGATCGATCGATCGAAGTGTTAGAAGCTTGGAGGGGTTTGTAATTCAAATTGAACTGTGGAATTAATTTATCAAAATAAATATATACAAATATTCCCATCCTAATCAAACAAACGTCTTCTACTTAGGAGGATTATTTATGAGTCGGCACAATTAAGGAAAGGTAATAAATAAATACGTCACCGCGCTATACAAATTAGTACCAAAAATCAGTCTCCCTACCCTTAGGTTCATAAAAATATAGATAGCCCTTTAAATTTTATTACACAATTTTACTAATTTCATGAAATCAATTTCTTTAATTATTTAAAACCAATGTGCTTTTATTAAGAATAAAAATTACAAAGTCCACCTAGGTGAATCTTTACAACAAATGCAAAACTTTACCACTTAACGTGTATTCAATTAAACTTAGGGGTGGTGAATAATAATAAATAATAAATGGAAAAAAATCGAAACTAGTCCTTTATTGTGTTCTAGTTACAATTTTCGTCATTTATTGTGTCCTTGTTTTATTTTGGTCCTTTATTGTGTATATCATTACAATTTTGGTCCTTAGGAAGAAGTCAGAGTCGAAAATATCACGTGGGAACACTTGCCGGCCAAAATAAAAACTTTTTAATTCCCACATGCAAATTCACATGTAGAAACGCTGGTTTCAATTTTTTTTAATTTTTATTTATTTAAAATTCTGACCCGGCCAACCCAATTTGACCGGGTTATCCGAATCGGACGGGTCAAAATTTTAAATAAAAAAATTAAAATTGTTGTTCCAACATGCGAATATGCTTGTGGAAAATTCAAATAAATTGAATTTAGGGCAGCACGTGCTCGTACATGACATTTTCGGCTGAGATTTCATCCGAAGGACCAAAATCGTACTGAAACACACAATAAATGACCAAAATAAAACAAGGACACAATAAATGACTAAAACTGTAATTAGGACACAATAAATGACCAATTTCGATTTTATCCCAATAATAAATAGAATTTTGGGGCGGGTTAGTAAAGAATCACACTGTATTACACTTTTTTTAAACAGCCACAAGTACTTTTTCCAAATCATACATCATGCCATAAGTTATGAAATGTAAACACACCTCCATGTGAAAGAAGCAACTTTACAGTCTGTTCAAGCCCTCTTTTAGCAGCATGATGTAGAGGCGTCCCAGCATGGCGACCTTAAAATGAAAAAGCAACTTATGAAAAGAAAGAAGGGAAAACCAGAAGCGCAAGCTAACATGCAAGAGAATGGAGCTATTAATCATCAAATTGTGTAGCATGCCATTAGGTTTTTCGCTTGCAGCAAAACTCAATGTATTCTTATGAAACATGGTAATAGCCAAATAGAGCAGAATCCGAAAAAATCAGTTAATATTCAATCTCATTCAGGCTCTGAATATGCTTCTGTAGCAGTTTTTCAGAATATTTCAGTGACATAATCTATCAGGATGCATATAAGATGTAATTCAAAGGTCACACTCACAGTGTAACAAAAAGCCATCACCCGTATTTTATCTTCATCCAGTTACATACCATCAACATTTTACTCCAAATACTCTTTCGGCACCCAGGCCAGACTCAAGGATTCCAATGAGATTTTCAAACAAAAATATTAAGCAACAGACATTTGCGTATAAAGTATAAACAGTGATTACCTGGACGATAGGCATTAACATTGGCACCTAATTCTATCAAAGTTTTTGCCACATTGTAAAGCTCTGGATTCATGCAAGCTACAATCAATGGAGTCTTCCCTTCGCTATCAATCCACTGCCACCACCACCATTACCAATATCTTAGAATATAGCCAAATGATTCAAAAACATGCTTTTGTACGACACACCACTCATAACATGGTAAAATTAAAAGCACTCCGTGCTAATACCAAAGCCTAACACACAACTAGATTAGTAGCATACTAAACTTTTGCATATTCTAACCGTATATAAGTAGAAGGATGAGTCCACATATCATAACAAACATATATGCAACGAACAACTACAACAACAAGCACGGTTTTCTCCAGTATATGCAGTGGCAAATAAATTAGCAAGTCAGAAAAACGAGCTTTTCGAGGACCATAACAACGCCCCGTTAGTAATGTACAACGAGATTTACGAGCTACTTGAGACATTCACTACAAGATGAAAATCGAACAACCGACAAATTTACGACACGTTACTTAAATATTTCTACTAAAAAATACAACAGTAAATACTACAATAAGAGGGAGAGGGTGTGCATTATGACAATACAAGCATAAATAACATTCAAACTGAATCAACATCATAACCGTGCGTGCACCCAAGCCGTACAGTCAATAATATGAATATTAAAGTGAAAATTTGTACCTCAAGGCCTGCGCCTTCATTTCGGAGTGATTTAATCCCTTCCGTATTTCCATAATTCACTTGCTGATACAACAATTCATCCTTCGATTGTTGCTGACCCATTCTTTTCTTCCAGAATTATTCAATTATATTCCCCCAATTTCGACATTCATCAAAAAATGAAAAGATACAGTTGAAAAATGGGAAATTTGGGGGAAGGAAAAAAAAAAAGAGGGTTTTGATTTTGATCAATTGGTCAGATATTTTGCGTAATTATATTCCATTAATTGCAAAAGGTTTACTTAGTGCAGAAGGTATATTTAGTGTAAAACGGTTTTTCAATTTTTTTTTTTTTGGTAATAAAAGAAGTCAACATAAAGAAACTAGCAAAACAAAACTAAGCTACGCTACATCATCCTTTAGCAAGCTAAGAACTCGGCTCGGAGGCGGATCCCATAATACTTCTCGTTTCCTGACGTAAATCTCAATCTTTGTAGTTATTCATTTCTTTACTTGAATCATAATTAGTACGTTCTATACATTGCGACTTTACTCTTAGTTATAGAATAGAATAAATGTGTTTATTTTGGATTTTTTTTTGCCCATTAACTTGTCTTTGTTGTAATTCTGGTCCACTAATTTGGCACTTAATAGTTGTTGTCTATCAATCTATCATTTGATTAATTTTAGCCCAAAGATGTCACGTGGCATCCATATCACCTGGACAGCTTTAATTTTGACTCATTAACTTGACTTCATCTCAATTTTAGTTCACTAATTTGACACTTGTTAGTTTTTCGTCTTCTAGCTTGGCATTATAAAATTTTGGCCCAAAGAGGCCATATTTTGTCATGTGACGTCACATTCATATGGATGTTGCTTCTACGACGTCGATCTCTATGTATACTACATGAACATTTTTTGTTGGTTGGGAATTATCTCTAAGGTTGCTGGAGATCTGAAGGCGTTGTTCTTGCAGTTTTGTGAATTCTTTAATCGTAATATAAAATTCAAACCTGATTGGCGAGGTATTTAGTTCTTCACTGTTTGGGAAATTTGGTCTCTTAGAATTGGAGTTTCTATTGAAGGAAAGTGCAAGGATCTGTAAGAACTATTTGACATTATCAAGGTTCGATCTTCGTGTTGGTTTAAGGCGAAGCACTTTGAATTTTCGTATTCCTTGTTTGAGTGCAAAACTCTCCTATTTCACGTATTTGCTGAAAACCTTGCCGTCTCTCTTCTTTTTCTCTTTTGTTCCCTCTGTATAATACTCAATGCACTAGCAATAAAATTCTTTGTTATAAAAAAAATAAATATGTACTAGGGTTTTGACTTGTGCGACTTCCAATTATTAGGAGACATTTTATAAAGAGCGATTTACTTTGTTCAAATGGAAGGAGAGTATTAATAATGATGAAATTGTTATATATATAGTTTTATATTTGAAATGAATATGATCATAACCAAATGATGCACTTGTTTTTGAAAAATATGCACTTGTTTTTGAAACACACATTCTAATATATACGCGCGTCTAGTACCATAAGAACATTTGGAACGAAGAAAGTACATAATTTGGAGCTAGCACGTATAATGTCTAGATGGAGCACGTGATTGTATCAAATGGATCACGTGTCTAATTATATAACATTCTAACAGTAATAGCATTCCTTCTGTTTTTCTCATGGAATGAAATAAGATCATTAGACACGTTAACAACTTAAAATGCATGAAATTCTTATAAAATAATTATGTAGCAGAAAAATATTATCCACATAAATTTCAACCGGTTCGGCGCATGCATCCACTAATATGATCGGCAACCGAGGCAACATTCCCGAATGGAAAGCCATTTGAATCTACCGTCGTTAACACGCCCCACGAACTCTTTGAAACTAGAGTTCGGGCTACCAAGGCTTCCGACATTGCCGTTATTGGTATTCCTTGACACATGCACACTGGGAGTAGCAAAATGAGTCGTATGAGCTTCTCCATGTTTTACGAATTCTTTGTTTGATTTTGTGATTGGAAATTCTATGAATATGTATTGTGTTTGATGAGAGTACCGTATAATTGATGAGCAATACTTATATTATATAGCAACATCATCGCCTCTAATTTAATCTATTCTTGATATGCATGCATGTGCAGTTGTGAACTGTATCAATTAAGTCACTTTGGACCATAGTGGACTATAATAATTTGGGTGATCACCTAGGATACTAGCTTGAAAAATATGAACAATGCAATATTATTTCATTTACCTGCTATGTTAATTTAATAATGGGCAAATCCCATGGATCTCCCGAGAGGTATCGCCTTGTTCCAACCACCTCCCTTCTAGTTTCAAATAATCTCATCTACCTCCCTTATGTTAGTTGACTGCTAGTCAAATGTTAAAACCAAGGACAACAAAGTTAATTGAGAGAAAAATTAAATAAAAATTTGATTTATAAAGACTAAAATATGTTTTTAATTTAATAGTGAATGCAAAGAAGTCTTCAAATAAGTGAGTATTCTTTTTATATTCTTTTAATCTTCTAAATTTTATACAAGACTCCTTAAGCCGGTTGAAAATTAAAAGAAATATTGTAAAATATATTTTATTACTAAATAATATGAATGTGTTAAAAGATATATTTCTTTTATTTTTTGTGAATGCAACTCTTTCAAATTAGAAATAAGATTAACAAAAATATTATGAGGTTTTAAATTGGAACGTAGGTAGATTATGCAAAATTCAGAATAAATAATTTCACTCTTTTTCTTTGTTAATAAGCTATGTTCCAGAAAAAATATAAGATTATTATAGACACGTTTTGCTCTGTTTCTTTTCTCTTTTTAACACCTTGAATTAAATATTGAAGTTTCTTGTTGAAATATATATGATAATCAATTAATATGGAGACTTGTTTTAACCTATGATGCACGGATACTCTAAAAAAACTGCCGGTCAGAGTCGGATACTCTTCGGATACGTATCAGATATGCCATGTGGCGTATCATGCAATAAAAATAATTAAAAAAGACAGATACACGTATCGGATACATTGTGAAGCGTATCCGATGAGTATCTAATAAGTATCAGCAATTTATAAGAGTAGTGTGATAGTTTTTTTTAAAGAAAAGACCCAACAAAACAAAATTGCAATATCTTTTCAGGAATTAAATATAAAATCGTGAAAACCCTCTATTTCAAACCAAAATAAAAACAACACACAAAGCTTTGATATGCTTTATAATAGTATCTGACTAATGACTGTGCAAGTGATTAGATATAATATTATTTGATATTTTTACTTAAATTATATCTTTATATATAATTATTAATATTAAATATTTGATGTATCGCATACGTATCGTATCTTGTAAATTTTTTTAAAAAAATATCCACGTATCGGTATCCGGTGGATACCGATACTCGTATTCGTATCCGTGCAACCTAGGTTTTAACTTAATTATGTATGAAATTACCTTTATATCCCTGCATCTGCCCTCCCATGCACAACAGTTGACATACTCATAATTACAATTTCACATATGTTAGGAAACATAGTGTGTTTAGATTGTAATTTTGTGCCAATTCAGTCAATGGTATGTATTGTTTTCAAAATTATTTATAACTATCATAATTATAATTTATCTTTGGCAGATAGCACTTAGTTTTTAATTACAGTAATTTATAATCGTAATTGAAATACATAGTGGCATGCAACGAGTAAGGTAAGATTTTATTCCTAGTTACCTTGTTTGCAATGTTCAACACACAAAATCGTATTGTTTTATTCTAAGTTGGATTCAACAATTACCATTAATTAATGGATAGCTATTCCTTTTACTCGAAGTATTTTTTTTTTCGCTTCATTGCTTGTGATCTTCGATGGACTGGCTCAGATAGGCACAATAACAGTTGCAGTCAGTGAATCTTTTCAAAATATAACTTAATTCGATGTAATGATCCACAAGTGCAATTAAGTACATACTACTTAATCTAATCAAAATAAACCCCGCCACATTGTTACGCAAAAAGGATTACCCGAAAATACTGGCTGAATAAAGAGAGTTAATGGTTTTTGGTAATCACTTTGCTTCCAAAAGATTGTGTTTTAGTAGGGTGCCACCAAAACGTGAGTATGGGGTTACCGTTCTGCCAGAATGCTACGAACGAATACTTTTTTGCCCTCCTCGTCCGTATTGAAAAAAACAGCCACATTGCCATCCGTCGATGATGAACTCCTTTTACGGCATGTAGCAATGCATCTTCTTCAAGATGAGTCCAATACTTACGTCGTACCCTTGGAAACATTTGGTGTTTCACTATTGTTACGAATGGTACTTGCCGAGAAATCCATGTAGCAATATACAAATAAGTAACCTTTATTCATCTCAATAAAACAAGCATATAATCTGTTGTAAAGTGGACCCTTCGGATAGAGCGGAAAAACACGATAATAAATGAAAGACGAAAAAATAAACGACTTACAGATTTTACGTGGAAAACCCCAAATTACTTTAGGGTGAAAAACCACGGGCAAGGTAGAAGAACTTCACTATGAGTGTAAAATAGGAATTACAACTCTGCGACTTTTACAGTAGTAAAGTCGCACAAACTCTCTATTTTTACCTCACACTTACAACACACTAACAACACTCTTTATATATTAATTACACTTAATTATATAAGAGAATGGATTGTATGTTTTGGGATGATATAAAATGGGGAAGGAGCTTGGTATTTATATAGGCTAAATTCTAAACAAAAAGGTGTTAAAATAATGTGGTGATTATAAAAAAAAACCTTCCACTAATCACCGCCCCAACACCATTAATCACCGCCCCAATTCATTAATCACCGCGCCAATTCACCGCCCCAACAATCTCCCACTTGAAGATTTGATTAGGGACTAATCAGATCTTCACACTATTCTTTCTACCTCGCCCTTCATGTTGCTTACATTTTCACCAGACCACACGAGGACCGACACTGAACAAACTTGTCAGCATTAACACTTTTCGTCATGAAATCAGCTATGTTATCTTTAGTGTGAATCTTCTGCACATCCACAGTACACTCCTCGACTTTCTCACGAACAAAGTCATATTGCACCCCAATATGCTTTGTCTTGGAATGAAACACTGGATTCCTTGCAAGATGCAACGCACTCTGACTGTCACAGAATAGAGAAATACTCTCTAGTTTGTGGCCGAGTTCCTCTAGAACAATTTTTAGCCAAATCGCCTCTTTACTCGCCTGCGTAGCTGCCACATATTCAGCCTCCATTGTTGATGTCGCAACAACTGACTATAACTTTGAAACCCAACTCACTGCACCTCCAACAAGAGTAAACACATATCCTGTCGTGGACTTGCTTTTGTCAAGATCACATGCATAGTCAGAATCAACATAGCCCTTGACTGTAAAACCCGATCCTCCATAACATAATGTATCTCAGAACTCTCTTTATTGTACTCCAATGCTCTCTTCCCGGATCCGGCATGTATCGACTAACCACTCCCACTACATGTGCAATGTCTGGTCTAGTACATATCATAGCAAACATTAGACTTCCCACTGCTGATGCATACGGTACTTGAGACATCTCCTTCCCACTGCTGATGCATACGTAAATCTCAATCTTTGTAGTTATTCATTTCTTTACTTGAATCATAATTAGTACTTTCTGTACATTGCGACTTTACTCTTAGTTAGAATAGAATAAATGTATTTATTTTGGATTTCTTTTTTCATTTTGGCCATTAACTTGTCTTTATTGTAATTCTGGTCCACTAATTTGGCACTTAATAGTTGTGTCAACTAACCTGTCATTTAATTGATTTTGGCTCAAACATGTCACGTGGCATCCATATCACGTGGACAGTTTTAATTTTGAGTATCTAAATTGGCTTAATTTCAAATTTAGTCCACAAATTTGACACCTGATGGTTTTTCGTCTTCTAACTTGGCACTATAAGATTTTGGCCCAAAAAGGTCAAATATCGTCACGTGATGTCACCTTCATATGGATGTTGCTTTTACGATGTCGATATCTATGTACAACACATGTGAAAGACTCTCATTTAGAATATATATATATATATATATATATATATTAGAAATATTGGTACGCGGTCCCTGTGCAATTAATTATTCTTTTATTTTTTTATGTAAATATGGTAAATTTTTTAATTTAAATATGGATAATCCACATATCCTAAACTTCTTTTTATGTAAGAGATTATTTAATAATTCTTTCATGTCATAAAAAAATTTAAATAATAATTAAGGTAAAGTAAATTATAGTTATATCCCAACTAATAATAAACTTTCATAGTGTGTAAAGGGGTAGAAAAGAAAATCAAAAATTTGATCTCAACATGGCTTCCTTTGTATAATAGTATAGATGTATATATGGGTGTGTGCGCGTGTGTATGTTACCTATATAAACACAAATGTGAACAAATATTGCTATATTAGATACAAAGGAGGTAAAAGAGCTACACTACTTAGGAATTGGATCTTTGTTATTCACAAGAGACGTCATATTTCTCATAAAAAGAGCCTCATCAAATGTCCGGTGCAACGTCAAGGTTGAATTTGAGAGCCTGCAAGCTCTTTAAAATTATGAAAGACATTTCTTAAGCGCCTTAATTCTTGCGATCTTCAACGAATATGAGTTATGGAAGCTGATCTACATAATTTCTTCACTACTATATCATGATTTATTTGTTGGGTATTTGAACCGCCTCAAATACCGCCTCTAGGATTTGCCCATGAGGTAATTACGAAGCAACACGAATAAAACATTGGCGATAGTAACAACACAATGATTTAACGAGGAAACTCCAAAATTGGAGAAAAATCACGGGGACCCGAGTAAAATCTACTATGTAGAAAATTTGTATAACTACATAATTTTCAATCAACGGGGACCCACATAGCCTATTCACTTTCACCGCTCCCTAATTTACACCCCACCAGTATATAACATACTACATTGTATAATTAGAGAATACAGAAAGAAGCTCTGAATGAGATACTTAACAATAGTATTTGAGCTGCTATTTATAGACAGTAGAGCAAAGCTCCTAGCGTCCAAAACGCGCCAAATTGAATTGTGCAGTTGCACAATTCAATCAATTCATGTAATTGGGGGGACCTACAACATGGAGTGTTGTCCCCCCCCCCCCCCCAACCCACTTGCCACTGCCAACAATCTCCACCTTGAAGATTTGATTCGTGACTCAATCAGATCTTCAAAAATATCTTTACTCTGGCCCTTAAAAGATCGCACGCTCACTCTGCCTCAGAAGACCTTCATAGCTTTCGTTATTACTGCAGTGCAATCATACCTCATTTCAGAAGTACCATGCTCCACCATAAAAAGCACAATCGGCCCAATGTCGAAAACTAAACCCGTGCTGATAAGTATAGTGCAACTCCCAACTTGGCTCTCATGGGAGTCATCACCCATCGACATTAATCCCACACCTTGCATTTACGCCAAGTCATGCATGTGTGCAAACTGGGACCCGCTAACACCAACGCCTTGTCTCATGGTAGTCTCATACTATCAAAACGTACCGCCACTTATAACACGTCACGCAAGTAGATAATGTTAGTTTCACTAGTGTTTGACTAAGAGCCGCTCGCCACATCGACTCTTCGTCTCGAACAATTTTCCGCACCACTCCACTAGCAACTGTATCAGTAGTGCTAGTAACACCGCTAAGTATAGCGATAACTCCACCATTATAATCTTGTGTAACATGACCAAAACTAGGGGTGTACGCGGGTGATTGTGGGCGGGTTCACCAAAAAAAAATCACCCACCCACATTGCGGCGGGTGATAAAATTTACAAACCATACGGTTGATTTTTTTTATCAAACCATGCGGGTGCGGGTTTGGCGGGTGCGTGCGGTTTGCGGGCGATGGCGGGTTATCCAACGAGAATAAATCATACATTTTAATCCTAAAATAGCAAAAATATATAAATCTTAAGTTCCTAAAACTATTAACAGAAATCAAAACATACAGACATTAAAACAACAAATTAAGACTAAAGATCCATTCCATCAAAATATTTGTCAAAACTAGAATGTGTAGCCCTCAAACAGCAATTTGTAGTCCAAAAAAACAGCAAATACATGTCCCTAACAGCAAGTTCCAGCAGCATTCAATGATATTCAGGCTAAAAGACAGCAAATTCAGCAAAAAGAGTAACATTCAGCAAAGAAATATCCGCTAAAATCTGCAACTTCAGCAAAAAAAACTGCAACTTCAGTAAAAATCAGCAACTTTCGGCCAAAAACCAGCAACTTTCAGCCAAAATCCAGCAACTTCAGCAAAAAAACTGCAACTTCAGTCAAAATATCAGCAACTTCAGCGAAAAACAGCAACTTTCAGCCCAAATTGTGTGTGTGTAAATTGTGTACTGAATGTTAATTGTGTACTGTGTTAGGGTTTAATTCTTTATTCCTTAAGTCATGTTTTACTTTTTAGGCTGCACTAGGATATAAATAATATATATATAAACAATGATTTATTAGTAATATATAAAACTAGTCATAAATATATATATATATAAAAAACTATGATTTATTAGTAATATAAATAATAAAATATTATTTTTCGAATATTTATGCGGGCGGGTGGAAACTGCGGGCGAAATAATGTCTATACCCGCCACCCACCCGTTTTCATTGCGGGTTACAAAAGAACCAACCGCGTGTAAGTAATAAACAAAAAAACCCCGCGGGTTCGGGCGGGTGCGGGCGGTTCGGGCGGGTTCGGGCGGGTCACAGTTTTTTTGTTCACCCCTAACCAAAACAACGTCCCCGACTTGAACACGCCACAAGTCACAATTGATTTTCCCGTCAACATACGTCACGCCAACTTCAGCATATTCGTACCTTAGCTTTCGACATTGCACCAGCGAGTTGGTGAATTTCCAGTAGATGAGAATAGTACAAAGTAAACCCCCTGAGAGAGATAGCTCGTCTTTCCTAACAAGATTTCAAGGTTCCCAGATAATTGGTGGGGTCACAATGGTCCCGCTTAATAACCAATTATCTTTGACAGAACCACATTTTACAGTACATATTCACACTACATCACACCACGACACCACTCTAGCAATAACTCCACCTCCAGCAGAACCCGATCTCTGATACAACTTGTTGGGTATTTGAACCGCCTCAAATACCGCCTCCAGGATTTGCCTATGAGGTAATTATGAAGCAAAACGAATAAAATATTGACGATAGTAACAACACAAGAATTTAACGTGGAAACTCGAAAATCGGAGAAAAAACACGGGACCCGAGTAAAATCCACTATGTAGAAAATTTGTACAACTACATAAATTTCACTCAACCCGAACGACCTCCACAGAGCCTATTCACTTTCACTTCTCCCTAATCTACACCCCACACGTATATAACATACTACATTGTATAATTAGAGAATACAGAAAGAAGCTCTGAATGAGATACTAAACAATAGCATTTGAGCTGCTATTTATAGGCAGTAGAGCAAAGCTCCCAGCGTCCAAAACGCGTCAAATTGAATTGTGCAATTGCACAATTCAATCGATTCATGCAATTGGGTGGCCTACAACATGTAGTGTTGTCCCCCCTCCCCCCCAACTTGCCACCGCCAACATTATTGTTGCTTTTTTAGGTTAAATTGTGAAATCGGAGTGGATTATAGGGTTATGATTATCGAGGGTCTGATTTGGGGGCGTTTGAAAGTCGAGGGAAGAAAAAGAAAACGTTGTGCAATCAATTATCTCTTCTTTATTTTGCTATTTTTTTCTATAACGGCCAATATTAGACGAGTTGTCTTAGCTCTCTTCACAATATTGCATACTAACCTTGCTAGCCCAACTCTACTAATCTTACCTATTTCAACCATAAACTCCAGAAATGCAAACCATTCAAAGTCATCATTACCCAACCACATCACGATTCCATGCCCTCCTCCTCCTCATTCTGATTTTGGAGGAGTCGTCACTGTGCAGATTATAGAGAGAGAGAATATGGAGAAGGAACGAAAAGAAATGAAATCTGTTATTATTTGCTAATGCCACATCAGTGACAATAAATACAAGGAGGAGTTTGTTATGTGGCTTGACAGCTCAGCAATAAGCTAACAAACTAATATGACAGCTCATCATCTATTCTAACTAACTAGCTAATCAGTTATTTACAAATGAAATATTTACAGAGAGTATAATATCCAATAGCATCCCCTCAAGCTGAACATGAGTGAGGATCTCGAAGGTTCAGCTTGGAAATCCACTGTCTGAAAGTTAGTGAAAATATCAGCCACCTGTTGGGAACCAGGGCAGAACTGAGGGAGAAGAAAGCCTGACTTGAAGCAGACTCTGATCAAGTGACAGTCTATTTCCAAATGTTTGGTCCTCTCATGGAAAATCGGATTCTGAGTGATGTGGATGGCTGAATTATTATCACATTTTAGAGGAATGGGGTGAGAAACAGGAATTTGCAGATCAATGAGGAGGTAGGAGATCCACTTCAGTTCACAAGTGGTGTGAGCAAGACTTCTGTATTCTGCTTCAGTGGAAGATTTAGAGATTGTTGTCTGTTTCATTGTTTTCCAGCTGACAAGGGAGTCTCCAATGAACACACAGAAGCCACTGAGGGATCTCTTAGTATTGGGACATGATGTCCAATCAGCATCATAGTAGGCCTGAAGGTTGAGAGAGCTAGAGGCAGAGTAGAACAAGCCCAATGAAGGAGTACTTTTAAGATAATGTAAGACTCCAAGGGCAGCATTCCAGTGCTCAGTAGTAGGGGCATGCATGAATTGACTCAGTTGATTCACTACATAGCAAATATCTACCCTGGTCATATTCAAATATAACAACCTGTCAACCAGTCTTCTATACTGCTCAGGGTTGGAATGTAGAGGACCAAAATCCAGAAACTTGAACCCTCTAGGACAAGGCACATCAGCTGGTTTGGCTCATGTCAATCCAGCATCTTGAATGATATCAAGAATGTATTTTCTCTGATTGACAAACAAACCAGCAGAAGATCTGAATAACTCTAATCCCAGAAAGTATTTCACATCTCCAATGTCTTTGATAGTGAACTGGGAATGGAGATGTTGCTTGATAGACTTGATGAGTGACATATCTGGTCCAACAACTAGTACATCATCTACATAAACCAGAAGAGCCGCAAAAGTAGGGCCAGAACCCATGGTAAAGAGACAATCATCTGCCTTAGATTGAATGAAACCAAAGCCCAGAAGACTCTTAGTGAACTCTAAGTTCCACTGTCTAGATGCCTGTTTCAATCCATATAGGGGCTTATTTAACTTGCAAACTTGTCCAGGTTTGGCTTTAGTGTATCCCAAAGGAGGTTTGAGGTAAATTTCTTCATCAAGAAAGCCATGTAGAAATGCATTGTTGATGTCCAGTTGTTGGATGAACCAGTTGAAGTGAGTGGCTGCTGCAAGAAGAATCCTCACTGTGACTAACTTAACCACGGGGGAAAAGCTGTCTATATAGTCCAGTCCAAAGACTTGGTTATAGCCCTTAGCTACCAGCCTTGCTTTATGCCTGTCTACAGTGCCATCAGGCTTCAACTTGAGCTTGTAAACCCATTTAGAACCAATAGGGTGTTTATCAGCAGAAAGATCCACTAGGACCATGTGTCATTATCCTCAAGAGCAGATATTTCTGCATCTATGGCCTTGATCCAATGAGGATCAGTTGATGCTTCTTTAAAAGAAGTAGGTTCTGTATGTGCTGAAATATTTGCCAGGAGGCTTAGATGAGAGGGTGATATGTGAGGAGTAATTGTATATGGGAAAGTAAGAGGGGTATGAGGTGAAACCAGAGATAGAGAGTTGAAGGGGGAAGTTAGAGGATTGTGGGCACATGACAGCACAAAATATTTGAGGTGAGATGGTTGTTTAGAAGTTCTTGTGCTTCTTCTGAGAGTAGGGGCATCAGAAGGTAAAGACATAAGAGGAGTAGCTTGTGAGGGTTCATGGTGATCTGGTAGTGATGGGTGATAAGAGAAAATCAGAGGTGAGTCAGCAACAGGGGATTCATCAATGCTGAGAGATGGCATTGGAGTGGGTGGTATCTCAGCAGTGTATGAAGAGAATGGAAAATGTGACTCATGAAAGATTATGTCCCTGCTGATAATGATCTTCTGATCATGAAATCTGTAGACCATGTATGCTTTTTGTCCAGGTACAAAGCCAAGGAAACACCCTTTAAAACCCCTGGTGTCTAATTTGTCTTTCTGTGGGTGAGTGTTGGCAGTGAACACAAGACATCCAAAAACTCTAATTTCATCAATATCGGGCTTCTTAGAGAATAGAACTTCATAAGGAGACTTCCACTGGAGTTGTTTGCTAGGTGTTCTATTAATCAGGTAAGTAGCCATAAGAAGTGCATAACCCCAGAAGTGTGATGGCATGTCTGCTTGAAAAAGCAAAGCTCTTGTTACTTGGAGGAGGTGTCTGTGCTTCCTCTCAACCACTCCATTTTGCTGGGGTGTATAAGGACATGATTTCTGGTGGATAATTCCCAGCTCAGAGAACATAGATTGACAAGTAGAATTAGTGAACTCTGTCCCATTGTCAGATCTGATAGTCAGTATAGTAGCAGAAAACTGAGTCTTCACATAACAAAAAAATGTTTCAGAGTGGATGTCACTTGTGTTTTATTATTCAACAGAAAAGTCCAGGTAGATCTGGAATGATCATCCACTATAGTGAGTACATAGTGAGTATTGCTTGCAGTAGCTATTTTATAGGGTCCCCAAAGATCAATGTGCAAAAGCTCAAATGCAGCAGCAGTAGCTCAAGTACTTCTAGGAAAGGCTAATCTGTGAAATTTAGACTGAGTACATACAGTGCAAGGAACCAATGTATGATTACTAGAAGACTTAGTAAAGGAGGATAAGTGTTTGAGAGCATCAACAGAGGCATGTCCCATTCTCTGGTGCAAGAGATCCAAACTGAGAGTGCCAACAGAAGAGTGACAGGAGAATTGTGTAGAATTGCAAGCTGTGGGATCAAGCAAGTATAAGTCCTCTCTCAGTTGACCAAGTGCTATAACCTTGTTAGTCAGAGGGTCTTGTAAAGTGCAGCCATGAGAAGTAAAGGTGAACTCCAAGTTAGAGTCCATATCAAGTTTAGAGACTGAGATCAAGTTGAATTTGAAATCAGAGACATGCAATGCATTCTTCAACACAATTCTAGGGGTTAAAGTCACATGACCAGTGTGTTTAACAAATTTGATGGATGCATCAGGTAAGAATATAAGGGTAGTGTGTGTGGTAGGAACAGCATAGCTAAACGAAGAAGCATCTATAATCATATGGCTTGAAGCTCCAGTATCCAAAATCCAACAACCAGGCTGTAAAGAACAGCTAGCTAAAGAAGAGGCAAGATTAATACTAACAAAGTCTCCAAAGTGAGCAAAATTTACTTTGCTGGAGTCTTTGTTGTTCACCATGTTCTACATAGTTCCCTGATCCATCATGGATTTCATCATCCTGAAAAAATCTTGTTGAAAGGTTAAAAAATCAGGAGCAAAATTATTAGTAGTTTGGGGAATAGAACTCCCTGCTTCAACTGCATTTGCAAAGGATTTTCCATGAGAGCCAGAAGAACCAGCAACTTGTTTGCCCTTAAGCTCTTTATACCATTCTGGCACCCCAACAAGTTTGAAGCAAGTATCCTTAGTATGACCCTTACCCTTGCAATGATCACAAAACCTGTCGGCATATAGTAAGAAGGCTTAGCTCCAGATTGTTTCACAAACATTGCAGAGTGATCAACATGATCAGTTATAGCTAGTTGTATCTCCTTCTGTTTCTCAACACGCATAACCATAGAATAGGCCTTCTCAACCAAAGGCAGGGGATCCATTCCAAGGATTTGACTCCTCACAGACTCATAATCATCATTTAATCCCATAAGAAATTGCATTAGCCTTGTGAGGGAGTGATATGACAGAGAGTGTTGTGCTAATTCACAGGTGCAAAGAGTAGCAGCATTACAATGACAACTAATCACAGGCACAACACAAGCAAGTTCATCCCAAAGCCTCTTAAGTTTAGTATAGTAAGCAGATACTGATAAAGAGCCTTGAGAGCTGGAAGCTACCTCTTTATGCAGTTGATAGAGTCGAGGTCCATTGCTCATACCAAAGTGAGCTTCTAACTGTTTCCATAGGCTGAAGGCAGAATCAGCAAACATGAAGGCATCTGACAGCTCATCAGAAACAGATCTGAGAATCTAGGAGGAGATAAGGCAGTCAACATGCAGCCATTCCTCGTAATCCTCGTGCGAAGGATCAGGCATCTTCTCCGCACCAGTAATGAACCCTAGCTTGCGTTTAGCACCGAGCACAAGCTTCACCGCGCGACTCCATGGGAGGTAATTAGCAACACCGGTTAACGACATTGAAGTAAGAGACAGACCGATGTTATCGGAGTGTTGCAGGTGGAGCGCGCCACCAGATTTGGTGGCGGTCGCCGGCACAACCGTCGATTGAGCCGAGGACGCCGAAGTATCGGTATTTGTCATCGTAATGGTGAAAAATTACCAGCAAACGATCGAACAAAAATGAATTTTGAGGATCGCAAAAGAGAATCGGTTACAGTAAACCGAAAATTGAAGCTTCAAAGCTTCAACAATGGCGGAAGCGTACGGATCGTCACCAATTTGCGACTGATACCATGTGCAGATTATAGAGAGAGAATATGGAGAAGGAACGAAAAGAAATGAAATCTGTTATTATTTGCTAATGCCACATCAATGACAATAAATACAAGGAGGAGTTTGTTATGTGGCTTGACAGCTCAGCAATAAGCTAACAAACTAATATGACAACTCATCATCTAATCTAACTAACTAACTAATCAGTTATTTACAAATGAAATATTTACAGAGGGTATAATATCCAATAGTCACAACATACGACAAATTTGTTTCTCCCATTCCACCATCTTGGGCCGATAATGCTGCATTCGCTCGAAGGCTCGTTTCTCGGGTCGTATGGGGTGCGATTAGTACTTTCGATCTCGACCAGTCACCGTCAACGAATATCGTGCCCGTCTCGGAGTTTGGAGGCGTACCATACTTCTTCCCCCGAGTATAGGGGGGAAATTATGTTCCGGTCGCGGTAATTAAGGCGTCGTTGACTATTAGTGCCTACACGATTGGCTCGAGTTTTAGCGCCACAACCTTGTTAGATCCACAGGCCCCTCCCTACATGTGTCAAGATCACTCTTTCCGGACAGGTGATTTTCATACCTTAACACGTTAATTTTTTTGAGATATATATTATTCTTTTTATTTATTTCTCATCTTTTGGGAATTAGAATAAGCCGAGCTCTGCCGAGGCCCGAGGGTGTTCATCGTTTAATCAAAGTTTATTGTTCACAAATTATTTTCTTAGGGATCGGATAAGGCATATAAGTAGTTTGATCTCAAAACTCGTGATTGTAACTCATTAGAGTAAACTTTTCGTAGTTATGTTTAATGTCAATTACGAGTTGCCTTTTTGAAATAACATGTTTGAAATAAAATTAGTTGCGTTTTGTCATTATAACTTTTCAATTTTCGAACTCATCGTCAAATTTCATCCCAAAAAAAAAAAAAAAAAAAAACTCACCGTCAAAGAAGTTCAAATGAACATGGGCTAAGACTTTAAGGCAAACATCGTCAAAAATATCACGGTGATTGTCTACTATTGCTTCAAGACCTTATGCACTGTAACAATTTAGAACATATGATTCATGACACGACCTATTATTATTCGCTTAATTTCATATATATCAAGCTAATTGTATTAATCATACTATGATCTTCTTGTAAACATCTACGGGGACATCTCTTGCTGGTGCGTACGCATTCACCAAAAAGATTCCTCTGGTCTCCAGCTTAATTATCCTCGAGAAATCTGCAATATAATTCAGATAATATTAAAAAAGTTAATTAGACATTCTTTTCTTGTAAGTACTAATTTGTACAGTGTACCCCATACATAAGAAATGTATTATGTGTATTTTTACCTGTATTGTTTCTGTTGCCTTTGACGAATACACTTTTCGCGCTGGTACCTTCCTTGGAGGTTTCTTTCACAGACTTTAACTTCAAAACAGAAAAACGATCGTAGTAATTTAATTTAGAGTTTAACTGATAATTAATAATAATATTTAAAAAGAATCACCTGTCCGGATAGAGTGATCTTGGCACATGTAGGAGCCTGTGGATCTAACAAAGTTGTGGCTTTAAAACAGGACCCAATCGTGTAGGCACTAATAGTCAACGACGCCCTACCGGTCGGAACATAATTTCCCCCGGATACTCTGGGGAAGAAGTATGGTACGCTTCTAAACTGCGAGACGGGCACGATATTCGTTGACGGTGACTGGTCGAGATCGAAAGTACTAATCGCACCCCATGTGGCCTGAGAAACGAGCCTTCGGGCGAAGGCAGCGTTCTCGGCCCGAGATGGTGGGTTGAGAGGAACGAATTTGCCGTGTGTTGTGACTCCACCACCAAAAATCAGAAGGAGGAGGAGGGAGGCATGGAATTGTGGTGTGGCTGGGTAATGATGACTTGGAATTGTTTGCATTTCTGAGTTTATGGTTGAAATATGTAAGATCAGGAGAGTTGGGCTAGTAAGATTATTATGCAATATTGTGAAGAAAGCTAAGACAACTCGTCCAATATCTATATCATGGTTGCATGGTACTTTATTTGTTTATTTTTTGTACTACGATATTTAGCCATCCTGAATTCAGACCTTTTGTTGTCAACACTTGGAATGAGCTGATTAATGGAAGAGGGGCATTCGTCATCAAAGAGAAACTTAGAGAGCTCAAGAAGGCAATCAAAGAGTGGAACAAAACCTCCTTCGGAAATTTTGATTCCAAGATCAATGATGCCAAATCTGTCATTGCAGAGATTGATCTCCGAGGGGAAGTGCAGCCTCTTTCTCGAATTGATATCGAAAATAGGAGGAAGCGGATGGGGGAACTTGGGAAAGGAATCAAATACAAAGAAATCTTTCTTCACCAAAGGGTAAGATCGAAGTGGTTAAAGGAGGGTGATGCAAACACTCATTTTTTCCACAAATGTATTAATAAGAGGAGAGTTTTTAACGAAATTCGAGGGCTATTCATTGAGGATTCGTGGACTGAGGACGTCATGCAAATTAGGAGTGGCGTGAAGAACTATTTCTCAGGCTTTTTCAATGAGGAGCACTGGCTGAGACCAAGGTTGGGAAATCTGGATTTTAAAAAAATTAGCGAGGACGATAATGCATTTCTCACTAGACCTTTCTCTGAAGAAGAAATCAAATCGGCAATCTGGAGCTGTGATGGCTCAAAATCTCCAGGACCTGACGGATACAATCTGAATTTCTTTAAGAAATTCTGGGATTTGATCAAAGGGGACCTTTTCAGATTTTTTGATGAATTCCATGCTTCTGGGAAACTAGTCAGAGGGATTAACTCTTCGTTTATCACACTTATTCCCAAAAAATCCAGCCCTCAGTGTGTTCGGGACTTTCGACCTATTTCGTTGATTGGAAGTGTGTACAAAATTCTCGCAAATTTGTTAGCCAGAAGACTCGGGAAAGTGATGAACTCCATCATCTCTAAGGAGCAATTTGCGTTCTTTAAAGGAAGACATATCTTGGATTGCATTCTTTCCACAAATGAAATCATCGATGATTTGAAAAGAAGAAAGAGAGAAGGCCTTCTGTTCAAAGTTGATTTCGAGAAAGCTTTCGATAGTATAAATTGGGAATATTTAGACTTTATGATGAGCTCGATGGTTTACCGACTCTTGGAGAAAGTGGATCATGGAATGTCTCCGCTCTGCCTCTATTTCAATTTTGGTTAATGGAAGTCCGACTGACCAAATAAATGTGTCAAAGGGTTTGAGGCAAGGGGATCCTCTTTCCCCTCTCCTTTTCTTGATTGCGGTAGAAGGTCTCGGTGGGCTTTTTAAGACGGCTAATGATAAACAATTGTTCGAAGGGGTAAGAATTGGCACATGATCTTTACAGATCACACACCTTCAATTTGCAGATGATACGATGATATTTTGCAGAAATTCGATGAGCGACATTACCGGGTTGAAATATATTCTGTGTATTTTTGAATTGTCATCGGGTTTGAAAGTTAATTTTGTAAAGAGTAGCCTTCTTGGCATCAATATTGTTGATGATATTTGTGCAGGCTATGCTGAATTCCTAAACTGCAAGATGGATAGGTTTCCTATCAAATACCTTGGGATTCCTGTAGGAGCAAATCCTAGATGAAAAGATACTTGGAAGCCTGTTGTTATGCAACTAAATAAAAGCCTCTCCCAATGGAAAGGACCCAACATCTCTTTTGGTGGAAGAGTCATCTTAATCAACTCTGTTATGGTTGGTTCTCCTTTATATTTTTTGTCTTTTTTCAGGGCCCCGAGGTCGATTATCAACGAAATATGTAAACTTCAGAGACGATTTCTTTGGGGTGGGTGTTCTGATAGCAAGAAAATATCATGGATCAGTTGGCATCAAGTGTGTAAAAACAAAGAAGTTGGAGGGTTAGGGATTAAAGAGATGGGGAGCTTCAACAAATCCCTTTTGGCAAAATGGAAATGGCACATGCTTAATGAAGATGGAGCAATTTGGTTAAATATTTTAAATGCTAAGTATGGTTGCATCAATAAACCATCGGATTTTAGTCGCACTAGAAGTCTTATTAACAACTCTTCCCTTTGGTGGAGAGATCTTATGGAACTTGATAGAGGTGAAGACAACCATACGTGGTTCATCGAAAGAGTGGTGAGAGTGGTTGGTAATGGTTTCAATACCTCATTTTGGAAAGACAAATGGATCGGAGATGAACCCCTCTTTTCAAGGTTTAGTAGGCTGTTCTCTATTGCTGAGGATAAAGATAGCTCCATCGCCGAAAAGGGAGAGTGGTCAAATTCTGGCTGGAAATGGAAGTGGTCTTGGAGACGCGCCCTCTTCTCTTTGGAATAGCAATTACTTTTGGATCTTCAATCTGTCATCAATGGATTTTCTCCTAGTTTGAACAAGTCGGGTGTTTGGAGATGGACTGGAGATGCAGAAGGAGTATACACAGTTAGATCAGCCTACAATATAATCAATTCTCAACACTCGGAGGAGAATGACGGGATCTTTAAAATCCTGTGGAAAATCAGTGCACCTTTCAAACTTCAGACTTTTGCTTGAAAGTTGTTACATAATAGGATTCAGACCAAGCTAAATCTGTCAAGAAGAG
The DNA here is from genome assembly GCA_948329865.1 of Linaria vulgaris. Lineage (NCBI taxonomy): Eukaryota > Viridiplantae > Streptophyta > Magnoliopsida > Lamiales > Plantaginaceae > Linaria > Linaria vulgaris. The sequence continues at coordinate 131,985,349 of OX415249.1, forward strand.
GGATCGTCTTATCGGGCAACGAGATTAAGTGTGTTCTATGTGGCCAAGAAGAGGAGGATACGCTGCATTTATTCTGTCGCTGTCAGAAAGTTCATTCCATATGGATGAGTGTATTATATTGGCTTGGGGTGGAGTCAGCGATATGTGGACAACCTCGTTCACATTTCTTACAGTTTTGTGGCTTGTTGTGCCATGGTTCGAGCAACTTACCCGATTTGCGTGGAATTTGGCTTTTTACTGTTTGGGAGGTTTGGAGGTACAGAAACGATCTAATTAATGATGGGAGTCTCAAGAGCATCGAGGATGTTGTGGATCTCATTAAATTGCGTTCTTGGTTTTGGTTCAAAGCAAAAGTTGCTGATTTTTCTTATAGTTTGGCGGAATGGGATTCATCTCCTGATTTTTGTAGGTGTTGAAGGACCTTTTTGTTCTTGCTTGTAAACTCTTGCTTGTAAACTCTTGGAGTATTCCTGATACTCCATTTTTTCTTTTATAAATTCTATTTGCCCATCAACAACAACAAAAAAAAAAACCTAGTGTCAAGTGTGAACATGTAGTATTCTCTCGAAATGATCTAATTCAACTAGAAGCACATATATGCATCAAAGAAAACTAGAGGCTTATAATACACGTGCTTCATTCGCTTGAAAGTAGCAATCGACCACAATTTTGTTTTGCCTCCACATGGCCCTACGAAAGTACTTACTTTTACTGTTTGCTGTCGACTTTTCATATTCCCTAAGATGGATTAAAATTATGTCCCCATGTTAATATGACTATCGTTAGTGTTTGATATAACATGCATTATACTCCATTTTTGCACACATTATAAAATCTCTATCTTAAAGCGAATACGAAATAGTTAAATGGTTACTACGCACAGACATATCATCCCAATGATCAGAATTAATTATTGCAACATTTTTACATATTGTGCGATCTTTTTTTTTTCTTTTCGAGCTACTTCCTGCGTAGTGTCTGCAAATAATTTTTGTAGCCAATGGATGATTAACGAGACAAGACTTATTCCATGTGAATTAGAAATAGAATGTAAAGTGGGTTATGGAAGAGTTCAACTTGAAATTTACAAGTGGCATTATTTTCAAGCATTCATTTGCCTTCATTATATAAATGGTGATTCGGCAAGAGTTCAATGTTATTGTGTAAACCGTACTATATATCGCTACAATAGGTTCATATAGGTTTCTCTCATTTGTGTCACAATCTAGCTAGTTAGTGATGATCTATATGGAGTATCGACGTATCCTGACATACCTAGCTAGCTATGAATAGTTACGTAGCTACTTACAGAAAATTAAAATAAAGAACCATCATCATCATGTATAAATTGGTTGGTACTTGCGTTTTGCAATTTTAGTCTGCCTTACATATCGTCCTACTTTTAGGTAAATAAACCACAGATTTCTATAAATATTATTTGTGAACAAAATTAGATATACTCTGCTTTCAACTAATTCCATCAAGTAAACAAAACTCAAATAATAAAGAGTTTCATATATAATTTATGCCCCACGTAAAGAAGTAGTATAGTTATCAAGGGTTTCTAGCTAGTATATTGCAGTGATTTGTAAAATATAGGTGAGCCTAATGCATATAATTTCTTGTTTCTAGGAAATTCTATTTTAAGAAAATTCTAACCCACCTTAGCATATTCTAAGAAGGACGAATTATCAAAAATGCCCGAAAAGTTTGCCCTTTATTCTTAAATGCCCGATTTTTCCTAACTCGCTGAAAATGCCCGTTAAGTTCTACATTTTCTGCCAAAAATGCCCGATTTGAAAAATTCGGACATTTTATCCGACGTGGCATCCGAATCAATAAGGCGCGTTGCTGAATCAAAGAAACGCGCCCGACACCTAGGATTTTTGGTCCGAAAAACGTTTCTAAAAATTAATAAAAATGGTACTGTTCATCGGCCCACTTCTCATCAAGTTACTGTTCATAGGCCCACGAGTTACTGTTCATCGGCCCAATGAACAGTAAACCGAGCAGCTGTTCATCTCCGAGCAATCGTCTGCAACTCGTCTCCGAGCAACTCGTCTGCAACAGTAAACCGATCTGCAACTCGGTTACTGTTCACGGCGCAATCGACTCCGATTTCCATCTCCGATCTCCGATTTTCAGCGAGTGTGGTGGGGGGGTTGCGGGTGGGGCTGCAACTCGCCGTTGCAGTGCGACGGCGTCAATCGACGCCGCCACCGCTGCAACGGCGAGTTGATGCGGTTGGGGTGGGGCTGCAACTCGCCGTTGCAGTGCGACGGCGTCAATCGACGCCGCCACCGCTGCAACGTCGAGTTGATGCGGTTGGGGTGGGGCTGCAACTCGCCGTTGCAGCGGTGGGGGGGGGGGGATTCTCGCCGTTGCAGTGCGACGGCGTCAATCGACGCCGCCACCGCTGCAACGGCGAGTTGCAGCGGTGGGCGGGGGGGGGGGGGGGGTTGCGGGGAAGATGATGATGATTTTTTAATTTTTTTTATTTGTTAAAATGTTTATTATTATTATATATATTTATTATATATATATATATATGTATATATGTTTATATCTTTATTATTGTTAAGGGAAAACGTTTTTCAGACAGTGAACAGTGAACGCGACTTTTTGATTCAGCAACGCGACTTATTGATTCGGATGCCACGTAGGATTTTTTTTCCGAAATTTTCATTTCGGGCATTTTTGGTAGGAATTTTGAAATATACCGGGCATTTTTGGCAGGTCTGGAAAAATCGGGCATTTAAGAATAAAGGGCAAACTTTTCGGGCATTTTTGATAATTCGTCCTTCTAAGAATATTATTTCTATTGCATTATATATATATATATATATATGCTCGGCCAGAGCTGAGCTGACGGATTAATGTGTCTATATATTACTACATATATTGGGGTTCTTTTCGTGTTTCCAATTTGAAAAATGGATTAAAAATATATCATTTAATTACCTAATACTAACTTTCTCAATAACTTGCAGAGTTGCTATAAAAATGAAATCTTAATAGCTGTATCACTCAATTTTTTTTTATTCCTCCTCCATAATTTAGGACTGGTCAGAATTCGGTCGGTTCGGCCGAACCGAGCAAAACCAAACCGGACCAAGTGACGAATCGGGTGAAACCAAACTAGATCGAGTGAACCGAGATCGACCAACAGAAAAGCCCTTATTTGGTTTTGCGCTTCGGTCACCCAAACCAAACCGAATTGTCAAATTTCGCTTAAAATCGTTCATAATTCGACCGGTTCGGCTCAACCGACCGAATCCGAATAGAACCCTTTAAACCAAAATCGAAAGTCGGCTTGTTCGGATTAGCGGTTCGATCGGTGAATGAACCGGCCAATGAACACCTCTAGGACTCATCGTCATGTTAATTTTAGCGTATAATGTTAGAAATATTGCAACAGAAAATATAAAGTGTCTTTAGTCATGAAGAATCGTTTCCTAAATGCAATATTTTTCCATTGTAATATTTTTAAGAAAGAAATCAGCTACATGAGAAACGAGACTTAAAATTTGTTTTTGAGACAAATGCAAAAAATTAGATGATAAAATTTCTCCATCAACAACTCTTATTTATAGACAATAAGACAATTTTTTGGAACAGATCCAACTTTAAGAAAATGGTGGAATATTCAAACAAAATGCAACACTACAGAAATAATAGCAAGTTTCGATTAGTTTTTAAATCCTATTCAAATTAAATTAAATTAAAACAATTAATTAATTCAAAATTTAAAAAACAGATATTAATCCAAATTAATTAACTAACAAATATATGAACTTAAATTAATTAACAAAGTGTTCACGTGTCCAATCTTGACTTTTAAATAAGGGTCGCAATTTTCAATCCAAAAGTTCAACACATGAATTAAATCTTCAAGTGGACATCTACAATAAATCCATATATTTTGTTGTTTCTTCCAATGTGGAATACTACCACTTTTTTCTTTTCCGCACAAAATATCCAACGTATATAATGATGCGGGAAGAAATAGTGAAATAATGGGCTTCATAATTCGAGTGGACTAAAATGAAATTTTCAGCATTCGGTCCAGCAGAAGGCCCAACTTGTTCTGTAAAGCTGCTCTGATTGGGAAGGTTCCAGAAGTCGTGTGACCTATGGTTGGAAAGCTCTACGAGTCGTCTATTCAATGAATCAAATTAGAGGTCATTTGGAATTTTCTACAAAGAGTTATGGCAGTTATGGAATTTGTTGGAGCTTCAGTGCCTCAATCTGATGAGGAAGAAACCAGGGTAACAACAAAATCTTTTGTTGATCAGCAGTTGACTTGGTATAGAAGTGCTTATGCCAATCTTCAGAGAGAAGTTGCTTTCAAGCAAAAACAAATGCAAGAGCTGGATGTCTTGATTAAGAACATGGAGGAGCTTTCTTCACAAAAAAGGGGGAGAGTAATCTAGTTTTTAATTTTTGATTTCTGGTTTTTATGTTTTTGTTTTGATATGTTTTGAACTGTTTCTATTTTGCTGCTAGTTCTTCTTATTTGTTTTGGTTGGTAATGGTAATGCTACTTAGCTTTAACTGCTCTTGATGATTTTGCTTATGAAGATAGTTTATATCTGCTGTTTCTGCTGATAAACTTATGTGCAGGTACATTCTGGTCTTAATGTTGAGACAACATTGATGAGTTAAATGTCTGAACAACTTTGATGAGTTGTGGTGATGACTTTAATGATTAATCTTTGTTATGCCAAGTTAATACTTGATAGTTTGCATTAAGGGGGAGCAGTTTGAGTAGTTTAGATTATTATGCTTAATTGATATTTGGACATATTATCTGTTATGTGAACAGGTTGATTGGTTTTGTGAAGAAAGGCAAAAAGGGGGAGATTGAAAGTGTAAGATGTTCTGGAATCAATGTTGGATGGATGTTGTGCCAACATCCAGAGAACATTGAAAGCCGAAACATTCTTAACCTGAAACACTGTTCCAAAATTCGAGAACATATTCGGGAAAAAATGTTGAATGGATGTTGAGCCAACATCAGGACAACATTTAAACCCGAGAGTATTCTGTCAATCTGTCTTTAACTGCTTTATTTTAGTTTTGCCTTTATTCACCTATTAATCAAGTTCCACGATTTTAGTTGTCTTTGTTTATGTCCAGGAACATCTCTTAATCATAAGGAAGAACATTACAAGTTTCCTAAGTTGAAGTTTCCATAATTCAAGAGGAGGAGATCGGTCAAGTCAACACGGTTTTAAAGAAGGAAAGTTTTGGAGTTCAAGTGCAACTAGGAATCTTTCCAAGATCAACTCTGAATTGAAGAAGGAGTATTTCCTTATTAGAACTCAATCTAATAAAGGGAACTATTATTCAAGAAGGAGATCGAGTTCAAGAAGGAAAGTAGAGTTCAACAAGGAAACAACATAAGTTACCAAAACTGTGTACAACACACCTTGGAGATCAAGTTTGAAGAAACCTATATATAGGGTGTGAAGTACATCAAGATACATAGAGAAACAATAGAGCTTATAAATCCGTAGAGATTAGATCTTAAGCATTGTTGCTATGTTTCTTGTTTTGCAAAGTTTGTGAGTTTTCGAGTTAAGTCTAGGATTAGATTTAAGGAGAAAATTCTTGTCTGCTTTGCTGAGTCCGATCTACAAAAGAGCGAGAGTGATTTTGTGGTGAGGAACATCTTTGGTAAAACCTGCGTGGTTATTTTGCCGTAAGGCTAGATGGTTGATTATTTATAATAAACCATTGAAAATTTATCTTCTTGTGTTCTTTAATTCCGCTGCACATTACTCTATCAAGAAGATTGTTTGAGATCAAGTTAAGGCAACGCCAGCTTAACTTGAGCTCTGAAACGTGGAAAAGTTGTATCAATCCCGATCCAACAATTTCAATTGGCGTCAGAGCCAAGCATCGATTTCACTGGTGTTTGGAGGTGATACAACGCGATGGACAACATCAATCCCAATTCTGGCAGACTCCCAGTCTTAGAAGGATCCATCAATTATGCTTACTGGAAGACCAGGCTCAGAGTTCACATCAAATCCATTGACATGAAAGCATGGGATGCCGTTCTTGATGGATATTCTGTCCCAAAGATTGAGAACGACCGAGATGCAGATATTGTACCAAAACCGAAGTCACAATGGACAACAAACGAGGTAACACTGTATAACTACAATGAGAAAGCTCTTAATGCTATTTTTAGTTATGTTACCAATCAGATGTTTAAGTTAATTCAGAACTGCACCACAGCTAAATCAGCTTGGGATATCCTTGAACTTCATTGTGAAGGAGATATAGCAGTTAGAAACTCTAAACATAGACAATTGCTTAAAGATTTTGAAAAACTTGAGATGGGTGATGAAGAGAGTATAGATAGTTATTTTGAGAAAATCCTTGACATTACAAATCAATGTGAAAATCTAGGATTTCCTGTTTCAAATCAAACTATGGTTTATAAAGCTTTTAGATCTTTGTCACCTAGATTTGCTCTCAAGAGAATTGCCATGGGAGAGACAAGAGATATTGCCAACATGGAATTTCAATCCTTGTTAAACACTCTTAGAGAATTTGAGCTAGAGTTTCCTGCTAGGACTACCAAACAACAAGCTATTGCTTTGTTAGGAACAAATTATCATGAGAGTGAAGATGAGGATGAAATTATTTCTTCTAACTATGGAAATATTAGCAAGAAACTCAGTAGGTTGAACTTTAAAGATAAATCCAAAGGGAAACAACCTAGCAATACTTCCACGGGTTTTAGAAAATTGCCTCCCAAATTTGTTAAATATATGGCAACAAAATCTAGTCCTGAAGAAATTGAAAAGTTGAAAACTACTCAATGTTATGAATGTAAAGGTTATGGTCATATTGCTGTTGAATGTGCTAACACCCTCCGCAAGAAGGGAAAGTCTCATTGGGTTTGTGTAGATGATTTCAATGAAAAGGATTATAACTCTGGATCAAGTGCTGATACTGAAGAAAACCTTGAAGAGATTCATACAGCTGCGCTATTTACTCATGTCAACTGGACAGAAGAAGATCTCCACAACTACCACTGGTCCCAATGTTGCTCCAACATCCAGGACTCAACATCAGAACAGGAGACTTTCTTTGGGAATTGGACTGAATATGATACCCATATTGATCTCAATTCTTTGTCTGATAATGATGAATCTAACTTTGAATGTTTTCATGGCTCAGTTGATCTAGATGAAGAGTATTACTTTGAAGGTGAAATGTCCCAGGAGGAAATCATTGAAGACTTGAAGTCTACTTTTCATAATCTTCTGAAAGAAAATCAGAAACTCACCAAGAAGAATGAAGCTCAAAGGCTGGAGATTGATGGACTGAAGAAACTGATGAGGATGTATGAAAGAGACCTTGACAAGACAGAAGCTGAACTTAAAGAGGTAAAAGGAAAGCTTGATAAAGATAATCAGATCATTGCTAAATGGAACTCAGGTACATTTAAACTTGAAGAGGTACTGAGTATGGGTAATCAAGGAACAAATGGTCTTGGATATATTGAGAAACCTACCTCTAAAGTTGCTAATCATGTTTTCATTAAAGAAGGTTTTGTTAAGGAATCAAAAGACTTGAGCTGTGTTAATCCCAACAAAAGTAAACCTACTTATATCTGTCAATTTTGTTTTCAACCAGGTCACATAAAACCTTATTGCAAGAAATATTTGAAAGAAAATGTGAAGAAAACAGAAACTGTCACTAATGTTGAGTTGGTCAGTGGTACAGATGTTATCCCAACATTAGGAACAGGACAGAAAAGTAGAACTTGGATTGAAAAATTAAAGACTCCTAAGATGAAACTTGTATGCAATGTTGTGTTTTCTGCTGTGTACTCTAACCTTGCAGGTAAGTGGTACTTTGACAGTGGATGCTCAAGACACATGACAGGAGACAAGGAAAATCTTAAAGAATTGATTCCTCTCAATGTTGGAACTGTCACCTATGGAGGAGGCACCAAGGGAAGAATCATTGGAAAGGGAGTACTAGATGTTGAAGGATTTCCACCTCTCAAAGATGTTCTGCTAGTTGAAGGATTGAAAGCAAATCTAATAAGCATTAGTCAACTTTGTGATGATAACTTGCTTGTTACATTTGATAAAAGTTCTTGTGATGTATTTAATAGTGATAATGTCCTTGTTATGACAGGTACTAGATCTAAAGATAATTGCTACCTTGCACAGGAAGAAGCAGATTGTTTTCATGCTAAAGTTGATGATGCTGTTCTGTGGCATAGGAAGCTAGGACATGTTCACTATAGGAACCTTGAGAAGCTACAGAAAGTTGATGCTGTAAGAGGCTTACCAAAGATATCCAGCCCAAGTAAGGTTGTATGTGGGGACTGCCTAAAGGGTAAGCAAACCAAAGCTACTCATACACCCCTCCAGGTACAAAGTACAATTCCCAGGACTGGTAAGTGTTTTGAATTATTACACATGGATCTCATGGGTCCTATTGAGGTGAGCAGCCTAAATGGTAAGAGATATGCCTTTGTTATTGTAGATAATTTCTCTAGATATACATGGGTTAAGTTTCTTAAAGAAAAATCTGATGCATTCAACACTTTTAGGATCTTACATGCTAGCATCAAAAATCTGTATGGTTCCTCTGTTTGTAAGATTAGGTCTGATCATGGGAAAGAATTTGAAAATGCAAGTTTCAGTGATTTCTGTGATAAGAATGGAATTTTCCATGAGTTTTCAGCACCTAAGACACCTCAGCAAAATGGGATAGTTGAGAGGAAAAATAGGACACTTCAAGAGATGGCCAGAGTTATGCTTAATGCTAGAAACCTATCTAAAAGACTTTGGGCTGAAGCTTTAAATACTGCATGTCATATAAGTAATAGGGCTTACCTTAGACCTGGTACAAATATGACACCATACGAAATCTTGAAGGGTTCGAAACCAAATATTGCTCATTTTCATGAATTTGGATGTGATTGTTACTTGTTGAATGATAGAGACTATCTTAGTAAGTTTGATCCAAAAAGTGAAAAGTGCATATTTGTTGGTTATTCTGTGAATAGTTCTGCTTTCAGGGTTTATAATCCAAGATTGAAGACTGTTCAAGAATCAGTTAATATAGTGTTTGATGATTCCACCTTTGATACAGGTACTGATGAAGTTACTGTCTCTGATGTTGCCCCAACATTGGAAACAGAGACTGTCCCAACATCAGGAGCAGAAGTTGGAGACACTGAAATTGAGACTGGTTCTAATGTTGAGATGACACCTGCTGCTGTTAGGCCAACATCCCCACAGTCCAATTCAGAGGAGGACATTGTTGATGAACCTAGGAGAGATCCCCCTACTAGGATTCAAAAGGACCATCCAGCTTCACAAGTGATAGGTGAAATCACTGGACGCATGAAGACTCGCAACAAAGACAGGGTAAACTATAAAAACATGGTAAGGTTGTGTGTCTGCATGTCTTCCACTTGCACTGTAAGTAATGCTTCCTGTTTTGTCTCAAATATTGAACCTAAGAATGTGAATGAAGCTCTTAAGGATAGTAAATGGATAAATGCTATGCAAGATGAACTGTTGCAATTCACCAAAAATCATGTTTGGAATCTAGTACCTAGACCTTCTAATGTGAATGTTATAGGAACTAAGTGGATTTTCAAGAACAAAACAAATGAAGATGGTGTAATTGTAAGAAACAAAGCTGGGCTTGTTGCACAAGGTTATACTCAGGTAGAAGGAATTGACTTTGATGAGACATTTGCTCCAGTAGCTAGGATAGAATCTATTAGATTACTTCTTGCTATTGCATGTTGTCTTAAGATTAAGCTCTACCAGATGGATGTGAAAGGTGCTTTCCTTAATGGTTTGATAGACAAAGAAGTATATGTTGAACAACCTAAAGGTTTTGTTGATCCTAAACATCCTAATTATGTGTATAAACTTGAGAAAGCTTTGTATGGTTTAAAACAGGCACCTAGAGCTTGGTATGAAAGACTAACTCAATTTTTGTTAAGTCTTGGGTTCAATAGAGGAGATGGAGACAGAACCTTGTTTATTCTAAGAAAGAGTTCTGATGTCTGTATTGCTCAGATCTATGTGGATGATATTGTATTTGGTTCTACTAACAAGTCTACTCTAGACAAGTTTGTTGAGTCAATGACAGGGACATTTGAGATGAGCATGATTGGAGAGCTAAACTACTTTCTGGGATTGCAAGTGAAGCAACTGGAGAATGGTATGTTCTTAAACCAGGAGAAGTATGCAAGGAACCTGGTAAAGAGATTTGAGCTGCATGAGTCAAAACCTTGCAAAACTCCCATGTCTTCTTCTATGAAGATTACTAAAGATGGCACTGGAGACAATGTTGACCCAACATTGTACAGATCTATGATTGGTAGTCTTCTATATCTCTCTGCCTCTAGACCAGATATTATGTTTTCTGTTTGTGTTTGTGCTAGGTACCAAGCTGATCCAAAGCAATCTCACCTGATTGCTGTGAAGAGAATATTAAGATATATATTTGGAACTTCATCATTGGGCATTTGGTATTCTTTTGATACAAATACAAATCTTGTTGGTTTTAGTGATTCTGATTGGGCAGGTGATGTAGATGACAGAAAATCCACAAGTGGGGGCTGTTTCTATTTGGGAAACAATCTAGTTTCATGGTATAGTAGGAAACAGAATTGTGTGTCATTTTCTACAGCTGAATCTGAATATATAGCTGCTGGCAGTTGTGTTACCCAGCTAGTATGGCTTAAACACATGTTGTTGGACTATGGGCTAGATAGTGATACTCTCCTCATGTTTTGTGACAATCTTAGTGCCATTAGTATCTCAAGGAATCCTGTTCAGCATTCTAGAACTAAGCATATAGATATAAGACATCATTACTTGAGAGACATGGTTGAGGATAAAATGATCAACATTGAGCATATTGAGACAAATAATCAGCTTGCTGATATGTTTACTAAACCTTTAGATAGTGAGAGATTCTTCAGTTTGAGGAAATCTCTCGGCATGTGCAATATGTGAGAATGTTAGGAGCCCAGTGTTGACATAACACCACTGTCTAGCACTGGTTAATGTTTGTGGTGTAGGATGTAACTTTTTGTTTTTTTGTTTCTTTTCTTTTCTTTTTGAGTCACATTGATCTTTGTTTTGGCATATTTGATTGTGTGGTTGATCACTGTGTTTTACTAATCTTTCTAGCTTGCAGATTCACATCTAAGTTTTGAAAAGTATAAATCTCTAAAGTGTGTCTGAGGTTGTGTTAGCCTAACATATGGAGAAGCTGGGGTACACAAAGTTCACTACTTTGATGTCTATTCAGTTGTGTCTTATTCATATGAAAAGGTTTTACAGGACATGTGGAGAAGCTGGGGTTCATGATGTTGACAGCTTCAATGATATTCAGTTGTGCTTATTTGCATGTCTCTGTTTAGTTTGGCCAAGGGGTACATAAAAGTGGGTCTTTCTACTAGGGTGTTTGGGGTTTCGATTGCCTTCACTTGGTAGCATTGATCACTTAGTGCTCTCTTGTATGCAGGTTGGTAAACAAGTATGCATAAGGAATTGGGGTATTGGGGTGCATGATAAATGTGTTGCCAGTATTCAAGACCTTTGTACTTGCCTAACTTGCTGCTGATAATGTTGTTACTGGGGTGTGTGGAGTCTTGTGCTGCCCTCATTCAGTAATGTCATTATCCTTTTTTTAAAAAACAACCCTCAGTTTTTGTTCTAAAGAGATAATGAAAATAGTGAAGATTTGATGTGATGTGATCTGTTGCTGGTTTGAAAAGTGATTCACTGTGTATACCATCTGTCAATGTTGTCATAACATTGTTGCATTCATTCTAGAACTGCATTGTCTTTCATCTTTGGTTAGTGTGGTTGACTAGGTTTGGGCTTAGGGGGAGTATATAGTCCCTTTCATGTGTTGAGGCATACTCTTTGGGTGACATTCTGCAGGTGACACACTATTTGTGACCTTCTATGCTTTGGAAGTGGATTAATTCTCTAATTCATGACTGCTTATCTCTGTGTGTTTTCTGTTTGATATGTTGCTTATTCATGATTTTGATCTAAATCTTATGTTTTTGATACTCACTTGCTACTTTGGTGAAGTTTCAGATATAAGTTTGGATATATCTCACGCTCTCACATGAAATTGCCTTGAAGAAGCCCAAAACCTCAAATATTATGGGTTAAAAACTTTTTGGTTTGAATGTTACTCTACTCTCTGATCTGAATGTTATTCCAACATTGCCACACGGTCTGCACAACATTGAAGTCAGTAACTTATAAGTTTGTTTAAAATTTTAAAAACTAAGTTTTTATTGTTTTATTGTGAACTGCTCTGGTTACTTGTTGTGTTTAAGTGACACGTGGTGAAGTTCTTACGCGGGAATAGAGGAGTGGGAAAACTTAATTGATCATATTCCATAATCCTACTTACATTCATTCCTTCTCTCTCCACTCTTCACAACTTAAAAGAACAACTTGCCCTAATTTCTGTCACTTGTGCAATTTGTCCTTCTTTCTGCAAATAATTATCTAAAAATCTCTCATATTTTTCTCTCAATTCTCAAAACTAACATGGCAAGCAAGACTCCTTTAGACACTCTTGCAGATTTGGCCGTGAATGTCAAGAAAACAACAACACGCACCAGGGCTGCTGCGCGTGAGGATCAAGGACGGCCTACTGCTCAAGTTGCTGCAAAACGACCAACGATTCCTTATCAACGACGGGCAAAGCGAGCTAAGAATGTGGAATCTAAGTCGAATGTTGGCGCAACATCAGAAGCCCATGAATCTGAATCTGAGGTAAATGTGGCTAACCCTAAACCCCAAGTGAATAATGTTGATGATATAATTGAGGGGGAGGGATCTGGAGCTGGTTCTGGTAGAAAGAGAACACCTATGGGGTCTAGGCCAATGAGTAAAATAGCCTTGCTAAGAGCTGAGGCTAGAAGAGCTCAAAGAGAGAGACTTGAGAAGAAAAAGGCTAAGGCTAAGGCTGAGGCTGAGAGAGTGAGGAAAGGGAAACAGGTTGTGGATGAGGAAGTTGAGGTAGTTGATTTAGAAGAAGAGGAGAAAGAGGAAGAGGAAACTGCTGCTGAAGAGTCTGAAGCTAGTGGTGATGATGATGAGAATGAAGAAGAGTACTGTGACACTCTTGCGTTATCCTATCATAGTAGGGAAGCTAGGTCTAGATACTATCTTAATAAGGAGATAGAGGACAAGGCTTATGAGTTTAGAAAGAGGGATTTTCACAAAGAGAGGGTCATGGACATGGACAGCTTTAAAAGAAACAGAGTTTTTGAGTTGTTGAAAGCAAGAGGGGTTCAGAATTCAATGAAGAAGCATGGTGATTATGCTCCTGAGCTTGTACAAGAATTCTACCTGAATCTCTCAAAGTATATCACTTGTGAGTTGTCTCCCAAATATGGTCAAGCATGGGTAAGAGGACAAGTGTTTGACATTAGTTCTAAGAAGATAAATGAGATTTGGGGACTGCCACATGTTAAGGAATCTGAAGATCCAAAGCCAGATGAGGTGATTGAGGATATCACAGGTGGTCTAGAGAGAACCTGGGTTGAACAATTACCAACAACAAAGCTCACTGCCCTAAGTGCTGTTCTGCACAAATGTGCATCTTATAATTGGCTGCCTACTAAAAATTCTACTGTTTTGACTAAGGAGTCAGCTTACTTGGTCTACAAACTGAAGAATGGGCTTGCTGTGAATATTGGGGTGAGAATTTTAAAGGCTATGGAAGATGCTGCTGGGAGGAAGCAAGGGATTCTACCATTTCCTTCTTTGATCACAACTCTGTTGCTAAAACAGAAGATGAACAAGAAAGAGTTTGGAGGAATGTCAGAGAACAAGGCTAGGTTCACCATCACTCAATCCTACTTGTCTAGCACAAGAGTGAAGGACTTGCCTTGGAATCCTGAAGGTGGAGTTGCACCTGGAGAGGAAAATGAGGCTCAACAATTTGTTGGAGCTTCAGTGCCTCAATCTGATGAGGAAGAAACCAGGGTAACAACAAAATCTTTTGTTGATCAGCAGTTGACTTGGTATAGAAGTGCTTATGCCAATCTTCAGAGAGAAGTTGCTTTCAAGCAAAAACAAATGCAAGAGCTGGATGTCTTGATTAAGAACATGGAGTAGCTTTCTTCACAAAAAGGGGGAGAGTAATCTAGTTTTTAATTTTTGATTTCTGGTTTTTATGTTTTTGTTTTGATATGTTTTGAACTGTTTCTATTTTGCTGCTAGTTCTTCTTATTTGTTTTGGTTGGTAATGGTAATGCTACTTAGCTTTAACTGCTCTTGATGATTTTGCTTATGAAGATAGTTTATATCTGCTGTTTCTGCTGATAAACTTATGTGCAGGTACATTCTGGTCTTAATGTTGAGACAACATTGATGAGTTAAATGTCTGAACAACTTTGATGAGTTGTGGTGATGACTTTAATGATTAATCTTTGTTATGCCAAGTTAATACTTGATAGTTTGCATTAAGGGGGAGCAGTTTGAGTAGTTTAGATTATTATGCTTAATTGATATTTGGACATATTATATGTTATGTGAACAGGTTGATTGGTTTTGTGAAGAAAGGCAAAAAGGGGGAGATTGAAAGTGTAAGATGTTCTGGAATCAATGTTGGATGGATGTTGTGCCAACATCCAGAGAACATTGAAAGCCGAAACATTCTTAACCTGAAACACTGTTCCAAAATTCGAGAACATATTCGGGGAAAAATGTTGAATGGATGTTGAGCCAACATCAGGACAACATTTAAACCCGAGAGTATTCTGTCAATCTGTCTTTAACTGCTTTATTTTAGTTTTGCCTTTATTCACCTATTAATCAAGTTCCACGATTTTAGTTGTCTTTGTTTATGTCCAGGAACATCTCTTAATCATAAGGAAGAACATTACAAGTTTCCTAAGTTGAAGTTTCCATAATTCAAGAGGAGGAGATCGGTCAAGTCAACACGGTTTTAAAGAAGGAAAGTTTTGGAGTTCAAGTGCAACTAGGAATCTTTCCAAGATCAACTCTGAATTGAAGAAGGAGTATTTCCTTATTAGAACTCAATCTAATAAAGGAAACTATTATTCAAGAAGGAGATCGAGTTCAAGAAGGAAAGTAGAGTTCAACAAGGAAACAACATAAGTTACCAAAACTGTGTACAACACACCTTGGAGATCAAGTTTGAAGAAACCTATATATAGGGTGTGAAGTACATCAAGATACATAGAGAAACAATAGAGCTTATAAATCCGTAGAGATTAGATCTTAAGCATTGTTGCTATGTTTCTTGTTTTGCAAAGTTTGTGAGTTTTCGAGTTAAGTCTAGGATTAGATTTAAGGAGAAAATTCTTGTCTGCTTTGCTGAGTCCGATCTACAAAAGAGCGAGAGTGATTTTGTGGTGAGGAACATCTTTGGTAAAACCTGCGTGGTTATTTTGCCGTAAGGCTAGATGGTTGATTATTTATAATAAACCATTGAAAATTTATCTTCTTGTGTTCTTTAATTCCGCTGCACATTACTCTATCAAGAAGATTGTTTGAGATCAAGTTAAGGCAACGCCAGCTTAACTTGAGCTCTGAAACGTGGAAAAGTTGTATCAATCCCGATCCAACAATTTCACAAGAGTTAATTTATGTTGGTTCATGCATAGGAAGTTGGAAGATCAAGGGATCATTCTAGAACTAGGTTTTCTCTCCTATAAATAGTGATGGTCTTGTAATGTTTGGAACAACTCAGATTGAAATAATAATATAACTTCCTTTATAAAGTCTAAGACTTTTGTTAAACTCTTTTTCCTTTTGGTGGATTCCTTAAGGCAACGAGTGGCTCTACGCTATTTGGTGGATTTCCATTGAGTAAAGAGTGTTTTTGAGTGTTCTCTTGTGTTTTCTCCTCACTTGTCCAATTTATCGGTATCAAAGAATGATGCGGGAAGAAATAGTGAAATAATGGGCTTCATAATTCGAGTGGACTAAAATGAAATTTTCAGCATTCGGTCCAGCAGAAGGCCCAACTTGTTCTGTAAAGCTGCTCTGATTGGGAAGGTTCCAGAAGTCGTGTGACCTATGGTTGGAAAGCTCTACAAGTCGTCTATTCAATGAATCAAATTAGAGGTCATTTGAAATTTTCTACAAAGAGTTATAGCAGTTTTACTAAAACCTGGCAGACTGCTTCGAATTCTGTCTAGTTTGAGTCTTTTTGTCTTCCTTAGTTATTTCAGCTTTTATTTCCATTATTATTTAAGTTGAGTCCGTTCTTATCTTGATTTAGAGTCAGAATTCATATTTTCAAGAGTTAATTTATGTTGGTTCATGCATAGGAAGTTGGAAGATCAAGTGATCATTCTAGAACTAGGTTTTATCTCCTATAAATAGTGATGGTCTTGTAATGTTTGGAACAACTCAGATTGAAATAATAATATAACTTCCTTTATAAAGTCTAAGACTTTTGTTAAACTCTTTTTCCTTTTGGTGGATTCCTTAAGGCAACGAGTGGCTCTACGCTCTTTGGTGGATTTCCATTGAGTAAAGAGTGTTTTTGAGTGTTCTCTTGTGTTTCCTCCTCACTTGTCCAATTTATCGGTATCATATAATACTATATATGCGATGAATGTTGGTCGTTAAGCTTAACATATAATTATACTCTCCTTTATTCCGCGTATCTATGTTAGAGCACATTCAGCATAAGTTAAATGATTATTTCAAAAAATCCTACGGAGAATTGCAATTAGAAAGTGAAATTTATTTTTTTTGTTGTTATTTTTTCATGCTGTGTCTGCAACTATTTTTTTTTTATAGCCAATAGATTTAGCTGATCAACGAGTGACTTATGAGTTATGATTACCACCACAATTTAAGTTGCGGGTGAATTGGGTCATGGAATAGCTACACTTTCTGTAAAATATAAAGAAAGAAAAGGAATAGTTACAATTTGCAACTTACATGCATGCGGCATTGGCTTCCCTATAATTCTTTTGCCTTAGTTCAGTATGATGGTGGTGTATACATACAGTCTACACATTGCTACAACAGTTTTATCGGTGAGTATAATTTGTATCAATTGGTGAGGATCTATATCGTCTCATCGTCGCAGTTTTCCACCTATAGCTAACTACGCATAGAAATATTGCTATCTGCGGGGGAAAAAAAATTGTACAAAATTGGTGGTTTCTTCTCTTTATAATTTGAGTCTTAAAATTATTAGTTTTAGGAAAAAGAGAAAGTATTTGATTTAATCTGTTCTGGTATATATAGAAATTATTTAATGCACAAAAATTCATCTATTCTGATCTGCTTCTAAGTTTCAACTTAATTTCCTCAAGTGAACATGATAAGCGAGTGTATTATGCCCCGGGTACAGAAAAGGATACACAGAGTTTATTTAGTATATTGCACTGATTTCTAAAACATAGGTGACCCTATGTTAAATTGTACGTCAACCGAAAGTGGTTCCAACATGTTAAATTAGTATACTATAATTTTGAATATCATTTCAATGATGAAAACAGATGTGGTCAAATTTCATTAATCCAGAGACTTCAGTAGAGCCCCTCAATTATAAGGCCCGGAATTATTAAATTAACATAACAGGTAAATTCCGTCAACTAGTCGATCAGAAGGGCTTTCTGCAACTAAAAAAATCACGAAATCTGGAATGCTTGGATGCGTTTGAACTCGAGATGACTTGCAGAAAAAATGCTTTCTAGGTTTGTCTGAAATAGGCATAAAAGCATCAAGCCCCCTGAACTATACACGTTTTTGCGACTTGCCCCCTAAACTAAATTAATAAGCGTTTTGTCCCCTAAACTATGCTTGTCTGTTCGATTTGCCCCCTCGCCGGTTTCCGCCCTAAAACCGCCGGAATATTGCGTAACACGTGAGGGTCAGCGGGGTAATTTCGTCAGTTCTATTTTTTTTTTATTTTCCCACGAATTAAAAAAAATAAAAAAAATGGACTTAGAAAAAATCACTCCACACTCTTCACACTCCACACTCCGCACTCTTCACACTTAGAAAAAAAAACAGCCCAACAAATTAGAGTTCTTCAAAATCGCAGAAATGGGGAAAATCGATCGCCATTCTTCAAAATCGCAGAAATAGCTTGGAAGCGGTTAAGGAGAAAGACCTAGTTCGAGCCCTCTGGTTCCTCAAAGGCGCACCGATCGAACCGAATCGGAATGTTGTTGATGAACTGGATTTGGTCGGGTTGCCGGAAACTAATATTGTCGGTAATAATGAACGAAACGACAGCGTTTTGCAAAAATCTTCAATTCGCCAAAATTCACTAGTACGTACAAGTTCACTCTCCGCTTTCTGAATGAAAAAAATTAATTTTATTAATTTTGGCATTACTTCAAATGATTGATTTTTCGTGTTCCTTCTGTAAATTTTTTTTTTGGTTACTGATTTTAGTTAGGTTTTTATTTTGGGTGGTGGGTTTTTTTTCTTGTTGTTATTGAAAATCAAAAGGTGGGCCTTTTTTGATTATTGTTGAATCATTGTTTTTTTGACATTTTGTTTTTCAAATTTTAATTACTGTTTTTTTTTGTGAACTGGAAATGTTGTTTGAGCAGTTGATGGATACAGCAAACGGCCGGGGTCTCGGTGTTCTTGCGGTTATCGACGCGGTGGAAGCCACATGCAATTTATCCCAAGCCCAGAGCTTGAATCAAAGCGTCGACGAGATCTTTGTAAAAGTCGATGAGGTGAAGCTTTTGTTAATATGCTAAAACAATGTGTTGATCGTTTCCTTTTTTGGTGATCGATCATCAGTGTATTCTAGTGTTTGGTGTTTGTTTTGTTGTGCGGGTTGTTTGGTTTATGCGCTAAGGCAATTGTATCACAATGTTCGATCATTACTTAAAGACTGGGTAAATGATCTGAATGTGCATCTTATTCAAGTTTGTGATTATCTGATCTCAGAAGTGAACTTACAAATGTTTAATTGTCCTGTATTTGCAGCTCGAGCAGAAGTTGAATGAAGTTGAGCAATTCTACTCTAGTTCGAATAGGAAGCAGCAAAACACGCCAAAAGGTGGTCCGGTATTGAAGGACAAAGAGGGGCTTGCAAGCTTTAAGAGGAGACAACAAGATGCAGCCCATGGAGAAGCAGCTGCAGCAAGGAGAATATGTCTGAATGGTGTAATATGACCATAATATGTCTGTCTGGATGTTGTAATATGTCTGAATGGTTAATATGTATGAATGGTGTAATTTTGGTGTAATATGTCTGAATGGTTATGAATGCAATTGGCTCAATAACATGTTTGCAAACTCACAAAAACACACACTAAAAAGATCATTCAAAATATGGAATAAAGGGTAAATTTATGTGCAAAATTAACTCAGGGGGCAAATCGCAACACAATAGTTTAGGGGGTACCTTTGCATAGTTTAAGGGGGCAATTCGCACTAAGAAGCATAGTTTAAGGGGGAATATGCATGAACTTTACACTCCATAACATGTGCCGAAAATGCCCTTCTGGCCCTCACGTGAGTCGCACGAGAATGGAATATTTCGAGGAATATTCGGCGGAAACCGGCGAGGGGCAAATCTAACAGACAAGCATAGTTTAGGGGGCAAAACGCTTATTAATTTAGTTTAGGGGGCAAGTCGCAAAAACGTGTATAGTTCAGGGGGCTTGATGCTTTTATCCCAATGAAATAATTAGGGGTGTGCATTTGGATCGGATCGGATCGAATCGGATCGAGGCTGGAAGTCGATTTCGATCCTGGAGAAATGAGGATCGAAATCGAATCAATTTAAAACGATCCGATTCGATCCAAAATCATTCGATTTCGATCCGATTCGATTCGATTTCGATCCTTTTTTTATTTTCTTTTTCTTATTTAATTTAATATCAATGGGACCAATCACAACATTCAAACAGAGTTAATGAATTACAAAATTCACTTTCATATGGTGAGAGAAATGTGTTACAAATTTACAATTGCATATGTTTCCCAAAGACAGAAACGTGGCCTTCAAATGGACAAAGAAAAATATGTTAGGTAGGTGTATATATAAAAATATAATATTAGCATTATATATAGAAATATCTTAGTAGCATTAATAAGCTTAGCTTTATAGATAAAAATATAATATTATATATACTATTATATATTTATTTATTTTTAAAAAATAAGATGAGTATTCGATCCGATCCGATTCTCAGCCTCTAAAATCGAGGATCGAATCAAATGGGTGTTCGATCCTAAGGCAAAAATCAAAAGTCGGATCAAATATTCGATCCGATCCTCAGATCGGATCATTCGATCGATTTTCACCCGATTCGATCGATCCGATTCTTTTTGCACAGCCCTAGAAATAATATTGCATTGTTCATATTTTTCAAGCTATTATTCTAGGTGATCACACAAATTATTATAGTCCACTGTGGTCCAAAGTGACTTAATTGATACAGTTCACATGAACGTACTGCACATGCATGCATAGTACTGCACATGCATGCATATCAAGAATAGGTTAAATTAAAAGCCGTTGTTGTTATATATATATATATATATATATATATATATATATATATATATATATAACTGCTCATCAAACACAATACATACTTAGCATTTCCAATTACAAAATCAAACAAAGAATTCGTAAGAAATGGAGAAGCTCATACGACTCATTTTGCTACTCTTAGTGTGCATGTGTCAAGGAATGCCAATAATGTCGGAACTGGGAACCGAGCACGAGTTGGTTGCCCGAACTCTAGTTTCAAAGAGTTCGTGGGGCGTGTTAACGACGGTAGATCCAGATGGTTTTCCGTTCGGGAATGTTGCCTCGTTTGCTGAAATCTATGGAGTCCCGTATTTCTTCTTGGCCATAACCAAAGATCTGACGGGAATCAATGCTCTCCGAAACTCTGCCGCATCGTTTGCCACTAGTCCTTATTTAGAAGGGTCCACGCATTACAATGGAACAGTGGTTCAAGGCCCTCAATCACCAATTTGTTCCCAAATCACCCTCGGTGGAAAGGTACGTACGTAAGAAGAAAAATAATTAGGTGCATTATATTTTCTTTTTATAATCTTGATAGCGCAACAATGTATTCTCATTTTATTTTTGTGTGCATTATTGATCAAAATATTCTTTGTGCTTCTTTATAACTTCGTAGCATTTTCCTGAGTTAAATTTTAAATTTAGTATCTCTTTTTAGTAAACTTACAATTATAAATTTAGATCGATCCATCCGAATCTCTGCTCTCGGTTTTCTGGAGGGATCATTTACGACGTACAAAATACACGAATTTGAGTTGAGCTTTTTTTGGGTTAAGTTTATACAAAGTAAAATTTAAAAGTCGCGTGAATTTTTTATCGCACTCTATTTTAATTTATTCGTTTTCTTTTGGCGAAAGCTTTTACCCGTGGAGAAAAATCCCAAAGAGGAGGCAGCGGCGAAAGTTGTATTCTTTAGAAGTCACCCTCAGTTTAGAGGTATATAGCTAATATTACACTTAAAGTTGTGAATAATAACTATCGCGTTTATTTTTTTCTCATTAATCAACCATTAAATAATAACTATATATATTTTTTTTGTTTTGTTTGAGTTAATTGCAGATTTACCAGCCTTCCTTCAATCTGACTTCAAGATTTTCAAGCTGGTGGTTAAGTCGATCATATTAGTGAATGCATGCGCCGAACCGGTTGAAATTCCTGTGGATAAATATTTTTCTGCTACATAATTATTTTATAAGAATTTCATGCATTTTAAGTTGTTAACATGTCTGATGTTTTATTCCATGAGAAAAACAGAAGGAATGCTATTACTGTTAGAATGTTATATAACTAGACACATGATCCATTGGGATACAATCACGTGCTCCATCTAGACAGTATACGTGCTAGCTAGCTCCAAATTATGTGTACTTTCTTCGTTCAAAATGTTCTTATATATGGTACTAGACGCTTATATATCATATATATTAGAACGTGTGTTTCAAAAGCAAGTGCATATTTTTATTGTTTATTGGAGCTAATCAAGGGATTGATTTCATATTTCTGTTAATGTTTATCTCGAATCATTTGGTTGTGGTCATATATTAATTTGATCATTATTAATACTCTCCTTCCGTTTGAACAAAGTAAATCGCTCTTTATAAAATGTCTCCTAATAATTGGAAGTCGCACAAATCAATACACTAGTATATATATAATGAAATATTTTCTTCTTTATTTTCCGTATAATATCTTCAGTAAATTTTTATTAATTATCATTATCTACTTAAGTGTACATAATTTTTCGTCATTATCGTTGGTTTTTTTTTCGATTAAGGCTTCATTTTAATACTTTTTATGTTTGAAGGTATCAAACAATGGTTTGTTTTAAAATATGATGATTAGTGAAGGAAACTCGCATCAGAGAGAGTATATCTCGTGCCACGCATATATGATCCGATATTTTCTTGCCAATGACTTTAATATAAGAATCTTCAAACTTTTATAATCTGATTGGAAGAATCCAAAAGCAGAACTTGTGTACTTGAATTTTGCAATTTAGAAATGGAATAACGGTTTGGGGGTGAGGGAATTTGCGTGACTATGCGGTCGACGATGAGGCTTATTTTGGTCTTATTTCGTCCGGGTTACAAACACCGTAAACTGTTACAAATGGCTTATCAACTGCCAAAATAATGCTAATCATAGCTTGGTCTGGAATACCTATTACAAGCTAACTAGGCAATACAGGTAAAATTACAATATCTTGATAGAATATCGAATTGTTGGAATTCGATCTAGGATGTATCGAATCAGGTATGTACGATACAGTGAGTGCTGGGTAGATCATTATCGAATCCAGACCCTTCGATACATGAGTGAACTGAGTATCGAATAGTGGGATTTCGATGTAGAGTGTATCAAATTGAGGTCCTTCGATGTTGGATTGAGTAGAGTCGCTGAGTATCGAATCGGATAGCTTTGATCGAATGATGAGTGTCGAATGCAGGGGCTCCGATTGAATGGTGAGTATCGAATACCAAGGGTTCGATATTCAGTAGGTGATAGCTGGTCTTGAATGCTTGTTGAGAATGTCAGAGGACTGAGTATTTATAACTCCGTCCTGCGGGCCCCAGTAGTAGTTGGGGAACGAGTATCGAATGGGGACGATTCGATCTATCCTTTAGATCGAATCTGGCGCATTTGATGCTCGTTCAACATTGAATTCCTCATGTTCGATGTACAATTTTAATGGGCACTCCTTCGTGGGCTGGCCCAATATTTACATTGGGTCATTCCTAAAATACCCCCATCATATAGTCCCCCCAATTTGGGAGACGGTGTCGACCAGAAAGCGGGTGGCAAACTATAAAACTCTACCTTTATGTTGCGCCTTCTATTTACGATCTTTGATAATGTTGAAAACCATGCCCCCGATTTGGAGACGGTCTCGACCAGAGAGCGGGTTCCAAGCTTTGAAGACCTGATTTTGTTATGTTGAAAATTATGCCCCCGATTGGGAGATGGTCTCGACCAGAGAGCGGGTTCCAAGCTTTGAAGACCTGATTTTGTTATGTTGAAAATCATGCCCCCGATTGGGAGACAGTCTGAAAGACGTGGGTCCCAAGCATATTGTTTTTGATCTATTGAGCCAGTCCTAAAACTATATTGAAAACCTCTAGTACGGATTTGCCGTTATATTTGTATCTGCTATGTAAAGATAATTAAATGTATATACGTTTTAATGGTGGTATTATCGATCGAATTGCCATCATTCGATGTTGAAATGAATGTCGAATTGGTTTGATTCGATGCTCATTTTGATGGGCCTAGTGGGCTTTTTCCGCTTCTATATAAAGGGGAGAGAGGCTTGAAAATCTCATTCTTCATTCCGCAGAAACGCATGCTCAAAAGTGAGTACATCTAACGGGCACGGTTCGATACACCCTGCATCGAATGTGATTGATTCGATGCTGGATGTATCGAACAAAGTTCATTCCATCTAATGCCTTAGAAAAAAAAAATCTTACATTTTGCCAAAAATGTAGATTTTTGCCTCTAGCTTCTTTTAACCTTGCTTCTTTTTGTAGGCAATTTCATTCGCAATCGTTTGTTGATTTTCTAGCTATAATCAAGGTAAATGATTATTCGCTTCCTTTACGTGTCGTTATTTGCTTGCATAGTAAATGGTGTTTAAACATATCGCGTAGTTGTCGTAAGTGTCGAGAGTGACGGATTCGCGTAGTCAGCTTCCTTTTCTTTTTTATTTTATTTTAGTGTGTGTCGATCAAGATGGTGAGTTCTGAATCGACGTCGGGGAGTGAGTCTAATAGCGACTCAAGCTCCGGTTCAATCAACTATATGGTGGGCCCTGTAGGTGGTCCCGCGGGTTCGACATTACCGCGAGGAGATGATAATAATCTAATCGATATCGATTATGTCGATTCGCCGAGGGATGATCATTTTGGTGGTAATGATGACCAACCGTCCCCTCAAGCTGGGGAAAACGATTTGCAATCGTTTTCTACTGAAGATAATCGGACCCCCAGTGAAGTAGGAGAAGAAATTGAAGTCATCAATAGGGAGATTGATGACTACGTGGAGGTACCAGGGATGGCGTACAATGCTTATGTATCAAGACTGCAGCATAGTCGCTCTTTCTTGTGCGAAACGTACAACGTTGGCAATAGATATAAGATAGTCATCCCTGGCCCAGACGAGCGCATGGATACTCCCTCTGGTCACCTCACAATGTTTGCGGGTCAGCTGGCCAACGAGTTGCGATTTTCGATACCAGTCGAGGTAAAATTCATTCTTAGGTCCATCGAGGTTGTGCCGAGCCAGCTGACACCGAACTCGTTTGGGCACATAATTGGTTTCATCATCTTGATAAAGGCCTTAGGCGAGCCGCAAGGTCCCAATGAGTTTTGGGCTCTTTTCGAGGTTTGTAGAAGGGAAATAGGTTTTATTACGTTAAAGCACTGCGACACCACATGTTTCTGAGTGGCGAGGCCTCTAGTTACGGGGAGGACTGGAAGAGATGATACTTTTACATCGAAGAGAGCTATGAGGGCGAGTTTGATACATATCGTCGCAATTGGTTTGATGGTGCGAGAGTTGCAATACCACGGGGTGTGCGCCCTCCTTCACGGGATTGCAATTTTATCCCGAACTTAGTTCGTAACCACCAGTTTAATGTTGAAAGATTAGTAGAAAATCGTGTGTTGTCCTTAGCTGGGTTGTCTCCAGTTCGTTATAACGGGAGATTTTACACTTGGTATAGACTCCGTGTCTTTAGTTGATTTTCTGTTCTAGTTTCAACCTTATGATGTTACTAACGCTCGTTTATCTTTTCAGGCGAATTCATCATGAACCGTTACGCCCGGATCAGTCGAGCTCTAGCCGCTGAGAACGAAGGTTCTCAAACTACCGCTGCTGCCCCCGGTACCAACCCCTGAGGAAGAGGAAAAACAAGGGTAAGAAAGCCGCAGCTGAGGCTTCCGCCTCCGCTCGGGTTGACTCCCCGTCTGATCCTTTTGAGAATATTATGGGCCAGGGTCGTGTAAATACTCCTCCTTCTACTGAATTTAGTCATGCGGGAGGTTTTGAAGGTGCGGGCACGGATCAGAGTGAGAATGTCGAGCTTGTTGAGGTTGCTATCCTCTATGTGCCGCGTACGGTCGGTCTGTCAGCTGCTGGCGATTATGCTCATGTGGAAGGGGCAAGTGTTAGGGCGGGGCCAAGTCATGGTCCGTGGGCCCGCTTTGAGGAGTACGAGATTTCCGAGGAGAAGGCGATCAATGCCTTAAAAGTATTTCTTCCAAATCTTGCAGTTCCTTATGCGGCTTCCGTTGTGGAAAGAAAGATGGTAGAGCGGAATGCTCTTCACATTATTGTCGCGGTAATATTTGATTCACCGGATACAATCTTGTATGTATGATTTATAGTTTAATCATCTTTGTAATTCTCTAATGTTTTTCCTTTAGGGTGGTGGAGTTGTGGACGCCATGACCGCAGGGTTGGTCCAGGCTCACGAGGAGAGGATGAGTGGGCAGCAACACGTGAGGGTTGTATTCCAAGATAGTGATCCCGATGCTCTGAGAGCTGCTTTGGATGAGAAGGAGAAGGTCGTGCAGCAGGTGAGGGATTATGCCACTCGAGCTGCCAATGATAGGGAAGCGGTGAAGCTTGCAAGAGAGACCATTGATCGGCTCCAATTACAAGTCACCAATCTTTCGTCTAGTAAGGGCGTGTTGGAGAAACGTGTTGTTGAGCTTGAGAAAGAGCTTGTGGCCGAGAAGGAGAAGAATGAACAGGCTGAGGAGACCGGATATGCCCGCGGTATTAGTGAGGTAAGGGAAATGTTATGATCTTTAAGTAGCCATCTTTTATTCTTCCTTGTTAATCTTATTTTGCCACTTGAACAGGTTCCTACTGCGCATCAAAGGGTGGAAATTGCCGAGGAGTTTCTCCAGAGCAACACTTTTCAATAAATCAGCACGCGGAGAGGGGTTCGGGATGCAAAGAAGGCCCAAGTGCTTACTATTCAGCAGATATATAGCACGAAATATCTCCGCGACAGTTTTGACTCGCAGTGGTTGGACCTCTCATTGGGGCCTAACAGCAAAGTTCTTCCGCCCGCCGCCGATGATCATGTGGCTGCCGCGGATGCATTTGCAGTTTTGCTTGAGAGTGAGAACCTTGTCTTCCGGGAAAATATCCCCACTTCATGCCATGCCTCCTGCTTACCCCTCCTCTGAGGATGAGGATGATGCCGAAACTTAATGGCTTCGGTTTTAATTTTTTGTTTTTATGAACAATTTTAATTTGTTTAGGCGCTGCATCGCCCTTTTATGTTGAACAATTTGAATAATTAAATTGTTGTCGTACTTTTCCCATTGAACCATGCGATACTTTGCACGCTTGTTTGGCTCATATCCGTTGCCTTTTCTTTCAAATGCTATTG
Source organism: Linaria vulgaris (assembly GCA_948329865.1). NCBI lineage: Eukaryota > Viridiplantae > Streptophyta > Magnoliopsida > Lamiales > Plantaginaceae > Linaria > Linaria vulgaris. The sequence continues at coordinate 132,012,296 of OX415249.1, forward strand.
TCGCATTTTACTTTTATTTTGACAATTCGAATGTCATTCTATATTTGTGGAGACAGGAGAGTCGTATGTTTTTCGTTTAACCAACTGCTTTGGTTGATCATTATGTTTTCTCATTCATTTGTTGGATATACCATAGGCTTTTGTCTTTTTGGGCATATTTGCTTCTCTCATGGTTGTATAGTTATCATCTATCATTCTGGACAAGATGTCTGCCCACCGTATCTTCTTTTTTGGGATATACAATTAGCACTTGTCGTTTTAGACATAGTGTTCGTCCCGTTCTTCATTTTTTGGGATTGGCGGTTATCGTTTGTCGCTTTGGACAGAGTACCCTTCCCATTTTTCATCTTTAGGGATTTGCGGATATCACTTGTCACTTTGGACAGAGTGTCCGACTCATTCTTCTTTTTTTGGATTTATGATTAGCACTTGTCACTTGGGACAGAGTGTTCGTTCCCACTTCATCTCTTAGGACTTACGATTAGCACTTGTCACTTGGGGCAGAGTGTTCGTTCCCACTTTATTTCTTGGGATTTACAATTAACACTTGTCACTTGGGACAGAGTGTTCGTCCCATCCTTCGTCAGGCCGAACCTTCTTTGGTTCTGCACTTTATCAATATTATGTACTTCATCGCATAACAATGTACTAACCTGTTTTAGGTTAGTACATGTTTGCCCCCATGCTTGCCAGGGCAGAGGGGACGAATAAGTCTTGTTCAAAATATTCAGAAAGCTAAAGACTTGCAAAAATTTGAGAGAAGAGCGATTCAGTCGATCTGCTCCATCTCCATTGGTCCCAGTGCTTCCATTGCTTCTTGCTCCTCTTGTGGTCGCAGTCGAAGCGATGCCACATAACATCTCCAGCTTTCAATATGATCCACAATAACTTCACATGTCCCGGCAGAAGTTGGAAACTTAACCATCTAATGGTGGGTAGATGGCAATGCCCATAATGCATTCAACGTTGGCCTTCCTAGAATGGCGTTATATGGGAAATTCATGTAAATCACGACATACTCTGTCAACAGTGTTCTTCTTCGGGGCGCGGTTCCCAATGAAATGGGGAGTGAAACCATTCTGCGGGGCACTATCTCTAGTCCTCTAAAACCGTGAAGCGAGGTTCAGACCGGTTGTAGTCTCTCGTTACCCAGTCCCATTTTCTCCCAAGTCGACCTTATCAGAACATTCACGGAGCTTCCTTGATCCACCAACACTTTTGTCACGCCGAAGTTGGCTATGTCAACCATTATCACTAACGGAGTGTTCAGATTTCTCGTTTGTAGGGCTTGGGCGCTCAACTTGCGCATACCTGCCATTGAGAAGGTAATCTCTTCCTGCGGCATTTCCTCGATTCTCAATAGGTTAACGAAGCCGACAAAATGGTCCGATTCAACAAGCCTAGAGATCTTCTTCGTGTCGTGCATGCAATTCGCCCCAACTGGGCTACCTAATATCATATTTATCATCGCTCTCCTGGCGTTGCTGTCTGTAATCTGAGGGTAGTCCAACACATGTGGATGGTTAACTACTTTCTACTTGTCATTTCTAGGCGAGCAAGACCTATCCCTATTGCCGTTGTCTTCCTGCTCCTTCATCTTTCTGATGAACTCCACAAGTTTACCGTCTTTTAATCAATTGCTCAATCGCCTCATTAAGATCTTTGCAATCCTCAGTTTTGTGTCCATTCTGCTTGTGGTATTTGCATTAATGGGTTGACAACCTGGTTGCCTTCGAATCCCTCATTTGTCTTGGCTCCTTCAGCCACCCTTTCTTCTTTGTTGCCCCGAATACCGTCATAATGCTAGCTTTTAGGGGCGTGTATCGCCTTGGTGATGTGTCTTTATACCTGTTGTTCCTATTTATGTTGTTGTTGCGGTTCTGGTCCTCCCTTCCTCTCTCTTTTTCTTTTGGCGGTGCAACAACGACTGCCTTGGTCACCATCATCTCCTCACGGTGCACAACCTGCTACGCTATCTTGTTTATTTCTTCAATACTTTTGGGGTTCAGCCTGAGTAAATCCTCGTTAAAGGTTGCGTTGTTAGTCACGCGGAAGAGTATACTCATGACCATTTCCCCTTTGAGGCAGTCTATCCTAAGCAATTCTGCGTTAAAACGCCTCATGAAGTCCTTCAGACTTTCTTTAGGGTCTTGTCTGAGAGAGTATAGATGGGAGTGGTCCAGAACTAGTCTTGCCTGACTTGAGAATTGATCCTCGAAAATCTTTCTCAACTGTTTGTAAGTTTTGATTGACCCTGGAGCAATTCGAGTGAACCAGTCCATCGCTACCCCAGCCAGGGTAGTGGCAAATATTCTAGCCTGTATGTTCTCCTTGATCCCGTACAAGATCAGCTTGCTGTCCAAATGGAAGAGATGATCGTGGGGATCTGTCTTGCCATCATAAGTTTTCATTTCTGGGATTTTCTCCCCGTGCCCCAGAATCTTTCCCTCGATTTCCTCACAGAACGGGGTGCTTTGGAGAGTGTTTTCCAGCGTTCCATTTGGCTTTCAACCACATTGTTCTCCCTCTCAAGCCTTTCTAACTTCCTTGGTACCTCATCATACTCCCTCATGAAGTCGTGGCTTTCCCCGCGTCTTCTCTCATTATTGTCCTCCTGTCTTCTTGGTTCATCCTTTCGACTTTCCTCTCTTCTTTTTGTGTCGTGGTGCCTCTTTGATTGCACCTCCAGCGAGTTAGGTCTGCCTCTTCGGCCATCCACATGAGATTTTTCCTTATTTTCTCCATCCGGACCTTTGGTCGTGGAACTCTATTCTCGCACGGCCTCAGTACGACCCACTAGTGGCGATGTTTGCATCAGCGGTGAGGGGGTAGTCACCACGGATTTGACCATTACCATAATTTCATCTCTCAGATTGTTAGGGAATGAAGCTGTTGTAGCCGTCGCCCTAGTCGCGCCTGCGTCTGGCGTAGGTATGCCCACTCCTTGTGGTCTAGGCATCTCCTGCCTCGCGGGCGTTGGTACCCCTGCGGGTAATGTTGTTGGTCCCTCAGCCTCCGGGACATCCTGACTTGCGGTTACCCGTTCAACTTCAGCATTTGTACTTTCCACTGCTCTACTTCGTGATCTGATGGTAACTCTAGACGTCATGCCTAATAAACTGGGAAAAGTGGTGTTCCCACAGACGGCGCCAATATTTTGGTCTTATTTCGTCCGGGTTACAAAATACCGTAAATTGTTACAAAAGGGCTTATCAACTGCCAAAATACTGCTAATCAAATAGAAATCGAACTAGCTTGGTTCAGAACACCTATTACAAGCTAACTAAGAAATACAGGTAAAATTACAATATCTTGATAGAATATCGAATTGATGGAATTCGATCTAGGATGTATCGAATCAGGTATGCACGATACAGTGAGTGTTGGGTAGATCAATATCGAATCTGGGTCCTTCTATACAGGAGTGAACTGAGTATCGAATAGCGGAACTTCGATGTTGAGTGTATCGAATTGAGGTCCTTCGATGTTGGATTGAGTAGAGTTGTTGAGTATCAAATCGTATAGCTTCGATCGAATGATGGGTGTCCAATGCAGGAGCTCCGATCGAATGGTGAGTATCGAATGCCAAGGGTTCAATATTAAATAGGTGAGAGCTGGTCTTGATTGCGTGCTGAGAATGTCAGAGAACGGGGTATTTATAACCCTCGTCCCGCATGCCCCAGTAGTAGTTAGGGAACGAGTATCGAATGGGGACGATTCGATCTATCCTTTAGATCGAATCTAGCGCATTCGATGCTCGTTCAACATCGAATTCCTCTTGTACGATGTACAATTTTAATGGTTCCTTCGTGGGCCGGCCCAATATTTATATTGGGCCATTCTTAAAATACCCGCATCAGTGCTAAGTTTTAATTGTGGACTCTGGTTATTTTTATAGAAATTGAAAATAACATGTGTCACTAATCTAACAAATGTAGTAGAGGATGTTGGACAAACTGATGTAGAATTAGGATCCGAACCCCGTACCACATGCATGTACATAAATATATATATAGGCTAATTTGGTTGGAAGATTATATATGCATGCTAGACGCGGAACTGCAATAGATATAATCTTATTAGGAAACTTAATCAACCAAATTGCGGATCAGACCTCTCCTCAAATTAGAATTTCCAGTAATTGATGATAAAAGCTTTCAAGTTAACAACAGAAAAAAAATAGAATCTCGTGTCTTTTATTAGACAATAACAAGTTACAATATTCTAGCACAACTTCAGTTAATAAATAATTAAGTCTGGCTTTTTTCTCCAACCAAACGTTTTGACATAACCATGTAAATGTTGAGGTAATCCCGCACGTAGTCGTTCCAACCTTTATACGATTCAGGCTCCCCCGTTGGTTGTCCGAAACTCGCATCGCAATCAGCTATTTGTTTGCCCGCATTCGATATCAAAAGAGGCATACTTTTGTACTTTCTCGACAACAAAACTAGTTTCCATTGATTAAGTATGCCGTTCGCCTTTTTATAATTTCCCAAGCACTTACTATATGCTTTTTTCAGCACGGGATTTGTTTCGCTTTCGATGTCCCAAATAACCCAAGTTTGGATACCGTACGTAGCACCTTGTCCGAACGGAATTGCTTCTTTTGCAAGTTCGCTAACATTTCCCCCATTAGTTGAACCTAAGATTGTCTTACAAAACGAAACATTGCGAGTCTCCGCGCAAATACTATCGGCTATAGCGTATGGATCAGTATCTTTGTCAGCTGATGCAAGGCAAATGCAAAATGGAATCAACAAGAAAAGAAACAACTTATTTATCGAAACGATCATATTCTTCAACTTAAAAGGGTAATTGCCACCTTTTGTTTATGAATTATATGGCCATTGAAAGAGGGCTTTATATACTAAATTGAGGAAGTTTTCTTTCTAAAAAACAGGACTTTGATTATGGCGTTGATAAAGGTACAATAAAGATGGGACAGTTATTATTATTTAGTTGAAATTATGGTGATTTATTGCAACGTTTATGTTTTGCGTGGATAAGAGAAAAAAAGAAAAAGAAAAAGAGATGGGATAATGACAATTATTAGGTTGAAATTATGGTGATTTAGTGCAATCGGATAATCATTATAGAGATTCCTCTTATAATTGGCCCTAATTGAATTCGTATTAGCAAGCTAGAATGTAACAATGAATTATACATTAAATTAATGACACAACTTGAAATGTTCATGGTGTGAATAAAGAATGCTGCTAGGTCTCGACGTATCACATGCTGTGCATGCTACGTGGGGCATATAAGGTCCTCGCGTCCCTCGTCGTTGGATTGGGGCATTTGAGTTACCACTCATGACCTTTCAAATCACGCATACACTCCTAGGGGTCGTTTGGTTGGTAGTTATAGGACCTATAAGGGGTTTTTATCCGACTTCAACAATATAATTCTCAGGTTTGGTTGGCCATTTTAATATCCGGGTTATCCATCCTTAAACCAGGGGGCCCGGTATTGAATCAGAAAAATAGCAAGCCCAAATTAGAGCATTTTCGGAAAATGAGTTCTACAGTAAAAATTAAAGGCACATAATTACTGATTTATCCCTTCAAATTCCTCATTTCCAAACTCAATCATCTTCACGCACGCTCTCTTCTCTCTCTTCTAGTTCACAATTAGCATAGTCGGTTCTCTTCCTTTTCGGCCGTTGAAACGAGTGATTCTCACCTTAAGAATCATTTCGGCTTCTTTGTTGGATCGAGGGCTTCGATTTCCATATAGTGTTGGGGGGGTTTTGGAGATCTAGAATTGGGTGTCAAGTTTTGGGGGTTTTGTTGTGATGAAGTTGTTGACTCCGTCGCCGGTTAATCGGAGAACGGGAAATATTTATGATCCGTCGAGTGGTGGTGGAAATCAAACTCTCCGGTGCTACGAGTTTGCCGGTTTTTTTTGCTATTAATGATTTCACTTGTCATCTTATTTAGAATTCTCCCATATTTTTGAAAGCCATAGAATATTTTGCATTAATACATCTACTTCACCATTTATATACGTGAATATTACTTTTTTCTTTAATACATGCAATATTTTGCATTAATACATCTACTTCATTAATACATATATATTTCATAATATGATTCACAAATATTGATTAAAATTGAAGTTTGAATTGGATGATGCCGTTGAATTCACTGGAATGCGTGGCCTAGCCGAGCTCTTGGAGATTTGGTGGTGGTAGTCGACAATGGCGAGTTAGATTAGTCCGGCGGTCGTTGAAGGCGTCTGAATTGGATGATGTCGTTGAATTTGATTTGGGCGATTTGGGGGTAAAAGTGAATATTAAATCATGTACAAATTGATGGGGGCATAATTGGAATTTTGTTACATTTAATGATTTCAGCCCACTTCTCAATGACAATGAGAAAATGAATAACCAAACCTGTTTTTTAAGCATGAAAATGGATCCTAACATGCGCTAAGGTGTGTGATGATTACAAGGAGATATCGTGTTTGGAAAATCACCTAACACTCTTTGTGGCTAAATTTTATTTGAAAACTATTAAATTTGAAGATGGAAATTTTCCTTCGTTTATTGTGCATAAATAAATAATAGAAAAAAAATATAAGTTCAAATAAATAAATATGTTATCACTTGTTTGTGATTTTTTCCCCAATTTTTTGAAACATAATAAATGAGTGATGACATTCTCTTTTCCAAGCAACTTGAAATTATTTTTTGTTTCTTATGGATAAAGTACCGTACGTAAACTTTCATTGAGCAAGAATAATAATTTCCTAACAAAAATTAGTTATAATTAAGAAGTATTTTTGTTAATACTTGATACCTCACGCTTTGGTAGAAAATGTTGTACGACATATTTTTGCATATTTATGATTTATTTACATGTGTACTCTTATTTTAATTATTTAACGAATTTAGTTTGAATCGTGTTACAATAGACGTTTTTTTTTTTTTGGTAGAAAGAATGATAACAAACCGGCCCTTAGGCGCACTCCGCGTACAAAATGTTCTTTATGCTAGGGGGAGGGGATAATAGTACACTCTCCTCTATAACCTCCAATCTAGCACGTCCCGCCAAAGCATCCGCGAGTTTATTCGCCTCCCTATTAGTCCACTTGAAGTTGATCTCCCAAGGTTTGTGAAGAAGTTCGCGACACTCCACAATTATTCGTTGCAAAGCATGATCCCTAATTGTCTCGTCATTAATGAGACGGAATGCATCTTTCGAGTCCGTTTCCACCTCGAGTCTTTGGATTCGTCTTTCCCAAGCACAACCAAGTCCCACTCTAATCGCCTCAATTTCCGCCTCGAGGACTGTCGGACTCCTAAGCTTCCTCGCAAAACCCCACAGCCAAGCACCGTGATTATCGCGAGCAACTCCCCCAATGGCCCCATCATTCGTATTAACCATGACACTCCCGTCAACGTTCAACTTGCACCATCCCTCCATCGGTTTGATCCATAAACTCTGCCTCGTCCTCCTCGGATTGGGGATCGACATAAAATCCCAACAAAGCTGTTTGATTTGGCCGATAGTCTCAAAAGTGCTGCGCGCAGCACGATTAAAAACTCTGTGGTTGCGAGCTTTCCATATGCACCATATAGATGCCGCAAAGATCACGTTCCACGGCACGTTCGGGATTAGAGGGCTGATTTCCCGCGAGTATTTTATATTTTTTTCTAGCCATTCTCCCTCGCTGAGCGCAGCAAAGCTGCTCCAATCCGCACGTCCTAGAAGTTTTTTCCAAATCCGAACAGCCGCGGGGCAGCTGCGTAGAACATGTTCGGTCGTCTCCAACTGTGTTTTACAAACCTCGCAGTTCACGTCATCAGTCAAGTTCCTCTTTTTCCTAAGAACATTAGTCGGAATTCTTCCCTGACTTGCAAGCCAAATAAAAAATCGTACCTTGTTGCTACACGGAGAAATCCACACCCACTTTGCTTTTGCATGACTAGGAATCGACGCCGAATATTTTTGGAACAGCGCTCTATAGGCGCTTTGACACGTGAAATTCCCATCCGCCGTTGGACTCCAAAGAGCCTTATCTTCCATATCGCTAAGGACAATTTTTTTCCCCAAGATTTTCGCCCTCCAACAAGGTGGGATGGCTGTTCGGATCCCATCAATACTCAAATCCCCATCATCATTAATCAAGTCGGCCAATTTTATGCCATAGTCCTCCCACTCAACCTCATTGACTACCTCGCACAATCTTGCTTCGCCCAACCAATTATCAAACCAAAAGGAAATTGACTTTCCATCCCCCACTTTCCACCGGATAAAGGGACTAATCAAAGCCATGCATCTAATTATTCCCTTCCATGTCGCACTATCTCTCGATTTGACCACGTACTCGGTGATGCGTGCGCCCCTCAAATATTTTGCTTCCACCAACTCGGACCAAATACTCTCACCCTTTTGAACAATTTTCCAGCATAATTTAGAAAGGAGAGCCTCATTATTAAAACGAGCCGACCTAAGCCCCAAACCGCCGTCCTTTTTTTGTTGAAGAGTCCGTTCCCAACTAACCAAGTGCAATTTCCGAGCGTTCGGATCATCCGCCCAAAGAAAATCCCGATTTATCTTATCTAACCTATCACACACATTCTCCGGCATCCAAGTAGATTGCATAAGGTGGATCGGTATCGCTGTGGATACGGCTTGCACGAGGGTGGCTCTTCCCGCGAGTGATAGCGTATTCCCTTTCCAACCGCTCATGCGAGTCGATAGCTTGTCGAAGATGTCATTAAAGTGAGCACGCGTCACTCGCCCATGTACCAATTGCGCCCCTAAATACTTCCCTAAGGTCGTGGTTCGAGCAAACCCCAAGATTGCGCAAACTCTCCTTTTCATCCTCCAACCGCCTTCGTTTGAAAAGAAAATTTTAGACTTGGACACATTGAGCTTGAGGCCGGAAGCTCCACAAAACGAATCAAGCACACTCTTTATTTTCCTAGCCGTGCGTTCGGTCGCCTTCCCCATCAACAGCAAGTCATCCGCGAAAAATAAATGAGAAACCCTCGGCCCACCTCGACACGGAATAATAGGCTCCCACGAAAGATCCTCGACCGCTTCTCGAATTAAGTATGAGAGTCTTTCCACGCAAAGAACAAAAAGATAAGGTGAGAGCGGATCCCCTTGCCTTAAACCACAACCATGCTCGAATGACTCGATAGGTTCCCCATTCCAAAGAATACTTGTCGAGGCACTTCTAACACAAAAGAGAATTAGCTCGACAATATGGCTAGGAAAATTGAACGCCCTAAGCGTGTCTTCAAGAAAGTCCCAATTAATTTTATCGTAGGCTTTTTCGAGGTCAAGCTTAAGAACCATGCATCCCATTTTATTTTTCCTTTTCGCACGAAGAGAGTGGAGTACTTCTTGAATCGCAAATATATTATCTTGCGTGCTACGGCCTTTGATAAAACTCGATTGAGTTAAGGCAATTATTTGAGGCATATATTCTCTCAACCGCAGCGTAATACACTTCGTGATATATTTGTAAATCACGTTGCATAGAGAAATTGGTCTAAATTGCGAGATGGCCGACGGATCCTTCACCTTAGGAATTAAACACAAGTGCGCATTGCATACGTTAGGATCAAATTGTCGATCGTAAAACGCCCCTTTGACAAAGCGGAGAAGTGACTCGCAAGTCAACTCCCAATATTTTTGAAAAAAGAAGTTTTGAATTCCATCCGGGCCCGGAGCTTTCGTGGGATGTGTACTCCAAACAACAGCCTTGAGCTCCTCCATCGTCACTTCGCGCCCTACAAAAACTGCATCGTCCACATCTAGCTGCGCTTGAAATCGCGACACCGCGAGACCTCTCTCCACATTCGGCTCCCCTTGGAACAGTCGTTTAAAGTATAATCTCGCGTGTTCCTTCAACACATTCTGGTCCTTACACCATATATCGTCGATTTTCAGCATGTGGACACGATTCTTTTTCCTCCTAACCATCGTCGCTCTATGAAAAAAGGCCGTGTTCCGATCGCCTTCCTCGAGCCACTTCACTCTCGATTTTTGGCGCCAATAAATTTCTTCCCTTTTTAGAGTCTCGTTGTACTCCCTAACGAGATCCTTTTCCAAATTTTGGATGAACACGGTCGGACGACGCGCAAGCGAATTTTGTACTCCCTCAATACGATTAAGAAGCTCCCTTTTTTTCTTGAAGATATTCCCAAACGTTATCTTATTCCACGGTCCAAGAACATCCGGAATCTTCCCAATCGCCTCAACAATATTCTCTCGACTTTCCCAAATATTCTTCACCAAATCTTCACATTCCGGGTGGCGAATCCACATCTTCTCAAAACGGAAAGGCCGAGTGGCCCGACTACGGATCAGGCCGTGGCAATTTGTGAGGACGGGATGGTGGTCCCCGTGAGTTCGGGGAAGGTGGAACACCGCGTTTTCTGGAAATTTATCAATCCATGCTGCGTTTGCCAACGCCCTATCAATTCTTTCTTGAATAAGGCCCTCGCCCTCGCGTTTGTTAAGCCATGTGAACTTTGGTCCATTAAAACCTAAGTCCATTAGCTTCCAACTATCAATCCACGTCTGGAACGCTTGGCATCTCCGGCTACAGTCCATGTTTCCCCCTTTTTTTTCGTGTGTTTGGCTTATCTCGTTGAAGTCGCCTTGTACAAGCCATGGCGTATCCACCCGCTGCGCCATGCGACGAAGGTTTTCAAAAATCCGACCTTTATCTTCGGCGTACGGCTTTGCATAGATTCCGGACAAAAGCCACTTATCTTGATTCTTTGGTCCAACCTTAGCATGAATCCCTTGGTCCTCAACCGTAATAACTTCGACCTCGATATTCTCGCGGTTCCATAACATCCACACCCCCCCATCCATTCCATCCGTCGGGGCAATGTAATAATCCGAATATCCTAAGGATGGCGCAATTTCATACGCCCTCTCGGGGGAGACTCGGGTCTCAAGTAAATAAACGACATCCGGACTATGTGTTCTTACTAAGCTTCGAAAATTTCCAGCAAACTCTACGTGACCCGCACCTTGGCAGTTCCATGTAATAACTTTCATTGGAAAAAATGTAGGTGGGTCGGATGAGGCGGGTTATCAATCGTCTGACCCCGCCATAGGATCATCTCCTGGAGTACCGTTTCCCGAATCAAAAAGTCTTGTCTGTCCCTCTCCCAAGTGCTCAGACAAATTCTCTGCCAACATACTGGAACGTTCACAAATCTCTCGCTGATCCGAGAACAGATTTCGAATTCCCAAACTGTTGAGGGTATATCCACTATCTGTACCGTCCTCGGATCGATGCGAAGTATCTTCGAGGGGCCCTTGAAAGCGTGGAGCAGCGTCTCCACGTCCCAACAAATCTGGACGCGGAGAGCAGCGTTCCCCATGCTTATATTTAGTTTGCTCGCCATTCGGCTGCTGCGTCAACTCTCCGCTCTCTAAATTCAGCACATCCGAGTGTCCAAGGATAGCAAAAGAATTATGCGCGTGATTTCCCGGCCTACCTAACGTGCTGCCTTTGGCCTTTCCTTTGTTTGAGGATCTTTTATTCCCAATAATAGACTTTGGTAGCACTCTTCCCCCATTGGAAGTCCCAGCACCCGCAGTTTCCTTTCCTGGACGGAACAGGACTTCTTTCCCCTTCGAACTAGAACTAGAAAATGGCAATTCTTGGTTGCGTTTCAAAATGGTGAGTTGCTTACCAGGCGCATCCACCGTCCTATTTTTGGTAGTTGCATTCAGTAGGTTTTCTCGCGCCGGACCCCGTCTCCTCGCGACTTGCATCCATTCGCCAAACTCATCTTTCTTTGTTTTCTCTAACAACCACTTCGCAACGCTGACGGGCGTCAATGCAGATTTTTCCGTATCCATCGGAGTGTTCGGGCTTTGTTCCTTGTTCTTGTTTTCTTTTGTCGTGCATGCAGCGGCCACATGCCCCACTCTTCCACACTCGTAGCACAATGATGCGAGATTTTCATAAACAACTTGGTAAATTTTCCCCCGGATATGTATGCCTCGTTGGAGTGGTTTCTCTGTCGACACTTGAACACAAACTCTTGCAAATTTTCCCCTTGCTGCCATGAAGGTATTTCCGTCGATTTTAATAGGTTCGCCTACACAACTCGCAATCGCGTTAATGGCTACTTCCCCAAACATCTCTAGCGGAAGGTTCAGTATGCGAATCCAAGTAATCATGCAATTTATTTTTTCCGTTTCAGCATTGAAGTCTGGGGACCATTTACGGATATGGAGAAAACTTCCGGCAAGTTTCCACGGACCCTGAGTCAATATGAATTCCCGTTGTGGTGCCGAAAGGCCGCGAATACAGTAGCAGTTATGGCTGAGATCAACCACGTCACAGTTTTCGGTAAGCTTCCACATCGCGCTAAGTTTGTTTACGAGACTAGGGAAGTACCACGGAGTGCCGAGTACCTTAACCAGGATTGTATCTCGCCATTGTGCGCACATCGATTCGTGGAGGTCATCTGGGAATTCCACAGTCGGGAAAGGCATCTCCTCCGTTGGTTCCAAAACCCTAATGTTTTCACCCTTTCCCCGAATTCTTGCTACATCAATCTTGACATCCTTTGGTCGCACCTTGTTAGCGTAGGTCTGTCCAGAATTTTTCTGCGTAGTAGGTCGCGATTCGTCACGCAATTGTTCGTCTCTAGTTGCCCTAAATTCGTAGGTCATCCTCGGACGTTTCTGGCCTGCGGAGTCTGCCGTTCCAGTTTCAACAATACCTAGTTCCATGTGTTCAATTTGGTGTGGATCATCAGGGCTATCGGAGATGACGGCCTCCGATGCCATAGTGTTTCTTCACAAGTTTTCTATTCGCTGCTTATAAATATATTATGCTATTACAATATTAAACACCAGCTTCTTAATTACACTTTATTTTCACAATACTAATATATTTTTGAACTTAATCAATTGTAAGAATATATTAGGAAATTAAATATCAATAAGAACATACATAATGAGTATTAATTACACAAAGCATGACCTTTTGCTCGCTTATTCCAGCCCACACGTTTACTCACCAATAATGCAACCAATTTATCATTCTCCGCAAACAAACAGACCTTACGGGGCCGCTCTGATGTCTCTCCAAAAGGACTTGCCGAGGTGAGCGATTATATTGTATTTTATTTAGGAAAAACGACACTTACACCCCTAAACTTTTAGCCCGTGAGCACTTACCCCCCATAACTTTTTTTTGGAGCACTAACACTCCCAAGCTTAATTTTTGAAAGTTTTGTACCCCCCGCGACACCCCTACACGTGAGAAAGGGAATATTCCACAGAATCTTGGTCTCTTCGTGCACGTGTCGTCCAAGACTAAGGGCAAAATCGATAATTCAGGGGTGTAAGTACTCGCGCGCCAATAGTTCAGGGGTGTAAGTGTCCTTAGTGTTTCACGCGGAGCCAAAGATTTCGTAGAATATTCTCTTTCTCACATGTGGGGGTGTCGCGGGGGGTACAAAACTTTCAAATATTAAGCTTGGGGGTGTTAGTGCTCCAAAAAAAAGTTCAGGGGGGTAAGTTCTCGCGGGCTAAAAGTTCAGGGGTGTAAGTGTCGTTTTCTCTTTTATTTATTTATTGGGAAAAAAACACTCTAACTACCTAACCGGTTCGCACCATATCCCCAACTTTGATTCTTTGAACCTGATCTCCCAGCTTTGTAAATCGGAGTATGGCGCCCCTCCGATGCCCCCTTAGTCATTAGAAACATCATATTTTTGGAATATTCCATTTTGAGGGGCAAAGTGCAATTTGCTTAATAATTTATTTTCCTAAACTTGAATTTTTATACAATACACCCCAATTGTTTTAAATATAAACAAAAATACCATCTTCTCCAAATCAAAACTTGTAATAATTAATGATGCATTACACCTCCCCATCAACTAAATTCGAAATTTCGAGCGATTCCAACCCAAATTATTGCCCTTTTTCACCTGCTCGAAGATTGATTGGTTTGTGATACGTGTGTAAAATATATATTTGACCCTTGATTATGAACGATATAATACTTGATCATTGATGTTTCATGTACATTTTACTTACATTTCCCTTTATTTTAGGATTCGAGACAGTTAAGCCAAAACATAGCAAATTAGAGGAAAATTACATGGTTTTGGAGAATTCAGGAAAACTAAGGAAGTGAAGTGCTCAAAAATTCGAGAGTGGCGCGAGCTAGCAGTGGACGCGGAAGCATGGTGTAGAGAATCCAGAGAGTGGCGTGATGGACCGCGCAATGAAGCTTTGATGGCGCGTGGTCATCTTGATCGTGCGTGCCTAAATTTGACTCAGGGCTTCTCCAGACAGTCGTTAACCTAATGGGCCTATCAAAAAGTATAAAAGGAGAAAACCCTGCGGCTAAAAAAAAACCCAACAATAACAACCAAGAAGAACACAAGATAGCAATTTGACAAGAAAAGAAACACAAGAGATCGGATTACAAGATATCAATTTCCACCTCATGTGTTTCATTGCAGCACAAGCATGCATACAAAGGATACCTGTCAAATCCCACTGTGTACATGTACATGTCTCATTTTCCAAATGCACAACATATGTATCACTGTAAGGTGCCTCAATCTCAAACTCAAAGTTCGCATTCAAGTGAGCTCTATAACATACAGATCTCCCCATAATCTTATCCATAATTGCCCATACATTTGGAGTAATAAGTTTGTTGCTCTTGTTTATGGTAATTTTCTTGACACCAGTCATGTTCATCAATGTTCTTCTAACAGATTCCATCATGGCAATGATGGGCATACCTCTAGCTTTGACAATAGTAGCATTAAATCTCTCAGACATGTTGTTTAGCAGAAGATCACTGTTGCAAGTTGTTCTGAAGAATGCCCTAGACCACTGAGTAGGAGGTTTCCTTGCTAACCAGTTATATGCTTTGACATCCCTGTCTATTAGCCTAATCATGATCCCGTTGAAGTCAACAACTCTAGTAGCTCTGGCAGCATCCCATAGAATATTCTTCATTTCAAGACATGGATGTTCCTTCTTCAGATTTTCCCACAACTGCAACACACAGAACCTATGCTCACAATCTGGCAACAGTTCATGAACAACATCTACCATTCCATTCCTCTTATCATTCATAACAGTCCAGTGATAACTGTTAGTGATATTCAAACCATCCACCAAAATTCTTAAAAATCAATGCCATGATTTCTTCCTCTCTTTCTCTACTACTACATATGTAATAGGATATGTGCAGTTATTGGCATATACACCCACAAATGTTAAAAGTATACCTCCATTTTTGGTCTTAGGTGTGTCCCACCCAAGCACATAATGGGACTGCAACTAGTCAAAAAGCCTTTCTTCAAATCATCCCAACATATATACAATCTTTTAAATTTACACACTTTTCCAACCACCTTACACTTCAACTTCACAGTAGACCCTGAATTAGTCCTCATAATCTCCTCGCATTACTCCATAACATCGAATACTGGTTTGCATTAGATCCATGAACTTCAACAAAAACATTCTTCTTAGTTCTGTGCAATTGTGCTAGATGGAAGTCTACACCACAATCCATGTTAGTGATAGTCAGCATGGAGTTGGCAAGCCAGTTGTGATCACTATTGATCTTTGCATGATATTTCTTGGCCAAGAATTTGTAGTTCCTTGAATTACTCTGTCCTGCCTAGGACTATCACGTGGTCCCTTAAGAGTCTTTATCCGCATTGTGTCCTTACGATTTGTCCTTGATGCATATAGCTCCCATTGTGTCCTCACAATTTGGCCTTGATGCATATAGCTCCTCACGATTTGGCCTTGATGCACACATTTTGCTTGAACCTTCTTCCGACAGTTGATTGGATACTTAACAGACCTCCCATGAGCTATTGCAAAACTGTTTATAGCTTCTCTCAAGAGTTCAATGGTCTCAAACTGCATCCCAAGCTCAAATTTAACATTAGGCATGTCAAGTGCTGGATTGAAAATAACATGTCCTTGGTGTGTAGGTCTTTTGGGTATTATTGCTTTTGTTGCTTTCTTTGATTTTGAACTATCACCTTTGTCTGCAACTTTAGATGCTTTTTAGAACCCTTTCCTTTTTCAACTGCACATGAGCCCTTCTGCACGAGCTTCTAACTCCATCATCAACACCTGGTTCTACAATATGTGGAATAGTTTCATTAGGGGCGATGCCTTCTTCATCCTCTAAGCTTAAAGCTTCATTAGCTCTCCTAAGATAGCCATCCTAGGAGAGCGGATGAACAGGACCTTGTTGGATAAAACAAGAGCCATGATGCAGGATGTAGGCTTAAAAAAGTCGTTCTGGGCAGAAGCAGTCAGTACCGCTTATTATGTGGTGAACTGATCTCCGTCAACAACACTGGGGCTGAAAACACCGATGGAGGTGTGGACAGGTAAACCAGTTGATTATTCTAATCTCCATGTATTTGGGAGTCCCGCTTATGTTATGTTTAATACTCAAGAGAAAACAAAGTTGGACCCAAAATCCAGGAAATGTTTGTTCTTAGGGTATGCTAAAGGAGTGAAGGGGTATCGCTTGTGGGACCCCACTGCCAATAAGATTGTTGTAAGCAGGGATGTTATCTTCACCGAAGATAAGAAAGGAAATAATAGCAGCACAGGGGAAGATCCAGAAACTACGACATTAGTAGTCAAGAAGGATGCCGAGCAGGAAGTTCCTGCTGAACCAGAGCATGAACCTGAGGAGACAACGGAGTCTGGAGTCTCGGGGATACGTCAATCGACATGTGTTAAGAGACCACCAGGCAGGCAAGTCTACTTTTTAATGGAGAACAATGTTGCGTACTGTCTTTTAACTGAGGACGGGGAGCCATCAACTCTCCAAGAAGCAATGAGTAGTTCAGATGCAGCTCAGTGGATGGCAGCAATGCAGGAGGAAATCGAAACACTCCATAAGAATAAGACGTGGGAACTTGTGTCTCTACCACAAGGAAGGAAACCCATTGGCAACAAATGGGTATACAAAATTAAACGTAACAGTGATGACCAAGTGGAGAGGTATCGTGCACAATTGGTGGTGAAAGGATATGCTCAGAAGGAGGGGATTGATTTCAACGAAATATTTTCCCCGGTGGTCCGAATGACAACTGTGCGGTGGTTCTGGCGATGTGCACTACATTTTATTTACATCTTGAACAATTAGATGTAAAGACGGCTTTTCTTCATGGTGATCTTGAAGACGAAATTTACATGCTCCAACCAGAAGGATTTATTGAAGAAGAAAAGAAGAACTTGGTTTGTAGGTTGACCAAATCTTTGTACAGTCTCCAACAGGCACCGAGGTGTTGGTACAAAAGATTTGATTCATTCATAATGAGCCTTGGATATGACAGGCTGAATGCAGATCCTTGTGCATATTTCAAGAGATCTGGTGATAACTTTGTTATTTTACTGTTGTATGTTGATGACATGTTGGTTTCATGCCCCAACAAAGCTCGTATTGAAGAATTGAAGGCTGAACTGGCTAGAGAATTTGAAATGAAGGACTTAGGACCAGCAAACAAGATTCTAGAGATGCAAATCCACCGAGACAGAAATAGCAGGAAGATTTGGCTTTCTCAGAGTAACTATCTGTTGAAGATTTTGTGGCGGTTCAGTATGCAAAATTGTAAGTCAATCTCTACCCCTCTTTCTGTTAATTTCAAGTTATCCTCAAGTATGTGTCGTAGCAGTGAAGAAGAGATGAAGGAGATGTCTCAAGTACCATATGCATCAGCAGTGGGAAGTCTAATGTTTGCTATGATATGTACTAGACCAGACATTGCACATGTAGTGGGAGTGGTTAGTCGATACATGGCGGATCCAGGAAGAGAGCATTGGAGTACAGTAAAGAGAGTTCTGAGATACATTTAGGGAACCGTAGATGTTGCATTATGTTATGGAGGGTCGGGTTTTACAGTCAAGGGCTATGTTGATTTTGACTATGCAGGTGATCTTGACAAAAGCAAGTCCACGACAGGATATGTGTTTACTCTTGCTGGAGGTGCAGTGAGTTGGGTTTCAAAGTTACAGTCAGTTGTTGCGACATCAACAACGGAGGCTGAATATGTGGCAGCTACGCAGGCGAGTAAAGAGGCGATTTGGCTGAAAATGGTTCTGGAGGAACTCGGCCACAAACTAGAGAGTATTTCTCTATTCTGTGACAGTCAGAGTGCGTTGCATCTTGCAAGGAATCCAGTGTTTCATTCCAAGACAAAGCATATTGGGGTGCAATATGACTTTGTTCGTGAGAAAGTCGAGGAGGGTACTGTGGATGTGCAGAAGATTCACACTAAAGATAACATAGCTAATTTCATGACGAAAAGTGTTAATGCTGACAAGTTTGTTCAATGTCGGTCCTCGTGTGGTCTGGTGAAAATGTAAGCAACATGAAGGGCGAGGTAGAAAGAATAGTGTGAAGATCTGATTAGTCCCTAATCAAATCTTCAAGTGGGAGATTGTTGGGATGGTGAATTAGCGCGGTGATTAATGAATTGGGGCGGTGATTAATGGTGTTGGGGCGGTGATTAGTGGAAGGTTTTTTTTATAATCACCACATTATTTTAACACCTTTTTGTTTAGAATTTAGCCTATATAAATACCAAGCTCCTTCCCCATTTTATATCATCCCAAAACATACAATTCATTCTCTTATATAATTAAGTGTAATTAATATATAAAGAGTGTTGTTAGTATGTTGTAAGTGTGAGGTAAAAATAGAGAGTTTGTGCGACTTTACTACGGTAAAAGTCGCAGAGTTGTAATTCCTATTTTACACACATAGTGAAGTTCTTCTACCTTGCCCGTGGTTTTTCACCCTAAAGTAATTTGGGGTTTTCCACGTAAAATCTGTGAGTCGTTTATTTTTTCGTCTTTCATTTATTGTCGTGTTTTCCCGCTCTATCCGAAGGGTCCACTTTATAACAGATTATATGCTTGTTTTATTGAGATGAATAAAGGTTACTTATTTGTATATTGCTACATGGATTTCTCGGCAAGTACCATTCGTAACAATAATGAAACACCAAATGTTTCCAAGGGTACGACGTAAGTATTGGACTCGTCTTGAAGAAGATGCATTGCTACATGCCGTGAAAGGAGTTCATCATCGGCGGATGGCAATGTGGCTGTTTTTTTCAATACGGACGAGGAGGGCAAAAAAGTATTCGTTCGTAGCATTCTGTCAGAACGGTAACCCCATACTCACGTTTTGGTGGCACCCCACTAAAACACAATCTTTTGGAAGCAACGTGATTACCAAAAACCATTAACTCTCTTTATTCAGCCAATATTTTCGGGTAATCGTTTTTGCGTAACAATGTGGCGGGGTTTATTTTGATTGGATTAAGTAGTATGTACTTAATTGCACTTGTGGATCATTACATCGAATTAAGTTATATTTTGAAAAGATTCACTGACTGCAACTGTTATTGTGCCTATCTGAGTCAGTCCATCGAAGATCACAAGCAATGAAGCGGAAAAAAAATACTTCGAGTAAAACGAATAGCTATCCATTAATTAATGGTAATTGTTGAATCAAACTTAGAATAAAACAATACGATTTTGTGTGTTGAACATTGCAAACAAGGTAACTAGGAATAAAATCTTACCTTACTCGTTGCATGCCACTGTGTATTTCAATTACGATTATAAATTACTGTAATTAAAAACTAAGTGCTATCTGCCAAAGATAAATTATAATTATGATAGTTATAAATAATTTTGAAAACAATACATACCATTGACTGAATTGGCACAAAATTACAATCTAAACACACTATGTTTCCTAACATATGTGAAATTGTAATTATGAGTATGTCAAATGTTGTGCATGGGAGGGCAGATGCAGGGATATAATAGTAATTTCATACATAATTAAGTTAAAACCTAGGTTGCACGGATACGAATACGAGTATCGGTATCCACCGGATACCGATACGTGGATTTTTTTTTAAAAAATTTACAAGATACGATACGTATGCGATACATCAAATATTTAATATTAATAATTATATATAAAGATATAATTTAAGTAAAAATATCAAATAATATTATATCTAATCACTTGCACAGTCATTAGTCAGATACTATTATAAAGCATATCAAAGCTTTGTGTGTTGTTTTTATTTTGGTTTGAAATAGAGGGTTTTCACGATTTTATATTTAATTCCTGAAAAGATATTGCAATTTGGTTTTGTTGGGTCTTTTCTTTAAAAAAAACTATCACACTACTCTTATAAATTGTTGATACTTATTAGATACTCATCGGATACGCTTCACAATGTATCCGATACGTGTATCTGTCTTTTTTAATTATTTTTATTGCATGATACGCCACATGGCATATCTGATACGTATCCGAAGAGTATCCGACTCTGACCGGCAGTTTTTTTAGAGTATCCGTGCATCATAGGTTAAAACAAGTCTCCATATTAATTGATTATCATATATATTTCAACAAGAAACTTCAATATTTAATTCAAGGTGTTAAAAAGAGAAAAGAAACAGAGCAAAACGTGTCTATAATAATCTTATATTTTTTCTGGAACATAGCTTATTAACAAAGAAAAAGAGTGAAATTATTTATTCTGAATTTTGCATAATCTACCTACGTTCTAATTTAAAACCTCATAATATTTTTGTTAATCTTATTTCTAATTTGAAAGAGTTGCATTCACAAAAAATAAAAGAAATATATCTTTTAACACATTCATATTATTTAATAATAAAATATATTTTACAATATTTCTTTTAATTTTCAACCGGCTTAAGGAGTCTTGTATAAAATTTAGAAGATTAAAAGAATATAAAAAGAATACTCACTTATTTGAAGACTTCTTTGCATTCACTATTAAATTAAAAACATATTTTAGTCTTTATAAATCAAATTTTTATTTAATTTTTCTCTCAATTAACTTTGTTGTCCTTGGTTTTAACATTTGACTAGCAGTCAACTAACATAAGGGAGGTAGATGAGATTATTTGAAACTAGAAGGGAGGTGGTTGGAACAAGGCGATACCTCTCGGGAGATCCATGGGATTTGCCCATTATTAAATTAACATAGCAGGTAAATGAAATAATATTGCATTGTTCATATTTTTCAAGCTAGTATCCTAGGTGATCACCCAAATTATTATAGTCCACTATGGTCCAAAGTGACTTAATTGATACAGTTCACAACTGCACATGCATGCATATCAAGAATAGATTAAATTAGAGGCGATGATGTTGCTATATAATATAAGTACTACTCATCAATTATACGGTACTCTCATCAAACACAATACATATTCATAGAATTTCCAATCACAAAATCAAACAAAGAATTCGTAAAACATGGAGAAGCTCATACGACTCATTTTGCTACTCCCAGTGTGCATGTGTCAAGGAATACCAATAACGGCAATGTCGGAAGCCTTGGTAGCCCGAACTCTAGTTTCAAAGAGTTCGTGGGGCGTGTTAACGACGGTAGATTCAAATGGCTTTCCATTCGGGAATGTTGCCTCGGTTGCCGATCATATTAGTGGATGCATGCGCCGAACCGGTTGAAATTTATGTGGATAATATTTTTCTGCTACATAATTATTTTATAAGAATTTCATGCATTTTAAGTTGTTAACGTGTCTAATGATCTTATTTCATTCCATGAGAAAAACAGAAGGAATGCTATTACTGTTAGAATGTTATATAATTAGACACGTGATCCATTTGATACAATCACGTGCTCCATCTAGACATTATACGTGCTAGCTCCAAATTATGTACTTTCTTCGTTCCAAATGTTCTTATGGTACTAGACGCGCGTATATATTAGAATGTGTGTTTCAAAAACAAGTGCATATTTTTCAAAAACAAGTGCATCATTTGGTTATGATCATATTCATTTCAAATATAAAACTATATATATAACAATTTCATCATTATTAATACTCTCCTTCCATTTGAACAAAGTAAATCGCTCTTTATAAAATGTCTCCTAATAATTGGAAGTCGCACAAGTCAAAACCCTAGTACATATTTATTTTTTTTATAACAAAGAATTTTATTGCTAGTGCATTGAGTATTATACAGAGGGAACAAAAGAGAAAAAGAAGAGAGACGGCAAGGTTTTCAGCAAATACGTGAAATAGGAGAGTTTTGCACTCAAACAAGGAATACGAAAATTCAAAGTGCTTCGCCTTAAACCAACACGAAGATCGAACCTTGATAATGTCAAATAGTTCTTACAGATCCTTGCACTTTCCTTCAATAGAAACTCCAATTCTAAGAGACCAAATTTCCCAAACAGTGAAGAACTAAATACCTCGCCAATCAGGTTTGAATTTTATATTACGATTAAAGAATTCACAAAACTGCAAGAACAACGCCTTCGGATCTCCAGCAACCTTAGAGATAATTCCCAACCAACAAAAAATGTTCATGTAGTATACATAGAGATCGACGTCGTAGAAGCAACATCCATATGAATGTGACGTCACATGACAAAATATGGCCTCTTTGGGCCAAAATTTTATAATGCCAAGCTAGAAGACGAAAAACTAACAAGTGTCAAATTAGTGAACTAAAATTGAGATGAAGTCAAGTTAATGAGTCAAAATTAAAGCTGTCCAGGTGATATGGATGCCACGTGACATCTTTGGGCTAAAATTAATCAAATGATAGATTGATAGACAACAACTATTAAGTGCCAAATTAGTGGACCAGAATTACAACAAAGACAAGTTAATGGGCAAAAAAAATCCAAAATAAACACATTTATTCTATTCTATAACTAAGAGTAAAGTCGCAATGTATAGAACGTACTAATTATGATTCAAGTAAAGAAATGAATAACTACAAAGATTGAGATTTACGTCAGGAAACGAGAAGTATTATGGGATCCGCCTCCGAGCCGAGTTCTTAGCTTGCTAAAGGATGATGTAGCGTAGCTTAGTTTTGTTTTGCTAGTTTCTTTATGTTGACTTCTTTTATTACCAAAAAAAAAAAATTTGAAAAACCGTTTTACACTAAATATACCTTCTGCACTAAGTAAACCTTTTGCAATTAATGGAATATAATTACGCAAAATATCTGACCAATTGATCAAAATCAAAACCCTCTTTTTTTTTTTCCTTCCCCCAAATTTCCCATTTTTCAACTGTATCTTTTCATTTTTTGATGAATGTCGAAATTGGGGGAATATAATTGAATAATTCTGGAAGAAAAGAATGGGTCAGCAACAATCGAAGGATGAATTGTTGTATCAGCAAGTGAATTATGGAAATACGGAAGGGATTAAATCACTCCGAAATGAAGGCGCAGGCCTTGAGGTACAAATTTTCACTTTAATATTCATATTATTGACTGTACGGCTTGGGTGCACGCACGGTTATGATGTTGATTCAGTTTGAATGTTATTTATGCTTGTATTGTCATAATGCACACCCTCTCCCTCTTATTGTAGTATTTACTGTTGTATTTTTTAGTAGAAATATTTAAGTAACGTGTCGTAAATTTGTCGGTTGTTCGATTTTCATCTTGTAGTGAATGTCTCAAGTAGCTCGTAAATCTCGTTGTACATTACTAACGGGGCGTTGTTATGGTCCTCGAAAAGCTCGTTTTTCTGACTTGCTAATTTATTTGCCACTGCATATACTGGAGAAAACCGTGCTTGTTGTTGTAGTTGTTCGTTGCATATATGTTTGTTATGATATGTGGACTCATCCTTCTACTTATATACGGTTAGAATATGCAAAAGTTTAGTATGCTACTAATCTAGTTGTGTGTTAGGCTTTGGTATTAGCACGGAGTGCTTTTAATTTTACCATGTTATGAGTGGTGTGTCGTACAACAAGCATGTTTTTGAATCATTTGGCTATATTCTAAGATATTGGTAATGGTGGTGGTGGCAGTGGATTGATAGCGAAGGGAAGACTCCATTGATTGTAGCTTGCATGAATCCAGAGCTTTACAATGTGGCAAAAACTTTGATAGAATTAGGTGCCAATGTTAATGCCTATCGTCCAGGTAATCACTGTTTATACTTTATACGCAAATGTCTGTTGCTTAATATTTTTGTTTGAAAATCTCATTGGAATCCTTGAGTCTGGCCTGGGTGCCGAAAGAGTATTTGGAGTAAAATGTTGATGGTATGTAACTGGATGAAGATAAAATACGGGTGATGGCTTTTTGTTACACTGTGAGTGTGACCTTTGAATTACATCTTATATGCATCCTGATAGATTATGTCACTGAAATATTCTGAAAAACTGCTACAGAAGCATATTCAGAGCCTGAATGAGATTGAATATTAACTGATTTTTTCGGATTCTGCTCTATTTGGCTATTACCATGTTTCATAAGAATACATTGAGTTTTGCTGCAAGCGAAAAACCTAATGGCATGCTACACAATTTGATGATTAATAGCTCCATTCTCTTGCATGTTAGCTTGCGCTTCTGGTTTTCCCTTCTTTCTTTTCATAAGTTGCTTTTTCATTTTAAGGTCGCCATGCTGGGACGCCTCTACATCATGCTGCTAAAAGAGGGCTTGAACAGACTGTAAAGTTGCTTCTTTCACATGGAGGTGTGTTTACATTTCATAACTTATGGCATGATGTATGATTTGGAAAAAGTACTTGTGGCTGTTTAAAATAAGTGTTTTTGGTGTGTGTGCCATTGATAACTGTTTCTGTTGCATACTTCAGCAAATGCCCTTGTAATCAATGATGATTGTCAAACCGCACTTGATGTTGCTAGAGCCAAAGGATACAGTAATGTTGTCCGAATAATTGAGGTACCCTGCCTTTCTAATCTACTAAATTTGCTCTATTTCAATGAAAATGTCTTATATGGAATGATCATGGGATAATTCACATTTCTGTTACGCTGCTTAGGGACATTTGTGCTTATTCTCTGGGTGGCTGCGGGAACTCTATGGACCAGGCTTTCTGGAACTCCTGGCGCCTCAGTTACTTTCAAGAAAAGTGTGAGTATAGTTGGCAGAATAGTTCTGAACTGTTATTTTCATTTGGTGCTTGTCATACGTTGCTTCCAAATCTCCCTGGTAGGCTAGTATGTCATCTGTATTATCAGCTCACGCTTGCCTGTATACTATTAATTCAATTTGATTAGTAAAATACTTTCAAGAACTTAAACTCTTAAAGAGTGTACCATTTCACATCCTGGACTCTGCATTTTCAACAATGCCTCTTTTCATCCAAATTTAACTTGATACACGCAGAATCAGTTCGAACTAGCCACATGAAGTTTGAAAAAGGAAATAGTACGTCTTCGCAATTATTGACTGGAAGAGTCCCTCCAAATTCTGTTAGCCTTATGTGAGATTATGCTATACTCAGCATTCCAATGCTAAGTGAAGTGTTGGGCCAGTTTAAATATAAATGGTGAAAGTCATCTATTATCATAATTTTCTTAGCTTGTCAGGAGTTATAGTGTACTGAACGCATTTGGATACTGAAAGTGACATGAGGTGGAAAGAAAGATTTTCAAATAAAACTACTGTATTTTTTTAGATAGTCGATTAGGGAAAAAAATTAATACGCGCAAAACATTACAGTAACGTCCTACAAAAAGCATTGTATTATTACTGTGTTACGTGTATAATGAAGATCTAATACTTTATTATATTACCCTTTGGCTTCTTATCGTGGAGTTATAAGGATCTCAAGCTTTGTTTGGATTTCTGATAGTCCAAGTGAATCGGGGGTGGTTGTTAAGCCCCTTTTATATTTGGTCTTATAATACCAAACTCAGAATAAGGGTTTAACATTTGCATTGACACTCCATAAAGATCCATAAATATTGCATATAGGCCCAACTTCAGGGGATGTTTCCTAAATATTTGTGTAAATTGTTGGCCATTTTTTCATAAGCTTCAAAAGTCTTCATAGAATTATTCAGACCTCATGAAAGTTTCTATAATTAGACTGAACCTCGAGGCGTGTTGATGTAATTATCCTTTCCTTTGTATAGCTTTGGGATTGTCTTTGTTTTGCCTTGACAAAGAGCCTCATAGAATTGAAAAAGTAAGCTTTCTGCTGATTTGAAGGAGTGGAGCTTTTAATCCAAAGAACTGCACTTCGTATGGGGAATGTACTGGGGGTCAATTTTGCGACAATTTTTTTTTTTGTATAACTGGATTTCAAAATGATGACTATAGACGTCAAGGTTTCATGTTTGTTCATTTGAAGATTACGTGTAGTTATGGTGTAAAACTGCAAATGTATGATGCGAGATTTATTGGAACTCCATATATCTGAGAAGTAATAATTATCGGCTAAACTAGTACAGAGTCCAATGGCTAAATAATGCCATACGCCACTGTGTCAGGGAGCTACTGATGATTGCGCGTCTTAGTTGCCTTTCTGCATCATATTGTGTCATATTTATGAATTTTGTCTCGAAGCACGTGCTGAAGATGGTTTGTATTCATATCATCTTGATGTTTTTCTCCAATATCTGAGCAGGTGGGTGGTGATTTTACCTTGTGGTTCTCGTAGACCTTTCAAGTTGGAGCTTGCCATATATGCTGGTGCTCAGGTGCCCTGATTTCTTTATCGTTTTTTGGCCATTGATAAATATAACGTATTGTGCATGTCCATTTTCGTCAGTGGAAATACACATTTTAAAATACGAAAATTATTCACATTGTGTGTATCATTGAATTGAACTAATTATCTGTTCCTAATGTTAATTTTAAACCATGTTGATTAGGATGCCCAACCACGCACTATCATTTCACTTTGGAAGGCTAATCTGGAGGAACCAAACTTTAACCAGCCTGACCCATCAGCAATTATATCCGATATATCCAAAAGTAAGTTCTCAACTTCACTAAAATTGTTACAGTTGACCAAGTGCACTGTTCATTAAAAAGAAAATGGAAAAACCATGCACCAGGCGCTGTAGGAGAAGGCAAGGCCAAAATATATCAAATTTTATAACTGAGGACACAAGTTTAAGAGATGCAAGATAATTTTGTCCATGTGAATTGATCAGAATTATATAAATTGCCTAATTTCGACGAAGGTGGTGGCAAAGTTGCTTAAATATGGGTGTGCGTCCTACGTTTAAGAGTGTGGTCTCGGGGTGAGCAAGATTTTTGTCTTCTTAACGAGAGAGTTAAAGATCCAGCAGGAATGAATGAGTTAGACATCTAGACTCTGGAGGACTTATACTTGAACTGTTGGGATATCATATGCCAAGATAATCATGGTTGGTTATGTAATAATAGAGGCCAAAGATGAAACTCAAAATCCCTTACTTAGACTAAGTCTGTACTCTATAGTATACTTTGTGGCTACAATTTTTTATGTCTTCAAACTTGTTGCTCCAATTATCTCATATATTAATATGGCAAAAGTAAGGCACAAGGTCCGTAGACCTGGGCTAGGTAAGTATCACTCAGTTGAAACTGATAATAACCATGGTAATGAAACCATGTGGAAACTGGTTTCAGCATAGATATTTGAATAGCAATCCTCGAGACTTCCATGCAGTGGATGCTTTTGTTGAACTCATTAGGTGAACATTTAATATTATGAAGCCTAATATGAAAAATCTTTTGGTAGGCTTCAGAATAATGATGATATGCTAGAAATAAGAAAAAACTTATTATCATTGAACCAGGCAGATCAGAACAGAGGTTATAGCAGTGTGCCTAATAATTATGCTCAACGTGCTATAGTGAATATGCGTTGGTTTTGATTTTGGTTTTGCAGGCACAAGAATTAAACTTGCACCTTTAAATGAAAGTGAGAAGCAACATTTACAGCGTTTTTGTAATGCGTGCAAAGGAATTCCTCAGGTGGGATATGCTTTGCTAATTTTCGTAAATGATTTTATGTTTTATAAATGTTGAGTTAATAAATGACTATTTACAACGTAAAGGATTTTGGTTGGGTTCTAGTATTAATTTTTTTCGGTGCCTACTGCTTTGCTTCATTATCCAAAAACAATACATATAATTAATTATAACCACAAATGTAATACACTAGGAAATGTGGCACATGGTACCTAGCCTGGGTAAGAATATTGATTTTTCATAATTTACTCTTGAATTCTTTCAACTGGCAGTATACCCTGTAATTCTGAAGAACCATGCAAATAATATTTGAGATTTCATTTGTATCTCTAAATATGAATTATACCTAATTCAAGTTGTGTGTGCTTATATCTACTCCGAACAGTCTGCCTTCTCCTTATTCTTCACTTTTTAATTCCTCCCGTGCTAGAAATTACATACGCACTCATGCATGTGAAAATTATATAAATATGGTGCAAAATCATTTACTGTTCCTTGTTTCATGTCTGTGCTCACAAACTCAATCGTCTGAAAATTAGGCGATGCATCCATTATTTCCTTTCAACGAGATTACTCCAGCAACCGCTCCACCAACTATAGAGGACGAAGAACTAGCATTGGCAATTAACGCCTCTCTTCAGTCTGCCACACACGAAACATCACCACACACAGATTCTTATACAGCACCTGGAGCAAATGCATCGACAAGTATGGCCAATTCTACAAATATCTCATCTCACGACGAAAGCCGCACCAATGGAGCATCCACTAGCCACGAGGGAAGTCATAGCAAATACGAGGCCCTGCAAACAACTCTCAAGAATCCTCCTCCTGTCGCTATTGCATCAGCTCCTCCCATTCCAGACGCACCCACGGACAATTCTCAAATTCAGTACCCATCAATTGATACGAGTCCCGTTATTGTATCCTCGCTCGTTGTTGATTCCTTACCTACTAACGTGAATGAAAACAAAGAAGATGGTGCTTCTTCGTCTTGTACAATATGTCTGGATGCTCCGCTTGAGGGAGCTTGCGTTCCTTGTGGCCACATGGCTGGCTGCATGTCATGTTTGAACGAAATTAAGGGAAAGAAGTGGGGTTGCCCTGTCTGTCGCGCCAAGATCGATCAGGTGATACGGATATATGCTGTTTAGCTGCTTGTGATGAACAAACGGTTTATCGACGTATCGTCCAAGGACCATTTCTGTATATGCACCTATAAATTATAATTGGTAAATTTTGTAAGTATTATGCGAACTTAAAATTCCATATTTTCTATGGAGGCAGTGGCAGAACTTAATGTTTTTGTGACCTTATGAATGTTCTTGTTTCTTATGCCACAATGTATGTGGTGCTATGTAACCTTGGGACAATCAAGACATAGTTTACATGCTATGGTCGGGTTGTCATGTTCTGTTTATTTTGCTCAAAATTTTATGTGGTTTCAGACAGTGAAAGTATGTATATAAGTATTGTAAGTTTGGATGATAATTGAGATTTTTTATGTTTGAATATAGGTAATTGATAATTGCTTAGAAGCCGGGGGATCTTGTTATTTTTTGGCTTCTTTTTTTAATGGTTTTGTTTTCCATTAGTAACAAAATGCAGTCATCAGAGTTCGCTTGCAGTAGTAATATCTTCAACAGTTTTTGAACTGTATACTAACACTATAAATGGAGTCTTTACATCAGTTTGTTTTTGAAAATTCCAATTGCCTTCGACGCCTTAATGCAATGTATATATATAGAAACATGCGACTATGCTGCATGTGACAGCCAATTGTTACCCTACCCCTCTTATTATTTCCCGTGAACATTCAAATGACTACGTAAATAATAAATATCTCAACAAATTCACCTTCTTCTTTTTCTTTTTTCTTTTGTGTCATAGGCACAGATCCATAACACATACGAGGTTTTAAAAATGGCTGACAGTGGGAACTGAAATTGGGTTGGTTTATTAATATTGGGGCCGCTCGGCTATTTCTAGAGAAATTATTTCATACCCCATTGTGTTGCTTCGTGGTGCAACCACTACCCATACACGGTTGGAATGAAGTGATGTGAGTGGTTATTCTTAAATTATACGAAAACTTAAAGTTGTATTAAATCTGTACCTTGTAGTCACCAAAACAACGGATGTATAAAATAAATTTTTTTATTTCTAACCCCACCCATACGACAAATCAATAGTATCCTAGAAAAAATGGAAAGAGGTACGGTAAGTCATTGGATCTAGTTTTCACATAACCTTATCTCGAGTCTCGACCGGTGGAAATAATCTACTTAATCTGTTATACCATCACCTCATCTAAGTAATTGCATGAAGTAATTTCTCCTATTTCATATACAAATCAGTAGATTTATAAAATGTGAAAAGCTCGCAATAGCCTGGCAGGCACATCACTACAAGATTTGGGGGGCATCTGCAACCGCCTCCCACAACCACCCTAACGGTGGCCACCATCGGCGACCGCGGAGCAACGCCCGAATGGCCGCGATCGTCGGGCGGTCGCGGCACACTTGGGCCCAACACTCAACCCCCTTGGCGGTCGCTAAAAGCTCGCAACCGCCCGGGCGGTTGCTATCGTGTGTTATTCGCAACCGCTGGGCGGTTGCAATCAATATTTATGTTTTAAACTATTGCATTTAGGATGATTAGTTGTGGCGCGTTGTTTGTTGAAAATTATCCTAATAATAGTTAAAACAAAAAATTGTAAGGCTTCATGGAAAAGTCAAGCATCTTTTACAAGGAACGATGCATAATGAGCTTCTAACTATTTTTAACGTAACGATAGCGAACGTAATGCCTAAGTACATATATATACATAACTAGAAATTTTGACACACGCGGGACCGCGTGCAAGTTATTTTAATTTTAAAAAATAAAAATTTGAAAGATTACGTTAATAGCTATATTTTAAGATTGCAGTTGATCCAAGTGAATAAAGTAACAATATATAGCCATTTTTTTTTTTTTTTTGAATTGAGAGGAGTAGGGGTATTTTTGGAAAATCAAAAATTGGTATCCCAACTGTTTTTTTGTGAGTGAGAGGGCTTTGTTTTTAATATAGTAATAGATGTTTTAAATGATCTAATAATTAAACATCATAATGATATCTATACTTAAATTTATAACGTAAATCACATTCACATACGTTAATTATAAATATACTATGTATAATGATTAGTGGTAGAACATAAAATAGGTTCATCGTGAACTCGCTAAATGACACCTAATTTACTATTTTAATTACTCAATTACTAGTCTTGTAATCAATTATTACTTCAATTCAAATGCAATAATGATATTTGTTGTCCAAAACACAAACACATTAGGATCGTTCCATAAAATACATATTTAGAACATTATATTATTTGCAACAGCATGGCGTTTGCGAAATTTGTCGCAACCGCCCGGGCGGTTGCCATAGCCTATAGCGACCACTGGGTGGTTGCGACAAATTTAGCAATTGTTGGGCGGTCGCCAGTAATGATTATTTAATGCATTTCAGATGATTAGTTGTGGCGCGTTGTTTGATTAATTGATAATTACCCTAATAATAGTTAAACAACCCAAATTGT
The DNA here is from genome assembly GCA_948329865.1 of Linaria vulgaris. NCBI lineage: Eukaryota > Viridiplantae > Streptophyta > Magnoliopsida > Lamiales > Plantaginaceae > Linaria > Linaria vulgaris. The sequence continues at coordinate 132,043,678 of OX415249.1, forward strand.
AATGTTTCATTGCAAAATCAAGTTTGGGGACAACATTAAGTACTAAGTATGATAATTAGTTGTTGAACATAATATATAGGTGCATCGTTGATAATTCGCTTAATCACAACTAATTTACTATTTTAATTACTCAATTACTAGTCTTGTAATCAATTATTACATCAATTCAAATGTAATAATGAGATTTGTTGTCAAAAACACAAGCACATTAAGATCATTCAATAAAATACATATTTAAAACATTAATATTATTTGCAACCGCATGGCGGTTGCCATAGCCGATAGCGACCGCCTCGCGGTTGCTACAAACTTCGCAACCGCTGGGCGGTCTCCAGTAATGATTATTCGCAACTGTCGGGCGGTTGTGAGTATCCCATTGCTGGGCAGAGGCCTCTATAAACACAAACACATAAAGATACTTGCCAAAAATCACTAATTTTAGACATTAATATTATTTGCAACCGTTGGGTGGTTGCGAGTATCCAATTGTTGCAACCGCGGGGCGGTTGCGAGTATACCAGTGTTGCAACTGCCCAGCGGTTGCCATACCTACTTTCGCAATCGCTGGTGCGGTCGCCACGCCTCCTAGCAACTGCTTGGCGGTTGCAAATTCCGCTGAAATTAGCGGGATTCGGGGAGAAATTCAAATTTTTACGAAAATTTAAAATTTTCACCCCAAATCTTATATATACCCACCATTCTTTCCTCTAATTTTTTATTCACAAATATTACACTCTCCAAAAATACCCAACATTTTTTTTATGTCCAAAACAAAACACCAAACACTCTTTTATTCCAATCCACAAAATCCATAATATTTCTTTTATCATCAAAACAAAACACCAAATACTCTTCTTTTCTTTTATATCTTCAACAAAACACCCAAACACTTTCTTTTCTTTTATATCTTCAACAAAACACCCAAACACTTTCTTTTCTTTTATATCTCCAACAAAAAACCCCAAACACTTTCTTTTCTTTTATATCTCCAACAAAAAACCAAACATTTTCTTTTCTTTTATATATTCAACAAAAAACCCATAACCTTTTTTTTTCTCTCCAAAGCAAAACATCAAACACTTTTTTTTTTGTTTCACTTCTTTTTCTTTTTGTTTCTCTTCTCTTCTTTCTGTTTTACCATATTAATTTAACAAAAAACAATAATATTCTGGAAAATTATAGGAATATTATTGTTTTTTATATTGAAAAATATTATCTGCAACCGTCTGGCGGTTGCGAACATCAAGATATTACAACCGCTTGGCGGTTGCCATGTTTATTATGACACACCAACCACTGGTGGTTTGCTGCGTCCATAAGACCATGGCAGTCCACTAAGGATTTGGCAAGTGGCTAGTGGTTGCCACGCCTTATAGATGTGGCAACCGCCAAGTTATATGGCAACCGCCTAACGGTTGCCAAGAGGTATTTGTGACCGTCAGTCGGTCGCAAACTACCCACGACAAGGTGTATCTGGAACCGATTAGGGCGGTCGCAAATACTCGATGAGCGATCACATATGGGCCATCCGCAACCGCCCGGGCGGTTGCAGATGGCCCCACAATCTTGTAGTGCATACAATTACAAATGTAATTATATTGACCTAGTCAGCATGTAATCTTTTTATCACCATAAATACTGTTCTAATTACATATACAATTATTCAGATTAATCCCATAAGAAAGGTATATGCTGCAGAAGCGTATTTGTCACAATTTCTCGTTGATTAACATGCACCTTTTACTTCAATATTAACTTAGATTTGTAGTAGGTAAATTCTCCATCAAAAAAAAGGTGTCAGGTAATTTTGCAGAAGGTAAAACAATAGTGATCGGTGAAGTACAGAAGTAAGAAAGTACCACAAATATTATCAAATATTGGTGCGACAGTTGATATTAATTATACTACTTCAATTTAGAGAAAGCAACAGAAAGCAACACGAACATATATGTAATATCGCCACAGCTGGTTCTAAAAGTAAGATCTGCAGTTTTCGTGTCTGGAACTTAACTTAACTTCTTGTGCTTGAATCTTTTCGGTAATGGCATTGATTCCATTTACAATATTGGCATTCGGCAATAATGAACTAATAGTACCATTATACATTAATTTAATCAAGTATAGTCACATCTTGGTCGCCACTTTAATTAAAAATTGAATTTCGTTCGGATAATATTGCGTGTTTTTAAACGCTAAGCTAGGCTAAAATTTGACCGTATCAATTTCTAGGTTAGATATACGAATGGAAATTTAAGTATTAATTTGGTATAAACAAATAAATTCATTATGCGCGAGCACAAATTTAACTAAGACAGTTCTATTCCTGAATTAAAAATAAATAAAAAATAAAATTGTGGCACGTCTCCTCATATATGATATTCTTTTAGTGAAAACAATTGTCTTAAACATCTCAAAAAATGGTTAATGCAATATATGGACTATCAAGGGATGAATATGTTGGAGAAAGAAAGCATGGACAATGAATATGCTCACTAATCTGCTTAATTTGATTTCGTTTAAAGCATGAAAAAAATAAAATCATTCGATATGTCTCTTTCGTACTTTTTACTTTGTCACCAAGATCTCTTACTCTACGAACATCAGGTAAAATCGCAATTAGAGGAATATAATTGCCTTAAGTGCGTCGTTTACTTTGCGAAAAAGTTGATTGCTTTTGCTCTGCCATGCATCTAATTCGTTATGTTAGTACAAGTTGTTATAAGTTGCGCAAGTATCATTATATATTGGACTATAATAGATCAGAGTGGCTTAAATCGTATGAATCAAACGATCACATAGAGTATGTTTCATTTTTGACCTATTTCATTTGAATAAGGTATTTTCACATAATCACTAAAGAAAACATTGTATGGGCTCTGAAAAGATAAATATTTTTTTGCTCTAGGATTGGCAATGACAGATTCGTTCCCCGAGCTCGCGGGAAAATTATTTCGTAATACGAGTAGAAAGATATATAGTTCAAAATATAGAACTTGTATTCCTTGTACACGAAAAGAGTGGAGATACACGTGGTTTGTTACTATATGGACGATTTGGACATGCCGAAACAAAGCGATCTTTGAGTCACAAACACCCAATTGTAACGATATAGCGGAACTAATCAAACTTAGGACATGGGAATGGATTAAATCAAATAGAGATGATTTCTTCTTCTCGTTTAATGATTGGATTAGCTCCCCACAAGTTTGTTTAGGAATTCACACCTGATGGGGAGAATTTAAGGTGGGCCCAAATATAAATTTGGGCCGGCCTAGTAGTAAGACCCATTTATTATGAGAGCATCGAATAGGTTTTGTTCGATGCGGTTTATTATAAAAAGCATCGAACATGTTTTGTTCGATGCGGGAACTACAGCTATTCGATGCGTATTCTACCGCATTTGAAGGGTCCCACGGGACGGGGTCTATAAATAGCCCGCCCCTAGACCTTCCAGAGAGAGATCACATCCTATTCCAATAACTTCCACATCGAACTTACCTATTCGATACACTTTATCGTTCGATACTACAGACATCGTTGATTCAAATCAAGGTCGAATCAGTTCTCATTCGAGTTACAGAAACATCGAATCACTGAGATTCGATATAACCGCATCGAACTAGCCGCATTTGATCTACATCAGCATCGAATTAGTCCCGTTCGAGGTGCATATCGAATGTCCACAATTCGGCATATACGTTAATTTGCCCTATTCGCATATCTAAATCAATTCAATACTTGTAACAGATTGTAGGTGTTCCGGACCAAGTTAGTTCGTTATTTATATTAGATTAGCATTATTTTGGTTATTACATTCCACTTGTATTATTTTATTGTGTTCTATTACCTTGACGAAATAAGACCAAAATATTGGTGCCGTCTGTAGGAACACCGTTTATATCATTTTTATATATAAGTAGCTACGATGACAAATAAACGTCATATGTTTGCGGATGAAAATAGGGAAATAGGAAAGAAGATCAAAACGGAGACAAACGAAAATGGAAAGCGATTTGAGCCTAAAGAGCAGACGCGGGACAAAACAGAGAGTCAATTATTAAAACAGTGGCAAGAATATAAGATGGAGCCTATAGGGAATTCAAGATTGTGCATCTATTTAGGGAGAGCATCGAGAAAATAATAAAAATTGGGGCAGGAATGGACCGAATAATAGAGGCGGTTTGGTGGACTGTCTTAGGCGCAATTCAGATATATTTGCATGGTCTGATTCCGATCTACTCGGGATAGACTCTAGGATCATAGTACATCGCTTGAACGTAGACAAGAGCGCAAAATGGATAGGCAAAAGAAGCGGAATTTTAGCAAGGAGAAAAATGAAGCCGCTGAAAAAGAGGTACAAGAACTCTTAGCAGCATGACACATTTACGCTATAAGGTTCTCAGAATGGTTGAGCAATATCGTTTTAGTCATGAAAAAAGAAGCGACATAGAGAATGTACGTGGATTATACGGACTTGAACAAGCATTGTCCAAGGGATCCTTTTCCATTACCTAGGATATACCTACCGGTTGATTCGACTGCAGAATGTGCGTTGCCAAGCATGATGGATGCAAAAAGTGGATTTCACCAGATATTCATGGCAGTGCAAGATCAGAGCAAAACGACTTTTGTCACGGATACTGGAGTATATTGTTATAGGGTAATGTCGTTCAGGTTAACGAATGCAGGAGCAACATTTCAAAGACTGGTAGCTAAAATGTTTTACCACCAGATTGGAAAGTCAATGGAAGTCTATATCGATGATATGCTAGTGAAGAGTCTCAAGGCCGAAGAGCATGTGCGACATTTGGATGAGGCTTTTGCCATCATGAGAACGTACGAAATGAAATTAAACCCTAAGAAATGCACTTTTGGGGCAACAACGGGAAAGTTTCTAGGTTATGTGGTGAATGAAAGAGAAATTGAAGCCAACCCTGATAAAATAAAGGCAGTATTGGATCTACCGTCACCAAGAACAGTGAGGGACGTCCACTGTCTGGTGGGTCGTTTAACAGCTTTGGGGAGGTCCATATCGACATCTGCAGAAAAGAATCTTCCCTTCTTTAAAGTGATGAAGCGAAGCAAAGATTTCATTTGGACGCCGGAATGTGAAGAGGCTTTCAAACAAATGAATAATTATTTGGTGAGCCCATCATTGTTAGCCAAACCGGAGGAAAGTGAAATATTGTATCTATATCTAGCGGTATCCTCGCATGCCATCAGTACGGTACTACTCAAGCAAAAGAGAGCTCAACAATTACCCATTCATTATGTGAGTAGAGTTCTATAGGGGGCAGAAAGGAATTACTTGGAAACAGAGTTGTTCGCATTAGCAATTGTTGTTACCGCAGGGAAATTGAAACCATATTTTCAATCTCACCCAATCACGGTGGTGACAGACAAACCATTGAAGCAAGTGCTGGCAAGGCCCGAAACCTCTGGTAGATGGGTTAAATGGGCAATTAAGCCCAGTGAATTCGGATTGGAGTTTAAGCCGCGAACTGCAATCAAACCACAAGCTTTAGCGGATTTCAGGGTTGAGACTCTTGGAAGTGTATCCGAGACCGCAAGCTGTATCTTTTCTATATCAATCCAAGCCGGAACCAACAGGGCAACCACAACATGGATATTACACACGGATGGATCTGCAACCACTCACAGAGGAGGAATTGGAATCCACTTTCTGTCCCCGGAATGAAGAGAATTTGAATTCGCTATCAGCCTAACTTATATGGTAACGAATAAGGAAGCCGAGTATGAAGCAGTTATTGCCGGTGTCAAAATCACGGACTCAACATTGAACATTTGGATATATTTACCGACTCTCTCTTGGTGTCGAATCATTTTTCGGGAAAGTATGAAACGCGAGAAGAGACAATGAAGTTGTATGCCACAAATGTAAAAGAATTGGCAAAGAATTTTAAATTCTTTGACATTTCTCAGATCACAAGGGACGACAATGCAAAAGCAGATGTGTTTTCTAAATTCGCGAGTTCTTCGGAGATTCTGGTAGAGAAACGAATCACACTCATAGCCACTGACAAGCCTTCGATCGGAATATCATAATATAATGCCACGGATGCATGGGTGGAATTCTTATTGGCAATACAAGAAGACCCATCTTGGAAGGACGAGATTATGATTTATCTTCAGCAGGGTATTTTCCCGGCAGGTGCGAATGCACAGTGCAGAATGCAATATAAGGCATACAGATTTACTATAAGCAATGGAGAGCTATACAAAAGATCTTTAGAAGGACCATTGCCGAGATGTTTGACTCCAGCCCAAGCTGAATATATCATGAAAGAAATCCATGCAGGGTGCTGTGGAAATCATTCCGGGGGATGAGCTTTGGCTCGACGGATATTGCGCCAAGGATATTATTGGCCAACTCTATTAAAAGATGCGACAGCCTTTTCAAGGAAATGTGATAACTGTCAGTACCACGCTCGTCTCATTCCTAGACCTGCAAGCCAGCTGCAACTCATCGACGTGGCATGTCCATTTGACCAATGGTGAATTGATATTGTAGGGCATTTTCCCCCGACCAAAGGTCAAAAGCAATATTTGGTAGTGGCAGTTGAGTATTATACCAAATGGGTAGAGGCGGAGGCTATGGCATCAATCACAGAGAAGAATATGATCGAGTTTATCTGGAAATACATCATATGTCATTTCGGGATTCTGAGGTCTATTGTATGTGACAATGGCACGCAATTCAGCGGAAAGGAGATTAAATCATGGTTTGCGGAATTAAAGATATCACGTACCCTAATGTGTGGAATGAAAAATGTTGTATGAATTGAGGAAAAGTGTTTAAATACCAGGGGCAAAATAGTCTTCTTTAATCCAGCGAATTTTGTGTCAAAATGAAGATTAAACAATCGTTGGGGGGTAGCGATTGTAATATGCAGTATTAAGGGTCGAAATCGACGCGACCCGGTTATTACACTTTTGACCGGTTTTTTATTCCATCAAACCACACTCAGTACTAAGTCGAATTAGCCCATTTATTTCACCTAATCATTTGAACCAAACGCTCTCTAACTGTTAATTTATAGTATTTTCTTTTAGATAAGTTTTATAACACAAACTATTAAATTATACAATTTTTGCTCGAACATGTATAAAACATATTAAACACACTTCTCAAGTCCTCGACACACGCTACCCACAAGAGTTGGACACTGGTGTCATAAGTAGTTTTCACTTTAACAGAGACACGCCACATGGCGTATTTGACAAGTGTCGAGGAGTGTCAGTGACGAATACATGTCAGACACGAACATAACTAATGTTTTGAAACGTTGGTGCATCATAACCGATATACCTTCACGCACGATATATACAAAGTTGTGCAAAATGGTGGCAGTTATGATGCACATATATTCTAACAAGTAGTTGCTCATATCCATAATTATTACGAATCTGATATGGTTAGGACTTGGATACTTGTCAGATACACCACGTGGTATATAATGATGACAACTTTGATTAAAAAAAATCTATGAATTCGTATAAGACGCCCTGAAATTAAACACATATCCTTAAAATAATTGGGCGTAGTTGAACATGAAAAAGGGATCGTGATGTTAAGCTATGTTTATTAGTATTGTAATATTGTAAAACTTTTTTATATTGTTGTGCAATGTGTTTATTAGTGTTTACTAGGGAAATTGCATAAACCACCTCTGTAGTATTGAAAACTTGATTGAAATTCCCTCGTATTATTTATTTTGCACGAAATCTCTTTTTGTTTTCATAAACCTTGCATCAAAACCTTCATTTTTGAAATTTGCACTAAACCCCCTTGTGTTATTTATATTTCACTAAACTTCCGCGTGTTTTCAAAAGTCACGCACCAAACCTCCTAACTAATTATAAATTTTAAAATTTTCCCTCTTAACAAGAGGAGGTTTGGTGCATTGTTTGAAAACATGAAAGAGCTCGGTGCATGATTTTTGAAAATACAAGGGGTTATACGCTAATAAACTAACGTAACGGAGTTTAGTGCAGATTTTTGAAAAAAAAAATAGTTTTATGCATTTTTCTTGTGTTTATCAATAATTATCCCAAAAAATTGAGAAGTTTTTTTCTATTTAATTAGTAGTTTTTAGATTAGTTTATTCACCAAGCTATGTGTGTTTAGATTCTAAGTAATTTCCACTCACGTTCTAATTTAAACTTTAAGCATCAATGTTTTCATACTTTTTACATTCACCTTTTCTCTTTCTCTATTGGTTGACCTCAAAAGTCGTTTAATTCTTAAGGTTGCTTTAATGTTTAATACATCATACTATTTATCAAAGTTTATAAATTGTGATCCCTATGAAAAAAGAGATCTTTTATCCACAAAATCTAACCGTCGCAACTTCATCAATGTTAAAAGAAAATGGCCAATGTTATGTGACTCCACAGGTATAATCATATTAAAGAATAACGAAGAAACAAAAGGACGCCACATTGCCACGCATATTATCGCTTATTATTTGTTTTATTGGATACATTATCATTATTTATACTCACTGTTCACCATAGTAGGACCATAATTGATAAGTATGAAATGATGATAGCTTAAAACTAGATTAAATTCAGGGGTTTACTATAAAACTACACACACACGCACACGCACAATAATTAACACAAGAATGAAGAAAAAACCACATTTTTTCTATATATAATAACATAAACAAAAAATATGCACATATGCTACAAGTTTTCTACTGTGAAAAGTGAAATCAAACATTTTTAGAAATGTGCTCTGACATTGATTTATTATGGACTCGTCTCTGAAGTTATCAATACGTACCCCTCTTGGGATAATAGAATAATTATTGTTTGTTCAATATATAAATGTCAATTATCAAGAAAAAAAACATATATGTTTATCATCATGAACAACAATGCGTTTTGGGTTTATTCTTAGACCTTCTTATGGCCCCAATAATAAGTTCAGTGGTACATATATATATAGATATATGTAAGACCTCTTGTGATAAATTAATAGAACGAGCCGAATGCGAAATATTAAACGCTTGAAGATGTACATTAGTAATAAGGTAAAATGTTCTCAAACATTGATAATCTTGTGAAAACAAATTAAATAATCATTGTCCAAAACGTTTGTGATTTACTACCGTTAATGAGTCATTACATATAATTTTATATAAAAGTTTAAAATCACATCTTCCATATTTTACTTGCTGGAATGCATAAAATTATAAGAGTACTTTTCTATTTCTTTTTATGCTTAGCGTAGTTTAAGCACATGGAATCACCCTAAAGTGAGCGTGACAAAAATCATGCATGCTCCTCCTTCTCAATCACAATGCTTGACTAAAAATTACATCAGATTACTGCAAAAGGTACACCATAAGAATAGCAAAATTTAACAATAGAGGACATTTTAGTCACTGTGCAAAGGTGTTGTCAATCAATTATGCAAAAGTGTGTTCAATTGGTGAAAGAAACAATATCATATTATTATATTCCTTCAATTTGACTAAGTCCCACACCTTACCCTACCTCTCTTGTCATTTTCCACAAAAGCCCTAATCCATGTCCCTCCACAATTGCCAATTACCAACACTACACACTACCACTATACTTCTCTCCTCTTTATTTATACACAACACACGAACAAACATCATTGTCTGTCTACATTTACATACCACTCCTACAAAAAAAAAAAAATTAGTTTCACTAGATTCCTCAAATGTTTACAGATCAACAAAGTCCTTAAAAGCAAAATATACATCATTATTCATAAAACCTTTCAATTTCTCCCTAGGATTGTTCAAACATTTCTAGCTAGCTAGCTTTCAATAGAACAAGAGAGAGAAAGGAGGAGAGAGATAGAGAGAGAGAGTTCCAAATTCCAAACATCAAAACCTATACTAGCTACTCTTTGTGATCAACAATTCTTGAACCCTAAAATCTCAAAAGAGCACATCAAAGAAAATTATAAAATTGATGGATCCAATTACCCAACATATGAATACCTCCGAGATCACTAGCAATTTCACCATCACCATCACTCCTCCTCAAACCACCACCACTGCCTCCTCCTCCTCCTCCTCGGCGGTCTCGTCCCCAACGACCCTAAGTCGTTACGAGAACCAAAAACGACGCGATTGGAACACGTTCGGACAATATCTCCGCAACCACCGCCCCCCACTCTCCCTTTCCCGCTGCAGCGGGGCCCACGTACTCGAGTTCCTCCGGTACCTTGACCAGTTCGGAAAAACTAAGGTTCACACTCAGCTCTGCCCCTTCTTCGGACACCCTAACCCTCCCGGCCCGTGCCCCTGCCCGCTTCGACAGGCTTGGGGCAGCCTTGATGCCCTCATAGGTCGACTCCGGGCAGCCTACGAGGAAAACGGAGGCAAACCTGAGGCGAATCCGTTCGGTGCGAGGGCGGTTAGGCTTTACTTACGCGAGGTTCGCGATTCACAGTCGAAGGCGAGAGGAATTAGCTACGAGAAGAAGAAGCGGAAGAGACCTCCTCCCCTGCCACCACAATCAGCTGCATTTCCTTCGTCAGGCAACTAGCTGACGGATAACATCAAGAACACAGTAATGAATGACTATCGCTATTTAGTATATATATGTGTAGACTATGGTCATCAGCTAGCTATGAGGCTTAATGAAGAGGTAACGTTTATTTTTGTTTCTTTTAATGTGTAAGCTTTTTATGTTATTTTAGGTAAAAGACTATGACTAGATTTTGTGGGTTTTTATGGTATTTGCTGATGATGTGCTATATGTATGTAATAAAGTAATATTGCTTGTGTCACCAATTATGAAAGTGGTAAGTTTAATGTAGTTGTTTGTGCTAGTTATGGTAAAAATAAAAACAAAGCCTAGATATTTGTTACATGTGGCTTAAAATCTATGTGACTGACTGTGTGACCGATTTGTGTCATGCATAGACTTGAAGTCTGAAAAGCCATTTATGACAAGCAATAGATTTGCTATATCATGTGTTGTGTCTTTCTCTGAAATTTTGGGGTTTCTTTAATGTGTCTTGGCAAATCATCAATATTCAAAAGGAGAAAAAGGAGCTCCAACTTTGCTAGAATCACTTCATATGTCAGCATTGTCTAGCACTAAGTTTGTCTTTGGGGTGAGATTTTTTTGAGCTTTTGTTTAAAGAGTCATTTTAACATTCTTTTTACTAAATTCGAAGCTTGTAAGCATAATTAATGAACATTTCTACTCGTAAGCGTAGCCTACTTAATTGTTTTAAGATGTGGTTTCTTCTTCTTGATTTCGAGTTTGCATCCACGAACAACTTATTTTTTTGTCTTTCAGGTATGTGCATGTTGCCCTGAGTCTCGTAGTATTATTAGCTCTATTTACGGCTGTTATTGATCGAAGGTTCAATTTACTTAGTACACTTAGTACACACCTTAAGAGTAGTTACTGTTAGATCTCGAATCAAACAAATAAGGTTTTAGAAGTGCAAAGACAAAGATAGCAAAGGATGACAACTAGTCTTTGCGAGTCTAGACCTAGCTAGCTAATTAAATTATCATGACCTAGCTTCAAATTATATATCTATGTCGACTTAGCTAGCTTGTTCTCTAGATTGAGAACTAATAATACACATGAATCATGAGTGCGTGTGTGTGTGTGCACTACAAGAATGCTTTGATACTGCTGGCAAATATTGGAGGCGAAATATTGCCTTTAATAAATAAAGTGAGGTAGAAGGCGATTATAGGCCTTTAAATTGACAGGAGGCCCATAATCGCCTCCAAAACAAAGTAAATATGGCCACGTCACTTTTTTTTATTTTTTAAGCTATCCAAATTGGTTGGGGGCGATTATTCTCCTCCAACAAGTAAGTTGGACCAGTCAAACATAAAATCAAGGCTGAAAATGATATTCCTAAAATTTTTTTTTTATGAGCTCATTCTCACTTTAACGAAAATTGAGTAAAAATTGTGTTATGTGAACTATAAGGAAATTAAAGACATAGATAATGGTCAATTTAATTTATCACCTAACATGAAAAGAGATTATAAACAATAAACGATATTTTTTAACCGAAATTGAATAATTTAGATAGCCAGTAACCTCATTTGTATGTTTACCCAAAAATAGAATCATAACAGAAATTCAAAAAAGAAGAATTATAACAAATACTTTCCATTCAAGATAGTGTTACAAATAAGTTTTCAAGTTTCATAACAAACAAGATAAACAAAGAGAGCAACGAATCCCATAACCATAAACGCTGGAAAGGTGATTCAATCAAAATAGCGTAGTGCAACAAAATTCACAAAGCTCAATAACCATCAAAACAGCCCCAGTCTAAATACCTCTGACAATTCTTAAACAATTCTTAAATAAAACAGTTCCAACCTTCAAATCCATAGAGACAAAAAACAAAAGCAAATAAACTAAACTTTTTCAGATGGACACATCTCAATACTCAGGTATACCAGACACGTCCTCGTTGTCTTCTTCTTCACCCTCTTCCTCGAAATCTTCATCGTCCTCTCCTTCGTCCTCTTCTTCAAACATAGGGGCAAATCTTGCAGGGATAGGCCTACCTTGCGCCTCGAACAGTTCCTTCATCATTTCCTTCAAATTGGCAGTATCCTGTGTATTTTTTTGCCAACAGTGCATCCTTCACAGCATTTTCCTCAACCAAATGAGCAATCATCATTGTCTGTTGTTCAACCTGATCTCTGTACTGGCCCATAACAGGGTACTTAAGGTGTTTCCTTGTCTCAAAACCCATAAATTCCGGGTCGCCACACCTCGAAAAACCAGGTACAAAGTTCTTTTTTGCCCCTTTTACTGCTTTCCACCATGAATCTTTATTGAGTGGTTTCCATTGGCTCATGTCTACCGAGCACTCCTTTATCGACTCCCGAAGATATTCAAACTGTCATGAACAAAATCAGCAATCAAACAAAATCTCCATGTAAGTTATTTGTTGAGGAAAAGTGTCCAAAAGTGTCCAAAACTAGAACTGGTACCAATTCTTCTAGACCTATTTCATTAATAAAAATTAAATTGTGATCTAAATGTGTTGTTATCTAATCATTCTCGCTTATAAGAATATCCAGTAACAGAATAATTAAATCAAAGTAAGGACTTTATTTAAGCAACAAAGATACAAAAGAAAAACACTCACTCTAACAGCAATCAACATAAATTCAGTTACAGTAGTAAATTACTTTTCTAAGTAGCTAACTGTTTCATGCAAATTATGGTAAAAAAACAGCGAATATGACTGCCTTCAGTTATGTATAAAGTGTAATGATCTGCGAATTGATTTATAGAAGAAAGAACAAAATTTTATGAACTTATCCTCTAAAGCTTAGACCAATTTTCATCGGCAGTTAACAAGAACTCAGCAATACATAAGCTGTCAGAACCCTAATAACCAAATAGCAGAGCTATATCAAAGACCATACCCATCGACCATCGCCATTTTCAGCAACAACTAAACCCAACTCACGTTTTTGGCAATAAATTATACATATGTTCAACTATAAAGATGACCACGTATCCTAATAAGCACAACTTTAGCACAGCTTTAGCAGATTAAACCTGTTATCAAATTCCACAAGTTGAAACCCCAGCTCAGCTATTTTGACATGCATTCAACAGTAACTAACACCAGAATCCCCAGATAATATTTAACGTTCAATTTGTTATACCGTCAGAATAGAAACTTTAATAACTCAACTGAAACTTTTGAAACTGTACTGAAAACATGCTATTAATATTGAGAAATGGCAGACAAACTTTGAACTCTGATAAACTTTATGCTACTGGAAGCAAGATTTGAAAACCTGCTAATATTAATCTTTTGAAAACAAAAGATAAAACCTGCTGTAAAGCTGGATATCAGATTATAAGTCGTACTAGAACCACCCAAATGTCACATCATATATTAATAAAATCTACAGTAATTCTAAATTTTGAAATGTCACTTACGTAAACCTCCCTCGCCCATCTGTTGCCCCACTTCACCACATTGGTCGTCTCATCCACCACCGCGTGCGTCTTAATCCACACCTCCTGGAATGGAACCTCCTTGGGTTTGCACCTTCTCACTTTTGCCTGAACATTAGCACCGAATTACACAATTAATATTACTAGTTAGTCAAACATAGATGTTAACAAAATAAGTATATATGAATTAAATAGGAAAAATTAGAATACGTACCATTTCAGCTCTATGAACAGCTGTGCTAATGCAACCGCCTAGCCATGTAACACCCTCAAACTTGGCTTGGTTCTTCTTTGAAGAATCTACTCTCTTCAGATGTTCAGGTTCGCGCCAATAAACTATGTAAGTCTTAAGCCACTCAGCAGTTGCCCATGTGCGGTGTTTTTTGGCATAATCAAAAAATGCAACTGCCTTTTTTATCACTTGCATGCGTCTGTATATCCAACGAATAAATAAAGTATTATAAATCATATAAACGCACGTAAATTGTTTCTGTCTAACACAAAAGAAGAGATATATTACCTCTCAAAAGGATACATCCACCTGTATTGGACAGGTCCCCCAACCTTTGCCTCCCAAGGAAGGTGTATGGCCAAATGTTCCATTGAGTCAAAGAATGAGGGAGGGAATATTTTCTCTAGCTTGCACATGGTAATAATAATCGATTCCTCTAATTGTTCCATTGCACGTTTGCTTAATTCCGTCGCACAAAGTGATCTAAAGAAAATACTTATCTCAGTGATTGGCTCCCAAATTGGGTCATCTAAGAAGTCACGAAATGCAATAGGGAGCAACCTCTGCATAAACACGTGGCAATCATGACTCTTCAACCCTGTTAGTCGAAGTTGTGGAATTTGGGCACACCGGCTTATGTTCGATGCATACCCATCTGGAAACTTGATTCCACTCACCCATTCACAAACCTTTAGCTTTTGTTCTTTACTTAAGCAATACTTTGCTTTTCTCTTGTAATGTTGTCTATTTCGCCCAAGTATTGGAAATAAGTCACTTCTGGTTGTCCATTCTTCTAAATCCTTTCTCGAATTTAAGTTATCCTTTGTTTTCTCCGGGTCGTCCATCACTGTATTTTTTATGTTGTCGAAGAAGTTCTTTTCACAGTGCATTACATCCAGATTGTGGCGGATAAGATTTGACTTCCAATACGGAAGTTCCCAGAATATACTACGCCGACACCAGTTGTGCTTCACCCCAAAGCCCTCGACACGTTGTCCAGTGTTCCCGAACTCAATATAAGGAAGATAACTAATGATGTCTTCCATTTCCTCACCCGATCTTCGAACCAGTGGTGCATCGAACTCATCACGTCCTTTTCGAAAATCCGTAGTGTTCCAACGAAAATGATGATTATCAGGTAGAAATCGTCGATGACAATCGAACCAACACGGTTTGCGGCCGTGTTCAAGGCGAAAAGACTTTGTTTCCTCCATACAATACGGGCAGGATAGCTTACCGTGCGTACTCCACTGAGATAGCATTCCATAAGCTGGAAAATCACTTATCGTCCACATCAAATGTGCACGCATTACAAAATTCTGCTTTCGAAATGAATCATATGTTTGAGCGCCATTTTTCCACAACGAACAAAGTTCATCAATTATAGGTCGGAGCATCACGTCGAGGTTCTTTCCAGGGCTCCCTGGTCCTGGGATCAACAGAGATAAAAATATATACTCTTGCCTCATACACATATCGGGAGGTAGATTGTAGGGTGTCACGAAAACTGGCCAACACGAATAGGAATTACCAAACCTTCCCCATGGAGTAAAACCATCTGTGCAAAGACCAAGCCGAACATTTCTAGGCTCGGCGGCATAGTCTGGATACTCGTTGTCAAAAGATTTCCATGCCTCACCACCAGCGGGGTGAATCATCGTATCGTTTTGTCTACGACATTTTAAATGCCACGTCATGTGTTCTGATGTTGCTCGCGACATATACAACCTCTGCAATCGAGATGTCAACGGAAAGTACCACACTTTCTTTTTAGGAATGCGTTTGGACCTTGGGTTTGCATTCCGTGTGGGCTCAAATCTTTCTTCTTTGCACACAGGACAATGGGTGTTACTACTCGCTTCGTACACCCCGTAGAACAAGAAACAATTGTTCTCACATAAGTCATAAGTTTTCTTTTCTAGTCCTAAGTTTCTTAATGCCCGCTTCATCCCTTTCACATCTTTAGGAATTTTAAGGCGATCCTCCTGACTCAGCGTGGTATGAAATTGCTTTAGCCATTTGTCACAACTAGCCGCAGTAGTGTTACATAGAATCTTATCCGTCATAAACTTAGATATAAATTCCAATGCAAATTCACGATTGCCGCAACTTAACCGCGTCTCTGATCTTTGCAATAGTTCATAAAAGGCTCTTGCCTCAGGGTTTGGCTCTTCATTTACCTCCTGGTTGAAGTTAATATGCTCATAGCGACCACCAAACGCATCGTCGACCATTTCTCTATAACGCCCACCAAAACTTTCATGAACAGGCGACTGCACTGGCACATAAGAACTAGAGGCCTCAGTTCTGTTAGGAAAGCACTCACCATGTGCTATCCAAACATTATAATCTGGAAGAAAGCCCCGTGAATAAAGATGCCATGAAATCTCGTCTGTTGTATGAAACTTACAATTACGACATTTTTTGTAGGGACACCTAACTTTGCCTTGATTGTTAGTCTGAGAAGATGCATATGCTACAAATCTGTAAACACCATCTATAAAACTTTGGTTTAGATAACCTCCACTACGTACCCTATCGTACATCCAACTCCGATCTTCGTTGTTGTCCATTTTTAGATCTACATCCACAATCACAAACATTTATTTTATTCAGAAATTCCACCCTCAAAAAACATTAGTAACACTAATTCCGCAAATATTTATCAAGTAGAAATACAATCAATGTATAGTAGCGATAACATATATACAGTGGATGAACTCGTAATTAAACAGTAAAATATAAAATTTAAGAAAAATACTAGATACATACCTCGAAACTTTTGATTTCTAGAGATCTAAGAAAATAATTTCGATGTTATGTTATGAAATACGAATTTGTGGGTTCTTTCTTCTTTTTTGGAAGGGTGCAACAACGAAGGAGAAAAAATGAGATCTAAAAAAGGTAGAATAACGTAGAAGAGGAGAAATTCGTGTAATAAGATAGCACCTTTTTTTTATTGCTTTTGAGAAAAATTGAGATATACAAAAGGTGGAATAACGTAGAAGAGGAGAAATCCGTGTAATAAGATAGCAATTTTTTTTTTCTGCTTTTGATTGGAGGCGAAATTTCGCCTCCAAAATAACAAAATCAGAATCCGTGTGACTATGATTTCAACCGTTGATTAAGGTAGATCTAGCACAGAGGTTGGGGGCGAAAATTCGCCTCCTATTTCTGCAGTACTTCTTTTTCTCCCCTATAAATACACACATTTTCTTCCACAAATCTCAACATTTCAAAGCTCCTCTTCGTAATTATTTCCACAAATCCCAGTCTTCTCCAAGATAAATAGTGTTTTTAGGAGTAGTTATTAGTTTGTTTTTGAAATTTAATGTTATATAGGAATAATCTATCTCTTTATGTAAGTCTAAGTGTAATTTAGTTTTATTTGTTCTAATCATGCTATTTGATATGTGGTTAATTATTTTGGAATGATATAATTTGCATAACATTTTGTATTTTTGATTATTAAGTCAAGTAAATATATGTCATTTTGTATGTGTAGTATGATTATTAACATTCAAACAAAATCAATTTATTAATGTTAAAATGTAAGATTTAAGTGGAGATTAAAATATTTAATTTTGGGGGGAAAATAGCTGCAAATATGAAATATTTAGATTTGTGAAAAAAAAAGCGGCAAATATTTGCCGCTTTTATTATTTTTTGGAAAGCTGTAAAATATTGAGGGCGAATAATCGCCTCCAAACTCTTAATTCATTTATATTTTATTTATATAAATAAACATTGAGGGCGAATAATCGCCTCCAATCTCATTAATTCATTTATATGTTTTTTATATAAATAAAGGATTGAGGGCGATAATCGCCTCCAATCTCATTAATTCATTTATATATTTTTTATATAAATAAAAGATTGAGGGCGATTAGTCGCCTGCATTCTTATTATTAAATTTCTTTTTTCTTTAAATAAAAAATGTATTGAGGGCGAATTATCGCCTTCAATAAATAAATTATGGACTAATAATTTATTTTTTAAAATTGACGGAACAAAGAGATAGGAGGCCAATATTCGCCTCTCACGCGCCTGCAGTGACGCAAAATGGTAGAAGGCGAATATATTCGCCTGCAACGCGCCTTCAATTTAAATGCGTGCAAAATATCGCCCCCAAACTGCTTACGGGCAGCCATACAGCAGGCATTGGTTTGGAGGCCCAGTTTCGCCTTCAATCTCTTTAGTTGGAGGCGAAATCAGCCATATTGGAGGGCAATGTGCGCCTCCAATATGAAGGCATTCCTGTAGTGGTGTGCGGTCAGGAGGAAGAGAATTGATCAATGGTAAATTTATTAATATGATGAGAATCGATCGATCGATCGCCCATTTCTCAATTGTGTCAGATCAGTCTTATATGCTCCCCAAAGACAAGATGGCATTAAATTTCTAACGTACTCTCACATGAACTATTCAACGGTGAAATTTGGTTAGGTACTCATTAAAGGCGAACTCGATTTATATCTCCAAATTGGAAAAAGAAGACAATAACCCATCTAAAAAAAGACCCACTATGTTTTAGGCACTAAACTTTACATTTCGTGCCAGTAGGGAGATTTTGTATTCGTGGTATTTTTATAATATCTTGTTTAATTTCAAGTGCTGGACTATTTAGTATTCATGGTAGGTGAATTACATGATTAATCACATGACGGTTTGGGCTAGTTTTCACAGATATATATACATGGTAAGTAATGGGATAAAATTTTGATTGTATTCCCTTTATATTTCATATGTATAGGTTTACCTTTTTTTATGAATATCGACATACATTTATCTGCATCCCATCTTTATTTCTTTTTCTTTTTCATTTTTTTTGTCGAAAAGTTATGATTTTTGTTGTCCCTATATCCGGCCGGATTCTGAATCAAGTGCTATAATTATCGAGTCTTGCTTGTCTCACACTGTCTACAGATATAAAATTCAAATAAAAGGATAAAAAATATATTATCATGAAAATCAGCGATAAAGCATATATATATATATACATATACACAAATTGAAATTCTTTAATCAGTTCATTTTTGGTTGACATTGTGATTTTCCTACTAAAATTTGGCAGTGGGCTTACTGTATCTATCAATAAGATATGTATCTTTTTGCTAAAGGGAGTTATTTTATTCATTTCGTGATCATGATACGCGATGGGATAAATTCTTGTCGGTTTTCCCATGACAAGCTTTTAATGTATAATAATCAACCCTAAAGAACTTTTGTTACGTAGACTTTTAATTAATGGAACTAAATCCATGTTAGTAAATTTTAATCAACCTACAGAATTTAGAGTCGTAATTGCTCAAAGGAAAGAAAGATTTTCAGATTCCCAAGTGCTTTATTTTAAACGTCAGAACCCAATACCATTATCTTTTTCTTTTTTCGATAAATTCCTGACCCAATAGCTTTTTAATTGATAATTGTGTTTGATAATACTATTTGCTAGGGTTAAATAGCTACTTATTGTTGTAGGTCTAGTTCACTATTAGTTATTGGGACCTTTTATATATCTTTAAGTGTTAAATTGAACATGTTCAAATTCTTTGCGAGGTGAATATCTTCAACTAGTAATTCCTATTATTCGATTACGTTAAGAAAGCATGCATGTTTTGACTCTTTTTCCATATATACAAAGCTGATTAATAATTTACTACAAACTTATTTATTGCATTAGGTGCAAATTTTCTTGGTTTAGATAATTTAATTATGCATTCTTAACATTGATCATCGCTTTCTACATAATTTAATTTTTACTTTATTTATACATGGTAAAAGCAGCACAAGTGTATCACGTTTTTAAGGGAATATGCGAGGCTTCAATTTTTTATTTATTTTTTACAAGTCGAGGCTTCAACTTTTTATCAATGCTGTAAAATACACATATCTTATACTTCCAATTAATAAATTTGTTTTTGGCTGATTAAAAATAGGACGAAATATAAAAAATGACCGCTAATTTTTTTTTTCAATCTTAAATGTCCGTTGTTTTCTAACCTGCTGAAAATGCTCGTTAAGTTTTAATTTTTTTTAACAAAAATGCCCGATGTTAAAAATTCGGACATTTTATCTGATGTGGCATCCGAGTCAAAGAGAAGCGCTGCTGAATCAAAAAGTCGCGTTTTAAAATTTGGGCATTTTTTTGTAGAATTTTAAAAGATACAGGGCATTTTTAGCATTATTTTTCAGACAAAATAGGTTTTTTGTGTTTATTTTTTATTTCGGGCATTTTTAGTAAAAAAAATTAAAAAATGCAGGATATTTTTAGCATGTTGGGAAATAACGGACATTTAAGATTAAAAAAAAAATTAACGGGTATTTATTATAATTCGTCCTTTAAAAAAAACTGCATAGTTATTTACATTATTGCAGCGTGCAACTGGATAAGATTGTGGATAGCACATAATAGGTTTATTAGGGGCTACCATTAGTGTATACTAAACGCGCGACCCTAAATGATTGACCCAGTTTCACAATTGTGTAGGCGCACTCGCATAGTAAGCGACGGTCTATTCCATGCTGCGCACAGGTCTTGTGCGCAGCCCATCTGGGATGTTGACATGTGGACAAAATGACAAACATTTTGTCCACATGTCAACATCTGGGGAGGGTTGCGCACAATGCCCTGTGCGCAGCATGGAATATTCCGTAAGCGACATAGCTACATTTTGTTATTAAAGAGTAATCTGTTATAATCATTTGCCCTTAATATTGACATGAACCTAGCTTGAGACTAGCTGCAACATTTTTAGCTCAAAATCCGCGGATTGTGTACATGAATCAGACTCTGGCAGCAAATTTAGTTTTGCACTGACTTCCGTGTACAAAGTCAGTGCCGCGTAAAGTAGGCGGTTTTGAATGAAACAACGATGGTTTTTACCGTGCTCTATTGTTCAATTCCTCTTTCCTAAGTAGATTTAATGAAATTTGTATATTCAAAGATACATATGATTATTCATCAAAATAAAAAAAGATACATATGATTACGTTGACATTACAATATAATACAGACCCTATATATAAAGAATGTAACAACGTAACATTCAGTTACGTATAGAAAATCAATAATTGCATAATAAAGAAGGAATATAACAACATTCAAATATTCAATTATCATGGTTGTCAACTCATCTTCGATCTTTTCACTTGTCTACCTCAAGCAAAACCGCAATTTTATTTCTTTTTTCGCTATTTATGTATAAATTAAATAAAGCTGAAAAAGTTCTGATCCACACGTATGGGAAACATAAACGGAAAAGTCAGTTACTTTAGTTTCTACTAATGGTGTATAGTTGGAAAGATTAATATAATGCAACCGTTTTACGTGTTTTGTGATGTACATATGTAATCATATATGTTAAATGTTGGTGCAAAATACTGAGTTATCTCATCCTTACCAAAGAGGATTAGTTTATTATATATCATCAATATAGATTGTTTTACAGAAATAGAAACAAATTAGCCTTAAGAGAACATAGATATACAGTCATTAGAAAGAAAAGAGTCCTTACCCTTATGAAGTTAAATTCTTAATATAATAATAAACGCTCGTTGATGTCAAATCATTTATAATCACATAAGTTGAAAATTAGAATGGGCGAGAATGTCAACAAACCAATGAATCATGTTAAACTTTTGGTGTCATTAACGACAACGACATTGAATATCAACTGTTAAGACGGAAGCGACTTACACGTCCCTCAATTTAGTGTCACATACATACACATTACCTTCTACCAAAAACAAAACTTCAATCAATTATAAGCCATTATCAAAACTGTCGTTATATATTTACATAAGATAACGTAATAACCATGATATTTGAATCTGCCACGATGCATAATTCAAATAATGCTTGGAAAAACGCATAGTTCTAGGTTGGCCAAACTTGTTACAACTCATAAAGATAGGAAATGAACGGACCATCAACGACTTCAAAGCTCTTAGTGGGAGAGCTGGAGCAAATAAGCTCACAAGCGCTTACGACCCAACCCAGTGGCATATCCAGGAATTTCATGTCGGGGTAGCTAAGGTTCCTTTTTCTTTTTTATTTGCGAACAATAAACAAGAAATTTTTAAAGAACAAAAAAAGGAGAAAGAATCAAAAAGACCCCCGAAGATACTGTTGTTTTGAATTAATTATTTAGGCTATTAAAGAAAATTAATGTGTAGAAAATTTTGGATTTTTAGCTTTTAGTTCCAAAACAAAAATGTCCATGATAATATACTTTACTTACTGTATCGGTATCCAAGATTTTTATGCATTATCATTTTTTATAGAGCATATATATTTATTCAACTAAATACCACAAATATTTTGTAATTTTCTTAGATTTGTTTAAGAATTATATAAAAGTATTATAAACTAATCGACGTTGTATATTTGTATGTTTTCATATAAATAAAAACTAATATTTTTTTCAAACAAAAGAAAAAATAACATGCATGTAATTCAATTTGATGAATATCAACTATTTATGTTAATTAAGTTAAATACAAAAAATATCTAGGACTGTGGTCCGTAGGGACTAACTAATATCAAAGGAGAGCCTTTTGCTGCAATTTTTAATATTACAAAGAGTCTTTATTAAAAGAACATATAAGATTATTTGTTAATTACAGCCTACCAAAGCCATAACAGCTCAGAAGCTCCATAAGGGCGTGAGGCCAGGAGATGTCGCTAGGGTATGATGATAGAGCGGAAAATGATAGAGCCCATAAAGAGCGACGCGAAGGCAAAGAAGCGGCTCTGGTGGGGGACGATTATTCACTGTTCATGACACTAAATTCAAATATTTATCGATCTATTGTATGTGTTTGCAAGCATGTTATTATATGTATTTTATTGACGATCATTTTAACTAACGAATGTATATGTTGTATGTATCTTAAATTTGTTAGTATGCAGCTTTATAACTACTCTCCAACATCTATCTATTGGTACCAAAAGTTTCTCAATGTAGAAATAAACATGATTGATAAACTCAACAAAAAATGCAATATAATATATATTTGTTATAAATATGGCAAGTGGCTATTGTTGAAAATTATGTACAAAAACTATTTTATAATAGTAGTATGAAGAGAAAAACACACATTCACAAGTAATATACTCCTTATTTGTTCTTCTTTTCCTGTGTCTTTTTAATATATTGTTATGAATTTCAATAGTTTTGATTTTTCTATAGCACGTTATCAACACGATAGTGCTCGATGCGGAAGAATTCAGTTCTTTCGTTAAAAGAAAACGTTCAACATCAAAAGGTATGAAAGTTTTATATTTACTTTTTCATCTATCTATATTATTATAGACAATGTGGACTACCGCCTATCTATAATTTTGTGATTAGATGAATATGTGTTTATAATTTGTTGTTTAAGTTTAATATATACTTGTTCATCTATCTACATTATTATAGACAAGTCGGACTACCGCCTATCTATAATTTTAAGATTAGATAAAAATTTCTTTATAATTTTAATGTTATCTAACTCTAATATTAATTATAATCTTAACACTCGTTGATGCTTGAGCTAACCCCAAGCTAAAAATGACTACTAACACTTAATTATTATGGAAGGTTTTACCTCCTATTATATTGTTTAGTTTATTCCACAAGCTCATGAAAGTTTTTACATAGTAATGTGGCGGAAATTATTTACGCACTTAGTTTATTTCAATTATGTTAGTTGTTTACATTATTCCACAAGCCCATTAAAGTTTTTACATAGTAATGTGGCGGAATATCTATATGTATTTACGTATTGTAATATTATTTTTTATGCCCGTTGAAATTTATTAACGCGGTTGAAATTATTTACTTGTTATACAATTAATCCTTGTTGCTCGATTGTTAAAGATATTATCATTCATCAATCATGCCAAATTAAACAAAACAAAAAATGAATGTTTTCTAACGGCTATAAAATGGCTACTTATAGATATCTTTCTTCTATAAATATATATATATGCAGATTTCATAACTCAAACTCCACACAAATCTTCATCTTTTTTTTTCTCTCATCTTGCAAAATGCTCCACGCGTCAACAGTGATCTTGATGCTAGTTTACCTTTTATTTTTCATTTTTATGCTAGTAGCTTAGGACAATCCTATGTCTCTACCTACGATATTCCTCGCTTTTGTTGTAGTAATATTCGAGTGCATAATTTAGCTAGAGATGAGATAATTGCATCATACTATTGTAATAATTGTTTTGATCCTAATTATGTTTGTTTTAATGTTCATTTAGCTGCAATATGTCTAATCTCTCGAAAGTAGATTTTACCGAACTCATTGTCGATGGAAAAAATTATATGCAATGAGAATCAAATGTGAAAACGCATCTTAGTGCGAAATTCCTCGCTGAAACAATTAATGAGGAAAATAAATGTACTGACCAGCAACGATGTGAGGAAATTATATTCCTGCGTAGACATTTAGATAATTTCCTGCAAATGGAATATCTCGACATTACATATCATTCTGAGCTATGGGTTAATCTGAATGAAAGGTATGGCCACCAAAGGGAAACAATGCTTCCAAAAGTCATACATCAATGGAACGAATTAAGGTTCCAAGATTTTACATTAGTAAATGATTACTCCTCTGCCATTTATAATATTCGACCGACGCTAAAATTTTGCGGGACAGAAATTACTGATGAGGAAATGATTGAAAAAACTCTTTCTACTTCTCATGTCAGTCATATACTCATCCAAATGCAACAGAGACTAGTCAGACACACCAAGTATCATGAACTAGAGAGGGTGTTGTTAACGACAGAGAATAGTAATAATATATTGATTAAAAATTCTGAGTTACGCCCAACTGGAGCACATGCATTGCCAGAAGTACATGCATAAATTTCTCAAACTTCCGTGGACGAGACAATAATGGTGGTGGAGGCAGAGACCAATATCAAGGTCGGGGTGGTTATCGAGAAGGATATGTTTCTAGACGTGGTCGTGGATATAGAGGTGGTCGTGGTCGTGGTCGTGGACATGGTCGAGGTAGTTATCACAACCCTTCGACCACTGATACGGTCCATAACAATAACCATCATAATAAGAGAAAAAATGCTCATGATAAATCTGAAGGTTACTGTTTTAACTACGGAATGAAAAGACACTGGGCCAATACGTGTCGTACACCTGAACATTTTTGTAAATTGTACCAAGATAGTAAAGGCAAAGAAAAGGAAGTGAACCTTGTTGAACAAATGCCTAGCTAATAATCCCACATATTTAGCAGCATCTGATTTCACAGATGATCATGATGTTACTATGGCTTGATATGAACTATGTGATTCATGTATGCGTGATTCCTGATTTGATTTGCATTACGTGATTCCTTATTGTGTGATTTTTGAATTGATATGTATTTGCGATTTATGCTTGTAATGTACTGTGTTTTCATTAATTATGTTTCCTTATGTATCTTAATAAAACTATTTCCCTTTTCTCAAATATATGCTTCATTTATTGTTATATCATGTTTAACTCTACTTGTTTGACATGAAGCCAGTATGGAGCATACCAGTGATTTTTTCATCCCTGATAGCGGTATAACTCACACAATTCTCACAAGTAAGAAATATTTTACATATCTAAAGCCAACAAAGGCAAAAATTAATACGATATCAGGTCCTACTGACCTGATTGTAGGATTTGGTAAAGCTATTTTATTTTAACAAATGGAACGCTATTTATCATCAGCGATGCCTTATTTGCCCCAAAATTCAGAAGAAATTTACTGAGTTTTAATGATATATATCGTCATGGATATGATACCAACTTAAAGACAAAGAATAAAACTAAATATCTTTTCATTATTAAGTATATATATATATATATGAAACGCAACATATATTTGAAAAACTACTAAAACTCTCATCAAGATTGCATTATACATATACTAATGCTACCGAGTCAAATATGGTAATCAATGAAAATCCTGAATTATTAACTTTATGGCATGATCGACTAGGTCATCCTAGTTCAACAATGATGTGAAGAATAATTGAAACTACACATGGACATTCATTAAAATGATCAAAACTCAATTTAATATAATAGTCCATGTGAAGCATGTTCTCTTGGAAAACTAATTATAAAGCATTCACCAGTTAAAATTAAGACAGAATTACCAACGTTCCTTGAAAGAATTCAAGGTGATATTTGTGGACCTATCCATCCATCTTGTGGACCATTTCAATGTTTTATGGTATTAATTGATGCCTCGTGTGTTATATATATGGCAAGTGGTCATTGTTGAAAAATATGTATAAATATTATTTTATAATAATAGTAGTTGTTGTAAATAGTGTAAGATGTTGGAAATTCTTTCCTATATTAGGAGCCATCAAGATGAGGAGAAAAACACACATTCACAAGTAATATACTCATTATTTGCTCTTCTTTCCCTATGTCCTTTTAATATATTGTTATAAATCCCAATAGTTTTGATTTTTCTATAACAATATCCACTGATATACCATATTATGGTGTCGAACGCATAAATATTTTCCTCACGTCATCAGTCTGATCTATATTGCGATAAAAATAGCATTAGGTCAATGGACGATATGGATCGATTGATCCAATTGAACAAACTACTCAAAGACAACAGTGACTAACCGTTAAGTATTGATCAACCAAATGATTGAAAAGTCGGCCTGTAACAAACCAAAAAATCCGAAAGACAATTAATTTATACTTCAGTCCTTAAACTTTTAAAAACTTTTATTTTTGACCCTAAACTTTTAGAAAATTTTACTTTTTAGTCCCTAAACTTAGAAGTTGGTCATTTATTATTTTTATAGGTCTCTAATTCTCAAACATATATTAAAATTTCAAATGTTAACCAAGACGATAGAATTACCATGAAAAACTACATTAGAAAATATTTATATAATAAATAAATCTAATTATACTTATTTGAATTTTAATTATCAATAATTGAGGGACTTAATATGTAATTAACCTAATTGATGAGGTAAGTGATGAAGTGCAGAAAATGGACTATTTCAAGATCGAGAAGAACCTTTCAAGTTTCTAATGAGTCAAAGTTTGACCAGAAAGTCAACGCAACCCGTTTTTTATAAATGATACCACTTTTCCAAGTGGAAACGGCCTCCTGAGCAAAACGTACACTTAAGTCTATATGCCCACGTGATTTTAGTCAAATTTGAAGGTTTAGAGGGTTAAATTCGCAGTTTATTATTTTTAGCGGGATTTTTATATTTTATTTAGTTATTTTAAGGGTCTTTTGTAATTTTGGCATTTTTTTCAGTTAGAATTTTCACTTTATTAGTTAGTCGTCTTTGAGTCACTGTATTCAATTGTTGATTGAATAAAAAAAACCTAACTTGAGAGTTTTCTCAATTTTTGTCAATTTCTCGGTATTCTGCGGAATCAACGAGCTTTTGATTTCTTGTGTTATTTCATCTTCTCTTATGGCTTCCGTACGCTACATCAGATGGCATCAGAGATAGGTTCGTTCCTTCACCATGGCAGCAAGGAGAAACTCTGAAGTCCATCATGTTATGGTAGAAGAAGATAGATGTGATGAATACACAATGTTACGTCGACAAATTAACTTGTTGACGCAACAAATAGCGGTGATGGTTGTTGGACAGCCTGAACTTGCACCGACACCTAGAACCCCATTGTTTGCAGATTTCGAGGAGAATTCATCTGTACCACTAGAATAGCCATTGAATTCGTCTATTCATCGGAGATAAGATGATCTAGAGGAAAAACATGGGAAATCAGAATTTCAAGGTGATATTCTAAATTTACATGGTGATTATGACGAGGATTGTGAACCTTCATATAATGTTGTTTATGATAGCGATGGTGATGATATTGTGGATGAGTTCGAGATTTCTACATTAAAAGCTTTCATGGAGGGTGTCGACGAGAAGATCACGGTGGATAATCCAGTGAAAGAGACAAATATGTCAGAGAAGTATGAGGTTGATGCAAAAGTTGATATGCTTGAGGGTGTTGAAAAGGAAAAAAAGTATTTAGGCATGCCAATTGTCGACGAGGAGAAGAAACATATAGTTACTGTTACAATTGAAGATGTTCATCTTCAAGATTTTGCTTTTCATGAAATTTCAGATTTTATTTTGTGTTGTGATGATAAATTTACATGTACTACACATGATTCAGATTCGAGGAAGAATCTTTTTCAACCAGGGAAGAATGATGAAGTGCAGAAAATGGACTATTTCACGATCGAGAAGAACCTATTCAAGTTTCAAATGAATCAAAGTTTGACCATAAAGTCAACGGAGCCCGTTTTTGACAAACGATACCACTTTTTCAAGTGGAAACGGCCTCCTGAGCAAAACGTAAAGACTTAAGTCTAAGTCTTTATGCCCACATTATTTTTTAGTCAAATTCGAAAGTTTAAAGGGTCAAATTTGTAGTTTATTATTTCTAGCGGAATTTTTATGTTTTATTTAGTTATTTTAAGAATCTTTTGTAATTTAAGTTCATTACATTTTGTGATGGAGGCATTCAATTTTGGATATTGTACAAACTCATATTTTGGGCTATGTATCTTTCTCTTAGTATCAAAAGAAAAACAATTGAAATCTAACCACCATATTTCTATAATAATATACCTTAAATCATTACAAAAGGAAATCATCGAATTAGTTTCTGTATTCCATTAATTATCATTGATGTCATTTTCATAAACTTTTGTCCTCTTCATAATACTACGAAAAGAATCAGAAAGGAAAAATCAAATAAACTCTTACTACTATAGTTATTTTTTGTCTAAAAGAAATAGGTACGAGAATGCATCTGAAAGAAAAATCACTCATCATTCTCAACTTTGATTCTTTCAGCTGACGTATGAGATTTGACATAAAGTCTTATGGCGGGCCCAATGGACCTGTCCAGTGCACGTGCATATCCATGTCAGTGTCGGCCCATTTTCATTGTCTTTTTTTTCAAATGTGTTTTAGCCGTTGGTCCCACTATCATATTTCTGGAGATGCCACCACGTGTTTGCGATGTGAGCCGTTGATTGAGGCTTGTGTGAGTTGACGTGGACCATACACTAATCTCCTGTCTTGTCTTTAAACAGTCCGTTCTGCACTGAATTTTCTCCTTGTTTATTTATTGCATTGAGAGATTTTAATTTTTTTCGATAATGTAGCAAATTTAAAAATTTACGAACAAATTTATAAAGTATAGAAGTCTAATTCCTGTCATTTTTCATTGTTTTTAAAGGAGGTTTATTTTTTAACAATTAGTTAATGGCATATATATATATATTTCATATTTGACACTTCATGTGCATTTGATAGTTGAGTAATATTTCAAGTTCTAACAGATTTACTCAAGTTGAAGATGACGGCGAGAGCGACACGCTTAAATTAGTAATTCATCATCTTTTATTTATTGGTGTACATCAAATTTAGCATCTTAAAGTTTTTCTTTTCTTTTTGAGAGTGGACATTTGAACTTTAATGGTACAAAATTATTTTAATTATTACTTGAGGTAGTAAAAAAAATTGAACTCATTGTTAGTTTCGTTTGGATTAATCCATACATATAGCAAGCTTACATGTATAGGTGGTGTTTGCAAACTCTTGTGAAAAAGTAAAAGTTGATAATTAAAATTTAAACTTCAAAAGTACTTAAATTTAAAAGTTGAGAGTGTTTGCAAGATAATCTTGAATTTAAAATAATCTAATTATCTTATTTAAAAATATCTAACATAAGCTAAAAGTACCCCACACCATCTTTAAGATTGTGGAGTTTTTTAGCTTCAAAAAGTTTTGTAGCCGAAAAAGTTAAGTTTGCAAACACCCCAAAATCACTTATTCAAATAAAAGGCTGATTATGGCTAGTTTTTAAGTGTTTGCAAACACCACCATAATGAGATGAATTTAAATTTACTATAAGTACCATAAACTCACCTTTATTGTGGTTTGTGTTGGTTAAGACAATCACGAGATAGAGGCATGAGGCAAAAAAAATTAAACATACTCTCGATCAATACTCGTACAAGCATCTACAGACACTACTCAATTTATCAAAGGCATTCATCACTTATTGGTCTATCTTTTGGATCGCGTTGACTTTGAAATATACATTACTCGGAAGAAAGGTCCAAGAGAATAACATATCATCTCAAAGCAACAACCAACTTGATCCATAAAAGCCCAAATAAACATTAGATATGTGATGGCAACTTACCAAGTGCTTTCATATTGTTGGTTATTGTGATTTGCCATTTTGAGTTAGGGTTACACATCTTCATTGGGACAATTAATGCATTGATTGAGTAGTCCTCGTAAGAATAATTCAATGCGCCGGCTCCGTATAAATCAATGTATAACACATGTACTCAGAAAAGGCACCTGAACTAAGAAACACATACTAAATGTTGGCCAATTGATACTTGAATCAACAATATGCTCAAAATAATAACCGATTGTATAGGTCGTAGACTCAGGGTTGAATTGTGAGAAGATCAAAATTTAAATATGTCATATTGTTAAGAGTTGAATTCATGGCCATGTGGTTTCGACCTAGGGCTCGAGTCATGAGGAACGAAATAAGATCAGTGAATTGATCTTCAATCACGGATCTCAAAAGTAAGCTTAAGACCGAATTCAATGTCTGATGTTGCTTAACTAAATAGAACAATATATTCAAAATAATGTACATGAACATATTGGGTTTATGAGTTTATTATATATACAGCGAGCTCCATGATATATACATATATTACAAAATTAATTGTCGATTTCCTAATGTGAAATTTAGAGGTCACAATGAAGAGGGTTCAACTGAGGTCAAAGCATGAAATTACCATAGTTAGGCGTCAAAACACTTGATCTTCATAAATTATAGGTTGAATTTGACCTCTGTCAATTTGACATTCGCCTTGATCTTGCGGGCTGCGGCGGCCCTGCTTCATTTCTTAAGCCATGTGTTATTTCTTAGACACGAAACATCATGACAATTTTTAGATTCTTAAAGCGATTACTTCTTCTTCTTCTTCTTTATTTTATTTTTGGGTGTTTTTATTATAATTTTATTATGATATTCAAATATATTTCTAATCCAATTCAATCCAAGTTTTGAAGGAATAGAGAGGGTCTCATATTTAAGCACATATGGATATTGAAGATTTCCCCTTTGAGAAAAAAACTGGGGACATGTCAGGCCCAATAGTGTGATTCAAATTGCTTTAGACTCTTATGTAATGTTATATTCTTAGCCCGCCACGAGGCCTAGAAAGAAAGTCATATGAAAAAAAAAGTTCACATTATAATTTTATTATTGGACATCTGATACACTCATACTATTTCTTTCTTATCTCCTATCGATTTGTAGTCTCCCTATTATTATTCTAACTTATACAAGTTGACCTATATTTATGTAGACTCTGTTCTCTAAAAGATTAATATAATATATTAAATACACTATATTTGTAGTGAATTATTCACTACATGCCATTATCTAGTAGCAATTGCATTAAATTTAAATGATTGTTCATATTTGTGCCCAATAGAAGTATTATTTCTGAGTCAACAAATCAGCTCAATGACTTCATCTCTGATTCTCTGTTTCGGCCTTAATAACGGGCTTTATTCCATGGGCTCAAATTCTCGAATGGGTTCTGGCCCAAGTGATGTCGGCACTGAGGCATCAAGCCAGCTCAGAGAAAGATATTTTTATTTTTTCTTTATTGTGACATTTCCAGCTTATAGAGTTATCACCGACACCAATTTTTTGGTAAATTTTACGAGTTAGTCCCTAATACCGCGTGACATCAATGTTACTTCTAATTATTCCAAGGTTCTTATTGTTTTAAGTAATTTGTGTATTAAGAAATTGATTACTATAGTTGTTACTCTAAAATCAGACCATAATCAAGACATACTATTAGTGTATATTTTTATCTGGATTGTTTTAGTAAATAAATATTTAACAGAAATATAGATATTGTTACTATTAGAAGAAATAATAGTTACAATGAAATTTTGTGCAAAGTACTAACCAAAACAGGTATAAGAGGATACTCTAAGGATATGGCTAGGTGGATCAGAAATTTTTCACAGTCTCAAAACAAGGAATCCATCATCTACAAGATCAGAGCATCAACTCTAGGAGAAACCATATCAGCTATATGGAAGACAAGAAATACAAAAGTTTTCAATGGTAAACAGGTGATAGACACCCAAGTGAGCAAAGATATTGCACACACAGTGATGACAATGCTTTTAGGTAAAGGGAGTAAGAAAGCAACTAGAATGGTAAAAGCAATTTGTGATAATTTACAACATGTTTAATGAAGATGAACACATGATCTGCTTGTTTGAAAGTGTTTTCTTTGATATGCAGGTAATGAACCCTCACAAAAGCAGGACAATGCAACACAGACCTTCAGGTAACATATTTCATCTTCTCCTTCCCAAATCATCCAAAAGGAGTTCTGACTGCTGGGACGTAACCATCAAAAGTGGCAAGCAAGATTACACTGGCAAGCTAGAGGAAATGGTCACAGTCATGGACTGGAGCCATGGAGGAGAGGCTGGACCAGCCTAATGATAGTTGATAGGACATTCTAGTGGGAATAGTTGGAGTGTTTGTAATCTTGTGGGGATTACTTCAAGTCATAAACTTAGTCTAGATCTTGTTTTAATCTTTTGCCAGATGGTAGCATTCAGTATTAGAGTTGTAAACACTTGTGTCTTGAGCCTCATATAGGGGTATGCCCCTTCTCTTTTGTAAAACTCTCCGATTTGGACGTTTTAGTTAAATTTATGCGAAAAAAATAGTTACAATAAAATAATTGATGTTACTTAGGAGCAACTAAATTAATAACGAGGCTCTTTCATGCATTTAAGTGTTTGAAAGAATTAATATTTTCTTGCAATAGTCGGTGGTGATTGTTTGAGGATAAGGTCACATAATGGTAAATTTTATGCCATATCGTTTTCAAAACTTTATATCACATTGAAGAGGGAGACGTAATAGGTCAATTAATTTGTAACTTTAGAGGTTAGAGTTTGTGATTATTATTTTTTTTAGGCAAAACCTTAAAACCTTAGACTTAGAGTCGGTGATCAAAAAGAGAAGAGCAACAATTATATTTATTTAAAGGATGGACATGTACGCTTATTTCATACCCAAAAGGAAGGGGCTATAAGCTCCCTCACATTGTCACACATACCAAAAGGTAAAATCTTAAATGTGTTTTGATCAAAAAAAAAATCTTAAATGTGTTATGTAGCCATAATAAATGCACTCAATAATTTGACTTGAACCTCCTTGTTCGAATACTAATTAAAAAAAAAAACTCCTTGGTCGAATACATCTATTTAATATTTCCTATACATAAAGACAAAAACTAATACATCTATTTATCTCTCAGTCATGTAATTAAGGAAAATATTAATATCCCGAGCTCTTTACGCAAAAATGATTAGTTATGGTTTAGGGTCTGTTAAATCAATTAAGAGTTTACCAGTTAGTAAGTACTAACATGAGACGGTAAAATAAAAGAAAACAAAGACTAATTATGATGATATTAATATGTCGCACTCATCTTTTAATAGTAACATCAAATCATGATTATGGTACTAGCCATGCAGAGCCAAGTGACATTATCATTATCATATAGTACTCGCTGATTAAAAAAATGACTTTTACAATAACATTCGAATATATTACGGCAATCACTCCCCTCCTTAAGCACATTTATATAAAAACGTGAATTAAAAAGAAAAGAAGAGGTATTTATACTAAATGAAATATTTTGTTTTTATATATTCTATAGTTAGGTAATTCCACGTCAGAGTTACATGAAATTCACCACCTATTTCTTCTCCAAAAAAGAACAGAACAACAGGCAGTAAAATCTGAAAAGAAAAATCATAGAAGTGTGAGATCTACCCCTTACCCCTACCTTTTTCATTCATTTATTATTCTCTCTCTCTCTCCTGAGATTTACAATTTATTTATTTTAACATATATATATATATATATAAATAGAAAAAGAATAACACAGCACAAGCACCTTCAGCTCAATCCCACAGCTCCTCCGTACAAATCCAGATTTGGAATTTCCTCTTTTTCTTCTCAAACTAATCCAATTCAGATCTCTCCAGATCGATACTTCGAAATCCCAGTGAGCATTTTTCTCTCTTTTGATCACATTGTGTTTTTCTTTTTTGTATTATTTGATTCATATTTGGTCTGAATTGAAATGGGTATTGTGCAAGATTGCAACTTTATATACATTTTGTATGGAACTATGTTTGGATTGAGTTTTGTCATGTGGGATTTTGTGTTGTAGATCTGAATTCTTGGAGTTGGGTTTTTAGCATCATTTTGTTAGAAAAATGTTGCCTTTTGGGATTTGGGATTTTGTTTTTTTTACCTGATATAGTAATGAAGTGGTGTGATTTCTGATGTATGCTTGTTTTCTATAAAAAGGCCAATCTTGGTGCATTTGTTGTTTTACATTGAAGACCTTAGTTATGATTTGAATTATGGACTTGTTTTGAACTCTTTATGTTAAGTCTTTAAGTAGTTAGTTAGCCGTTGCCTGCTTTTTTAGCGAATCAGTTGGATTTGGTAATCGCAGCTAATTGCGAATCTAGTTGATCACTGATCATGGTTTTGTTTAGTTGATGTTCTGCTACTACTGTTTAATGATCTATTCCTTTACTGCTAGTCGCTGTGAGTTTCCTACCTTGTAATGGAAATAAATCGATCATCACTGCGTAAGTAGTAAATCGTGACTAAATTAGGTAGAAATCGATTTTACTTTTATGACTACACATTTAGTAGAACCTCTAACTAACCGTGTCCGCAATCTGATAAACATCTAAGCTTCCTTTGCTCTAGGATGCATTAGTATTGTATCAGCATACTTTCGTAGATAGGCTTTTGTGCTGCTTCTCGTACGTGCATTATCTTATTGTCACTAGATTTCATAAATAAGGATCAACAGAGGACATCAGGCCAGTTTTTTCGGGACTTGTCATTTTGATTTAGTTAATTCGATATTATTGTTTTTCTTCTCTATTATTGTTATTTTTTTCTTCGTTTTGTCTCTCTTGTCACGAATTATTCTTACTCGTTTTTCGCTGATGCCATGGATTACTTCAGGTCATAAAGTTTAGCGTGAGAGTATCGTGAGTGACTCTGTCAACCGGAGCCCAGAATCTCGATAATGAGATCTTTTTGATCCATAATACCAGAGTTTGTGGTGGAAGGTGAACCTGACCTTTTCAATAATTGCTGAAGGAAGCTAGACAATGACGAGGGGGAGATCAGACGGAACTCAGAAGAAGCGTTTGTTGGCTTCTTTGAGTATTGTGGCTGTGTTCTTTGTTTTTCTTTATTTCTTCTTTGGTTCCAAGAATACTGGAGAGTCTGCTTTAGAGTATGGAAGCCGTTTGAGGAAACTAGGGTCATCGTATCTGGGTGGAGATGAAGATTCTGATCTTGGTGGCAAGCAAGATGAATCAACCAAGTTTGGGCTAGATGACGGAGAGGACAGCATGACTCCAAAAAGTTTTCCCGTAAGTGTTTATTCCAGTTATCACTTTATATGAAATATAATTTTCTGCTTATCAGACATGTACCTTTTCTACAAAAAATTATACCATTTCCTTCCATATTCGTTTTATCTATTTTGTGAATTTAGTTGAGTAACATTGTGTATTTATTTCCGTCCCACGTTAAAGGTATGTGATGATCGTCATTCAGAGTTGATTCCTTGTTTGGACCGAAATATGATATATCAAACAAGACTGAAGTTGGATTTATCTCTGATGGAGCATTATGAAAGACACTGCCCAGCACCTGAAAGACGGTTCAACTGCTTAATCCCTCCTCCTTCCGGATACAAGGTGCGTAGTTAAAGAAGTAGACAGAACTTCAAGTACAAGTCTGTATTATTTGTATTTGACAAAGTCTTGATTTATGCTAATTCATTCAGTTTCTTTTGCCTATTATCTGAATTGCAGATCCCAATCAAGTGGCCAAAAAGTAGAGATGAAGTTTGGAAAGCAAACATCCCCCACACTCACCTTGCGCATGAGAAGTCTGACCAAAACTGGATGGTTGTTAAAGGTGAAAAGATTAATTTTCCTGGAGGGGGCACCCACTTCCATTATGGAGCCGATAAATACATTGCTTCAATTGCAAATGTAAGTCTTTGGCTCTTGAAGTAAAAAACTTTTTCCCTAGCTGTTGAATTTTAGATTATTACTCTCCCCCAAGGCTTAACTTTTTTTTTTGATCAGTCCCACAAGGTTTAACTAAAAATGGATTTTTTGAGCAGTTGTTTTTAATTAAAAACTTATGTAAAAGAAACCCATTCGTTTAATTTAACACGGTTCTTTTCCAGATGCTGAACTTTTCAAACAGTAACTTGAACAACGAGGGAAGACTGCGGACTGTTTTTGATGTTGGTTGTGGTGTTGCGAGTTTTGGTGGTTACCTTCTATCATCCGACATAATTGCAATGTCACTTGCACCTAACGACGTGCACCAAAACCAAATCCAATTTGCTTTGGAGAGAGGAATTCCCGCATATCTCGGTGTTCTTGGAACAAAGAGACTTCCTTACCCAAGCAGGTCTTTTGAACTTGCTCACTGCTCTCGTTGTAGAATTGATTGGCTGCAGAGGGATGGGATCCTTCTTCTCGAGTTGGATAGGATTCTTAGACCTGGAGGTTATTTTGCCTACTCATCACCGGAAGCTTATGCTCAGGATGAGGAGGATTTGAGAATATGGAAGGAGATGAGTGCACTAGTGGAACGCATGTGTTGGAGAATTGCTTCAAAGAGAAATCAAACAGTTGTTTGGCAAAAGCCTTTAACAAACGACTGCTATTTGGAAAGAGCACCTGGCACTCAACCACCACTTTGTCGATCGGATGATGATCCTGATGCAGCATATGGTGTAAATATGGAGCCATGCATTACACGTTATTCTGAACGTAAGAAATCTTATCACATTAAACCCCAACGGAGAAAATCTTTCTTACAGAAATATTTTTTTTGTAATTACAGAAACACCTATTGAAAGATAAAAAAAACACTTCAAGTAGGCCCCTTACCTTTTAGTTTTTAACGTTTCTGAAAGCTTCAATGGGTATCTTAAAGTTATTCATGCCTTAGGAGAGATCTCTGTAATTACAAAAAAGGTCATGGCATGATGTGATTATTCCTAAATCCTATCATCTCTCGGTTCCATACCATGACACATGACTTTAGACTATTGTATTCCCTGACTTCCTGAAAAGGAGGCCATCAGCTTTGAGATGAAGAAGTAAGTGTAAAATGATTGCACAGACCAGCACCAATTGGTGTTTGTCAAATTATATGATCTAGTTGGTGTTTGTTTTCTCTTGTTGAGTAGTCAATATATGTTTATTGAGATGGATCTATCTGCCAATAGATCCTTTCATACATAGGATGTCAAATAGCTTCTCCGTAAAAGTACTACCGTTGAACTTTCTACAATAGGACTTCAATTTCACTTTCTAACACTTTTCCTTTCATCATCAGATGATCACAATTCAAAAGGTAGTGCACTGGCACCATGGCCTGCTCGACTAACCTCTCCACCACCGCGTCTTGCTGATTTTGGTTATTCGAACGACATGTTTGAGAAAGACACGGTAACTGGAAAGCAGGCCAACTCATAAAATTCCTTTATCTTACGCTTATGCTGCCAAGCTGGTCAAATAGTTTGATTTGAATACTGAAATTTGTTTTGCAAACAGGAAATGTGGAGGCAGAGAGTGGATGATTATTGGAGCCTGTTGAGTCCAAAGATCTCATCTGACACTCTGAGAAATGTGATGGATATGAAGGCAAATTTGGGTTCATTTGCTGCTGCCTTGAAAGAAAAGGACGTGTGGGTGATGAATGTTGTGCCCGAAGACGGACCCAAAACTCTCAAGATTGTTTACGATAGAGGATTGATTGGTTCAGTTCATAACTGGTAAGTTGATTTACTGCTCTTGTAGCTTTCATTCATTAACCCATCAGAGAAAAAAAGGATTTACTGCTGCTATTGAAGTATGTTACTGTTTGATTAATTATAGAAATACTTCTTGAAATTGAAAAAAACCTTTGTTTAACAGAAAAGATACCCCCTCACGAAATTTTTCATAGTTACCGAGATAACTTTACAGAAATACTCCATGTTCTTAATTGTCTTGGTAATTATTCAAGCTTTAGGGGATGATCTTGTAATTAGGACCTGCATCAGGGTTCTTTATATAATATCCCATGACAAAATTGACCTGGTAAAACAGTAAAAAGCTGGTTTTAGTAAAGGCAGGGTACTTATGATTTCTTTTTTTGCTAAACTTTCAATAAAGTTTACTTAACCTCTTTGATAGACATTCTAACATTTCACTGCTCTAATGTACTTAAACTGTCAAGTCATGACACTTGACGTAAAATTGGCTAAAAGGGTTCACACTTTTCCTTATTTGAAAAAAAAAAAAAAAAATTTCTTGCTGAGTCCTGCAACCGTTGAAGTTCATAGAATCTAGTAGTTTGATCTTATTGAGTTGTTGCATTATTTAAGTTTGCGCTTTTATACAGGTTGAACATTCAGTCGCTTATTTTATATATATTACACGTCCCCTCACGTGCGAAATTGTGACATCTTCTTTTGTTAAACCGTGACATGTGAAAGTTTTTCATGAATGTGTGGGGTGGAATGCAAATACTGGACCTCTTTTCGTTCACTTTGTTTTGTTGCGGACTCTCTTACCATATTGACGTGTCAAGCATCTAAAAGCTTAAGCTTTGTATATTGAGCATTTATGGTTTTGTATGTAGTTTCCAACTAATCTCATATTCTCATTTATTTTCAGGTGTGAAGCCTTCTCAACCTACCCCAGAACTTACGATTTGCTACATGCGTGGA
Source organism: Linaria vulgaris (assembly GCA_948329865.1). Classification (NCBI taxonomy): domain Eukaryota; kingdom Viridiplantae; phylum Streptophyta; class Magnoliopsida; order Lamiales; family Plantaginaceae; genus Linaria; species Linaria vulgaris. Next base: position 132,082,835 of record OX415249.1, read on the forward strand.
ATATTCTCTCTGATATTGAGAAGAAAGGTTGTAGCGGCGAGGATTTGCTGCTTGAGATTGACCGTATCCTCAGGCCAACCGGTTTTGCTATTTTCCGTGACAGACAACCAGTTATCGATTTTGTAAAGAAGTATTTGGGCGCACTGCACTGGGAAGCAATCGCAACATCTGATTCAGAGTCAAGTCAAGATGGAGATGAAGTTGTCTTTATCATCCAAAAGAAACTGTGGTTGACGAGCGAAAGCTTGAGAAATACCGAGTAGAGTGAAGAGGATTAACCGTGGTTTCATTTTTATGCAATCGTCGTTTATTTATTTTTCACGTATTCTTGGGATTAAGAAGTGTATCCCAAGAGTTGAGTGGAAACTAAGTACCATTTTGTAGACACAAGGGTGATATTTATCTTTAATTGTGCTTTATATTTAATCTTCAGGTTCTTGATTAATGGTTTATTCAATTTAATGACAAGTTATAGAATTTGATATATAGCTATTCTTCATTGGTTTGATTTTATAAATTTATCATTACCCGTGTATTTAACTTTATGTAATATTTTAATGTTTATGCTGCAACTGTTATATGAAATCCTGGTTTTTCTGTAATTTTGATAATAGCTGGTTCGTTTAAATAGTTCTAATGCTCTTTAAATATTTCTTTCTCTAAAATATAGGCGATCGAACATAAAGAAAAAGTTTATTTTATGCTTTCAATTATAGACGTATGATATACTATTCTTCATCAATTTCTTTTTACTTTATATAATTTAGTTTGTAAATATACTTTTGGTTGCTAAAATATTCTCAATGTTGCATGAAACACAAAAGTGAGAAAAGTAATATCGTCATTTTTATGGTGTTAACTTAACTATCAACAGTATATAGGTTTTGTAATTGAGATGTCAGAGGGTTACCACTTACCAATATTTTATGAAGTGTTAGTGATACTATCCCTAAAATAAATGAGAATATAGTGTTGGACATCTACAAGCTGCGTTTCTAAATTTAGATTAATTTTCACATACATTATCACTGTAACTATTTAAAAAGATACTTAGATGAGAAAAAATGTATAAATATTCCTTTTCTAATTTAATATAAAATCCATTATCACTGTCCATACTTTTTTTGCGAGTGAAGTACAATCGATATATATTTGCTACTTATTTTTCACAAGAGCTATAAACTGTGTGTTTTAATACCAAGAATTTGATTTAAAACAAAAACCAAAAATCCCCACAAAACTGTGAACTTGGTTGATCATTGATGATAATACCAACTGTTCGATTGCAAACCATATCCAACTTATTACAAGACCCACAGTCGAGCAAAAAATCATGTTACATCAAACCACTAAGATATAGCTTGTGATCAGACATTCTTGAAGTGGGTGGGTACATAGCACCATTTAGAAAAGTGCTACTATTCAAGATACGTTGATGCAAACATGGTACTTAAATATCCTGTTTGGTACTTAATATCCACTAAAGATGAAACAAGACAGGATCTAATGTATCGAATTCTTTTGGAGTTTTTATTATTTATGTGCAAGTAGGTACACGAAATAATACCATGTCTTTGCTTTATGCGGGTACGACATCATTAAACTTGAGATCCTTCTCACATCAGTAACATTGAGAGGCCCATTCATTCATGCACTTAAATTTATTGATTGATGAATGAAGTCGTATATAATATATATATATATATATATATATATATATATATATATGCCTCTTTAATCTTGAATTTTGACATATATACATCTTTTCGTTTACAGTTTTACTATTTCGCATGTGGGCCTGTGGCAATACCAGTTATATGAAGATATGTTGAAATACGGTTTAAGTAATATGTGTTTTAATTCTTTTATAATCAATTAGTTTTGCAAAAAGGTCAGCATTTTATTTTAATTCATTACTCAAATTGATTGCAATTAAAATGAATTATAATATAATTTCAGTTTTTTAAAGTAATTTTGGAATATAAGAAAATATTAAAGTTGTAAATGAAATTTAGTTAAAGTTTTAGGAGTGTACGTGATATTCTCATAAGTTTTAATCAGAAAAATAGCAATTATCAGTTAAAAATCATGTCGCAGAAAAAGAAGCGATTTTCGCAAATTGTCCATGTGAAATCCTCGATGGTAAACAGTAAAATATCCTCTCTCTTTTCTCGATGAATAACAGTAAAAATATCCTTGGTATCGAGTGCTTCACTTTTCAAAGTGAATGATGTTGAACAAAGATTAAGTTTGATAAAGTGAAAAATCAAGAAGAAGACTACACTTCCATCTTTTTGACATTATACACTTAAAGTGAAAAAAAGAGGCGTGTAAATGATATGTCTTTTTCATGATCTATACAAAAAAAATTTAAAACAAAATTTAACAACAAGGATTGGACACACTACTGATTACACTGTTTAGAAATTATTAGCAAAAAAAAAAAAAAACCTAATTTTAGAGATTGTCTTTACATACCTACAATAATCTTATCGTACTCTGAGAGACTAACAGATCACATGCATTACAACAAGCCATGCTGTACGTACTTCCATATTTACTAATCGGTAAATATATCCACTGAACATAAAAAACAAAAACACCATGGGAATTACTATATATAAATTTCTTTTTGTAGCTTTTCTTTGTGGATTTTGGAGTATTTCTTTATAGAAATTTGTAGTAGACGTATGTCTGTGTATGCATTTAATTTCACAACTTTTCAATGATGTTTAAGAATATATGCTGGCACACTCTAAAGTCATGATTTGTGAAAAATCACTTTTGCCACATGAACATGTGAGGGAGATATCATGGACTTAGATTTAAATTAATCATTACGGAAGTCAACTTAAAGTTCATAATTGCTAACTAACCTTATTACTAGTCAATATCGTACAATACGGTTATTATATTAACAAATAACAAACGGTGGATTTATAATTGTAAATTAATTCTAGGGGAGTTAATTAGTGCAATGATGTGAAAAGGTACTTCCTATAGAACGATTTTCTCTTTAATTTGCAATTGTCCCCATTGATGGTCCCCATTATGCCCTTAATTGAGGGGAATCCCACTTAAATATCCAACTTCCCTTTACTTTATTGTGGGGGCAATTTGCACCGAACTTTATCCATTTTTCTGACTTTAAATAGTCATTATACATTTGTGAAAGCTAAAGCAACACATTTTCAAGGAGATGACAACTTTCTTTATTTAATTAAATTCTTTTTTTGAGGGAGAGTGGTGGGCTTAGGCCTAACTTTCGCCATTTGCTTTACACAGTACATGCCATGTGAAATGAAGTGATAAGAAGTCGATAAGTTTAATTAGACTAGTTATTAAAAATAAAGAATGGTTTTTTTTATAAAGTCATTTAAATATTAGCTAATTGAGGAATACATTTGCAAAGATTATGAGTACAGAATTTGCTATTTTTGTTGACTAGATCTGAGGTGCAAAATGTCATACACTATTATAATTCGAATGTCTGCAACGGTGACCTATTTGTTTAAAGAAGAATGTCTTTAATCTCTCATTGGTCTCAAGTTTGAATCTAACAAGGAGCAACTTCATTCTATTCCTTTAGTTCTGTCCATGTCACACGTGCATGATTTGTCAGGTTGACGAGGTTTGTAGGCTATTGCATCAACCCGTGACTACCTAAATACGCACGTGAAGGGGAGCGGCTGCGGGTTCTCGCATCATGAAGAAATTATTACTATTCGAGTGCAAAATGGTATTTGTTAAAATTCGACGGTATAAAATTATAAAAATATACAATTCGTGGGTGCAAAGTATTTTTATCCATTCTTGTACAAATTTTAGTTATAATTTAACATCTAGTTATCTTTATAACTATTGTATATTATTTATCGTACTTGTGCTTGCATCACACAAATTTTAATAATATTTAACTTTTCGAAGGCTCGTGAAAGCTAAAACATAAATAAATTATTTTATACCATCAAAAAAGTCCATGGATTCATACCGTATTTAAAATATCAGTTCTATGCAACTGACTGCAACTATTACACGCTCTTTGTTTTTCTAGAAGCGTGGTAACTCTCTAAACCACGGTATTGTTTTCGATAAATCTTCACAAATCTTATAGATCATGCCTTGTCGAAATATTTATTTGGTAAAATAAATCTACACGAACAGTAAAATTCAACTTAATTTGTCTCCTAACGACATTTGGAAGGTTTTGTTGGTGATTATATATAAGTAAATAAAGACCTACCATCTCTAAGCCAAATAAGTTCAGGGTTCAAATTCCACCACTAGCATGAATTACAAGTGAAATGGCAAAATCAAACACGGCATTTTTCATATTATTTACAATTTATTTTTAGAGAAGGGGTTACGTACCATGTATTACTTGTGCATTGTGATTCCCTGCATCTTTAATTAAATTATTGAAAGCTATACGAGATAAGAACTCGATGTCGTACACTTTCATACAAATATCGTACTATATACGTAGAAAAGCATAATTTTATTACAAAGCATTTGGATATCTTATGATTATTAAGAAACCCATCCAAAGAGCTTCTTAACAAGAAAAACAAATCCACCAATCATGGTGGCAGAGGCTGCTTGTCTTGCCACGTGGCTGGCACGTTGTATTGTCTAAATCAGACATCGATGCTATGTTTTGTTGTGTGTTTTTCTTGTTTTGGGAGACACGTCACCGACCAATATATGGCCTAAAAACCGATCGAAAACAAAAATGGAGGCGTTATTTTGTAAGTTTATATCTAATATTTGCCTTTTCATGTGTAAATGGAAAATAAGATATCATGGATGAGGAATATATATTTATGTATGTGTGTGTGTATGCAGCGTTAGCTGTAAAAATATGTTGAACTCATGTAATATATGGTTTATAAGTTATATAAAATTTGAACTCTCTAATTTTTATTTTTATTTTTTGAAGTAAAAGTTAGATATATTATTGCCAACGTATAACACGTCACAAAGCTTGTCAAAACTACATCGCCTATCGCCGAACGAGCTAATTGGTGTGCAACTTCGTTGGCCACTCGCCCCACCCAACGAATAGAAAAACCTTCTCGTGACTCAAACAAATGTAGAAAATCCGCAATCAAATTAAACAAGCTGCATCCTCCCGAGTGCGGTAAAGAATGCTATGAATAATATTCAAACAGTCGTCCTCAAATATGACGCCCCGCCAATCCATTCCAACTGCGAGTTTGATAGCCCAAATAGCTGCTACGACCTCGACACATGACGGTGCAAGTGTTGCTGTTAATCATTTTTGAACCCGAGCAATGATATCGCCTGCATAATCTCGCACCACGACTCCAATACCAATCGCGCTATGTTAAGCAAATAGTGCCCCGTCAAAGTTTATCTTGTAACATCCTTCCCATGGAGGCTCCCAATCCTTCGTACCAACCTGCGTAGTATGACTCAGCTATATCCGCCGTGTCCCAAGCATGTTCCCCTACGAAGGTCATGTTTCTATAATGCCAAAGTGCCCAACAAATCGTAACAGCGACTCCCACTCTCTCTTTACCAATCTCATTTAGCAACCTTTGTATCCACTCCATATATCCTTCATTCGCCCCCAACATCGTATTTCTCGAAATTTGCTAGTGCCCACGCTTGACGCGCCACATGACATTCGAATAAGATGTATTGAGACGTCTCATCCCTCTCCCCGCACATGACGCAAAGCCTCGTATCACAAGTTTTTTGCCTAGCTAAATTCACCCGAGTTGGCAAAATATCGAAGCAAACTCGCCACCAAAATAGTTTAATCTTATTTGCGCACTCGAGCTGCCAAAGTTTCTTCCAATTCACTGTCTCACTCGAGCTCCCAACATCGGCTGCCCCACGTAGTGTTAAACCCTGCCACATTATTAAGTGATATGCGCTACGTATCGTGAAGCATCCATGCTTCTCGTAATGCCAGATATACCGATCGACATGCTCCAATCTCCCCAACGGTAATGATAAAATACTACGCGCGTCTACCTCCCAAAAAATCTCGCGGACTAGGCCTACATCCCGCCAACCCGTGTTGGCATCAATAAGTTCGTTCACGTGCACCAAAATCGACTGTTGAGGCCACAACGTAATAGGTCAAAAAGTTATGGGTCGGGGAAGCCATGCGTCGTCCCAAATAGACACCAGATTTCCGTTCCCAATGCTCCATTGCACCCCCGCTTCACGACCACTATCGTTTCCCAAATACACCGCCAAGAAAACAACAGGTTACTTCAAAGCCTTGACTCAAAAAAATCTGAATTTGGAAAGTACTTGGCCTTGTACAAGCGAATCACTAAACTATTCGGATTGTTAAAAATACGCCAAGCTTGCTTTGCCAACAACGCCATATTGAAAGCTTTAAGATTGCAAAAGCAAAGGCCACAATCTTCCTTCCTTTTGCATAGCTTATCCCATGCAAGCCAATGGATTTTATTCTTCGTTCCACTCCCGACCAATAGTTGCTAATGATGGACACAATTTCCTTAATTAAGGAATCCGGTAAGCGAAAGCAACTCATAACAAAAGTGGGAATGGACTGCATGACGACTTTGATCAAAACTTCTTTCCCCGCCCCTGACACATGCATACAATAACCATGTGCATCTAAGATACTTTGAATGACAAGATTACGCACATACAGAGAAGGAAACCAAGTTGGGGATAGAGTGGCGCATGAAGCGTGGAGACTTAGATCGAAAAGTATAAGGTTTGAAACCGATCCCACTACACAGGTTATGTCATTGGTTCGTGGCGATAACTTAGGCATTCCGTATATTCGAACTCCTAAGAATAAAGCTAAAGCACGTGATCGTGAAACTTAGAAGTGTTGATTTGGTGAACGTCGTGGGCAGTGGCGTATACATGATTCGTAATTAGGGGGGCTATTTTTTTTTTTTTTGTAAAGAACAATACACATGAAATAAATAGAAAACCACGAGAATAAAGGCTCAAAAGTTTTTTTTTTTTTTTTTTTTTGCGAGCTCTTAACATCAAAGGGGTTTTGTTTTGCTAATTTTAATTTTGAAAAGAGCTTTTCACTAATTTTTTAATATCAAAAGAGATTTTCTTGCTAATTTCTAAACATCGAAGAGGTTTTTTCGCGAATTTCTTAATATCAAATTGACATTTTTTGCTATTCTTTAACATCAAATAAGTGTTTTCGTTAACTTATTAACATCAAAAGAGGATTTATGCTAATTTTTTCATGCTCAAAGAGCTTTTTTGCTAACTCCTTAACATCATAAGATTTTTTTGGCTAATATTTTAACATCATATGGGGTTTTGCAAGAATAAGAGTATTTCTTTGCTAATATCTTGATAATAAAAGGAGATTTTAACGTATTAAAATAACACTTGAGGTTAATTTCTAATTAAACATATTATAGGTAATTTTTTAAATATTTTTTCAACTTTAAAAAATATATATATTATATATAAAATCCCAAATTTTTTTTGGTTGGGAGGGGGGGACCCATTAGGATGTTCCGCGCGCGCGCGGGGCTAGCATAGCCCTGTCCTAATAAAAAAAAGACCCCCCCAAACTAAGTCGTGGGTGACTGATCGCTACTTTGCTCTATGCTCTGGATTAGCATATATCTTTATGGGGATTTTCTTGTATATAATTTCTATTAGTCTATTACTTGTATTCTTGCTTTGTTGGCATACATGGTATTTGTCTGCACTCTTAATTTCTTTGAACGACATTATTTTGGTCTTATTTCGTCAAGGTACTGTGCCTGATGGAGAATCTGGAGAAATAGGACTTCCAGCTGGAGACAAATCTGGTGAAGCCGAAGGGGACAATGGAGGTCATTAAACAATTTTCATCAAATATTAACAATGTGCAATGTGAAAATAAAATGTGAGGTCGAATTACATCTTTATTTTGTCATGTTTAGATATAATAAGAATGGCTTTATACTGAATTGATAGTAAAAGTACTAAAATGTTATAAAAGTGTCGAAACTTACCGTTACACCTACTAGCCGGTGGAGTATTAATGGTGCACACACTAGGCAACCCAAGTGCGCGCGTCTGGTTCAAGTTCACCCCCAACGAGCCACCGCCGCTATTCACTATAACGCATAAGCACTCTGGTTGTGTTTGAACGACATTCGCTAGGGCAGTGCAGCACGTTGGTGGTGGCGTGTCGACACTACCCGTAACGTAGTTGAGGCATGAGGCCATGCTGATGAGCACGTTAGAGCACCCGGATTGAGCCATGGTCCCTGCCGAAAGATTGGCTAGTACAAGGAGCACCGCGCCAAGCTCAATCCATTTAGGCGCCATTATATATAGGACTATATATGAATTCAAACTAATTACTTGTGAGAAATCACTGTGATATAAGGGAAAGTAGGATTCTTGATGTTATTGAGATCAAACAAGGGGATGGTTTTATACTATGAGTTTGTATAGTTAAAATATTGATTTTGATTCTTTTTTCTTTTTCTTTTTCTTTTTGTGACAAAACTAGTATTTGGTAAACTAGAAAGTAGTCATGATGTAAGAGCCGCAATTACCAAAGCACGCATGCAATTAGGTGTTGTATTTAGGCATTGTACATTAGTTGACTGTCAAAATATAGAAAGAGAACACAGTAAAATAATACAATTTGAATACAAATAACTAAAATAATGCTAATCCAATATAATGAACGGACTAACTTGGTCCGAAACACCTACTGTCTATTACAAGTATTGAATTGCTTTAGATATCCTAATAGGACAAATTAACGTGCGTATCGAATTCAGGATGTTCGATGTGCGCCTCGAACGGGACAGGTTCGATGTTGAAATAGTCCAATGATCGTTGGTTCGATGCGGGTGTATCGAATCTCAATGGTTCGATATTGCTATGACTCGAATAGGACTGTTGCGATCTTGAAATGGAACAGTAAAATCAGTGTCGAATGATGTGTGTCAAATGATGTGAAGTATCGAATGGTAAAGCGTGTCGAATAGACCCGTTTGATGTGGTAATGGTTGGTGTTGAGTTCAATCTGTCACCGGGAAGGTCAAGGGGCGGGGTATTAATAGACCCCGTCCAGTGGACCCTCCAAATACGAAAAAATTCGCATCAAACTTGCTGTGGTTCGATGCGGGAACCACATCGAATAAGACCTGTTCGATGCTCTTGTATGAAACGGGCCTTACTACTGGACCGGCCCAAATTTGGACTTGAGCCTATTTTAAATTCTCCCCACCAGAGATATAATATGTAAAATTTGCTCTTTTCAAAACACACACACACACACACACACACACACACGTTGTTTCTAGTTTTTTTTTTCTTTTTTGTGTCAGCCTAATATAATCTGCGTGTTTATCACATAATCTATTAATGCATGCCGAATTATATTATACATAGTAGTTCCTATCAAACGTCCGGCTATAATGGTTAATTATGCAAATTATATTATAACATGCGCCTAACATAATTTAAACTTACGTTTTACCATTCTTATCAAATTACTGGGATACACTATTTACCACCGTAAATTATGCATTTTCCCACGTGACATAATCAAGTAAATTATCAAGAAATGGAAAAAGAAGAAGCATATATTTATTTTTCGGCTTAATTTTTTTTTTTTTTGGGGTAATAAGAAACATATCCGTATATGATATATATCATGGTGGTCCAACTCAGCCACCGCGTTTTCAGATAGACAAAGCGGTACTGCAGTATACTATCCTTTTCAATTCTCATTAGCTAATTCTCAAATTCTCGGGCGTCAGTACTCGGGTCGAATTCTTAATTCAGTTTTTTCCGAGAAAACTTGAAAGTGCGAAAAATGAAAAGGAGTATATAGTAGAGTGCTAAAAAGTCAAAATCAAATAACAAATGCATCTTAGAGAATTTGATTTATGTCACCTCAATATATCAAAATATTTTTATTTTTTTAGAGAATTAATCAAACTCGCAGTGTACATCATGATCGCAAAATAGTGTGTTATATAAAATGAGAATTATTAGAGAATTTAAATAATAAAATTAAGATATTCTTTCGTTAAATATATATTTTAACCTTAGTTTCTGCCAAACCATGAATTAATTAACATATCTCGTTTCAATCAAAATGTATATAAAGTTTAATTTGGTCATAACATTGCAGAAACTACTCATGAGTGATTACTTTAATTAGCTAGTTGATATCGTTGTTCAAAGTTTAAAATGTCATGTACGTAGGTTAATAAAAAAAATGTACGTAGGTTTAATTTTCATTGCGAATAATTAGTCTGAGTAGTATTCATGTAGATTTTTGGGAATGTCTCTCGATTAATATTATATAAACGTAGTGGACGACACCTAATATATATTCAAAAAACTTTCGAAAGAGTTATATAACTAACAAGTCGGTTGATGAACCTCTCGAAATTAAACTTGAAAGCATGATATGTTGTGAAATTGTGGATCGGTTGATACGTGTTCGTTGTTAACTTCTCAATGTTACTTTAACAACGTTCAGAATAACGGTGCAACAAAAAATAAAAAAATGCAGAATTTAAGAAGTGATTATATTGATATTAACTTTCGAGCCGTAGGCAAAATACCACAAGGGTTTATCAATATATGTTTCTCACAACTCTCAAGCTCCCCACTCTCGAATTGCTCGAACTCAACAAAGCAGTCAAGAATTGCTCTCTCAATTGTAAACCTAGAAGGCTAGAACTAATTGAACAACTCACAAACTTTGCAAAAACAAGACAACACTCAACAACTTGTGAATTAATCTCTCGAATTTATTAGCTCTTATCTCGTACTTGTCTTCATGTACTTCACACCTATATATAGGTTCTTGGTTTGGACTTCAATGTGTGTTGTACACGGTTGGTTAATTCCTCTAGTTTTCTTGTCGAACTCCTCTTCCTTGTTCTCGCCGTCCTTCTTGAATAATAATTCATTTGTTAGTAAACTAACTAAGGAAAGACTCCTTCTTCAAATAAGAACTCAACTTGGATGTTTTCTAGTTGCACTCGAATACCTCTTTCCTTATATGTTGAGCGGTTAACTTTAATTAAGGAAACTTCTCATTATGGAAACTTTGAGCAATCAACTTATGACAAGTTTGTTTCTTGAATAATAACCAAAGACAATCACAACTGTGGAACTAGATTAGTTAAGTGAACAAGGCAAAACAATAATTCAAATATTCAAAACAAGATAAAACAGATTCTGCAAGCCAATGTTACTCTAACATTGAACTTCTAACATTGGCAGAATACTTGCACTTCCAATCTCCCCCTTTTGGCCTTACTTCACAAAACCCTAGAACCTGTCTCCTTAGATCAAATATTCAGAACAACCTTAATCAACCTTGTGGTACATCTTAAAACAAGTAACTCCCCCTTAACATCAGGAGAGTCCAACACAATGTTATTCTGACATTGATTTTTCCAATGTTGTCATAACATCCGCCTGTCTCAATGTTAACTTAATATTGGCTCCAGTCGAATGTTCTAACATTGAATTTTCCAATGTTACCTTAACATCAGGTATCAGCTAGCACCTGCAGACAGAGTTAGTACTTGACAGAAGTTCAAGATTTTATAAGCCAAAGCACAAAGTACCAATAAGCAACATACTTAATTACATGCCATTACTGTAACAAGCAACATACTCCTTGATCAGAATAAAGAAAGATAAAAAAATAGAAACAGTTTAAGCAAAAACAGAAATAGTTTAGAAAAAGCTAAGAAACAGGAAATTAAAACTCAGAAATTTTAAAATTTGATCTACTCTCCCCCTTTTTGTGAGGAAGGCAGATCCTTTAGATTTTTTTATGAGGCTGTCAATCTCCTGAAACCTAACTTGCTTGTCAGCAATCTCCCTTTGTGTGTCCTTGTACTCCCTGTCCAACCAAATGAGGGTCTCCTCCACAAAGGCATCAGCAATTATTAAGCAGCTGTCCCCACTGGCTATAGGAACTGAAGAAGCAGCGAATCTTCTTCTTCTTCTTCTTCTTCTCTTCTTCTTCTTCTTCTTCTTCTTCTTCTTCTTCTTCTTCTTCTTCTTCTTCTTCTTCTTCTTCTTCTTCTTCTTCTTCTTCTTCTTCTCTTCTTCTTCTTCTTCTTCTTCTTCTTCTTCTTCTTCTTCTTCTTCTCTTCTCTCTTCTTCTTCTTCTCTCTTCTTCTTCTTCTTCTTCTTCTTCTTCTTCTTCTTCTTCTTCTTCTTCTTCTTCTTCTTCTTCTTCTTCTTCTTCTTCTTCTTCTTCTTCTTCTTCTTCTTCTTCTTCTTCTTCTTCTTCTTCTTCTTCTTCTTCTTCTTCTTCTTCTTCTTCTTCTTCTTCTTCTTCTTCTTCTTCTTCTTCTTCTTCTTCTTCTTCTTCTTCTTCTTCTTCTTCTTCTTCTTCTTCTTCTTCTTCTTCTTCTTCTTCTTCTTCTTCTTCTTAAATGACATGACAAACATTGATAATCGAATCGATACATTTGTTAAGTATCCACACCTTTTTTTTTTCTTTCGAGAAATCATTGATAATCGAATCGATAGGTCCATATTGTTTATCAAATTTAAATGACATGACAAACAATCGTCTAATAAATATCGAAATACAGTTTATATACAAAGTTTTGTTGTATAGGTTAATAAACAGATCGTATCGAAATGTCAAACTATTTACAACATAAATTATTCTTTCACATATAATATGTAGAAACAAAAGCAGGGTTCATAATGATTAAATTAGGTAATTATTTAAGTAAATAAATTAATTGAGTCATATATTGTATTACACACATTGTTTTTTTTTTTTGTTGAATGTCAAATTAGGAAGTATTGATAATTAAAGTTTTGATTTTAGAGTTAAATTATTAATATCACGTTGTGTTCTTTGTAATATATTTATTAATTTTATCATAGTTTTTTCTCAATTTGATATTAGCTGTCTTAAGGCGTTATAATGACGAATCTTTCAATCTTTAATGTTGGTGTTTTCATAATGAAAAAAACGTTTAAGATTAGTTCAACAAACTTACCGAATCGGTCAACAGGTCTCGAGTACACCGTCGAGACCGGCATTGACAGCCTAGCTAAGGCTGCCAATGTTGCCGGACCTAACGGTGCTTCCGTCAAGGCAGCACCCGAGGTGAGGAAGGCAGAAGGAGCGATGGAGGTTACGACCGTGGATACGCTGGTGACAGCCGTGGAGGAGGTCGTGGGTACGCCGGAGAAGGCAGTGCATACGGAGGCAGCGACGGTGGAGGCATGTATGCTTCAAGTGTGGTGAGGAGGGATACTTCTCCAGGGACTGTCCTTAGGGAGGAGGCAGCCACGGTGGAGGTAGGTATAGAGGCAGCGGTGGCGGTGGAAGCTACAACGTTGGACGTGGTGATGGCGGCGGCAGAGGCGACTACTACAATTGTGGGGAGGACGTGCATTTTTCTCGTGACGGCCCCCACCTCCTGTAACTCATAGATGTTTTTACATTTGTGAAATTTTTGATGATCGTTGACACTTAAAATTTAAGAAGATTTGGATTTAGGTACAAAAATACAATTGCAACTAACTAGTTTTTTCAATGTAATTATTTATTATTTATAATTTATAAATGCTAACTGTCACAGTTAATGCACGATACATTTATTAAGTATCCACAACTTTGTTTTCTTTCTAGAAATCATTGATACTCGTATTGATTGGTTCATATTGTTTATCAAATTATTTAAATGACCTGACAAACAATCGACTATTAAATATCGAAATACAGTTTATATACGATATTTGGTTGTATAGGTTAATAAGCAGATCGTATCGAAATGTCAAACTATTTGATTTAACAATAGATCGTATTATATATATATATATGTGTGTGTGTGTGACAGTTACAAGTGAATGGTCTAGTAATACAACGAGTCTATCTCAAATCAGGCCTACACTATGTATCTCGCGTAGACTTAGTCCGGAACACCTCGAACTAACGCCTCGATGCTTGGATGGCAGTGGGATATCGGTGACTAGATCAGATGTATGTCGGTGATTGTTTTTGACATGATATCGAGGATGCCCCCCGATGTGATATCGGTGGTGTGGTGGTGTGACGTATTGAAAGTGCACGAGGCAATGTCGATATCGAATGCGATATCGAGAGTGAGATCGGGGATGTATTTCGATGTGATGCATGGTAGCTGAGGGATAATAATTGCTTACTTTGGGATCCAGGTACCGCGTATTTATAGACCTCGGGATCCGGGGACCACAGTTACGTATCGGTGATTATTACCAATATGACATCGAAAGTGGCCCCCGATATGGTCCGATATGGGCCTGGTTTGGGACAGACCCAATATGCGGGAAATGCCCATATCATGTAGTCCCCCAATTTGGGGATTCTTTTCTTAGAGATAAGAATTTGCAAATTTCATTTTAAATTTCGGGGTTACCTGTACCATTCGTCCCGCCAGTTCAAATGACGGAGATCAAATATGCGGGGAATGCGCTTTGTGATGAACTTTTATGGGCCCCCTAATGCAGTGGGCGCATAGTTTGAGGTCCTTGTTTGAATTATGTGTTCTTTGGAGTTGAACTTCTTATAAATATGGGAGTTGCACTTCGAGGCTTTTTGCATAATAGGATAGGATATCGGGGTTCATCGTCGATATCACGTCGAAACGCATATTCGATATGATGTCGAAAGTATATTTCGATGTAGTTAAGGCCTCCGTCTATAAGTAGGGCTTGTAAGAGACTTTGAAGGTCATATTTTTCTGTGTTTTCTCTGTCGTTTAGTGTAATCACATCGGTATGTATATCGATAATCATATTCGATATATTCCCCGACGTGTATTTCGACCTCGGCGTTGTACTTGATTTATTTATTGTTATTTCCTCATGCTGATACTCTGATTATTCTGCATGTGCATTATCTTTTTCTGAGATACTCCGATAGAATGGGGTTTAGACAATTGATGCATAAACTTCAAGCCGATCGTGATGCTCAGAAGGCTGCTGAAACGGCAGCAGTCGCGGTGGCGCCTGAAATAGGGTCTGCGTCTAGGTTTGACCTGAATAATGCAGCCGCTGAGTTTCTGGCAGAGACATCGGGGGTTGAGCAACCTTCCCCTAGCACTGTAGTGCCTGAACGTACTAATGAAGAATGTTTTAACAATGTTCCTGCAACGTTTGGGTCCCTTAGCCAGAATATCCTTGATGTGTTGGGAGGGCTGGATGGCGCGACCACACTCTTTGAGATGTTGACCTCGAAACAGGAGGGTGTGGTTCCTTCGACTGACAGGGATGTGTCGATAGAGAGACCAGTTGTGAGGTCTCCTTCTGGTGAATATGTTGCTCCCTGGTCTGAGTCGTTGGCCAACATTCCTTTGACCGAGAAAGTTGGATGTTCGAAATCAAATACCCGTGTCAACTTGGGTGACTCTGTTGATGCGCCTTTTACTATGGTGTCGGGTTCTTCCAGCCCTAGCCCTATTAGTGGCAAGGGAAAAACGACCATTTTAGGTATGACCGACAAGGGTAAAGGGCCACTGCAGAAGCCCTCGATGTTTGGGAGCTTTGCCCCTATTTTTCCTGGGATTCCGGTTACGAAGGCTGCCGTTGACTTGGCTAAGGTATCAGGTAATAAAAGGTCTCGTGAGGGGACTGTCCATAGTGTCCCCTTGTCTTCAAGTTTGGGCCCCCGGAAGGCGGGTGCGGCCAAACCCTCAAAGCGAGTAGAATTCCCTGAAGCAGATGTTGTACGGGGAATGATGTGGGCTTTTCCTCCTTCTGCGAATGTGCGGGTGCTCACAGAATTTGAGCGGGCCCAGAATATACGCCGCATCACTCACTTGTTTCAGAGTGTACGTATCTAAACACGACTTCGATTGATTTTATTTGACTGTTTGGCATAATGTTACGTATTGTCTTGTGCAGACTGCGAAGCTAGCGGTCTCGTGTTTGAAGACAATTCGCGAGTCCAAGGGTGACCCTGACGCTGTTGTTGCCGATCTCGAGGCTGATATCTTGAGGATGGGGGAGTTCAACCCCATGGTGTTAGAGAAATTGGAGTCCGAAAAGGAGGATGCGCTGAAGACATGTCGTAAGCTCCGAGAGGAGTATGATTTGTTGAAGAGCAACTTCTAAACATTAGTGACCGAGATTGACCAAGGAAAGATACGTGAACTTGCGGCCAATAGGGAGCTAGAGAAACTGAAAGCTGAGGTGGTGGCGGTGAAGGCTGCTAACGAACGTCTCTCGTTGGAGCTCTCCACTGCCAAATTAGCTCCTTTGGACTTGGTATATATCATGTTTATGATATCTGCTTCTGCTTTTTCCTGTTGTATTTAATAGAGTTCACTTTGTAGGAGCGTCGTACTGATCTCCTCCGGGTTGGAGCGGAGAAGTTTATGGAAAGCACGAGCTTCCGAGACTTAGTTTTGAAGGTTCAGGAAGCGGCATTCCATGCCTGCGTGGGGCATGTATTGAAAAATGATGGTTTCAGGGACTCCCTCGAGTTGAGTGGGTTGAACCCAAGGCACGATCATAACGACCTGCCGATTGGTGGATTAGACGAGGTGGAGGGGGGTCTGTCCGGCCCTGACGTGTTTTCTGCGGTCGTTGAGAAAAAGACTGAAGGGTCCCTGTGGGAGTAGCTGTCTGCTGCCCTTATCGTAACTTGAATTTATCCCTTTCTGGATTATTTTCGATTCTTGGTTCTGTAACTGAATATTTATTTCTATGTTGTCTTCATAATATGTGACTCTTCGTGGCCTTGTTGTCTGATAACTTGTTGATTCTTTTATTGTCATGATGATAGAGTATGCAGTATTCCGATATCTGGGTCGCATTCATTTCGTTCTCGTATTTGATGAGATTTGTTTAATCTGTTTGTTGTCAACAAGGAATGATTAGAATTTCCTCGGGGTTGGTAGAAACATGGGTAATCTGCCACTGCTTATGTGTTTAAGATCGACACCGTTATCACATGAGATATTCTTCTTGTGGTTAGGGGCCCATCCCGTTATCACAGGGAACCCGCTACCGTTGCGATGTTTATGGTCGGCCCCGTTATCACATGAGATACTTTTCTTGTAGGTAGGGGCGCATCCCGTTATCACAGGGAACCCGCTACCGTTGAAATGTTTACGATCGACCCCGTTATCACAGGGGATATTTTTCTTGTGGGTAGGGGCGCATCCCTTTATCACAGGGAACCCGCTACCGTTGAAATATTTACGATCGACCCCGTTATCACAGGGGATATTTTTCTTGTGGGTAGGGGCGCATCCCGTTATCACAGGAAACCCGCTACCGTTGAAATATTTATGATCGACCCCGTTATCACATGGGATATTCTTCTTGTGGGTAGGGCAGCATCCCGTTATCACAGGGAACCCGCTACCGTTGAAATGTTTATGATCGACCCCGTTATCACATGGGATATTTTTCTTGTGGGTAGGGGCGCATCCCATTATCACAGGGAACCCGCTACCGTTGAAATGTTTAGAATCGACCCCGTTATCACATGGGATATTTTTCTTGTGGGTAGGGGCGCATCCCGTTATCATAGGGAACCCGCTACCGTAGAAATGTTTAGAATCGACCCCGTTATCACATAGGATATTCTTCTCATTGTAGGTGACCCGTTACCACTCAAGGGTATGAGCCTTTCCTTTGTCTTTTTGACTATGTCTCGTGGTAACTCTGTCGTCGTGAAATCTATGGGTCATTAGGCCCTGTAAAACATCACAGACAAGAAAGATTTTCGATGTAAAAGTTAATATGAAAACACGAAGTGATGTGCATGTGTTATCTGCGGGATGTTCTCTCAATCTGGGAATATCAGTTTTATACAAGAAAAGGTGTTTCCATTG
Source organism: Linaria vulgaris (assembly GCA_948329865.1). Classification (NCBI taxonomy): domain Eukaryota; kingdom Viridiplantae; phylum Streptophyta; class Magnoliopsida; order Lamiales; family Plantaginaceae; genus Linaria; species Linaria vulgaris. The sequence continues at coordinate 132,100,660 of OX415249.1, forward strand.
TGTTCTATCGTGCCTGTTGTACCTGTTTGTACATGTTGTACCTGTTTAAATGGATAATATTGAATAATCTGGGGGCAATGCCCCCTGAATCCCTCTTTTAATATTCCCTATGTCCTTTTCGGATATAGTAATGTGTGATCCTTTGAGCCATGTACCTATAAGAGGGCGATGTGTTAAACATATATCTAGGGAAATACCCCCCAATTCTTCGTGCCATTCTCTGCACTTCCGTAATGTCCGCTTAGGACATATCCCTGCATGAAATATGAGATTCCACAAAGCAATAAATAAAAAGGTAATGACGGATAACGGTCGAAGGTAAACCTAACCCACCTACGTATCCCGTTGAATGGGGAATCAGACCGGTGTAGTTCCCCCTGTTTTAAGTTACATGCCGACCCACGAAGGGGCAAAATAAGAGATAACGGTCGAGGGCTAGGTAAACCTAACCCGCCTACGTATCCCGTTGAATGGGGAATCAGACCGGGGTAGTTCCCCCTATTTTAAGTTTACAGGCTAACCCGCGATGGGGCAATGTTTCAATTGTTCGAGCATAATTTAAAAACTACTGAAATTTAAAATACTGTTCTCTTTGCTCCTCAGGGTGATCACTCCGTGCGCGTAATGTATTCTTAGTGTGGGACTTGTATTTCCTGTCTTCTTCTGATTCTTGGGTGCTTGAGCGAGTCCACATAGCACATCCATCCTTGTATCTGGTCACCTAGAATCTCGCCAACTCCCTGAGGCGTCGGGAATTTAATCTTCTGGTAATAAGTAGAGACCACTGCCCTGATCTGGTTGAGCGCCGGTCGACCAATGATGGCGTGGTAGGGAAACGGGATGTCGACAATTGTGTATTTTATCGGCATCAGCCGGGTGCGTGGGCTTCTGCCAAACATGGTGGGCAATTTAACTTGTCCAAGCGGCACTACCTCTGCTCCGCCGAATCCGGTCAATGGGGTGGATATCGGCTTCAGCCGGTCCAGGGTTATCCTCATCTGCTCGTAGGCTTTTGAGAATATCAGGTTTGCGGAGCTTCCGCTATCCACCATCACTTTATGCACCTGATATTCATCCACATTAATAGTAATAATCAATGGGCAATCTAGTCTACCTGCGGTTAAGGCCAACGGATTAAGTTGCTCCAAGTCTCTCCTGGTGAAAGATATCTCCTGCTCCAAGTACGCTTCCGGCACGATTGCATTGGTGTACCCAATGTAGGCTCCACCCTGGAGTCTCCCTGTTATGGTTTCTCGGTTGTGAGCCGTGTCAGCTCCCAAGCCTCCTCCGTTGATCACGTTTATAACGCCTCTGCTTGGGGCATTCACTATGGACCTACCACGCTCATCGGGTGCCTCAATCATCTTCTGATTTCCTCTCCAGGGTGAGTAATCTCTTCTAGGGGATAAGGAATGTTCTGCCCCTCTAGCATCTTCCTTGGCGCTCTTGACAAACTCGACCAATTTCCCTTCTTTAATCAGTCTTTCGATTTCATTCCTCAGGTGCGTACAGTCCTCCGTCCTATGTCCAGGTTGACGGTGGTACGCGCAGTATTTGCCCAATGACTTCATTCCGGGAGTCTCATTCAATGGTCTGGGTTCTGTCAACCATCTGTTTCTTTTTGCCACGGCCATCACCTCCAGAATGCCTCTATTTAACGGGGTGTACGTCCTTGGAGGCCTTTCCTTGTTGCGATCTCTGTCTATGTTCCTGCTGGAAAACGAACCCTGACGCATGGCCATCATCTCGTCCTCGTAAACCATTTGGTTTGCGAGCATGTTGATCTGTGCTATGGTTAGCTCAGTCAATTTGACTAGCTCCCCGACGAACCTGCGATGGGTCGTACCCTTGAACAACATCATCATGACCTGCCCGCCATGCGGTTCATCCACCTTCAACAATTCATCATTGAACTTCTTCATATAGTCCCAAAGGTTCTCCCTTTCCCTCTGCTGCACAGCGCCGAGGTGTAGCATGTTGGTCTTCATTCTCTTTTGGCTAGAGAATTAGTTCTCAAATTTTTCCCTTAGTTGCTCGTAGTCTGTTATGGATCTGGCCTCCAACCTAGCGAACCAATCCAGTGCAGTGCCCGTTAAAGTGATGGATACGATCTATGCCTTTATGTGTCTCGAGTAGTTGTGCAGGTTCAAAATGCTATCGACCTGATGGAGATGATCTGTAGGATCACTTCTTCCGTGGTATGGCTTGATCACTGGGATCTTGTCCCCTCTTTGCAATACCTCAGCCTCTATCTCATCTGAGTCACCTTCCTTGTCAACTTCGCCCTCTTGTGGTCTAGCTGTTCCATCCTCCTTGATATTACCCGCAGTATTTCTGCATCCTCATTCTTTGAATATGCAATCTCGGCACGGTCGCGACCGCGTTCCATTCTCCGGATTACTTCCGCCCTCTCGCGGTCAAGCCGTTCCCTCTTTCTCGCTATCTCTCGATCCAGGGTCTTAGGGTTCCGTCTCTCTGACCTATCGTAAGCAGCGGGCGATATCTCTCTGAAGGAGTCCCCCGTATCCTCCTGTCCTCATATCCTTGCCTTGCCTGTCTCTCACCAGCTCCGGATTCATGGGGCCTCGCCCGAATGTCCTTTGCCCTTTGTTCCGCTAGTCGTGGAAGCAAAGTCTCCAATGTAGTGTCCAACGCTGCTTTCACCGAGGCGTTGATCTGCGCTTGCATCTCCGGGGTTATGGCGGCAGGGGGAAGGGCACTTCGTCCCGCGGCCAATGTCTCCTCCGAGCCGGGAAAGTCCGCATTTGGCACCTCGGCCATTGGAACGTCTGCCGCGGGGTTCTCAGTGGTCGGGCCCTCAGCCGCGGGTTCCGCCATATTTGGTGCGGTGAAGGTTGGACTTGCGTTCGTGGCTTGCAGCGGCCTTCCGAGCCCGCGCCTTCGTCGCGGCTCGTTCTGTGCTGGAGGAAGTTCCATCTCGGCTTGGGTCGCTGTCTGTTCTTGGTCAGTCGGGTGCTGAGGGAGTTGCGTGTCCTCCATCCTGGCGCTCCTAGTCACAACTTTGTTAAATTCAAATCGGGTCCTCCTTCCTTGCATCTTGGCGTCCTTGTCCGTGAAATGGTGTTCCCACTGACGGCGCCAACTATGTATCTCGCGTAGACTTAGTCCGGAACACCTCAGATCGTATTATATATATATATATATATATATATATGTGTGTGTGTGTGACAGTTACAAGTGAATGGTCTAGTAATACAACGAGTCTATCTCAAATCAGGCCTACACTATGTATCTCGCGTAGACTTAGTCCGGAACACTTCGAACTAACGCCTCGATGCTTGGATGGCAGTGGGATATCGGTGACTAGATCAGATGTATGTCGGTGATTGTCTTCGACATGATATCGAGGATACCCCCCGACGTGATATCGGTGGTGTGGTAGTGTGACGTATTGAAAGTGCACGAGGCAATCTCGATATCGAATGCGATATCGAGAGTGAGATCGGGGATGTATTTCGATGTGATGCGTGGTAGTTGAGGGATAATAATTGCTTACTTTGGGATCCCGGTACCGCGTATTTATAGACCACGGGATCCGGGGACCACAGTTACATATCGGTGATTATTACCGATATGACATCGAAAGTGGCCCCCGATCTGGTCCGATATGGGCCTGGTTTGGGACAGGCCCAATATGCGGGAAATGCCCATATCACTATTTATAACATAAATTATTCTTTCACCAATAATATGTAGAAACAAAAGTAGGGTTTATAATGATTAAATTAAGTAAATAAATTAATTGAGTCATATATTGTATTACACACTTTTGTTTTTGTTGAATGTCAAATTAGGAAGTAGTGATGATTAACGTTTGGATTTTAGAGTTAAATTAATAATATCACGTTGTGTTCTTTGTAATCTATCTATTAATTTTGTCATAGCTTTTTCTCAATTTGATATTAGCTGTTTTAGAGCGTTATAATGATGAATCTTTCAATCTTTAATATTGTTTTTTTCATAATGAAAAAATGTTAATGATTAGTTTAACAAATTTACCGAATCTGTCAAAAGGTCTCGAGTACATCGATGAGAGCGTTATAATGACGAATCGTTAAATCTTTAATGTTGTTGTTTTGATAATGTAAAAACGTTGGAGATTAGTTTAACAAATTTATCGAATCGGTCAAAAGTTCTCGAGTACACCGTCGAGACCGGCACTTACACCCTAGACAAGGCTACCAATGTCACCGGACCTAACAGTGTTTTTGTCAAGGCAGCACCCGAGGTGAGGAAGGCCGAAGGAGCGATGGAGGTTACGACGGTGGATACACTGGTGACAGCTGCAGAGGAGGTTGTGGATACACCGGAGGAGGCAGTGCTTACGGAAGCAGCGGTGGTGGAGGCATGGATGCTTTGAGTGTGGTGAGGACTACTACAAGTGTGGTGAGGACTACTACTTACGAAAGCAGCGGTGGTGGAGGCGGCCACGGTTGCGACAAGTACAGAGGTAGCGGTGGCAGTACTGGAAGCTACGGCGGTGGACGTGGTGGTGGCGGCGGCGGATGCGACTACTACAACTGTGGGGAGGACGTGCATTTTTCTCGTGACTGCCCCCACCTCCTGCAACTGATAGATGTTTTAACATTTGTGAAATTTTCGATGATCGTGGACGCTTAAAATTTAAGAAGATTTGAATTTAGGTACAACAATACAATTGCAACTAACTAATTTTTTTTCAACGCAATTATTTATTATTTATAATTTATAAATTCTAACTTTCACAGTTAATGCACGATACATTTGTTAAGTATCCACACCTTTTTTCTTTCTAGAAATCATTGATAATCGTATTGATGGGTCCATATTGTTTATCAAATCATTTAAATGACCTGACAAACATTCTTTATTAAATATCGAAATACAATTTATATATGATATTTGGTTGTATAATATCGTATCCAAATGTCAAACTATTTATAACAAAAAATATTCTTTCACCTATAATATGTAGAAAGAAAAGCAGGGTTCATAATGCTTAAATTAAGTAATTATTGAAGAAAATAAATTAATTAAGTCATATATTGTGTTATACACTTTGTTTTTTGGTTGAATGTCAAATTATAAAGTATTGATGATTAAAGTTCGGATTTTAGAGTTAAATTAATAATATCACGTTGTGTTTTTTTGTAATATATTTATTAATTTTGTCCTAGATTTTTTTCAATTTGATATTAGATGTCTTAAGGCGTTATAATGCCGAATCTTTTAATCTTTAATGTTGTTGTTTTCATAATGAAAAAAAGTTTATGATTAGTTTAACAAATTTATCGAATCGGTCAAAAGTTCTCGAGTACACCGCCGAGACTGGCACTGACTGCCTAGCCAATGCTGCGAATGAGGTGAGGAAGGCGTAAGGAGCGATGGAGGTTACGACAGTGAATACACTGGTGACAGCCCTGGAGGGAAGCTGTGGTGGTGGAGGCATGGATGCTTCAAGTGTGGTGAGGATGGATACTTCTCCAAGGACTGTCCTTGGGAGGAGGCGACAGCGATGGAGGCATGTATAGAGGCAGCGGTGGCGGTGGAAGCTACGGTGGTGGACGTGGTGTTGGCAGCGGCGGAGGCGGCTACTACAACTAAGGGGAGACGTGCATTTTGCTCGTGACAGCCCCCACCATTGGCAACTGATAGATGTTATTACATTTGTGAAATTTTCGTTGATCGTTGACACTTAAAATTTAACAAGATTTGGATTTGGGTGCAACAATACAATTGCAACTAACTAAATTTTGTCAACATAATTATTTATTATTTATAATTTATAAATGTTAACTGTCACAATTAATGCACGATATATTTGTTAAGTATCCACACCTTTTTTTTCTTTATAGAAATCATTGATAATCACCTATAGTATGTAGAAATAAAAGTAGGGTTCGTAATGATTAAATTAAGTAATTACTTAAGTAAATAAATTAATTGAGTCATATCTTGTATTACACACTTTATTTTTTTTGTTGAATGTCAAATTAGGAAGTATTGATGATTAAAGTTTGAATTTTAGAGTTAAATTAATTAAATCACGTTGTGTTCTTTGTAATATAATTATTAATTTTGTCATAGCTTTTTCTTAATTTGATATTAGCTGTCTTAAGGCGTTATAATGACGAATCTTTCAATCTTTAATGTTGTTGTTTTCATAATGAATAAACGTTTAAGATTAGTGTAACAAATTTCCCGAATCGGTCAAAAGGTCTCGAGTACATCGTCGAGACCGGCATTGACAGCCTAGCCAACGCTGCCAACGTTACCAAACCAAACGGCGCTTCTGTCTTGGCAGCACCCGAGGTGAGGAAGGCGGAAGGAGCGATGGAGGTTACGACCTTGGATACACTGGTGACAGCCGTGGAGGAGGTCATGGATACACCAGAGGAGGCAATGCTTACGAAGGAAGCGCCAATGGAGGCATGGATGCTTCAAGTGTGGTGAAGAGGGATACTTCTCCAGGGACCGTCCTCAAGGAGGAGGGGGCGTCGGTGGAGGCAGGTACAAAGGCAGCGGTGGTGATGGAAGCTACGGCGGTGGACGTGGTGATGGCGGCGACGGAGGTGACTACTATAACTGTGGGGAGGACAAGCATTTTGCTCGTGACTGACCCCATCACCTGCAACTGATAGATGTTTTTACATATGTGAAATTTTCGATGATCGTTGACACATAAAATTTTAGAAGATTTGGATTTAGGTAAAACAATACAATTGCAACTAATTAAATGTTTTCAACGTAATTATTTATTATTTACAATTTATAAATGCTAATTGTCACAGTTAATGCACGATACATTTGTTAAGTATCCACGCCTTTTTTCTTTCTGAAAATCATTGATAATAGTATCGATTGGTCCATATTATTTATCAAATCATTTAAATGGCCTCACAAACATTCTTTTATTAAATATCCAAATACAGTTTATATATGATATTTGGTTGTATAGGTTAATAAACAGATCGTATCCAAATGTTAAACTATTTATAACATAAATAAATCTTTCACCTATAATATGTAAAAACAAAAGCAAGGTTCATAATGATTAAATTAAGTAATTATTTAAGTAAATAAATTAATTAAGTCATATTTTGTAATATACACTTTGTTTTTTTTGTTGAATGTCCAATTAGAAAGTATTGATGATTAAAGTTTAGATTTTAGAGTTAAATTAATAATATCACGTTGTGTTCTTTGTAATATATTTATTAATTTTGACATAGCTTTTTCTAAATTTGATATTAGTCGTCTTAAGGCGTTATAATGACGAATCGTTAAATCTTTAATGTTGTTGTTTTGATAATGAAAAAATGTTGGAGATTAGTTTAACAAATTTATCGAATCGGTCAAAAGTTCTCGAGTACACCGTCGAGACAGGCACTTACAGCCTAGCCAAGGCTACCAATGTCACCGGACCTAACGGTGCTTCTGTCAAGGCAGCACCCGAGGTGAGAAAGGCCGGAGGAGCGATGGAGGTTACGACAATGGATACACTGGTGACAGCTGCGGAGGAGGTTGTGGATACACCGGAGGAGGCAGTGCTTATGGAAGCAGCGGTGGTGGAGGCATGGATGCTTCGAGTGTGGTGAGGACTACTACAAGTGTGGTGAGGACTACTACTTTTGGAAGCTGTGGTGGTGGAGGCGGCCACGGTTGCGACAGGTGCAGAGGTAGCGGTGGCAGTATTGGAAGCTACGGCGGTGGACGTGGTGGTGGCGGCGGCGGATGCGACTACTACAACTGTGGGGAGGACGTGCATTTTTGTCGTGACTGCCCCCACCTCCTGCAACTGATAGATGTTTTAACATTTGTGAAATTTTCGATGATCGTGGACGCTTAAAATTTAAGAAGATTTGAATTTAGGTACAACAATACAATTGCAACTAACTAATTTTTTTTCAACGTAATTATTTATTATTTATAATTTATAAATTCTAACTGTCAAAGTTAATGCACGATACATTTGTTAAGTATCCACACCTTTTTTCTTTCTAGAAATCGTTGATAATCGTATTGATGGGTCCATATTGTTTATCAAATCATTTAAATGACCTGACAAACATTCTTTATTAATATATCGAAATACAGTTTATATATGATATTTGGTTGTATAATATCGTATCCAAATGTCAAACTATTTATAACATAAATTATTCTTTTACCTATAATATGTAGAAAAAAAAGCAGGGTTCATAATGATTAAATTAAGTAATTATTGAAGTAAATAAATTAATTAAGTCATATATTGTATTATACACTTTGTTTTTTTTGTTGAATGTCAAATTATAAAGTATTGATGATTAAAGTTCGGATTTTAGAGTTAAATTAATAATATCATGTTGTGTTTTTTGTAATATATTTATTAATTTTGTCCTAGCTTTTTCTCAATTTGATATTAGCTGTCTTAAGGCGTTATAATGACGAATCTTTTAATCTTTAATGTTGTTGTTTTCATAATGAAAAAAAGTTTATGATTAGTTTAACAAATTTATCGAATCGGTCAAAAGTTCTCGAGTACACCGTCGAGACTGGCACTGACAACCTAGCCAATGCTGCGAATGAGGTGAGGAAGGCGTAAGGAGCGATGGAGGTTACGACAGTGGATACACTGGTGACAGCCCTGGAGGGAAGCTGTGGTGGTGGAGGCATGGATGCTTCAAGTGTGGTGAGGATGGATACTTCTCCAAGGACTATCCTTAGGAGGAGGCGACAGCGATGGAGGCATGTATAGAGGCAGCGGTGGCGGTGGAAGCTACGGTGGTGGACGTGGTGTTGGCAGCGGCAGAGGCGGCTACTACAACTAAGGGGAGACGTGCATTTTGCTCGTGACAGCCCCCACCATTGGCAACTGATAGATGTTATTACATTTGTGAAATTTTCGTTGATCGTTGACACTTAAAATTTAAGAAGATTTGGATTTAGGTGCAACAATACAATTGCAACTAACTAAATTTTGTCAACATAATTATTTATTATTTATAATTTATAAATGTTAACTGTCACAATTAATGCACGATATATTTGTTAAGTATCCACACCTTTTTTTTCTTTATAGAAATCATTGATAATCACCTATAGTATGTAGAAATAAAAGTAGGGTTCGTAATGATTAAATTAAGTAATTACTTAAGTAAATAAATTAATTGAGTCATATATTGTATTACACACTTTATTTTTTTTTGTTGAATGTCAAATTAGGTAGTATTGATGATTAATGTTTGGATTTTAGAGTTAAATTAATTAAATCACGTTGTGTTCTTTGTAATATAATTATTATTTTTGTCATAGCTTTTTCATAACATGACCAACTTGCGGACATTCTTACCAAGGCACTTCTTCGGTCGCGATTCTTACTTCTTCGTTCCAAAATTGCCTTAGTCCGATGGAACGCCAATTTTGAGGGGGTGTATTAGGGAAGAAGATCCTATCGAATATCCTTCCTTGTTATCTTGTATAGAATTCTTACATATCTTAAAATATTGTGCATATCTTTAGATTAGAAGACTAGTATATATATCATTGTACTCTTGTATTATTATTAAAAAGCAATAAAATACCATTCATATTTATTATTCACAAATGGTTGGTCATATCTGAGAAGGCATGATATACGATTCGAGGTGATGTGTAAAAGACCAACACAAAACGACACTTTATATATACCATCATTGAGGTAATCGTTTACTTATAAATAAGTAAAATAACTATATAAATTTAGTTAATTTTGCTAAAGTATTACTATATTTTGATAATATAGTTTAATGTTGTTGTTTTCATAATGAATAAACGTTTAAGATTAGTTTAACAAATTTCCCGAATCGGTCAAAACGTCTCGAGTACATCGTCGAGACCGACATTGACAGCCTAGCCAAGGCTGCCAACGTCATCGAACCAAACGACGCTTCTGTCTTGGCAGCACCCGAGGTGAGGAAGGCGGAAGGAGCGATGGAGGTTACGACCTTGGATACACTGGTGACAGCCGTGGAGGAGGTCATGGATACACCAGAGGAGGCAGTGCTTACGAAGGAAGCGTCAGTGGAGGCATGGATGCTTCAAGTGTGGTGAAGAGAGATACTTCTCCAGGGACCGTCCTCAAGGAGGAGGGGGCGTCGGTGGAGGCAGGTACAGAGGTAGCGGTGGTGATGGAAGCTACGGCGGTGGATGTGGTGGTGGTAGCGACGGAGGTGACTACAATAACTGTGGGGAGGACGTGCATTTTGCTCGTGACTGGCCCCACCACCTGCAACTGATAGATGTTTTTACATTTGTGAAATTTTCGATGATCGTGGACACTTAAAATTTTAGAAGATTTGGATTTAGGTATAACAATACAATTGCAACTAATGAAATGTTTTCAACGTAATTATTTATTATTTACAATTTATAAATGCTAATTGTCACAGTTAATGCACGATACATATGTTAAGTATCCACACTTTTTTTTTCTAGAAATCCTTGATAATCGTATCGATTGGTCCATATTGTTTATCAAATCATTTAAATGATGTGACAAACAATTGTTTATTAAATATCGAAATACAGTTTATGTACGATATTTTGTTGTATAGGTTACGAAATAGGTCGTATCAAAATGTCATACTATTTATAACATAAATTAATCTTTCACCTGTAATATCTAGAAACAAAAGTAGGGTTCATAATGATTAAATTAAGTATTTATTTAAGTAAATAAATTAATTGTGTCATATATTGTATTACACACTTTTTTTTTGTTGAATATCAAATTAGGAAGTATTGATGATTAAAGTTTGGATTTTAGAGTTAAATTAAGAACATCACGTTGTGTTCTTTGTAATATATTTATTAATTTTGTCATAGCTTTTTCTCAATTTTATATTAGTTGTCTTAAGGCGTTATAATGACGAATCTTTCAATCTTTAATGTTGTTGTTTTCAAAATGAAAGAACATTTAAGATTAGTTTAACAAATTTACCGAATGGGTCAAAAGGTCTCGAGTACACCATCGAGACCGACATTGACAACCTAGCGAAGGCTGTCAACGTCACCGGACCTAACGATGCTTTCGTCAATGCAGCACCCGAGGTGTGGAAGGCGAAAGGAGCGATGGAGGTTGCGACCGTGGATATGCAGGTGACTGCCGTGGAGGAGGTCGTGTAAACACCGGAGGAGGTAGTGCTTACGGAGGCCGCGGTGGTGGAGGCATGGATGCTTCAATTGTGGTGAGGATGGATACTACTCCTGGGACTATCCTCTGGGAGGCGGCGGCGACGGCGATGGTGGAGGCAGGTATAGAGGCAGCGGTGGCTGTGGAAGCTAGGGCGGTGGACGTGGTGGTGGCAGCGGCGAAGGCGACTACTACAACTTTGGAGAGGACGTGCATTTTTGCTCGTGACTTACTCCACCTCCTGCAACTGATAGATGTTTTTACATTTGTGAAATTTTCGATGGTCGTTGACAATTAAAATTTAAGAAGATTTAGATTTAGGTACAACATGACAATTATAACTAACAAATTTTTTTCAACGTAATTATTTATTATTTATAATTTATAAATGCTAACTGTCACAGTTAATGTACAATACATTTGTTAAGTATCCATACCTTTTTTTCTTTCTAGAAATCATTGACAATCGTATCGATTGATCCATATTGTTTATCAAATCATTTAAATGACCTGAGAAACAATCGTCTATTAAATATCGAAATACAGTTTATATACCATATTTAGTTGTATAGGTTAATAAAGAGATCGTAACGAAATGTCAAACTATTTATAACATAAATTATTCTTTCACCTATAATATGTAGAAACAAAAGCAGGGTTCATATATTGTATTTCACACTTTGTTGTTTTTGTTGAATGTCAAATTAGGAAGTATTGATGATTAAAGTTTGGATTTTAGTGTTAAATTAATAATATCACGTTGTGTTCTTTGTAATATATTTATTAATTTTGTCATAGCTTTTTCTCAATTTGATATTAGCTGTCTTAGGGCATTATAATGACGAATCTTTCAATCTTTAATGTTGTTGTTTTCATAATGAAAAAATGTTTAAGATATGTTGTTTTCATAATGAAAAAATGTTTAAGATTAGTTTAACAAGTTTACCGAATCGGTCAAAAGTTCTCGAGTTCGGCATTGACAGCCTAGCCAAGGCTGCCAATGTCACCGGACCTAACGGTGTTTCCATCAAGGCAGCATCCGAGGTGAGGATGGCGGAAGGAGCGATGGATACACCGGAAAAGGCAGTGCTTACGGAGGCAACTGTGGTGGAGCCATGGATGCTTCTAGTGTGGTGAAGAGGGATACTTCTCTAGAGATTGTCTTTAGGGAGGAGTCGGCGCTGGTGGAGGTAGGTATAGAGGCAGCGGTGGCAGTGGAAGCTACAACGGTGGACGTGGCGGTGGCGGCAGCTGAGGCGACTACTAAAACTGTGGGGAGGACGTGCATTTTGCTCGTGACTGCCCCCACCTCCTGCAACTAATAGACGTTTTTACATTTGTGAAATTTTCAATGATCGTTGACACTTAAAATTTAAGAAGATTTGGATTTAGGTACAAACATAAAATTGAAACTAACTAATTTTTTTCAACGTATTTATTTATTATTTATTATTTATAAATGCTAACTATCACAGTTAATGCACGATACATTTGTTAAGTATCCACACTTTTTTTCTTTCTGAAAATCGTTGATAATAGTATCGATTGGTCCATATTGTTTATCAAATTACTTAAATGACCTGACAAACATTCTTTTATTAAATATCCAAATACAGTTTATATATGATATTTGGTTGTATAGGTTAATAAACAGATCGTATCCAAATGTTAAACTATTTATAACTTAAATAATTCTTTCACCTATGATATGTAAAAACAAAAGCAAGGTTCATAATTATTAAATTAAGTAATTATTTTAGTAAATAAATTAATTAAGTCATATTTTGTATTGCACACTTTGTTTTTTTTGTTGAATGTCAAATTAGGAAGTATTGATGATTAAAGTTTCGATTTTATAGTTAAATTAATAATATCACATTGTGTTCTTTGTAATATATTTATAATTTTGTCATAGCTTTTTCTCAATTTGATATTAGCCGTCTTAAGGCGTTATAATGACGGATCTTTCAATCTTTAATGTTGTTGTTTTGATAGAGAAAAAACGTTGAAGATTAGTTTAACAAATTTATCAAATCTGTCAAAAGTTCTCGAGTACATCGTCGAGACCGACACTGACAGCGTAGCTAAGGCTACCAATGTCACTGGGCCTAACGGTGCTTCTGTCAAGGCAGCACCCGAGGTGAGGAAGGCCGAATGAGCGATGGAGGTTACGACAGTGGATACACCGGTGACAGCCGCGGAGGAGGTCGTGGATACACCGGAGGAGGTAGTGCTTACGAAAGCAGCGGTGGTGGAGGCATGGATGCTTCAAGTGTGGTGAGGAGGGATACTTCTCCAAGGACTTTCCTAAGGGAGGAGGCGGCCACGATTGCGGCAGGTATAGAGGCAGCGGTGGTAGTGGAAGCTACGACGGTGGACGTGGCGGTGGCGGCGACGGATGCGACTACAACAATTGCGGGGAGGACGTGCATTTTGCTTGTGACTGCCCCCACCTCCTGCAACTGATAGATGTTTTTACATTTGTGAAATTTTCGATGATCGTTGACGCTTAAAATTTAAGAAGATTTGGATTTAGGTACAACAACACAATTGCAACTAACTAGTTCTTTTCAACGTAATTATTTGTTATCTATAATTTATAAATGCTAACTATCACAGTTAATGCACGATACATTTGTTAAGTATCCACACCTTTTTTCTTTCTAGAAATCGTTGATAATCGTATTGATGGGTCCATATTGTTTATCAAATCATTTAAATGACCTGACAAACATTCTTTATTAAATATCGAAATATAGTTTATATATGATATTTGGTTGTATAATATCGTATCCAAATGTCAAACTATTTATAACATAAATTATTCTTTCACCTATAATATGTAGAAAAAAATGCAGGGTTCATAATGATTAAATTAAGTAATTATTGAAGTAAATAAATTAATTAAGTCATATATTGTATTATACACTTTGGTTTTTTGTTGAATGTCAAATTATAAAGTATTGATGATTAAAGTTCGGATTTTAGAGTTAAATTAATAATACCACGTTGTGTTTTTTGTATTATATTTATTAATTTTATCCTAGCTTTTTCTCAATTTGTTATTAGCTGTCTTAAGGCGTTATAATGACAAATCTTTTAATCTTTAATGTTGTTGTTTTCATAATGAAAAAAAGTTTATGATTAGTTTAAAAAATTTATCGAATCGGTCAAAAGTTCTCGAGTACACCGTCGAGACTGGCACTGACAGCCTAGCCAATGCTGCGAATGAGGTGAGGAAGGCGTAAGGAGCGATGGAGGTTACGACAGTGGATACACTGGTGACAGCCCTGAGGGAAGCTGCGGTGGTGGAGGCATGGATGCTTCAAGTGTGGTGAGGATGGATACTTCTCCAAGGACTGTCCTTAGGAGGAGGCGACATCGATGGAGGCATGTATAGAGGCAGCGGTGGCGGTGGAAGCTACGGTGGTGGACGTGGTGTTGGCAGCGGCGGAGGCGCCTACTACAACTAAGGGGAGACGTGCATTTTGCTCGTGACAGCCCCCACCATTGGCAACTGATAGATGTTATTACATTTGTGAAATTTTCGTTGATCGTTGACACTTAAAATTTAAGAAGATTTGGATTTAGGTGCAACAATACAATTGCAACTAACTAAATTTTGTCAACATAATTATTTATTATTTATAATTTATAAATGTTAACTGTCACAATTAATGCACGATATATTTGTTAAGTATCCACACCTTTTTTTCTTTATAGAAATCATTGATAATCACCTATAGTATGTCGAAATAAAAGTAGGGTTCATAATGATTAAATTAAGTAATTATTTAAGTAAATAAATTAATTGAGTCATATATTGTGGATATGGGCATTTCCTGCATATAGGGCTAGGCCCAAACCAGGCCCATTTTGGAGCACATCGGGGATCACTTTCGATGTCATATCGGTAATCATCACCGATATGTTACTGTGGTCCCCGGATCCCGAGGTCTATAAATACGCAGTGCCCGGATCCCAAAACAAGTAATTTATTATCCCTCAGCTACCGCTCGCCACATCGAAATACATCACCGATGTCACTTTCGACATCTAATTCGATATAGTGACTTCATCATACGCCTGCGACACGTCACAACTCACCATCACCGATCTCACATCGGGGCTCATCCTCGACGTCACATCGAAGGCAATCACCGATGTCCTTTCGATCTATCTACCGATATTCCACTCCCATCCAAGCATCAAGGCGTTGGTTCGAGGTGTTCCGGACCAAGTCTACACGAGACACGTAGTGTAGGCCTGATTTGAGATAGACTCGTTGTATTGCTAGACCATACACTTGTAACCGACACTCGTATATATATAAAACGATCTATTGCCAAATCAGTGGCGCCGTCTGTGGGAACACCAGTTCCCGGACAAGGACGCCGAGATGCAAGGAAGGAGGACCCGATCCGAAGTTAGCGAAATTGTGACTAGGAGCGCCAGGATGGAGGGCACACAAACCCCACAACACCCGACTGACCGAGAACAGACAGTGGCTCGAGCCGAGAGGGAGCCCCCTCCACCACAAGAGCAACGAAGGCGCGTGCCCGGGAGGCCACCGCGGGCCGCGAATGCAGGTCCGACCCCAGTCGCACCAAGTGCGGCAGAACCCGAGATTGAGGGCCCGCCCATCGAGGACCACACAGCTGACGTTCCAATGACCGAAGCGCCAAATGCGAATTTTCTCAGCCTAGAGGATACGATGCCCGCGGGACAGAGTGCCGTTCCCCCCACCGCCATAACCCCGGAGATGCTAGCGCAGATCAACGCCTCTGTAAAGGCGGCACTTGACACTACACTGGAGGCTCTGCTTCCACGACTCGCGGAACAGAGGACGAAGGGCGTTCAGGCGAGGCCCCATGGATCCAGAGCGGGCGAGAGAAGGGCAAGGCAAGAATATGATGGACAGGGGGATACAGAGGACTCATTTAGAGAGATATCGCCCGCTGATTATGACAAGGTGGAGAGACGGGACTCAAGGACCCTAGATCGAGAAATAGCAAGGAAGATGGAACGGCTGGACCGTGAGAGGGCAGAGGTAGTTCGGAGAATGCAACGCTGTCGCGACCACGACAAGGTTGCGTATTCGAAGAATGAGGACGTAGAGATACTACGGGTGATCTCAAGAAGGATGGAACAGCTAGACCGCGAGAGGGCGGAATTGTCGAGAAAACTGACCCAGAGCAAGGGGAAGAGCCGCAGTAAGACCCCTTTTTGGGATGAGATAGAGGCTGAAGTATTGCACAGAGGGGACAAGATCCTAGTGATAAAGCCGTACGACGGAAGAGGTGATCCGATGGATCATCTCCATCAGGTCGATAGCATTCTGAACTTGCACAACTACTCGAGGAACATAAAGGCAAAGATCCTGTCCACCACCTTGACGGGCGCTGCACTGGACTGGTTCGCTCGGCTGGAGGCCAGATCCATAACGGATTACGAGCAGTTGAGGGAGAAATTTGAGAATCAATTCTCTAGCCAAAAGAGGATGAAGACCAACCTGCTACACCTCGGCGCTGTACAACAAAAGGAAAGGGAGAACCTCCGAGACTATATGAGGAGGTTCAACGATGAATTGCTAAAGGTGGATGAGCCACGTGGCGGTCAGGTCATGATGATGTTGTTTAAGGGTACGACCCTGCGCCCATCGCAGGTTCGCCAGAGAGCTAATCAAGTTGACGGAGCCCACCATAGCACAAATCAACATGCTTGCCAACCAAATGATCTACGAGGACGAAATGATGGCAACTCGTAAGGGTCTGTTTTCTAGCAAGAACGCAGACAGAGAATGCGATAGGGAAAGGCCCCCACGGACGTACACTCCGTTAAACAGAGGTATTCTGGAGGTGATGGCCGTGGCGAAGAGAAACAGATGGTTGACGGAACCCAGGCCGTTGAATGAGACTCCCGAGATGAAGTCATTCGGCAAATACTGCGCGTACCACCGTCAACCTGGACATAGGACGGAAGACTGTACACACCTAAGGAACGAAATCGAAAGATTGATTAAAGAAGGGAAATTGGTCGAGTTTGTCAGGGGCGCCAGGGAGGGTGTTAGAGGAGTAGAGTATTCCTCACCCCTTAAAAGAGACTACTCACCCGAGAGAGGAAAACAGAAAATGATTGTGGTGCCCGAGGAACGAGGTAGGGCCATTGTGAATGCCCCGAGCAGAGGCGTTATAAATGTAATCAACGGAGGAGGTATGGGAGCCGACACGGCTCACGGACGAACCATAACAAGGAGACTCCACGGTGGAGCCTATATTGGGTACACCAACACAATCGTGCCAGAAGCATACTTGGACCAGGAGATCTCTTTCACCAGGAAAGATTTGGAACATCTTAGTCCGTTGGCCTTGATCGCAGGAAAGCTAGATTGCCCGTTGGTTATCACGATTAAGGTGGGTGAATATCATATGCATAAAGTGTTGGTGGATAGCGAAAGCTCCACAAACCTGATATTCTCAAAAGCCTACGAGCAGCTGGGGATACCCCAGGACCGGTTGAAACCGACATCTACCCCCTTGACCGGGTTCGGGGGAGCAGAGGTAGTGCCGCTTGGACAAGTTGTATTGCCCACCACGTTTGGTAGGAACCCATGCACCCGGGTCACGCCGATTAAATACACAATCGTCGATATTCCGTTCCCATACCACGCTATCATGGGCCGACCGGCGCTCAACCAGATCAGAGCAATGGTCTCTACTTACTACCAGAAAATTAAATTCCCGACGCCTCAAGGAGTTGGCGAGATTCGAGCTGACCAGATACACTCCCTGAAGCACCCAAGAATCAGAAGAAGACAGGAAATACAAGTCCCACACCAAGAATACCTGCCCCGCACGGAGTGATCGCCATGAGGAGCAAACAAAATAATATTTTAAATTTTCGCACTTTTTAAATTATGTTTGAACATTTGAAACATTGCCCCATCGTGGGTTGGTCTGTAAACTTAAAACAGGGGGAACTACGCCGGTCTGATTCCCCACTCAATGGGATATGTAGGCGGGTTAGGCCTACCTAGCCCTCGACCATTATCTCTTATTTAACCCCTTCGTGGGTCGGCATGTAACTTAAAACAGGGGGAACTACGTCGGTCTGATTCCCCACTCAACGGGATACGTAGCCGGGTTAGGTCTACCTAGCCCTCGACCATTATCTCTTATTTAACCACTTCGTGGGTCGGCATGTAACTTAAAACAGGGGGAACTACGCCGGTCTGATTCCCCACTCAACGGGATGCGTAGGCGGGCTAGGTTTACCTGGCCTTCGACCGTTATCCTTTGTTACCTTTTTATTTGATTGATTGGCGCAATCTCATATTTCATGCAGGGATATGTTCTAAGTGGACATAATAGAAGTGCAGAAAATGGCACAAAGAATTGGGGAAGGTTCCCCTAAATGTATGTTTGGCATACCCCCCCTCTTACAGGTACATGGCCAAAAGGGTCGCCCATTACTATATCCGAAAAGGACATAGAGTATATTTAAAGAGTGATTCAGGGGGCACTACCCCAGACTATGCAATATTTTCTATTTAAACAGGTACAACATGTACAAACAGGTGCGACAAGCGCGATAGAGCACAACGAGAACACCGTCTTTCGTATGAACTGATATTTCCACCTGGTGGGAACATTCCTCAAATAACATAGGCACATTAATTTGTGCTTCCATATTAGCGTTTACATCGAAATTTTTTCTTGTCTATGCTGTTTTACAGGGCTCAACGACCTACATGTTCAATGACGACAGAGTCGCCAAGAAACATAGTCAGAAACACAACGATAAGGTCCGCCAACGCCATAAAAATATCCCTTGTGATAACGGGGTCGATCAAAAACAACTCAACGGTAGAGGGACCCCTGTGATAACGGGACGCATCCCTACCCACAAAAAATATCCCCTGTGATAACGGGGTCGATAAAAAACAACTCAACGGTAGAGGGACCCCTGTGATAACGGGACGCATCCCTACCCACAAAAAATATCCCCTGTGATAACAGGGTCGATCAAAAATAACTCAACGGTAGAGGGACCCCTGCGATAACAGGACGCATCCCTACCCACAAAAAATATCCCATGTGATAACGGGGTCGATCAAAAACAACTCAACGGTAGAGGGACCCCTGTGATAACGGGACGCATCCCTACCCACAAAAAAATATCCTATGTGATAACGGGGTCGATTAAAGAAAAAATTCCCTGTGATAACGGGGTCGAGATTACGTTAGGTGAAGAGCCTATTGGGTGAAAATCCCATAAATCAAGCTAGGTGAAGAGCCTATTGGGTGAAAATCCCATAAATCAAGCTAGGTGAAGAGCCTATTGGGTGGAAATCCCATAAATCAAGCTAGGTGAAGAGCCTATTGGGTGGAAATTCCATAAATTACGTTAGGTGAAGAGCCTATTGGGTGGAAATCCCATAAATCAAGCTAGGTGAAGAGCCTATTGGGTGGAAATCCCATAAATTACGTTAGGTGAAGAGCCTATTGGGTGAAAATCCCATAAATCAAGCTAGGTGAAGAGCCTATTGGGTGGAAATCCAATAAATTACGTTAGGTGAAGAGCCTATTGGGTGGAAATCCCATAAATCAAGCTAGGTGAAGATCATATTGGGTGGAAATCCCATAAATTACATTAGGTGAAGAGCCTATTGGGTGAAAATCCCATAAATCAAGCTAGGTGAAGAGCCTATTGGATGGAAATTCCATAAATTACGTAAGGTGGAGAGCTCGTTGGGTGACGATTCCACAAAGCAAACTAGTTGAAGAGGCAGGTTCTATGGGCCCCTAACAACAAGAAGAATGTCCCCGGTCATAATGCGGTCAATCCTAAACACATGAGCAGTAACAACTTACTCATACTTCTACCAACACCAAGGAAATTCTAATCAGTCCTTGATTGACAACAGATAGATTAAACAGATCTCATTAAATACGAGAACGAAATGACTGCACTTCAAACATCGGAATACCGCATATTCTATCATCGTGACAATAAAAGAAATCGACAAGTTATCAGACAAAAAGGACACGAAGAGTCACATACTATGAAGACAACAGAGAAATAAATATTCAGTTACAGAACCACGAATTCGAGATAGTCCGGAAAGGGAAATTCAAATTAAAATAAAAGTGGGAAAAAGCTACTCCCACGAGGACCCTTCAGTCTTTTTCTCAACGACCTCGAAAAATATGTCAGGGTCAGCTGGACTCTCTTCCATCTCATCTAGGCCACCAATCGGCAGATCATTATGATCATGCTTTGGGTTCAGCCCACTCAACTCAAGGGAGTTCTTGAAACTGTCGTTTCTCAACACTTGCCCCACGCAAGCATGAAAGGCTGCATCTCGAACCTTCAAAATTAAGTTTCAGAAGCTCTAGCTTTCCATAAACTTCTCCACCCCAACCCGGAGAAGATCAGGACGACATTCCTACATATTAAACTCTATTAAATACAAGAGGACAAAAAATAGAAACAGATATTGTACACAAGATACATACTAAGTCCAACGGAGCTAAATGGGCATTGGAGAGCTCCAATGAGAGACGTTCATTAGCAGCCTTCAACGCCGCAACCTCAGCCTTCAATGTTTCCAGCTCTTTATTGGCCGCAGATTCACGTGCCTTTCTTTGATCAAGCTCAGTCACTAGTGTTTTGAAGTTGCCTTTCAACAAATCATACTCCCCCCGGAGTGTACGACATGTCTTCAGTGCATCCTCTTTTTCAGCCTCTAACTTCTCCAACACCATGGGGTTGAACTCACCCATCTTCAAGATATCAGCCTCGAGCTCGGCAGCAACAGCGTCAGGGTCACCCTTGGACTCGCGAATGGTCTTCAGACATGAGACTGCCAGCCTGGCCGTCTGCACAATACAATACATAATATTATGCTAAACATTCAAATGAAAACAATCAAGGACGTGCTTAGGCACGTACACTTTGGAACAGGTGAGTGCTGCGACGTATGCTTTGGGCCTGCTCAAATTCTGAAAGCACCCGCACATTCGCAGGCGGAGGAAAAGCCCGCATCATGCCTCGCACATCGTCTTCTTCAGGAAATTCTACTCGCTTGGAGGAGTTGACTGCACCCACCTTCTTGGGGCCCGAACTCGAAGACGAGTGGACATTGTGGACAGTCCCGTCATGAGACCTTTTATTACCCGATACCCTAACCGGGTCAATGGCAGGCTTCCTAATCGGAATTCCACGAAAGATATGGGCAAAGCCCCCCAATATCGAGGGCTCATGCAGTGGCCCTTTACTCTTGTCAATCGTACCTGAAACATGCGCTTTTTCCTTGCCACTAATAGGGTTGGGGCTTGAAGAGCTCGACCCCACGATAAAGGGCGCATCCATTAAATCACCTAAGTTGACACGGGTATTCGATCCCGAACCACCAATGTTCTCGGTCAAAGGAATGTTGGCCTCCGACTCAGAACGTGGGGCTACGTACTCACCAGGAGGAGACCTAGCATCTGGTCTCTCAGTCAACACAGCCCCTTCAGGCGGATGAACCACACCCTCCTGTTTCGAGGTCAGCACCTCTAAGAGATTGGCTGCACCGTCCAGGCCTCCCACCACATCAAGGATGTCCTGGCTAAAGGACCCAACCGTTGCAGGAACACTTTCAAAGCATTCTTCATTAAAACGTTCACGCACTACAATGCTAGGGGAGGTTGTTCAACTCCCGATACCTCCGCCAGAACCCTCAGTGGCTGCATTATTCAGATCAAAGTTAGACGCAGACCCTGTTTCAGGCGTCACCGCAACTGCTGCCGTCTCAGCCAATGCAGCTTTCTGAGCATCACGATCGGCTTGAAGCATCAATTGTCTAAATCCCATTTTTAACGAAGTATCTCCGAAAAAAGGTAATATACCTACAGAATAATGGGAATATCAGTAGAAGAAAACAATAATAACTAAACTACAACAGAGAGATCGAAATACACGTCGGGGGATATATCGAATATAATTACCGATATACTTACCGATGTAGTTACGCTAAACGACAGAGAAAACACAGACAACTATGAACTTCAGAGTCTCTTACAAGCCCTACTTATATACGGAGGCCTTAACTACATCGAAATATACTTTCGATCTCATATCGAATATGCATTTTGACATCATATCGAAGCTAAAACCAGACATCATACCCTACTACGCGAAGAGCCGCGAGAATATAATAACTGCCCCGGCAACCCCATCATAATTTTCAAGGAACCCAAATACCAAGGGAACTAGAATTCAAACGAGGACATCAAACTCGGCATTCATCACAAGTGCACTCCCCACAAGTTTGATCTCCATCATTTGAACTGGCGGGACGAAGGGTACATTTAACCCAGCAATTTTAAATTAAAATTTGCGAATCCTTATCTCTAAGATAAGAATCCCCAAATTGGGGGACTACATGATATGGGCATTTCCCGCATATAGGGCCAGGCCCAAACCAGGCCCATTTTGGAGCACATTGGGGATCACTTTCGATGTCATATCGGTAATCATCACCGATATGTTACTGTGGTCCCCGGATCCCGAGGTCTATAAATACGCGGTGCCCGGATCCCAAAACAAGTAATTTATTATCCCTTAGCTACCGCTCGCCACATCGAAATACATCACCGATGTCACTTTCGACATCTAATTTGATATAGTGACTACAACATACGCCTGCGACACGTCATAACTCACCATCACCGATCTAACATCGGGGCTCATCCTCGACGTCACATCGAAGGCAATCACCGACGTCCTTTCGATCTATCTACCGATATTCCACTCCAATCCAAGCATCAAGGCGTTGGTTCGAGGTGTTCCGGACCAAGTCTACACGAGACACGAAGTGTAGGCCTGATTTAAGATAGACTCGTTGTATTGCTAGACCATACACTTGTAACCGACACTCGTATATATATATATATATATATATATATATATATATATATATATATATATATAACGATCTATTGCCAAACCAATTGTATTACACACTTTATTTTTTTTGTTGAATGTCAAATTAGGTAGTATTGATGATTAAAGTTTGGATTTTAGAGTTAAATTAATTAAATCACGTTGTGTTCTTTGTAATATAATTATTATTTTTGTCATAGCTTTTTGATAATTTGATATTAGCTGTCTTAAGGCGTTATAATGACGAATCTTTCAATATTTAATGTTGTTGTTTTCATAATGAATAAACGTTTAAGATTAGTTTAACAAATTTCCCGAATCGGTCAAAATATCTCGAGTACATCGTCGAGACCGGCATTGACAGCCTAGCCAAGGCTGCCAACATCACCGAACCAAACGGCGCTTCTGTCTTGGCAGCACCCGAGGTGAAGAAGGCGGAAGGAGCGATGGAGGTTACAACATTGGATACATTGGTGACAGCCGTGGAGGAGGTCATGGATACACCAGATGAGGCAGTGCTTACGAAGGAAGCGTCAGTGGAGGCATGGATGCTTCAAGTGTGGTGAAGAGGGATACTTCTACAGGGACTGTCCTCAAGGAGGAGGGGGCGTCGGTGGAGGCAGGTACAGAGGCAGCGAAGGTGATGGAAGCTACGTCGGTGGACGTGGTGGTGGCAGCGACGGAGGTGACTACTATAACTGTGTGGAGGACGTGCATTTTGCTCGTGACTTACCCCACCACCTGCAACTGATAGATGTTATTATATTTGTGAAATTTTCGATGATCGTGGACACTTAAAATTTTAGAAGATTTGGATTTAGGTATAACAATACAATTGCAACTAATGAAATGTTTTCAACGTAATTATTTATTATTTACAATTTATAACTGCTAATTGTCACAGTTAATGCACGATACATTTGTTAAGTCTCCACACCTTTTTTTTCTAGAAATCCTTGATAATTGTATCGATTGGTCCATATTTTTTATCAAATCATTTAAATGACGTGACAAACAATTGTTTATTAAATATCGAAATACAGTTTATGTACGATATTTTGTTGTATAGGTTACGAAACAGGTCGTATCGAAATGTCATACTATTTATAACATAAATTAATCTTTCACCTGTAATATCTAGAAACAAAAGTAGGGTTCATAATGATTAAATTAAGTATTTATTTAAGTAAATAAATTAATTGTGTCATATATTGTATTACACACTTATTTTTTTGTTGAATATCAAATTAGAAAGTATTGATGATTAAAGTTTGGATTTTAGAGTTAAATTAATAATATCACGTTGTGTTCTTTGTAATATATTTATTAATTTTGTCATAGCTTTTTCTCAATTTGATATTAGTTGTCTTAAGGCGTTATAATGACGAATCTTTCAATCTTTAATGTTGTTGTTTTCAGAATGAAAGAACATTTAAGATTAGTTTAACAAATTTACCGAATGGGTCAAAAGGTCTCGAGTACACCATCGAGACCGGCATTGACAGGCTAGCCAAGGCTGTCAACGTCACCGGACCTAACGGTGCTTTCGTCAAAGCAGCACCCGAGGTGTGGAAGGCGGAGGGAGCGATGGAGATTGCGACCGTGGATATGCAGGTGACTGCCATGGAGGAGGTCGTGTAAACACCGGAGGAGGTAGTGCTTACGGAGGCCGCACCGGTGGAGGCATGGATGCTTCAATTGTGGTGAGGATGGATACTACTACTGGGACTATCCTCTGGGAGGCGGCGGCGACGGTGGAGGCAGGTATAGAGGCAGCGGTGGCTCTGGAAGCTAGGGCGGTGGACGTGGTGGCGGCAGCGGCGGAGGAGACTACTACAACTTTGGGGAGGACGTGCATTTTGCTCGTGACTTACCCCACATCCTGCAACTGATAGATGTTTTTACATTTGTGAAATTTTCGATGATCGTTGACAATTAAAATTTAAGAAGATTTAGATTTAGGTACAACAGTACAATTATAACTAACAAAATTTTTCTAACACAATTATTTATTATTTATAATTTATAAATGCTAACTGTCACAGTTAATGCACAATACATTTGTTAAGTATCCATACCTTTTTTTCTTTCTAGAAATCATTGACAATCGTATCGATTGGTCCATATTGTTTATCAAATCATTTAAATGACCTGAGAAACAATCGTCTATTAAATATCGAAATTCAGTTTATATACCATATTTAGTTGTATAGGTTAATAAAGAGATCGTAACAAAATGTCAAACTATTTATAACATAAATTATTCTTTCACCTATAATATGTAGAAACAAAAGCAGGGTTCATATATTGTATTTCACACTTTGTTGTTTTTGTTGAATGTCAAATTAGGAAGTATTGATGATTAAATTTTGGATTTTAGTGTTAAATTAATAATATCACGTTGTGTTCTTTGTAATATATTTATTAATTTTGTCATAGCTTTTTCTCAATTTGATATTAGCTGTCATAGGGCGTTATAATGACGAATCTTTCAATCTTTAATGTTGTTGTTTTCATAATGAAAAAAATGTTTAAGATATGTTGTTGTTTTCATAATGAAAAAATGTTTAAGATTAGTTTAACAAGTTTACCGAATCGGTCAAAAGTTCTCGAGTACACCGTCGAGACCGGCATTGACAGCCTAGCCAAGGCTGCCAATGTCACCGGACCTAACGGTGTTTCCATCAAGGCTGCATCCGAGGTGAGGATGGCGGAAGGAGCGATGGGTACACCGGAAAAGGCAGTGCTTACGGAGGCAACTGTGGTGGAGCCATGGATGCTTCTAGTGTGGTGAAGAGGGATACTTCTCTAGAGATTGTCTTTAGGGAGGAGGCGGCGCTGGTGGAGGTAGCTATAGAGGCAGCGGTGGCAGTGGAAGCTACAATGGTGGACGTGGCGGTGGCGGCAGCTGAGGAGATTACTAAAACTGTGGGGAGGACGTGCATTTTGCTCGTGACTGCCCCCACCTCCTGCAACTGATAGACGTTTTTACATTTGTGAAATTTTCAATAATCGTTGACACTTAAAATTTAAGAAGATTTGGATTTAGGTACAACAATAAAATTGCAACTAACAAATTTTTTTTCAATGTATTTATTTATTATTTATTATTTATAAATGCTAACTATCACAGTTAATGCAAGATACATTTGTTAAGTATCGACACCTTTTTTTCTTTCTGAAAATCGTTGATAATAGTATCGATTGGTCCATATTGTTTATCAAATCCTTTAAATGACCTGGCAAACATTCTTTTATTAAATATCCAAATACAGTTTATATATGATATTTGGTTGTATAGGTTAATAAACAGATCGTATCCAAATGTTAAACTATTTATAACATAAATAATTCTTTCACCTATGATATGTAAAAACAAAAGCAAGGTTCATAACGATTAAATTAAGTAATTATTTTAGTAAATAAATTAATTAAGTCATATTTTGTATTACACACTTTGTTTTTTTTGTTGAATGTCAAATTAGGAAGTATTGATAATTAAAGTTTCGATTTTAGAGTTAAATTAATAATATCACATTGTTTTCTTTGTAATATATTTATTAATTTTGTCATAGCTTTTTCTCAATTTCATATTAGCAGTCTTAAGGCGTTATAATGACGGATCTTTCAATCTTTAATGTTGTTGTTTTGATAGAGAAAAAACGTTGAAGATTAGTTTAACAAATTTATCAAATCTGTCAAAAGTTCTCGAGTACATCGTCGAGACCGACACTGACAGCCTAGCTATGGCTACCAATGTCACTGGGCCTAACGGTGCTTCTGTCAAGGCAGCACCCGAGGTGAGGAAGGCCGAAGGAGCGATGGAGGTTACGACAGTGGATACACCGGTGATAGTCACGGAGGAGGTCGTGGATACACTGGAGGAGGTTCTGCTTACGAAAGCAGCGGTGGTGGAGGCATGGATGCTTCAAGTGTGGTGAGGAGGGATACTTCTCCAAGGACTTTCCTAAGGGAGGAGGCGGCCACGGTTGCGGCAGGTATAGAGGCAGCGGTGGCAGTGGAAGCTACGGCGGTGGACGTGGCGGTGGCGGCGACGGATGCGACTACAACAACTGTGGGGAGGACGTGCATATTGCTCGTGACTGCCCCCACCTCCTGCAACTGGTAGATGTTTTTACATTTGTGAAATTTTCGATGATCGTTGACGCTTAAAATTTAAGAAGATTTAGATTTAGGTACAACAATACAATTGCAACTAACTAGTTCTTTTCAACGTAATTATTTGTTATCTATAATTTATAAATGCTAACTATCACAGTTAATGCACGATACATTTGTTAAGTATCCACACCTTTTTTCTTTCAAGAAATCGTTGATAATCTTATTGATTGGTCCATATTGTTTATCAAATCATTTAAATGACCTGACAAACATTCTTTTATTAAATATCAAAATATAGTTTATATATGATATTTGGTTGTATAATATCGTATCCAAATGTCAAACTATTTATAACATAAATTATTCTTTCACCTATAGTATGTAGAAATAAAAGGAGGGTTCATAATAATTAAATTAAATAATTATTGAAGTAAATAAATTAATTTAGTCATATAGTGTAATATACACATTTTTTTTTTGTTGAATGTCAAATTATGAAGTATTGATGATTAAAGTTCAGATATTAGAGTTAAATTAATAATATCATGTTGTGTTTTTTGTAATATATTTATTAATTTTGTCATAATTTTTTCTCAATTTGATATTAGCTATCTTAAGGCGTTATAATGACGAATCTTTTAATCTTTAGTGTAGTTGTTTTCATAATGAAAAAAAGTTTAAGATTAGTTTAACAAATTTATCGAATCGGTCAAAAGTTCTCGAGTATACCGTCGAGACTGGCACTGATAGCCTAGCCAAGGGTGCCAATGAGGAGAGGAAGGCGTAAGGAGCGATGGAGGTTACGACAGTGGATACACTGGTGACAGCCCTGGAGGAGATCGTGGATACACCATATGAGGTAGTGCTTACAGAAGCTGCGGTGGTGGAGGCATGGATGCTTCAAGTGTGGTGAGGATGTATACTTCTCCAAGGACAGTCCTTAGGATGATGCGACAACAATGCAGACATGTATAGAGGCAGCGGTGGCGGTGGAAGCTACGGTGGTGGACGTGGTGTTGGCGGTGATGGAGGCGGCTACTACAACTATGGGGAGGACGTGCATTTTGCTCGTGACTGCCTCCACCATCTGCAACTGATAGATGTTATTACATTTGTGAAATTTTCGATGATCGTTGATACTTAAAATTTAAGAAGATTTGGATTTAGGTGCAAGAATACAATTGCAACTAACTAAATTTTTTCAACGTAATTATTTATTATTTATAATTTATAAATTCTAACTGTCACAATGAATGCACAATATATTTGTTAAGTATCCACACTTTTTTTTTTCTTTCTCGATATCCTTGATAATCATATCGATAATCATTAAAATGACATGACAAACAATCGTCTATTAAATATCAAAATACAGTTTATATATGATATTTGGCGGTATAGGTTAATAAACAGATCGTATCGAAATGTCAAACTATTTATAACATAAATTATTCTTTCACCCATAATATGTAGAAACAAAAGTAGGGTTCATAATGTTTAAATTAAGTAATTATTTAAGTAAATTAATTAATTGAGTCATATATTTTATTACACAATTCATTTTTTTGGCTGTGTCAAATTAGGAAGTATTGATGATTAAAGTTTGGATTTTAGAGTTAAATTAATAATATCACGTTGTGTTCTTTGTAATATATTTATTAATTTTGTCATAGCATTTTCTTAAGTTGATCTTAGCTATCTTAAGGCGTTATAATGACGAATCTTTCAATCTTTAATCTTGTTGTTTTCATAATGAAAAAAATGTTTAAGATATGTTGTTGTTTTCATAATGAAAAAATGTTTAAGATTAGTTTAACAAGTTTACCGAATCGGTCAAAAGTTCTCGAGTACACCGTCGAGACCGGCATTGACAGCCTAGCCAAGGCTGCCAATGTCACCGGACCTAACGGTGTTTCCATCAAGGCAGCATCCGAGGTGAGGATGGCGGAAGGAGCGATGGATACACCGGAAAAGGCAGTGCTTACGGAGGCAACTGTGGTGGAGCCATGGATGCTTCTAGTGTGGTGAAGAGGGATACTTCTCTAGAGATTGTCTTTAGGGAGGAGGCGGTGCTGGTGGAGGTAGGTATAGAGGTAGCGGTGGCAGTGGAAGCTACAACGGTGGACGTGGCGGTGGCGGCAGCTGAGGCGACTACTAAAACTGTGGGGAGGACGTGCATTTTGCTCGTGACTGCCCCCACCTCCTGCAACTGATAAACGTTTTTACATTTGTGAAATTTTCAATGATCGTTGACACTTAAAATTTAAGAAGATTTGGATTTAGGTACAACAATAAAATTGTAACTAACTAATTTTTTTCAACGTATTTATTTATTATTTATAAATGCTAACTATCACAGTTAATGCACGATACATTTGTTAAGTATCCACACCTTTTTTTCTTTCTGAAAATCGTTGATAATAGTATCGATTGGTCCATATTGTTTATCAAATTATTTAAATGACCTAACAGACATTCTTTTATTAAATATCCAAATACAGTTTATATATGATATTTAGTTGTATAGGTTAATAATCAGATCGTATCCAAATGGTAAACTATTTATAACATAAATAATTCTTTCACCTATGATATGTAAAAACAAAAGCAAGGTTCATAATGATTAAATTAAGTAATTAATTTAGTAAATAAATTAATTAAGTCATATTTTGTATTACACACTTTGTTTTTTTTGTTGAATGTCAAATTAGGAAGTATTGATGATTAAAGTTTCGATTTTAGAGTTAAATTAATAATATCACATTGTGTTCTTTGTAATATATTTATTAATTTTGTCATAGCTTTTTCTCAATTTGATATTAGCCGTCTTAAGGCGTTATAATGACGGATCTTTCAATCTTTAATGTTGTTGTTTTGATAGAGAAAAAACGTTGAAGATTAGTTTAACAAATTTATCAAATCTTTGAAAAGTTCTCGAGTACATCGTTGAGACCGACGCTGACAGCCTAGCTAAGGCTACCAATGTCACTGGGCCTAACGGTGCTTCTGTCATGGCAGCACCCGAGGTGAGGAAGGCCGAAGGAGCGATGGAGGTTACGACAATGGATACACCGGTGACAGTCGCGGAGGAGGTCGTGGATACATTGGAGGAGGTTCTGCTTACGAAAGCAGCGGTGGTAGAGGCATGGATGCTTCAAGTGTGGTGAGGAAGGATACTTCTCCAAGGAGTTTCCTAAGGGAGGAGGCGGCCACGGTTGCGGCAGGTATAGAGGCAGCGGTGGCAGTGGAAGCTACGGCGGTGGACGTGGCGGTGGCGGCGATGGATGCGACTACAATAACTGTGGGGAGGACGTGCATTTTGCTCGTGACTGCCCCCACCTCCTGCAACTGATAGATGTTTTTACATTTGTGAAATTTTCGATGATCGTTGACGCTTAAAATTTAAGAAGATTTGGATTTAGGTACAACAATACAATTGCAACTAACTAGTTCTTTTCAACGTAATTATTTGTTATCTATAATTCATAAATGCTAACTATCACAGTTAATGCACGATACATTTGTTAAGTATCCACACCTTTTTTCTTTCAAGAAATCGTTGATAATCGTATTGATTGGTCCATATTGTTTATCAAATCATTTAAATGACCTGACAAACATTCTTTTATTAAATCACAAAATACAGTTTATATATGATATTTGGTTGTATAATATCGTATCCAAATGTCAAACTATTTATAACATAAATTATTATTTCACCTATAGTATGTAGAAATAAAAGCAGGGTTCATAATAATTAAATTAAATAATTATTGAAGTAAATAAATTAATTTAGTCATATATTGTAATATACACTTTGTTTTTTTGTTGAATGTCAAATTATGAAGTATTGATGATTAAAGTTCAGATTTTAGAGTTAAATTAATAATATCACGTTGTGTTTTTTGTAATATATTTATTAATTTTGTCATAATTTTTTCTCAATTTGATATTAGCTATCTTAAGGCGTTATAATGACGAATCTTTTAATCTTTAGTGTAGTTTTTTTCATAATGAAAAAAAGTTTAAGATTAGTTTAACAAATTTATCGAATCGGTCAAAAGTTCTCGAGTACACCGTTGAGAGTGGCACTGACAGCCTAGCCAAGGGTGCCAATGAGGTGAGGAAGGCGTAAGGAGCGATGGAGGTTACGACAGTGGATACACTGGTGACAGCCCTAGAGGAGATCGTGGATACACCAGAGGAGGTAGTGCTTACAGAAGCTGTATCGTGGATACACCAGAGGAGGTAGTGCTTACAGAAGCTGCAGTGGTGGTGGCATGGATGCTTCAAGTGTGGTGAGGATGTATACTTCTCCAAGGACAGTCCTTAGGAGGAGGCGACAACAATGGAGGCATGTATAGAGGCAGCGGTGGCGGTGGAAGCTACGGTGGTGGACGTGGTGTTGGCGGTGATGGAGGCGGCTACTACAACTATGGGGAGGACGTGCATTTCGCTCGTGACTGCCGCCACCATCTGCAACTGATAGATGTTATTACATTTGTGAAATTTTCGATGATCGTTGATACTTAAAATTTAAGAAGATTTGGATTTAGGTGCAACAATACAATTGCAACTAACTAAATTTTTTCAACGTAATTATTTATTATTTATAATTTATAAATTCTAACTATCACAATGAATCCACAATATATTTGTTAAGTATCCACACTTTTTTTCTTTCTAGATATCCTTGATAATCATATCGATAATCATTAAAATGACATGACAAACAATCGTCTATTAAATATCAAAATACAGTTTATATACGATATTTGGCGGTATAGGTTAATAAACAGATCGTATCGAAATGTCAAACTATTTATAACATAGATTATTCTTTCACCCATAATATGTAGAAACAAAAGTAGGATTCATAATGTTTAAATTAAGTAATTATTTAAGTAAATTAATTAATTGAGTCATATATTTTATTACACACTTCATTTTTTTGGCTGTGTCAAATTAGGAAGTATTGATGATTAAAGTTTGGATTTTAGAGTTAAATTAATAATATCATGTTGTTTTCTTTGTAATATATTTATTAATTTTGTCATAGCTTTTTCTTAAGTTTATATTAGCTGTCTTAAGGCGTTATAATGACGAATCTTTCAATCTTTAATGTTGTTGTTTTCATAATGAAAAAATGTTTAAGATATGTTGCTGTTTTCATAATGAAAAAATGTTTAAGATTAGTTTAACAAGTTTACTGAATCGGTCAAAAGTTCTCGAGTACACCGTCGAGACCGGCATTGACAGCCTAGCCAAGGCTGCCAATGTCACCGGACCTAACGGTGTTTCCATCAAGGCAGCATCCGAGGTGAGGATGGCGGAAGGAGCGATGGATACACCGGAAAAGGCAGTGCTTACGGAGGCAACTGTGGTGGAGCCATGGATGCTTCTAGTGTGGTGAAGAGGGATACTTCTCTAGAGATTGTCTTTAGGGAGGAGGCGGCGCTGGTGGAGGTAGGTATAGAGGTAGCGGTGGCAGTGGAAGCTACAACGGTGGACGTGGCGGTGGCGGCAGCTGAGGCGACTACTAAAACTGTGGGGAGGACGTGCATTTTGCTCGTGACTGCCCCCACCTCCTGCAACTGATAGACGTTTTTACATTTGTGAAATTTTCTATGATCGTTGACACTTAAACGTTAAGAAGATTTGGATTTAGGTACAACAATAAAATTGCAACTAACTAATTTTTTTCAATGTATTTATTTATTATTTATTATTTATAAATGCTAACTATCACAGTTAATGCACGATACATTTGTTAAGTATCCACACCTTTTTTTCTTTCTGAAAATCGTTGATAATAGTATCGATTGGTCCATATTTTTTATCAAATTATTTAAATGACATGACAGACATTCTTTTATTAAATATCCAAATACATTTTATATATGATATTTGGTTGTATAGGTTAATAAACAGATCGTATCCAAATGTTAAACTATTTATAACATAAATAATTCTTTCACCTATGATATGTAAAAACAAAAGCAAGGTTCATAATGATTAAATTAAGTAATTATTTTAGTAAATAAATTAATTAAGTCATATTTTGTATTACACACTTTGTTTTTTTTGTTGAATGTCAAATTAGGAAGTATTGATGATTAAAGTTTCGATTTTAGAGTTAAATTAATAATATCACATTGTGTTCTTTGTAATATATTTATTAATTTTGTCATAGCTTTTTCTCAATTTCATATTAGCCGTCTTAAGGCGTTATAATGACGGATCTTTCAATCTTTAATGTTGTTGTTTTGATAGAGAAAAAACGTTGAAGAAAAGTTTAACAAATTTATCAAATCTGTCAAAAGTTCTCGAGTACATCGTCGAGACCGACACTGACAGCCTAGCTAAGGCTACCAATGTCACTGGGCCTAACGGTGCTTCTGTCAAGGCAGCACCCGAGGTGAGGAAGGCCGAAGGAGCGATGGAGGTTACGACAGTGGATACACCGGTGACAGCCGCGGAGGAGGTCGTGGATACACTGGAAGAGGTAGTGCTTACGGAAGCAGCGGTGGTGGAGGCATGGTTGCTTCAAGTGTGGTGAGGAGGGATACTTCTCCAAGGACTGTCCTAAGGGAGGAGGCGGCCACGGTTGCGGCAGGTATAGAGGCAGCGGTGGCAGTGGAAGCTACGGCGGTGGACGTGGCGGTGGCGGCAACGGATGCGACTACAACAACTGTGGGGAGGACGTGCATTTTGCTCGTGACTGCCCCCACCTCCTGCAACTGATAGATGTTTTTACATTTGTGAAATTTTCGATGATCGTTGACGCTTAAAATTTAAGAAGATTTGGATTTAGGTACAACAATACAATTGCAACTAACTAGTTCTTTTCAACGTAATTATTTGTTATCTATAATTTATAAATGCTAACTATCACAGTTAATGCACGATACATTTGTTAAGTATCCACACCTTTTTTCTTTCAAGAAATCGTTGATAATCGTATTGATTGGTCCATATTGTTTATCAAATCATTTAAATGACCTGACAAACATTCTTTTATTAAATATCAAAATACAGTTTATATATGATATTTGGTTGTATAATATCGTATCCAAATGTCAAACTATTTATAACATAAATTATTCTTTCACCTATAGTATGTAGAAATAAAAGCAGGGTTCATAATAATTAAATTAAATAATTATTGAAGTAAATAAATTAATCAAGTCATATATTGTAATATACACTTTGTTTTTTTGTTGAATGTCAAATTATGAAGTATTGATGATTAAAGTTCAGATTTTAGAGTTAAATTAATAATATCACGTTGTGTTTTTTGTAATATATTTATTAATTTTGTCATAATTTTTTCTCAATTTGATATTAGCTATCTTAAGGCGTTATAATGACGAATCTTTTAATCTTTAGTGTAGTTGTTTTCACAATGAGAAAAAGTTTAAGATTAGTTTAACAAATTTATCGAATCGGTCAAAAGTTCTCGAGTACACCGTTGAGACTGGCACTGACAGCCTAGCCAAGGGTGCCAATGAGGTGAGGAAGGCGTAAGGAGCGATGGAGGTTACGACAGTGGATACACTGGTGACAGCCCTGGAGGAGATCGTGGATACACCAGAGGAGGTAGTGCTTACAGAAGCTGCGGTGGTGGAGGCATGGATGCTTCAAGTGTGGTGAGGATGTATACTTCTCCAAGGACAGTCCTTAGGAGGAGGCGACAACAATGGAGGCATGTATAGAGGCAGCGGTGGCGGTGGAAGCTACGGTGGTGGACGTGGTGTTGGCGGTGATGGAGGCGGCTACTACAACTATGGGGAGGACGTGCATTTTGCTCGTGACTGCCCCCACCTCCTGCAACTGATAGATGTTTTTACATTTGTGAAATTTTCGATGATCGTTGACGCTTAAAATTTAAGAAGATTTGGATTTAGGTACAACAATACAATTGCAACTAACTAGTTCTTTTCAACGTAATTATTTGTTATCTATAATTTATAAATGCTAACTATCACAGTTAATGCACGATACATTTGTTAAGTATCCACACCTTTTTTTCTTTCAAGAAATCGTTGATAATCGTATTGATTGGTCCATATTGTTTATCAAATCATTTAAATGACATGACAAACATTCTTTTATTAAATATCAAAATATAGTTTATATATGATATTTGGTTGTATAATATCGTATCCAAATGTCAAACTATTTATAACATAAATTATTCTTTCACCTATAGTATGTAGAAATAAAAGCAGGGTTCATAATAATTAAATTAAATAATTATTGAAGTAAATAAATTAATTAAGTCATATAATGTAATACACACTTTGTTTTTTTGTTGAATGTCAAATTATGAAGTATTGATGATTAAAGTTCAGATTTTAGAGTTAAATTAATAATATCACGTTGTGTTTTTTGTAATATATTTATTAATTTTGTCATAATTTTTTCTCAATTTGATATTAGCTATCTTAAGGCGTTATAATGACGAATCTTTTAATCTTTAGTGTAGTTGTTTTCATAATGAGAAAAAGTTTAAGATTAGTTTAACAAATTTATCGAATCGGTCAAAAGTTCTCGAGTACACCGTTGAGACTGGCACTGACAGCCTAGCCAAGGGTGCCAATGAGGTGAGGAAGGCGTAAGGAGCGATGGAGGTTACGACAGTGGATACACTGGTGACAGCCCTGGAGGAGATCGTGGATACACCAGAGGAGGTAGTGCTTACAGAAGCTGCGGTGGTGGAGGCATGGATGCTTCAAGTGTGGTGAGGATGTATACTTCTCCAAGGACAATCCTTAGGAGGAGGCGACAACAATGGAGATATGTATAGAGGCAGCGGTGGCGGTGGAAGCTACGGTGGTGGACGTGGTGTTGGCGGTGATGGAGGCGGCTACTACAACTATGGGGAGGACGTGCATTTTGCTCGTGACTGCCTCCACCATCTGCAACTGATAGATGTTATTACATTTGTGAAATTTTCGATGATCGTTGATACTTAAAATTTAAGAAGATTTGGATTTAGGTGCAACAATACAATTGCAACTAACTAAATTTTTTCAACGTAATTATTTATTATTTATAATTTATAAATTCTAACTGTCACAATGAATCCACAATATATTTGTTAAGTATCCATACTTTGTTTTTCTTTCTAGATATCCTTGATAATCATATCGATAATCATTAAAATGACATGACAAACAATCGTCTATTAAATATCAAAATACAGTTTATATACGATATTTGGCGGTATAGGTTAATAAACAGATCATATCGAAATGTCAAACTATTTATAACATAAATTATTCTTTCACCCATAATATGTAGAAACAAAAGTAGGGTTCATAATGTTTAAGTTAAGTAATTATTTAAGTAAATTAATTAATTGAGTCATATATTTTATTACACACTTAATTTTTTTGGCTGTGTCAAATTAGGAAGTATTGATGATTAAAGTTTGGATTTCAGAGTTAAATTAATAATATCACGTTGTGTTCTTTGTAATATATTTATTAATTTTGTCATAGCTTTTTCTCAATTTGATATTAGCTGTCTTAAGGTGTTATAATGACGAATCTTTCAATCTTTGATGTTGTTGTTTTCATAATGAGAAACCATTTAAGATTAGTTTAACAAATTTACCGAATCGGTCAAAAGGTCTCGAGTACACCGTCGAAACCGGCATTCAAAGCCTAGCCAAGGCTGCCAACGTCACCTGACCAAACAGTGCTTCCATCTTGGCAACACCCGAGGTGAGAAAGGCGGAAGGAGCGATGGAGGTTACCACCGTGGATACGCTGGTGATAGCCGTGGAGGAGGTCATTGATACATCGGAGGAGGCAGTGCTTACGGAGGAAGCGGCGGTGGAGGCATGGATGCTTCAAGTGTGGTGAGGAGGGATACTTCTCTAGGGACCGTCCTCTGGGAGGAAGTTATAGAGGCAGCGGTGGCGATGGAAGCTACGACGGTGGACGTGGTGGTGGCGGAGGCGGAGGTGACTACTATAACTGTGAGGAGGACGTGCATTTTGCTCGTAATTGGCCCCACGTCCTGCAACTGATAGATGTTTTTACATTTGTGAAATTTTCAATGATCGTTGACACTTAAAATTTAAGAAGATTTGGATTTAGGTACAACAATACAATTGCAACTAGTTAAATGTTTTCAACGTAATTATTTATTATTTACAATTTATTAATGCTAACTGTCACAGTTAATGCACGATACATTTGTTAAGTATCCACACCTTTTTTTCTTTCTAGAAATCATTGATAATCGTATCAATTGGTCCATATTGTTTGTCAAATCATTTAAATGACCTGACAAACAATTATTTATTAAATATCCAAATACAGTTTATATACGATAATTATTCTTCCTTGATTAGTGTGTTTGACTAGGTTTGGGCTTAGGGGGAGTATATAGTCTATTTCATGTGTTGAGGCATACTCTTTGGGTGACATTCTGCAGGTGACACACTATTTGTGACCTTCTATGATGTGTAAGTAGATTAATTCTCTAATTCATAACTGCTTATCTCTGTGTTTTTTCTGTTTGATATGTTGCTTATTCATGATTTTGATCTAAATCTTTTGTTTTTGATATTCTCACTTGCTATTTTGGTGAAGTTTTAGATATAAGTTTGGAAATATCTCACGCTCCCGCATGAAATTGCCTTGAAGAAACCCACAACCTCAAATATTTTGGTTTAAAAACCTCATAGTTTGAATGTTGCTCTACTCTCTGATGTGAAGATTATCCCAACATTGCCATAAGTTTCTCTCCAACATTGAAAACAATAACTTATAAGTTTGTTTAAATTTTTTAAAAAACTGAGTTTTTTTTTTTAATTTTGAACTGCTCTTTTTACTTGTTGTTTTTGAATGACACGTGGTGAAGTTCTTACGCGAGAATAGAGTAGTGGGTAAACTTAATTGATCACATTCCTCAATCCCACTAACATTCATCCCTTCTCTCTCCACTTTGCACGACTTAAATGAATAATTTGCCCTAATTTCTTTTTCACTTGTGCAATTTGTTTTCTCTCTGCAAATAATTATCTAAAAATTTCTCATATTTTTCTTTCAATTCTCAAACTAACATGGCAAGCAGGACTCCTTTAGACACTCTTGCAGATATGGCCTTGAATGTTGAGCAAACAACAACATGCACCAAGACTGCTGCGCGTGAAGGTGAAGAACGGCATGCTGCTCAAGTTGCCGCTAAACGACCAATGATTCCCTACCAAAGAAGGTCGAAGAGAGATAAAAATATGGAATCTAAGTCGAATGTTGGCGCAACATCAGAAGCCCATACTCCTCAAACTAAGAAAACTGAATCTAAGGTAAATGTGGTTAACCCTAAACCCCAAGTTAATATTTTTAATGATGTGATTGAGGGGGAGTGATCTGGCTCTGGTAGAAAGAGAACACCAAGTGGGTCTATGCCCATGAGTAAAATAGCCTTACAAATAGATGAGGCTAGAAGAGCTCAAGGAGAGAAACTTGAGAAGAAAAAGGCTGATGCTAAGGCTAAGGCTGAGGCTGAGAGAGTGAGGAAAGGAAAACAGGTTGTGGATGAGAAAGTTGAGGAAGTTGATGTTGAGGAAGAGGAGAAGAAAGAAGAAGAGAAGGAAGAGGAAGAGGAAACTGATGCTGAAGAGTTTGAAGCTAATGGTGATGATGATGATGATGATGAGTACTGTGACACTCTTGTGTTATCCTATCATAGTAAAGCTGCTAGGTCTAGATACTATCTTAATAAAGAGATAGAGGACAAGGCCTATGATTTTAGAAGGAGTGATTTTCACAAAGAGAGGGTCATGGACATGGACAACTTTAAAAAAATAGAGTGTTTTAGTTGTTGAAAGCAACAGGGGTTCAGAATTCAATGAAGAAGCATGGTGATTATGCTCCTAAGCTAGTACAAGAATTCTACCTGAATCTCTCAAAGTATATCACTTGTGAGATGTCTCCCAAATATGGTAAAGCATGGGTAAGAGGACACGTGTTTGACATTAGTCTTAAGAAGATAAATGAGATTTGGAGACTGCCACATGTTGAGGAATCTCACGATCCAAAGCCATATGAGGTGATTGAGGATATCACAAGTGGTCTTGTGAGAACCTGGGTTGAACAATTACCAACAACAAAGCTCACTGCCCTAAGTGCTATTTTGCACAAATGTGCATCTTATAATTGGTTGCCTTCTAAAAATTCTACTATTTTGACTAAGGAGTCAGCTTACTTGGTCTACAAACTGAAGAATGGGCTTGCTGTGAATATTAGGGAGAGAGTTTTGAGGGCTATGGAAGATGCTGCTGAAAGGAAGCAAAGGATTCTACCATTTCCTTCTTTGTTATGCTAAGTTAATTCTTGATAGTTTGCATTAAGGGGGAGTAGTTTAGTAGGTTTAAATTATTATGCTTAATTGATATTTGGAAAGTGTTATGGATTAAATCTGTCTTAACCTAAAACATGGTTCTGAAATTCGTGAACATGAGTAAAGTGTTATGAATTAAATGCTGGATAGATGTTGAGCCAACATCCACATGACAACATTAAAACCAGAAACTATTATGTCAATCTGTCTTTAACTACTTTATTTTAGTTTTACCTTTATTTACCTATTAATCAAGTTCCACGATTTTAGTTGTCTTTGTATATGTTCAGGAACATCTCTTAATCATAAGGAAGAGTATTACAAGTTTCCTAAGTTGAAGTTTCCATAATTCAAGAGGAGGAGATCGGTCAAGTCAACACGGTTTTTCAAAGATGGAAAGTT
Organism: Linaria vulgaris; assembly: GCA_948329865.1. Taxonomy (NCBI): domain Eukaryota; kingdom Viridiplantae; phylum Streptophyta; class Magnoliopsida; order Lamiales; family Plantaginaceae; genus Linaria; species Linaria vulgaris. The sequence continues at coordinate 132,140,630 of OX415249.1, forward strand.
TTGGAGTTCAAGTGCAACGAGGAATCTTTCCAAGATCAACTCTGAATTGAAGAAGGAGAATTTCCTTATTAGAACTCAATCTAATAACGAAAACTATTATTTAAGAAGGAGATCGAGTTTAAGAAAGAAAGAAGAGTCCAACTAGGAAACAACATAAGTTACCAAAACTGTGTACAACACACATTAGAGATCATGTTTGAAGAAACCTATATATAGGTATGAAGTACATCAAGATACAGAAGAAACAATAGAGCTAATTAAAATGTAGAGATTATATCTTAAGCATTGTTGCTGTGTTTCCTGCTTTGCAAAGTTTGTGAGTTATCGAGTTAAGTCTAGGATTAGATTTAAGGAGAACATTCTTGTCTTCTTTGTTGAGTCCGATCTACAAAAGAGCGAGAGTGATTTTGTGGTGAGGAACGTCTTTGTTCAAACCTGTGCAGTTATTTTGCCGTAAGGCTAGATGGTTGATTATTTATAATAAACCATTGAAAATTTATCTTCTTGCGTTCTTTAATTCCGTTGCACATACTCTATCAAGAAGATTGTTTAAGATCAAGTTAAGGCAACGCCAGCTTAACTTGAGCTTTGAACTTTGAAAAAGTTGTATCAATCCCAATCCAACAATTTCAATGACATCTGGTGCAGAAAATTAAACTCATGCTTTACCAACGTCTTTCATGCCTCATGGGAGAAAAAAGATATAATCAACATAAATGACGTCAAGGATGAGGATATGTCACGTAGCATAGTTGATGTTGTGATGTACATCATTCGAAGTCGTACATGTATCTCGAACATTGCACAAGGTGCTACAAAGTTCATTTCATTTCCTAATATACGTCTAAATATAACACATGCAAGGAGATGCTCTTACATTTGTGAAATTTCCGATGACCATGTAAATTTGACATTTAAGGATATATGATTTTAGGTACAACTATACTACTGCAGCTAACAAATTTGGTTCAACTTGAAATATTTATTTTTTATGATTTGCAATGAATGTTGAATTGGCACACTTAATGCACGATACGCGCATCTAAGCATCCATGCCCCCAATCATTTCTATAAATTTCATATCTTTAAAGACTTAATTCATTGTCTTTCCATCCTACAAACTCTTTATTTTTATTAGGGCTTAACCTCTTTACATCCTTTGAAATCATGTATTGATCGTTTATTAGTGAATCAAGCGATTGTTTCTTGACCACGGAACAATATAAAAATTCAAGGAGAAGACGCGTGTGTGATAGAGCTTTCCGTGACAATGTTAGCCCTGACCTTCACTTTTGTAACTATGAATATGGCGCGTGGCATATTTGATGTAGTGTTGTACATATATCAAAGTTGTACCCATATATGGGACATTGCACAATGTGCTACAAAGTTCGTTTCATTTTTTATAGGGATAAAAGCATCAAACCCCCTGAACTATACACGTTTTTGCGACTTGCCCCTTAAACAAAATTAATAAGCATTTTCTACCTTAAACTATGCACGTCTGTTCGATTTGCCCTCTTGCCGGGTTGTCGACTATTTTTGGACGGAATATTCTCCGTTCGAGGTATTGTTTCGCCTATTTTTTGTCATAAACTACCAAAATACATCTAGTACAACACATATGAGTCGTGTTGGGGGAATATTCCGGCCAACAATGGCCGAAAATACAACGAAGGTGAAATCGCATTTTAGCCGGAATATGCCCGGTCAAGGTACTTTTTCGCCTACTTTTTATCATCAACTACCAAAATACATCTAGTACAACACATATGAGTCGAGTAAGTGGAAATATTCTGGCCAATAAAGGCCAAAAATAGCTAAAAACCCGGCCAGGGGGCAAATCGAACAGACGTACATAATTTAACGTGAAAAATGCTTATTAGTCAAGTTTAAAGGGTAAGTCGCAAAAACATGTATAGTTCGGGGGCTTGATGCTTTTATCCTTTTTTATATACGTGCAAAACATGACACATGCAAGGAATTTTTTATGTTTTTACATTTGTGAAAAATTTGATGACCAAACTCGATATTTGAGTCATTTTAACTTCACTTAATTTCGAGGTTTAGAGTATATTATTTAATTTTAACGCCCATTCAGCCTCCATGGATCTCTAGATTGAACAACACACTGAATTGACGAATTCCAAATTTTAAGGCGTAAATCAGGGGTGTGATTCTCCCATAAACTGCCAATTCTTTTTAAGCCGGTAGTTTTATTTATAATTTTATCAAGTTGAATTCTAGTTGGAGATCACTGTCTATGTTTAGATATTTTTTACCTTTAGCTGAGGAAGACGCCGTTCACTACAATTTATTCAAAATAATTCCCTTTATATACTAAGTATTTTCAAAACCTAATAAATCATTTTTTGGATGAGAAAACCTAGTAAATCGATTAATATAAAGGAAAGAAAAGAAGCCAAAGCTAGTAAATTAGTTTTCTCTAAATTAATTTGGAACGTGCAATCACAATTCACGGTTTTTTTTTCCATGGCAAAAAATTTATAAGTTGTAACAATGGCTGACTATAATTGAACGTTCACACTGAAACAAATATAGGTAGATTTACCTTCTTCCATTAGAGTATCAAAACTGTACCTGATACATTGACCTTAGTTTCGTCCGAAAGTGGTTGATGGTAGGTACACTAACATTTTGTTGTTGAGAGTTACAATCGGCAACCACTACACTAGAAAGTTTACTAGTAAATTGGTTACAGTAAAAGTAAAATATAGGTAGATTTATATAATATTTCTTCGGTTTTTCTCTACCGGATTTCCAACATTTTTCGTTTGTTATATGAAAATCTTGTCTCGTGAAAGTCTAATATTTGAGTTTCGTCACTAGCAATGAAAGAATTACTTATTGAGACAGATTAAGATTGCCAAATTTTAAAAATAATACCAATTAGATGTTAAGATTTAGATTGTTAATCTTTTTGTTTTTAATTAACACTATAAATTTTGAAGGCTGACTATTTTCTCACTGTAACCACACCTCATTGCTCGTAGACATATTTTATTCTCATATTGCCTGTTTATCTTCATCCAAAAAAGAAATTTACCTATATTTATCAGGTGTTGATGCCTCGCACCCATTTTATTAAGGGATAAAAGCTTCAAGCCCCCGAACTATGCACATTTTTGCGACTTGCATCATAAACAAATTTAATAAGTGTTTTACCCCCAAAACTATACACGTTTGTTCGATTTGCCCTTCATTGGATTTCTGGCCATTTTTGGTCGGAATATTCCCTATTCAAGGTGTTTTTTCGCAAACGTTTTGTCATCAACTACCAAAGTACATCTAGTACAACACATATGAGTCGTGTAGGAGGGAATATTCTGGCAAAAAATAGTCGAAAATACATTGAAGCGGCAAATCGCATTTCCACCTATTTTTTGGCTGGAATACCCCATTCGAGGTATGTTTTCCCCAAATTTGTGTCATCAACTAGCATAATACATCTAGTGCAACACATATGCGTCGGGTAGGTGGGAATATTCCTGCAAAAAATGGCCGAAAATCTACTGGAGGGGCAAATCGAACAGACGTGCATAGTTTAGGAGGCAAAACGCTTATTAAATTTGCTTAGAGTGCAAGTGGCAAAATGTGCATAGTTCAGGGGGCTTAATGCTTTTATTCCTTTTATTAAATATATCTAATGTAGTAATGGTTATTGTCTATAGCCCGAAATCTAGTTCAAGATTTAAGGATTTTCTGTGAGTATAATATATCGTAAACTTACTTAAGTAGGTGATTGTTGTAACTAACCATAAATGCGGATTTATTTTGTTTATTCAATTTTCCCAACAAACCATATATTCCAAAAACTTAAATGGCTGAATTTCAAAGAAAGCTGGGGAAAGTGATGACAAAGAAGATAGAAAAAGGACAAATTCTAAATAATGCCCGCTAACTTTTGCTTTTAATCCTAAATGTCATTTTTTTCCAACCTGCTGAAAATGCCCGTTAAGTTTTAAATTTTCTAACAAAAATGCCCGATTTTAAAAATTCGAACATTTTATCCGACGTGCCATCCTAATCAAAGAGGCGCACTGTTGAATCAAAAAGTCGCGTTGTAAAATTTGGGCATTTTTGGTAAAATTTTAAAAGATACATGGCATTTTTAGCATTATTTTTCAGACAAAATAGGTTTTTTTGTGCTAATTTTTCATTTCAGGCATTTTTAGTAGAAATTTTAAAAGATACAGGGCATTTTTAGCATGTTTTGAAACAATGGGCATTTAGGATTAAAAGAAAAAGTTAACGGGCATTTTTGATAATTCGTCCATAGAAAAAAGAAAGCGTTTGTTGATTGCAGCAAGGTGGATGGTGAAATATGTTGAAAGTTCGAAGAATGAAGAGTTGAAGGCACATATATATTGGTTTCAATCTGGTGGAGATCATATAGTTTTTCGTTGGGATTTACTTTTTGATGTTTGTTAATTTATATTTTTAATGGATAGTTTTTGTTAATTTTGATACTTGTAAGTTTTTTTGATATTTAACTTTGAGAAATTGTGTATCTATCCACACAAAACTAAAAGTTTTCAAAAAGATCTTTGTTGTATCCATAGCGTATAAGATACGAGCTTCAAACTTATGGTACACATGTCAAGTATTTTTTATTTATTTTTATATTGCACATATATATGTCACGTGCTTATTCTCTACGTATTATATGTCGAAGCCATACTTGTATTTATAAGATTTCAATGGAAATTTTTCTAAACTAGTTCCTAATGTGGCCTCATTTTAGTTCCCATTTTGAATATTATTTTTTTCAATTTAGACCAATAATGTTGAAAACTTCTTTTGGTCTTTCGGAAGAGGAATCGTGCAAATTTGGTTGGAACTGGTCCTTGTGCTAATGGTAGTATGTTATTTTCAAACACGTGTGCACAAAGAATATTTTGTAAAAATAATATTTTCAATATCTGGGCACATGACATATGCGCAACGCGTTTCACACGTATGAGATATAAAGGGACTAGTTCAGGAAATTTTTCCATTGCACTGGGTGTTAAGTAGTATCCACGCAGTAGTGTTCATTTATTTTTTACACCTAAAATACAACAAGCATTTTCATGTTCTTTTCACATTTCTAAGATTTTCGATGACTATTCAAATTTTAATTTAAGAAGATTCCGTTTTAGGTACATAAAAGAAATAGTTGCCACTAAAATTTTGGTTCAATGTTATTATTATGATCATAATAAATGCAAACTGTCGAACTTAATGTGAGGCGACACCAAGTAACTAAGACGGTCTTCAATCCTTCTATAAATTTGATATTTTTAGCCACCTTAGTAACTAAGACGGTCTTCAATCTTTCTATAAACTGGATATATGTAGCAACTGAATAGTCTTCTCGTGCTATAAACATATTTTCTTTTTGGGTTTATTTCAATCTTTGCACTTATTTTGTGAACCTCTGTGCACTCTTTTATCTCGCGTATGGGTCGTCTATCTATAAAACAAGCTTAATTTCTGAGATCATGGAACAATATAAAAAGTCAAGGAGAAGATATGCAACCGCTCAACCGAGGATGGTTGCTTGTCGCGTGTGTGATAGAGCTTTCCAAGACAACGTTAGCCTTGTCCTTCATTTTGTGAAGTCTCACGTTATAGAGGAAACACCAACCACTAATCGACAAGGCGGGACCCTAGCCTCTTCACAAAGTGAGAGTCGATTGACAACAAACTTTTCCCAGTGTAATCATTCTTCCGTGAACGAATCAAGTGAGTCTCGTTACGTAGAGCTCCCAAGAAACCCAATATCACATCCTTATACTCTCTCCTTAGATAACCAGCAAATGTGTTAACGAGAGAGGTTAATCTTGGTCGCATGCCCGTTGTGAAATCCATCACGAATTTTATGCAAAGATTCATGCTAGTGCTTTACCATCAACATCTTCCATGCCTCGAGGAAGAAATTGGAAACCCCCTAAAGAAATAATTATCATAAGCGACGATGAAGATACAGGAATAGACTTGACTTTAAGTCTTTGAAGCCCTAAAGTCAATCTCAATAGTTTTTGTTGAAATACAATTGCATGCATGAACAATCTATCTTTGCTTTGTTTTAAGGTTTCAATAAATAACTGTGTTGTGTTTGGTAATTTAATGGGTGGTCATTTTACTTAGTTATTTGTTTACATATTGTACCTTACAATGTCAATGAAATATTTCATGTAATTTGGCTTGGCCTACTGGAAATGGAATAGTTTGTAATGATATATTCATGACGAGACACAGTTATATATTTTGTAGTGAACGCGAGATTGAAGAGTCCCTAATTCTCATGAATGGAAAAAGTCTATGGGTGTGGTTCAAAATTTTCAGTCGTTTCTTATGCAACGACCAAACTTTCTCGATTTTGTAATTAGCCAAAATGATTCTGTTAACGGGTTTGGAGTTACGACCTAATTAATTGAATTATTTATTTGGGTTGGAACGCCTTTGCCCGTGGTTCAAAAACTAGGCGCTATTTAAAGAGAGAAAAAATGACAAGAACATTCTTTCCTTTTATTCACTATGATCCACTCTTTTTCCGAGTCGACATGCGTATCTCCGAGTTTAGGCGTGTGTTTTTCCTTGATTGTCCGACCTCCCTTTCTTTCCCTTCTTCCTCTGTTTATATAGAGTTTTTAGGGACATGTGTCGTTATGCATGTTTTTACAGGTGTCATTATGCATGTGGTGGTGTTCTACACGTGTTACAATGTTTATTTAACCAATAAGATAACGTCTATTTTGAGTGCTGACTGCATCATTTTTTCTTCTTCTGAGGGCTTTAGTCTTCTTATGACAAGGGGTAGACTGCCTTCTTTGCTTCCGAGGGCTCATTGCTTCTAATGGTGACTCGAGGGCCAAGTCTGGGTGTTCTCTTAGTGACAGTGCTTCTCAGATAGGTGTGTATTCTGGAGTGAGTGTTTCAGGATATTCTCCGAGGGGTGTTTGTTCATGGGTTGATCTCCGAGAGGTTTTTAGCTATCGTGGGTAGGTGTTTTCTTTCTCCGAGTGCCCGAAAAGTGTTGTTCTGTAGTTTTTTGCGTTAATGTGAAGTTTCGTTCTCTGGGTGGATCGACTGGGCTAGTGTTCCGAGAGCATTTGTGTTGGGAGTGCATAGCAAGAAAGTGTTTTTGTCAAGGTTCTGGGACTCGGGAGTCCATTGGGGCCCTGCTCGGTGTCGTGATGGATATCTGAATCAGGTGGATCCATCCGGGTTTGCTCTTTATCCGATGCCACCCTGATATCTAGTTTTGAGTCATCGTGACTTTCTGAGGGACGCTGGGTGCCCTCGTCGGATGGCCACTCCTACCGCTTTGGGTTAATAACCGAGCGGTATTGGTCACATCCGAGGGGCCTCCTCGTTGGGAGTGGGTACAACTCATCGGAAGTACTCGTGACAATAGTATTGTCCATTTATTAATCCATTTGACTTAGGACTAATATTCTCTTTAATCTCGTATTTTATTTTATACGGTTAACAGATTCGTAAGTGAAGTTTTGAAACTCAGGTTCACTAAACTTTTTGTCTTTTATGTGGTGTTACGAATTAATCACTGAAGTCGAAAGCACTTATCTCGAGCAAATGCTTATTGCGAACTCCATATCCTAAAATCTGGTGCAGAGAATCATACTCGTGCTTTACAACCAACGTCTTCCATGACTCAAGAGAGAAAGTAGCAAATCCCCAAAGACATAATCAACATAAGTGACGACAAGGAGGAGGATATGCCACACGGCATATTTGATGTTGTGGTGTACATCAATTAAAGTCGTCCCCGTATCAGGGAACACTACACAAGGTGCAACAAAGCTCATTTCATTTCTAGATATATGTCTAAAACATAACACATGCAAGGAGATTCTTTTACATTTGTTAAAATTTCAACGATCATTTAGATTTGAAATTTAAGTATATTCGAGTTTAGGCACTAAAATACTACTGTAACTAACAAATTTTGCTCAACTTGTAAGCATTTATTATTTACGATTTATAATCAATGTTGAACTGACACACTTAATGCGTGATACGTGCACCCTAAGCATCTAGTCCCCCAATCTTTTCTATAATTTTGATATTTTCGAAGATATAATTCATTGTCTTTCCATCTTACAAACTTCTTTCTCTTAAGGTATGAATTTTTTTAAACTCTTTTAAGTCGTGTATGGATTGTCCAATAGTGCATCGAGCGTTATTTTTAGAAAATGGAACAATATGAAAATTCAAGGAGACGTGCAACCCCTCACTCGAGGATGGTTGATTCTCGCATGTGTGAGAGAGCTTTCTATGACAACGTTAGCCTTGTCCTTCATTTGTTAAATATGAATATGCCACGTGGCATATATGATGCTATGTTGTACATATATCAAAGTCGTACCCATATGTCGTACATTGCACAAGGTTCTACAAACTTTATTTAATTTCCTAATATGCATCTAAATCATAACAAATGCAAGAAACTTTCAATGCTTTTACATTTGTAAAATTTTCGATGACTATTTAGATTTTAATTTAAAGTATATTCAATTTTAGGTGCAATAAAACTTTTGCAACTAACAAAATTGTTCAACTTCTATTTTTTTGTTACAAATAATTATTTATTATTTACGATTTGTAATAAATGTTGAACTGACACACTTAATGCACGATAGGAGTCACCTAAGCATCAATGCCTCCATTTTTTCTATAAATTTGATTATTTTGAAGACCTAATTCATTCTCTATCCATTCTTCAAACTTCTTTCATTGTAAGTATCGTGCAATAGAGTTCGTTTCTTTTCTGATATACGCGTAAAACATGGACAAGCATTTTCAGATGCTTTTACATTTTGTGAGGTTTTTTATAACCATTCAATCTTCAAATTTAATAAGACTCTTTTTTTAGGTAAAAAATATAGTTGCAACTACCTAATTTGGTTCCATGTAATTATTTTTAATTTAATAATAAATGTTGAACGGTTGGATATAATATGTGGCGTCACCTAAGTTTGTAAGACGACATTCAATCTTTTCCATAAATTTGATATCTTCACTGTCTTCCTATGCACTTAACTTGTTTTCTCTATAGGCTTATTTCAAGTTGTGCGCTAATGTCTTTCTTTTATATGATTATGAGAGGCTTGAACCTCTTTGCACTCTTTTATCTCACAGATCGATCATCTGGTACTGAATCCATTAGTTTTCACGCCATGGAACAATATGAAAATAGGAAAAGACTTACAGACACTCATCGATGATGGTTGCTTGTCGGGTATGTGATAGAGTTTAATTTCCATGATAACGATAGCCTTGTACTTCATTTTGAGGAGTCTCACGTTGTAGAGACTACCATCCATTAATCTACATGGTGAAATCGTATCTTCCTCACATAGTGAGAGTCAACTAACTATGAAGTTTCTACAATGCACTTGTTCTTCTGTAACAAAATCGAGTGAGTCTTCTTACGCACCAAGAAACTAGTGAGCATGTTTTTATTCCGTCTCCCTAAATAACCAACAAAATATTTTACGAAAATATGTTAATCTCAAGGACATGCTCATTGCGAACTCTATCATGACATCTGGTGCAGAGAATCATACTCGTGCTTTACAACCAACGACTTCCATGCCTATTGGGAGAAAATCGCAAATCCCCCCTAAATATATAATCAACTTTAAGTGACGACAATGATGAAGTCATGCTATGCGGTATACTTGATGTTGTGTTATACATCAATCAAAGTCGTCCTTATATCTGAGTCATTTCACAAGGTCCCACAAAGCTAATTTCAGTTCTTGATATACGTCTAAAACATAACACATGCAAGGAGATTCTTTTACATTTTTGAAATTTTTGATGACCATTTAAACTTGAAAGTTAAGTAATATTCAAATTTTGTTCAACAATACTATTGCAACTAACAAACTTTGTTCAACTTCAATTTTTTTTTTGGAATAATATTTATTATTTACAATCCGTAATAAATGTTGAACTGACACACTTAATGCACGACACCTGTCACCTAAGCATCCAAGCCTCCAATCTTTTCTAAAAGTTTGATATCTTCAAACACCTAATTCATTGTCTTTCCATCCTAAAAAATTCTTTCTTTGTAGGTATGAACCTCTTTGCACTCTTTAATTTGGTGTAAGGGATCGTCTAGTAGTGAATCTAGAGTTTGTTTACATACCTTAGAACAATATGAATAATCAAGGAGATGACCAACAACCGCTCACTCGAGGATGGCTGCTTGTGGCGTTAGTGATAGAGTTGTCCATGAGAATGTTAGTCTTGTCCTTCACTTTTTTAACGTGAATATCCCACGTGACATATTAGATGTTGTGTTGTACATTTATCAAGGTCGTACCCGTATCTGAGACATTGCACAAGGTTCTGCAAACTTCATTTCATTTCCAGATATACCTTTAAAATATAACACATGCAAAGAATTTTCGATGCTTTTACATTCGTGAAATTTTCGATGACCATTTATATTTGAAATTTCAGTATATTCGATTTTAGGTAACAATACTACTATAACTAACAAATTTGGTTCAACTTGTAATTATTTATTATTTATTTTTTTAGGATCAGGCAAAGAAAATAATATAAATCGGGAGTACAAGGGGTACTCCAAACCCTTACAAAAAAAGTCGAACTTGCAAGTCGGAAGACAAAGGAAAATCACACCAAGCCTACGAAATACCCAAAAAGGGCCAACAATACCAATCAGTAAAGGAAAACAAGAACTTATCTTGCTTAGCTCTAAACCAACACCATGATTTAACTTTGATTATTTCCAAAATTCTTCCAACTTCCGGGTTTTCCATATCAAAAAATTTCTTGTTCCTTGCCAGCTATATTGCCCAAATGATGATCATCCAGATTGCATCCCAATATTTTATACCTTTCTTCTTGGGGCAAGCGAAGCAATGTTGGAGAAAATGACTTTGAGGATCATTGTGCATAACCATCGCCACTCCAAACCAAATTATTTTATTTATTATTTATTATTTATGACTAATAATAAATGATGGCCTCACACACTTAATGTATGATACGCGTCACGTAAGCATATAGGCCTCCAATATTTTCTATAAATTCGATAATTTCGAGGACCTAATTCACTTTCTATCCATCCTACATACTTCTTTCTTTTTAGGTCTGAATCTCTTTACACTCTTAAGTCGTGTATGGATTGACTAGAAGTAAATCGAGATTTTGTTTCCATACCGTTGAACAATATAAAAATTCAATGAGAAGTCGTGCAACCGCTCACTCGAGGATGGTTGCTTGTCATTTCTGTGATAGAGTTTTCCATGACAACGTTGGCGTTGTCCTTCATTGTTTTAACTATGAATATTGCACGTTGCTTGTTTCATGCTGTGTTGTACACATATCAAAGTCTTACCCGTATCTGGGACATTCCACAAGGTATGACAAAGATCATTTCACAATTTTACATACATCTAAAACATTTGGTGCAAAGAGTCATACTCGTGGTTTACCAACACCATCTCACATATCATCTAGTGAGGTAAACGGGGGGCATATAACCCCTATTGTTAACAAGAAACCTCAAGGTGGAAAGTTGGAGAATTTCCCTAAAGAAGTAATAACACTTAAAACACAAATAACAAAATGGTTTGAACTTAAAAAGGAGAGACCACTTAAATTTAGGGTAAATCATGGAGATACTATCTTATAAACTGCCAATTCAATATATAAGCAGGTATGAATGTTTTTATTATTAATATTTAACCCTGAGAACTTATTCTATACTTAAATATTTTGGACCTTTAGTGGGTAATTTTAATTTTAATTTAGTTGTAGAAATTTATTGTAGTTGAACTACATTGAAATATGGTTGAATGTTTTAATCTTCATAGAACCAAACAAATTTCAATGTTCAAAATGTGAAAATAGTTCTAAACATAACTTTATTTGTGAAACTTTCGAGAAAAATACATCCAAACAAAGCCATATTATTTTTCATTCATCTAGTTTTTTCTTTATGTGTGTAATTTTGTTATTTCTCTTTTTATGCAACCTCGGCATGCATTCACGAAGAAATGATCAAGAATCATGCTCAAACAGAAACATACAGAAATGGAATTATCCAGCATCAAGATCGTATTTCGGGAAAAGTTGTAGTTCATGTGGGTTGTGGAACATGCATTCTATTTATCGTCTCCGGACATGCTGGTGCTCGATCGGTGGGTGTATATATGCGGTGGATGCTAGTGATATTGATAATAGTGAAGGCAAATAACTTAGCTGACAAACTCATAGTCTTGCATGGGCGAGTTGAGGATGTCGAAATTGACGAAAAGTAAGATGTTATAATTTCGGAGTGGATGGGTTACATGCATGCTTCTTTATCAGAGCATGCTTGGAAGTGTTATTATGGGGAGCCATAGGTGGTTGAAACCCGGTGGTCTTATCCTCCCATCTTGTGATACGTTGTACATGGCTCTCATCTCATGTTGGGACCGATATCTGGGGGGTCGTGCTTTCGTTAAAGTATCTGTTATGCAATGAATTAGGCAATTTTAGCTTACGTGCAAGGCTTCAAAAGATGCAACTCCAAAGATGCGTTAATTGGTTCATGATCATTCAAAAAATTGAAGATAAGATGTCGCAAGGTTCCAGTATTTGTGGGTGACTTGTATTAGTTTATATTACTCTGGAATAGATGAAGTAATTCTCGAGGCAACACAAAGACTACAAGCGAAAGCATATTGTTGATTTTATAAGTTCAATTCTTAAAAAATAAATATAAAAAAAAAAACTAAACAAATTTTTTTTTTTGAAACTTTCAAAAACGGCACGTTTGTATCCATGCCGTGTAGAATATGGTCTTCAAAATTTTCGTATACGCATCAAGTATTTTATTTATACGATGAATATGTTACATAGCGTATTTGATGCGTACTATGTATCAAAGTCATACCCGTATCTACAACATTGTACAAGGTGGAACAACGTCCATTTCCGTTCCTGATATACGTTTAAAACACAGAGAAACATTTTTTTATGTTTTTATTAGTAAATCAATGTACTAGTATGGAAATATTTAATTAAAAAATAATACATTTTCAAACAAAAGCATGATGGTCAAGCCCAAACTCAAGTAAGATGGTGCAAGTTCGAATCCTAATTTTTACAATTTAAAATTTTAATTATTCTGGACCAGTGTTATTAAAATCGGCCTGGACCGGTCGGTCGAACCGGTTCGACCGAGAACCGGCCATTGATCTGGGCTGGTCGGTCGAACCGGTTCGACCGAGAACCGGCCATTGATCTGGGTTGGTTAACCATGCAGACCAGTCCATGCTTTGAACCATTCTGGGCCAGAAAAAATTTGCCCAGAACCACCACCCGGTGGGCCGGTGAAACGGATCGGCCCGCTTCACATTTAAAAGAAAAAGAAGTACTATGATCCAATTAATTATGAGTCTATTGATAATGTGGAGCATTGAGTTATTGAGGAAGATGCAAGTGGTGAACAAGAACTAGACTACAATGAGTTAGAAGAAATGCTTGGAGGACAACTAAATGCTGAAGGTGAATCTAGTTCTCAACCATCAATAGGTAATTTGTTTTATAGTACATATTTTATTCTTTTAAGTTTCAATACTTTAAATAATTCACTTACATATTTTTATGCTATTGTTTAGGCACTGAAGATGCAAATAGGGATATGAGGACATACATTCATGATGATGATGATGATTGAGTGATTTCAATTTTAACTTTTAAGTGATATTGTTCGATTAAGCTTATTGAGGGTGTACCTTTTGACTTTTGAGATGTTTTTACTTTTTACATATATTGAGTTATGACATTATTGTGATGATATCATATTGCAATGATTTTGGTACTTAGTTCGGATTTGGATATTGTTGGTTGGATTTAATGATTTTGGATTCAAGTTTGGATGTAAACAATGATACATTTTGGTGAGTGATGATTATTGGTTTGATATTGTAAATTTTTGATGTGATTGTGGGAGTAGAGTTGTGTTTATTTATTATGAATTAGGAGTAGAAAAATCAATTTTGAAGGTAATATTTCAAATTGTGATAACGAATATGTTGTACTACATTGTATATGTCGTTGTGAAGGAGGTTTGACTTTTTGACTACATTGACCGGTCGGACCAGTGGTTCAAATGGTTCGAACCAGTAAAACCACTAACCAGTGATGTACCAGGTCGACGTCCAGTCCGTACCCGCGGTGGCAGAGACGTTGGAGGCGGAAGGAGCGGTGGAGGTTACAACCGTGGGTACGATGGTGACAGCCGTGGAGGAGGTTGTGGATATGCCGGCGAAAATTGATGGAATTATAGAATAATGGGACGCCGGCGGATTCTAGAACAATAGTCCGCACCACATGTGATGAAATTTTCCATTTGAAACATGAAAATTGAACTGCATAAAAAACATTTAATAGATACAGGGCTTTGACCAAATTAGATACACATAAGTACATTAGAAGTCAACTTTGTCAAAAGATAGGTGCCTTGAGGGAATTTTGACTTTGTAGTCCTTTATAGTAACCACGTTTTAAAATTAGTCCTTTTATAGTACATCAGGCCGTTTTTGGTCCTTTAAAGTAACCATCATTTCATTTTTGGTCCTCTATAGTGTCCTGTTTGGTCCTTTTGCTGTGAAATTACGAAGTTACCCTTATTTTTTGGCATTTGACTTGCACATGATTTCTAATTTCGATTTTTTTCTATAATTTTGGTACAAATCTTTGAGTTATTATACTTACACCCCCACAATTTTATAGTAACTATTTTTTTTGATAGTTATGTAATAATCATATTTAACATATTAAAAAGATAAGCCTAAACATTTATTATTGTGTCATTCTTTTTAGTTATACAAAATGTGTACATTAGCAACTTAATAATTTTCTATAATTTGTTTTTTCTTTATATAATTTTATCTAAGTTTTTTAAAAACCCTATAATTAATATTAAACAAACAAATTTGAAATTATAAATATTAATATTTTTCTCAATTCAAAATATCATTCATGTTTATCTATGTAAATTGTGAAATTTTATTCGCAAGTTTGATTTAATTAAGCATAATTCCTAAATAAATCATATTTTTTTTGTTTTTAAAGGAAAAAAGGGAGTTGTTCAAACGATCATCGGCTTAACCTAGCATTTGGGGGGGGGGGGGGGGGGGAATAACAACTTGAAAAATTACACTTTATTTAAAATTATAAGTATATAATAATAAAATTTTGTTATGTGTTTAAATTGTGAAGTATATTTGCCATTCTTATTTAGTTTTTAGGTTATATTAATGTTAATTTTTTACCTTCAAAATTAATAAAAATGTTATAGGATACAACTGTTAATACAAATAATAAGTAATAAAACTATAAAATTTCACAGTTGAAGAAAATATATTGTTTTAATTATTTCAAGATTTTCCTTTTATTAAAATTTTGGAGGTAAAATTATTCTCATTATTATTAGTGTGTTGTTAATGTGTCAATTTTGTACAACTAAAAAAGAATTGAAACAATAATGAATTTTTAGGGCTTATGTTTTAAGATATTAAATATTATTATTACAAAATTATGAAAAATGGCTATTATATTATGGGGGTCTAAATATAACAACTGAAAATATTTAATTGTAAATTGATGGAGAAAAATTGAATTGGAGGTCATGTGCACATCACATGCTAAAATTAAGGGTAAAATAGTAATTTTACTGCAAAAGGACCAAAAATGAAACAAGATACTATGAAAGACCAATTTTGAAAGTTGGTTACTACAAAGGACCAACTTTGCGAAATTCTCGTGCCTTGATGTAGTCAAGAACATAAATCATCCACCACACATATGTGTGCCCCATTTGAGAAGCTTTTATTTTCATCCACTAGGGAAATAAAACTATCTTCCTTGGCATGGATCTATTGCGTTTATTTTTACATGCAAGCCCATCATGAACTTGCATATACCTATTGTGTTTGGGGATTAATGCCAAGCACTTTTGTAGAACTGCTATCAACAAACTCCTGTTTCTCCTCAAGCGTTAATGCATATCTCCATCAACTCTTCATTAATATATAAATATCAGGGTGCAGCGCAGGTGACCATTTAACATGATCTTTACCAATTCCTTTTCGGGCTATGGCTCTTAGCATCAGCTCCTGACTGTTGAATTTAGAGAGAAGGAAAATATTTTCTGTTATTAATCGAATGAATTGTTACACTGCTGAGCTGGGAGAAAATGGAATAAATACAACTGACAGAGCCGTGTTGCTGAGCTGGCTTCTGTTACAACTAACAACTAAATTATTTACAGACTAGTCCCTAGAGTCTAACAGAATAGCTGATAGGGATACAAATAACAAACAAAATGTCAATACGCTCCCTCAAGTTGGAGTGAGGTGAGGATCACTGAGGTGGAACTTGGACATCCAGGATTTGAATTGAGGAGTGGCAAGAGGCTTGGTAAAGACATCTGCTATCTGCTGAGTTCCAGGACAGTGAAGTGGAAGAATGAAGCCATCTTTGTAAGAATCTCTAACAATGTGGCAGTCAATTTCCAAGTGTTTCGTGCGCTCATGGAAGATGGGATTGTGAGTTGGATGTACTGCAGAGTTGTTGTCACATAATATAGGAATGGGAGTGGCAACAGGAACCTGCAAGTCAGTAAGGACATAAGAGATCCACTTGAGTTCACAAGTGGTATGTCCTAAGCTTCTATATTCAGCTTCAATAGAGGACCTGGAGACAATGGTTTGTTTCTTAGTTCTCCAGCTAATCAGAGATTCTCCTAGGAAGACACAATAGCCAGTCAAAGACCTCCTGGTATCTAGGCAAGAAGCCCAATCAGCATCACAATAAGCTGTGAAAGACAGAGGAGAGTGAGCAGAAAAATAAAGTCCTAGAGAAGGAGTGCCTTTGAGGTAGTGTAGAACAGATAGGGCTGCATTCCAGTGCTCCTAGGAAGGAGAGTGCATAAATTGACTGAGCTGGTTCACTGAATAACAAATATCGGGTCTTGTCATATTTAGATAAAGCAACCTTCCAACCAGCCTTCTGTACTGATAGGCTTAGGATAAAGAGGACCATCATCAATGAACGTGAAACCTTTGGGGCAGGGAATGTCAGTGGGCTTAGCACCCAAAAGTCCAACATCATGTATTATGTCAAGTATGTACTTCCTCTGATTAACATGCAAACCAGTGGATGGTCTGAAAATCTCCAACCCTAAGAAGTATTTAACTTCACCAATATCTTTGATAGTGAACATGGGGTGAAGGTGAGCTTTGATAGAATGAATGAGTGACATGTTAGGTCCTGCAACTAACACATCATCAACATAGACAAGCAGGGCAACAAACTGAGAACCAGAACCCTTTGTGAACAAGCAATCATCAGCTTTAGATTGAGTAAAGCCATAAGGAATGAGGCATTTGGTGAACTCCAAACTCCACTATCTAGAAGCCTGTTTAAGTCCATATAATGATTTGTTCAATTTGGAAACTTGACCAGGCTTGGCCTTGGAATAGCCAAGAGGTGGTTTGAGATAGATCTCCTCATCTAAGAATCCATGTAAAAAGGCATTATTAATATCCAACTGGTGGATGAACCAATTGTAGTGAGTGCTAACAGCAAGCAAGATTCTCACAGTAACAAGCTTAACCATTGGGGAGAAACTATCTATGTAGTCAAGCCCAAATATGTGGTTGTATCCCTTGGCAACCAATCTGGCCTTATGTCTGTCAATTAAGCCATGTGATTTGAGTTTCAGTTTATAGACCCACTTAGAACCAATGGGATGCTTATCAGGTGGTAGGTCAACAAGGGACCATGTGTTATTCTCCTCCAAAGCTGTAAGTTCAGCTTCCATGGCAGTAATCCAGTGTGGATCAGTGTTAGCTTCCTTGAAGGATTGACGCTCTGTATGTAAGCTCATGTTTGCCAAGAAGCTAACATGAGAAAGGGACATTTGAGGATTTATAGTATAGGGAAAAGTAGGAGGGGTATGAGAGGAGCTATTTGGAAGAGAATGAGTAGTGTGAGTGAGAGGGTCAGTAGCACAGTTAAGGAGAAAGTCCTGTAAATAGGCAGGTTTGTGACCCTGTCTAGTACTTATTCTAAGGACTGGAGAAGTGTGAATGGGAGAAACATCAGTTTCAGAAGAAGTGTGAGGTATGATAAGTGATGGAGGAGATAGAGAAGGAGGAGGGGTAGCAATGGGAGTGTCTAGAAGTGAATCATCAGGAACAAGTGGTAGGGGAGTAGGTAAAGTTTCAGCATTGAAAGAAGAGAAAGGAAAAGACGATTCATGAAAGACCACATCTCTACTGGTGACTATTTTCTGATCATGAAACCTGTAAACTCTGTATGCTTTCTGTCCAGGTACAAAACCAAGAAAACAGCCTTTATAACCTCTTGGTTCCAACTTATCTTTGTGTGGTTTAGTATTGCCAGTAAAAACTAGGCAACCAAACACCCTCAGATTGGACATATCAGGTTCCTTAGAGTGGAGTAACTGATATGGAGTAGACCAATGGAGGAGTTTGGTGGGAGTTCTATTAATTAGATGAGTTGCCATGAGAAGTGCATATCCCCAAAAGAATGCAGGCATGTCTGCCTGAAATAATAGGGCTCTAGTTACTTAAAGTAGATGTATGTGCTTTCTTTCAACAACCCCATTTTGTTTGGGTGTATAAGGACAAGATATCTGATGGATAATGCCAAGCTCACTAAACAAAGATTGACAATCCCAGTTGGTAAATTCAGAGCCATTGTCTGATCTCACAGATAAAACATTGGTAGTAAACCGATTTTTAATCATAGCAAAGAAGTGCTTCAAAGTGCCAGCAACAAGAGTCTTATTTCTGAACAAAAATGTCCAAGTAGACCTTGTGAAGTCATCTACAACAGTCAGCACATAATGTGCATTACCAGCAGTGGCTACTCTATAAGGACCCCATAGGTCAACATGGAGCAAGGCAAATGCTTTATCTGTACAAGTAGTACTGTTAGGAAAAGAAATCCTATGAAACTTAGCTTTATTGCAGATATTGCAAGCACTGAGATGTTGTGCTGGGAATGCAGAAAACTGTTTGGATATATGCTCCAGAGTGTCAAGAGAAGCATGTCCCATTCTTCTTTAAGTCAGCTCCAGGTCACTACCAGATTCCTTAGTAGAGGTGTGACATGAGATATGAGCAGAGGAAGAGCCTGTTGGATCCAGGAGATACAGATGACCAACCAACTTACCCTCTGCAATGACCCTATCAATCAGAAGGTCCTACACCAAGCAACCAGTTGGTAGTAAAATGAATCTCAAATTAGAATCCCTACTCCATTTAGAGATACAGATCAAATTGAATCTGAAATCAGGGACAAGTAATGCATTTTGCAAAATGATGTGTGAAGTAAGAGCTACTATGCCAGTCTGTTTAACCCATTTAAAAGAACCATCAGGTAAGAATATGGGAGTAGGTTTAGTGACACGAGAGGCTTGACTCAAATAAGAAGCATCTATGATCATGTGGCTAGATGCTCCTGTATCTAGTATCCAACTGCCAGGAGACAGTAAGTGGTGAGTAGGATAGGGTAAAGTATTTGTACCAGTAAAGTCTCCAAAGTGAGCTAGATTCACTTGATTGGAGTCATTGCCAGAACCCATTGAATGTTGATTCATCATAGTCTTTATAAACTTGTAAAATTCTTGCTGAAAATTGTCAGTGTGTGGAACAGTAGATGTAATAGTAGAACCAAGGTTAGAGTCATGTGCCCTTGTGAAGTGTTGTTGTCCAGTCTCCACTGCATTTGCAAAGGCCTTACCATTGGGGTTGGTACCATATTGAGAGCCCCTCTTATCTCTCAATTCCTTATACCAATCAGGTATTCCAACCAACTTAAAGCAAGTCTCCTTTGTGTGACCTTTTGCTTTGCAAAATTCACAAACTCTCTCATTCTTAACCTTCTTAAAGTCCCTGGAGTTGTAATTAGAGTGTTCATATTGAGGCTTAGAAGGAGATTGTTTGGCAAACATTGCAGAATGTTCAATGTGATTAGCCATGGAGATTTGTATCTCCTTTTGCTTCTCAACTCTCAAAACCATAGAATATGCTTTTTCAACTAAAGGAAGTGGATCCATTCCAAGGATCTGACTCCTTACACCATCAAATTCATCATTTAATCCCATGAGAAATTGCATCAGCCTAGTGTGTGAGTGAAATTTCAAAGACTGTTGTGCCAGTTGACATGTGCAAATGTGTGCAGCAGCACAGTGACAGTTGATT